>CALNVZ010003432.1:13434592-13569653 GCA_940671915.1 Paracentrotus lividus | reverse complement strand
AGACAATGCTCTATATGAATGTGCAACTTAAAAACAAAAAGGACAAACTTTATTTTTTCCAAAAAGGGTTCACTTTTCAAAGAATCGCCCGATATCATACCACATACAGGAAATTAATAACACCACTAGTCATTTAATCATAACAAAATTTAGCTGAGGGCACAGAGCATGAAAAGTACATTGACAATCTTGTTTTGGTTTCAGCAGTTTTTCCTTTTCATGTCTCCTTCTAAACATCCTTTCCTGGCACAACTATACTGAACTATATAAATAAGTACTTCCCATCGTGAATTGGCAAACGTCCAACTGTTTTCCCCTGAAACACACTTCAGTGGTTTACAGAAATTACAGTCAACCCCCCCCCCCTTTCTTTCCCCTATTAAATTTCCATGAAGCAATGTACTTATCCTATTTATGTCATCTGCGAACACCACAATTGTTTGAAATAAAAGTAGCATTAAAGTTTCAAACCATGAGCTGTTTAAGGCACTTAAAGCTCCTCAAAACCGACAAGTTCGGCTCGATTGGTTGGCTTTAAGCGTAGGAACGTCTAGAGGACAGACTAAGTAAGTGTTAGGGGTGACTAACTCCATTAGATTTGGTTTGTAGTGCACTAGAGAATGAATAACAACTGGCTTTCCTTGAGGCTTTTGTGGCATCGGTGCAGGCAAAAGGTCAGCTTTAGTTGAGGTGTAAACATTCTCAGCACAGTTGTCCTCAGTCAGACTGGATAGATTGATGCCCTAATTTCACTACCCTGACATTTATGCACTGATCAACTGTCTTAAAAATCTCAATGCACAGTTGAATTTGCAGCTGATGTCTCTCCAATATAAACTGCATCACTTCGACACTGAACTGTTTTAAAATCTCATTGCAGTATCATTCAGGCACAATTTATTTATGTGTGCCCAATGCTGCTGAATGTAATAATGGTTATTCCTGAAATAACTGTCATTTCCTTTTACCATCAATATAAATCAATCACTTGTTTTATTTAGAATATTTGATATAGAAGGTAAAATTGTTCTCACTCTTAAGTTATGCCTACATTCCCCCTAAAACAGGCCATTGTCTATTTATAGTCTTGATAATTACATGTAATATCTATCTATTAATTAGTTTTGGAATGTTCATTTTTGTCATTAAACATTTAATCCTTCTATACTCATGACGTAAACTTATCTCTATGGCCAATGAAATCTATATGTAATTCCGACGGAGTTGATAGGACCTGTTTGCTCTTCACGAAGTGGATTTGGCGTTACACTGTACCCGATTACAGAAGAGCAATATTACCATGGAGTTACTATGTAACTCCATGATATTACACTTCTATCACATGCACTACATATTATTATTAAAGCAAACAAGAACAAAATTTCAGACAATCTTTGACAATGTCTATGATAGTGTTGTATTTAACAGCTTTGCTAATATTTTTATAGCAGGATATGAACCATAACATTGCCTTATCCCATGCAACATTGATTTCTCAAGTGATTAATCAATAACAATACCATGACATATGGCAGTTAACAGTGGGAATTCATGATGACAAAAATTAATGTGTCAAAAATACCTTTACACGTGATGACAAGTGAAAGTAAAATATGTTGTAGTTGTCACTTCAGATTTTCAACATTCCCACTGGTACATGAAATAGCGGACGTCGTAAATTATTCACTCTGCAATGCCCCCTTAAAATTGGTTTCATGATATAACAAGTCTGTACTGCCCATTAATTAAAGGTCATGTATAGTGTTGGGAGAATAGATTTTTTGTTTTGCTTCCAGAGCAGAATAATATGAATGAATACCCTTCAAATTACCTCTGTGTATAAAAGGATTTGTTATAAAATCCACTCTAACATCTGAATTTAGCAACAAAACTGTGTAAATATCATCAATTGACAGTCCCAAAATCGATAGATCTCACAGGCACAATGCAGCATACAGCGGTATGTGTGCAAAGCATGTGCTATTCCCATACACAGACTGTCACACAGAAATTCACTCACGCTATACAATCAGCTGCTGGTGGCATGCCAGAGTTCTGGGTGAGAATGAAGGAAGTATGCCTTACTTTGATGAACGTCTCCCCGGCTCATGCAAATTATTACATATCATGGAAAGACATGCATGGAACATGATTATATCCTTTGCCATATACTGTTATGTCTTTAGAACACTATGAGGACAAGTGACGAGGTTTTTTCAAAAAATCAGTGTTTTCCTACTACAACTATACTTGGGCTTTAAAATTGGCTTCGTCATAAAACTATCCTCCCCTAAATTATAAACATTCATGAGGCTATCATTGTATGACCTGTAATCACTCATCAAGGTCAGTTAGGAGAATAGGAATGTGAACATATAAAATTGAGAGGCCTTGTGTTATTGATCTCTCTCATCATCCTAACATTGCAATGTCTGTATTGTGAGTCACTGGCCCAGTTCACATACAAAACTATCCGAAAAGTTACCCGTGATGTACGGCCATTTTGTGGAGAGCCAACCAATAGCAGTGCATATAACGGGTGTGTGTTCACCAATCCTTCGCAAAGTTTTGAATGACTTAACAAAGGACTGGAACTAGTTCTTGGGTGCTATACAATCATATCTCAATCATTAGCACAAGAACTTATCACCAATCGTTTATAAATAACTTACGAACGAATTGATGAACAACCGCCCAGGTGAGATAAAGCAATATCATGTTCCTGCTACCATGTATCTACGCTTACTGTGGCGCTATATTTCCAATAGGACACATGTTCATATCAAAATATGGTAATGTTTAAAACCTGGTGTATAGTTTTGTAGCAAAAAGAAGATTGACACAAAACCGATCAAATGTAGTTACATGTGCCACATTGCACTAAAAGAATTGTGAGAGATCTGTGACTTTCCTTTCAATATTTCCGATGAATTTCATTTATTTAAGTTTGAATATAGCGCAATCCAACTGCCGTTTAGACCTGCTGACAAATTCGCACGCCCGAGGTTACGGCGTGAATAGTGCGAACGATTGTGTGTAACACCCACAAGAGATCCCCATTGTTTTCCACGTGAGCGCTAACCTGTGACGGTCCCGACTTATCTTTTTTATCCTAATATGAATTAAAGACACTAAAACGATATTCAAGTACTTAATTTGCTTTATTTATAGTTATTGGATTCAATCTATCATAATTTATCTTAATGTGAATCAAAATAATTTTTTCTTTCTCCCGAAACTATACACCAGCTTTAAGATATTATTACCATCGTTTTTTTGCAGATGTGAACAGGGCTATTGGAACGGGGAGGACTCTAAGGTTGACTGAATGAAAGAACTCATCATCAGTATGATATTCATAGTAGACAATGATTATGTAAACAAATAATTCACATCAATCATGTTTCAAATGCTCTGAAGGAAGCCATAAAAAAAAAAATTCTGAGGTTGCCAATTTGAAGTGTTGCGGATATTATACAGTTTAAATTTAGCACAAAGGAGAACCTCTTGTGGTTAATCTATCGAATCCTGTCTCAATACATGATCCAATTACTGAAGATAAGATGAACAGGATATATTGAGAGTTAATACTCTTGTTATATACAGTGAATGGAATCTAAACTACACGTATGGACACTTTTGTAAATCCGGCATTTCCTCTCTTGTTTGGATGATTTGCATGAAACTATCATATCACCAAAGTCACACGGACCCTTGATTAGTTTAGAACAAGTTCATCAATCTGAATTTTTTTTTTACCAAGTGTTGCCTATTTTAACACATTCAGGCTAAACTGGTACAAATAACTAAACACCTAATCAAAAGTATGTTCCCCCCTAAAGAACCCCATCAAATCTCCCAGTGTAACAAATTATCTAAGTTTAAACCAAACACAGAATATAGCTAGGGTTGTTAGGAAGCAGATTCTCAAAAATTAGTGACATCCATGACTTAACAGCTGAATGAGCACAACATGAACACAAAATGACACTTTTTCAAAAACTGTAAAATCTTTGCCTGGGGATGGCATTCCATACATCTGGTGTTGGCATTAATGCGTGCACAGATTTCTTGCTTTTGAAAAAGCGTCATTTTTTGTTAATGTTGTGTTTTTTCAACCGTTCAGATGCGGATGTCGCTAATTTTTGAGAAACCGCTTCCTAACAACCCTAGCTATATCCCATGCGTGGTGTCAACTTGAATACTTTATGCTTAAATTATGCTTGTTTTTGCTCTTTGGTCAGTAAATACGCAATTTTCTGTAAATTCCTTTGGTGTGTAGTATCTATTTCCTATGCTTGAGATTCTGGTATGAACAAGAATGCTTTTATTTCCTATTCATGACTACTACTCAAGATTATCTTTAAGCTCTTGCAAACACCCCTACCTAGTCCAAAATTGTGAAAATATCTTTATGCGAAAAACTGGCTTATAAAGTGAAAACCATTAAATTACTGGAGAAACTTTTTGAAATGGTCTTTACCTAGTGCCTTGTCGGGTTTGTCAGGTTGTTCATGGGGGACTGGCGGGGTAGAGACTGGGGTGACATCCTTGTCTTTTCTCTTCTTCTTGCCGCTTCCACCACCGCTACTGCTTGTGCTGGTGCTACTGACAACCGTTGTCTGTGGTCCGGGAGGGGCATGGCTTGGACTATGACTCCTGGGGACCGTACGGGTGTGGGTTGTCTGTAGGGAAAGGGAAGACAAAATATATTACATGGTGGAAAGTGCCAATATATCTTCAGGGCTACTTTTACAAGTCTGACTGTATGAGTGACACTGAATCATACGCACTACACAATCATAATAAAATATTACCAAATAACCAAGAGTTCTTTTGTAATTTTTCACAGGTCTATTCGGCATTTCCCCGGGGGAAATCATCATGAACCTTGAAGGAATACTCTCCAAGAAAGCATAGATGCTGTCCTGGAGAGGAGGACACAAATTTTCCCCCCAATGAAATAAGAAAGAGATAGTAAAGCAAGAATTTCAGTCATGTAAAAAAAATTTTTAAAAAGCTCAATCCACATCATAAATATCTTTCATCAAACCATAAACCATAATAAACCACAGGCAAAACCCAAAGGAGACAGTGCTTAAAATAAAAATAAGACTAACTCGTTGTAATGTCTTTCCGGGTTCAACATTAGCATCAGCAAGAAATAGGGCAGCCCAACTTGAGCATTAAGAGGCCTCACAGCACATAAATCCCATTACGTATTCTACATCCCCCCCCCCCCTCAGAAAAAATTAAGCATAGAACTTTGTGCTTTGTATCCTAAAAACATTCCTAAACCCAGGAATGACATGCTATGCAACTAATATTCTTTTTATTCGCCAACGTTTTTTTTTTTCTTTCTTTCTTTCTTTCTTTTTATGAGGTGAAGAAAGCATGAACTGTTATCAAGCTTTCAGTTTCATTATTAGTTATTTTAGGTCAGACAGAAAACTTGAGAAAGAGGATGTGATACATGTATTTTGAGACAGTAATGTGCAATAAAAAAAATAAGTAAGAGACAACTTGAAGAGATCTGGAGTAGATTGATACACATTGTATTGTCTGCCCACACATATCCTCAAGGACTACTGTAAAATGTTATAATGGTTCTAGGAAGTTTTGTCATGAGGGGAGATTTATCTGATGTGTAAACAAAACTGATAAGCAAAAGCCTTCAAGGAGACAGGCATTGAAGGGTATACAAAGGACAAAGGTTGTGTAGTCTCTGGAAGCCTGTAGAAATCGCCTTTTCATGTGAAGGTCTCATGCTGTATTCGGTAATGTACAATATGAGCTGTATTGTATTCAATGAATGATACAACGTACAACCAATAATAAGGCCTTAAGACTCATTAAAAGCTATAAATAATCCCTCGTCTTTGTTGAATAATTTTGAGCAGTATTATATTCAATGTATGATACAATACAACCATAAGGCTTTGAGACTATCTGTATTAAGTAAATGTACAACATATGGGCAGAATTTAATTCAATGTATAATACAACCAATAATGAGGCTTATAGACTATTTTATAGTAAATAATCCCCCATACAGTATTCAGTAATGTACAATATGAGCTGTATTATATTCAATTAATGATGTAATGTACAACCAATAATAAGGCATTAAGACTCATTGAAAGCTATAAATAATCCCTCGTCTTTGTTGAATAATTTTGAGCCATTTTCAGTTTGTAAATAGGTAGAGAACATGCATGAACGCCAGACAAATACGTCATCCGAAATGATATTGATAATAATAATAATAATATCTGGTATTTATATAGCGCTCCAGTCACATTGCCCAAAGCGCTTATATAATATAAGAATATTTATAAAGATATTGTAAAGATATTTATGAATTCCAAACACATCCTTGCCATGACATATCAACCCCTTTGTTTGTGACAATGTTTACATTTAGATTAATCACACAAAAAAACCGAAACTTATAAAAGCAACCACAGCCTGCTAACATTCAAAGTCCCCTTGAATCAATAATTGCTCACTGGGGGTTAATTACTCAATCTGCACACACCTAAAACCTTTGCATTTATTTGTGCAATTGAGGTCATACATACAACACATACATTTTATGAGTGTTGGTGTACCCTTTAAAATGCAAATTCTGTAGTTGTTTGATAATGGTTGACCTTTAAATTTATATGAAATAAAGGATATTCTACTGACATTTAACAAGACATGTCAATTGCAAGTAACAAACACTATTCATTTTCTTTAATAATTCAAGGCCTGTCTTGTTTTGATGTAACAAACCCATTATGGCATTTATCCCGACCACGCTATTTATAGTAGGAGAGATACATTAGCACCGAGGCTTTACCACAAATCTTCTTGATGGCATTTTGAAAGCGCAAGCTGATAAAATCCAGAGGCCCTTTTCTACGAAATCTAGAGCACGGGTATAATAATAAGAGGATCTTACACTCAGCATGCAAGCCTGACTGCGAGAATAATAAATGAATTATGCATGTTATATTGCCTGAACCACTTATGGTTTGACAGAGCGAATCTATCAGGTATAAACAACCACACAAATGATGTGATGCAACTGCTTCCTTTACGAGAATTTAATTGATTTTTCACCCTTTTTTAATCATTTTATTCACAAACAAACGTGACCTTAACCTTCATTTGTGATGATGAATAACACAAGTTATATTTATATCTCTTTATTTTTTTTGCATTAAAAATATCCTCTCAATAATTAAAACAGCTGGCAGGCCTACATATTTACATACCTTTATAATTGATTACTGTTTCCCCTTTTTGTATTGTGGTACACAAAATAAACCCCTCCCAAAAAGTGGGCTTTGGGCCATGATAACTTTTCAGGTACGCTTTAGTTATTCCCGATATTCATACCATTTGAAAGATAATCTATTCCCCTTTTTTATGAATATCCCTTTTGTAATATTTGTCATGGCTTCAATGCAACAGAATTCAAATAGCGAAAAGTAAAAAGTCAAATGTTGCAAAATGCATTCATCCAAAGTGAAGTTCCGCCACTTCGACTTTAGCCCTGATAACTTTTTGGGGTATTTATAATTTTTATTGAATTTTATACCATTGTCAAGTAAATTTATTCCTCTTTTTAACGACACCCCAATTGTAACGAGAGTGTTGTCTTTGCATGCACAGAACACCTGAATGTTAGGACAAGTCAGAAGTTAAATGTTCCAAATTGAATGCCTATTGTCAGTATTACTGTCTGTGCCAGCAATAATACAAGCAGCATTCGCTATTTTTCATTTTACTTTGCATTATATTCATGAGTTATTGCTGAAACATGATGTTACTATTGCAATTAGGGCATCAATAAAAAACAAGAATAAAAGAATATTCAATGCTATGGAAATTGATAATGCTTGAAACCCACATTAAAATGTATCAAGCTTCAAAGTAAGTGTACAGAATTAAACACTGAAAATTATCTTCGCTTTGCCAGTATTAGGTCCTGTGGACCCAAGCATGACATACCATGACAAATAAGGTATCAATCAAAAGAGGAAATAATAACTTGACAATGTATAGAATTCAATAAAAATTAGAAGATATCCCCAAAGTTATCAGGACTAAAGTCAAGTTGCGGAACTTCAATGTGATCATAAAAGTGCATTTTACAACATTTGACTTTTTATTTTCTCCATATTTGATATTATGTGCACTGAAGCATGACAAAAACCATTACAAATAGGATATCAATAAAGGGGAATAAATTATCTTTCCAATGGTATGCATATCAGAATAACTAAAGCGTACCTGAAATTATCATGGCCCAAAGTCCACTTGCGAAACTTTTGGGAGGGGTTTACATTATGGTGGAAATTTAGCCAGACAAATATAGTTACAAAAAGACTGTAACAACAATACCGATGTGGGTTTTGAAATATAGAGAAAGAGCTAATAAAATCCATGGTCAATGTTACATGCCAAATACAAATACTACAGGTAGAAATGCAGTATAGCAACTTTAATGCAATATTTTGTTTGCATCAGTTTTACAGATTCAGCAATCACTGCAGGCATAGAATTATTCTTATGTCATTTTTAATTAATACTGGAGGGGGGTAGCCTAATGAACAAGATTTCTTCATTATTGACCTTGACCTATTTAAAAACAATCCATCACAATAAATATACAAACCTATCAGTGCCATCAACATTTCTGATTGGTTGCAGAATAAAACGAAACAAGAACAAGATTTGACTTACATTTCAGTGGTAGCTGGGTTGTGACGGCTGGTTAGTTGTTTCTTGCCGGTTCTTCTGTTATCCAACGTTTTCTCCTTCAGAAGAGATTCACAACTGCAGCAAAATATAAATGTAAAAGAAAACATTAGAGTAAATAACAAAGTTTCATACAGAATTACAAAAACTACAGAAAATATTCATCTTGTAGTTTTCTCATAACTGGTTTAACTTATGAAATGGATGTTTTCTACATCCAGTAGGCCTATTTATGTGTTTGAACAAATACAGCATATATCCAGTACATGTTGTAGGCTACTATAGGGGATATTTTTTTTTCAGGGGGGGGGGGGGGTCATCAGGCAGCAGTTAATTCCTATAATTAATATGTGTGCATTAGGTTATTATCCTGGTATTCGTTTGTATTAATTCTTATACAAAGTCACCACTCATAAAGACATTTGAAAAGTAAATTTGCATTGCGATAAATAAAATAACATGATGGGAGCATACTACATGCACATGAATGTCCCTAGATTGAATGTTCCTTTATTATGGTACGTGTACATTGTTCAGTTCCCTCTTCCTAGCCCTATCCACCCCACCATACGCTGCACCATACCACAAGCTACAGTCTGTCAATACAAAGTGTGTTTGCAGAAACCTTACTCCATGTTGACATAGCAAACTGCCCCAGTATATTTTCTCAGATAAAACATAATGCAAATGACCTTTTCAGAATAGTTTGCCCAGTAAACCTTTGAGTGCTGTCTCAGTAAATTAGAGCAATTTTGGGACATTATCTGAAACAAACATTACAGACAATGTCACATTTGTTCCACAGGAAGCTAACACAAAGGGTGTACATGTACATAAATTGCTACTATAGATTTCAGGCTTTCACAAATTAATTAACTTTGTGTGATATCAAAAATACATTCAGCCGTCATGCTAAAGTATTGTTTAACTCTCTTACTCTATGACAGTACAATAACATATTTAGAAAGTACTCAAAATGACCGTCTAAAGTATGAAAACAAACACAATAAACATTAAAACTGAACATCATAACAAATATCCTTATTCTGTCATTAACCATTTCTTCACTTCAAGATGCCTATTTGCACTTTGTTTATTATTTTGAAAAACTTCTAGAACTGTTTCATTTTACTTCTCCTTTACAAGTTCAATGAGGGTGTTTTTGTCTACTTCAGACACAAAAGATTGCAATCCACTTTAATCCCTTTGAGTGTTTTCCATCAGTTGGAGTGTAGTCAGACAGCTTATTGAAAAGTAACTCAAGCATCACTGCTACAGTGTAAGGGATCACATCAGAAGCTCGCTCACAACCAACGAGCCATTCATGACTCCGGGAATAGATTACACTTTTCCTACACTCAGGCATTAATAACTTCATGGTTCTGTGAGCATATCAGATAACAAAAGGCCACTCTACAATTGCCTCTCCTTCGAAGTAAAATCCATTTCCCCACCCACAGGTCATTGAAAAACCACAAAATCCAAACACAAATAGAGAAGCCTTTTTTCTTTTTTTGCTGGTAAGATTGATTCGCGCATCAATGCCTACCCATTCATCTTCATATTATTTGCGTGTATATTGTAACAAGTTAATTTCAAACATTAACCTAAATGCCTGTAGAAAGCAGGCCTGTATGATGGTTAAAGCAGATGTTCATTTAATAAACAAGTCTTGCATGTAGTCATAATGAAGCTTATTTCCTTATTTGCAAAGTTAAATTTTTGTTTCGTTGTCAATGTAGTTAAAGAAATGACTACCAAATTAGGTTTGTAAAAAAATATATCAGGGGCTTATGCCTTAACTAGTTACAACTAAATAAATGAGAGACAAATGGACATTTGTACAGTGTTGAGCATGTCTTACTTTGGTCATAATGCTTGACATGTCTGACTTTGTTCTGTGGATTAACCGTAATCCTTACACCACAGGGAATTAAACCATTTCAATGGGGTCAAATATGCAATGAGATTAAAATATTAGCAGTGTATCACCTATAGGAAATATCATCGGCTGAGAACCAGAAGGGCGCTATTACAGATCTATCAAAGATGTTCCGTTGAGAACCAGAAGGGCGCTATTACAATTGACTTTGTATAGCAATAGCGCCCTTCTGGTTCTCAACGGAACATCTTTAAGATGTAATAACGCCCTTATGGCTCTCAACAGACGATATGTCTCTTTACTGACTATTCTGTACTGTGACAATGGCATAGATGTGTACCAAATAGGCCTAAATTGGGCCTATAGATATAAAAATACAAAACTTTATTTTTGAAATTAAAATCGTACAAATGTAGGACGAAATATATAATATTAAGACCTGGCACAAACATGCTTCTTTAACAAGCTAAATCTATTCTATTAATTATTTCTTTGAGTGAAGTCCTACAAATAGACCCTAATCTTTATGTAGGCTACTTGAAACAAATGCAGCACAAAATTGTGACCTTGCATAAATATGCTATTTCAAAAACTATATTCACTCTATGAATTTTTTCTTTACACATAGGCCTATATGAAGTTCCAGAAATAGGCCCTAATCTACTCAAACAAAAGAAACACAAAAGAAGCCTCACAATATTGTTTTTTGCATTTTTTGCATAAACATGGCATTTCAAAAAAAATAATATAAATTCTTTACATTTGGTTGAAAAAAATGGGTTACAAAATTGTAAGAAATGCAAAATTCTAAATCAAATATTCACTTATTTTTTGAACTCTTCAACATTATTAGGTTTGGATTGGAGTTCCAATATTTTACATGGACTTCAGCAATGTCTGTCCACCCCCCCCCCCCCTTAAAATGAAATCCCAAATTGATCACAATCTCCTAACCTGCCCTAATTAACACATGACTCACTAAATTATGAAACACCTGTAAGGAGACACTGGAATGCCTAACCAATTACAGTTCAATTAGTTTACAACTTGAACCTTCCTTATTATGTGTTACCCTGAAGGAGTCTAAGGAGTTTGTCCAGACATACTGACAATGCTCGATGAGGAGATGTGCTACTGTATAAGCCAATATTTGAGCGTGCAGATATTTTTTGCGATTCTTGACTAGGTGGGAAAAATTTTGAGAGCTGAATTTTGTGATTTTTGTTAGGTTTTCATTGCTATAAATAGCCATATTTTGAATTTGAAATTCATGAGGAGAGACTTGCAAAATGTGTGAAAAAATACAGCGTTCAAAAGTTTTTAGGTTTGTAATGTTTCCTTGCATGATGGAAAAATTATTTCAATGTTAAATATGAAAACAATTGTAAATCCTATGTTGTTGTTTTACTGTATTCAGTTCCTTTACAGGTTTGAGTGAGTCAGCACCTTACCTCAAACTACACTATCCCCTGTACTGTAACTGGTTACCTAGTCCACACGCCCACCCACCCCAAGGCAAAGGAATCCTTTGTTCCTTAGCATACCTAGGAAAGGAAATGTTTATCACAGCCTTACAATGACTAGTCTGCCCTTTGACCCCCACTTGAACTCTAGGAATCCAGGCCTTGAGGGGAAATTAGATTTAGTGATGGGACACCCAGTCATCGCACACACTACAAATTATCTGTATCCTTGACAATTTGATTGTTTGCATAGTTTTCATATTTGGGTGGGTGGAGGTAGTAAACATGTGCTTTTAACGAACTTTCATTGCTGTATTAGAAATATTAGGATTCCAGAATAAATTAGACATTAATCAGAAGCTATTTCTTTGCCATAACTACAAAAATGGTTGTATAGTCTTGTAGTTGATCACGACTAAAATGGCTGCTTCGAAACCAAATATATAATCAAGCACTCACCAAAGACATTAACGATTTCCACTTTCAGGGAAGCATCTGGAAAACTACTTGAAACATTGGCATGACCACACGCAGCATCATCGTTATAGATCCTATTGTTTCCTTCGGTCTCTCAACAAATGGAGTTACCAACCAATGATTTCACTCAACAAGACGTCATTCATCACTCCAAATTGTGTGGAAAAAGAGCGAGAGAAAGGGGCAACAAATATCCTGACCACATTAAAATTGAATCACGGGCAGAATGGATGGAGCCAAAATGAGGCACTCTTGGGCAGATGAGAGAGAGAGGGAGAGAGAGTGAGGGTAAAAGAAAGTATATCCCCGAATCCTAGCTTGCCATTCATCGTGAAGCAATGACGATTCCAAGCTTTCGCAGAGAGAGTGAAGAGGAATAAACCATTTATTAGCTACTTCCTTCACTGTACTGCCAGACTTGTAATATGGAGAAAGGAGGCTAGCGACCTAATTGCTTCTCTATTGCACACCCTACACCTAAAACCCTCTCACCCGTCTCCCATTCGTACACACAATACACACATACATAACAAACACAGACTCCGCTCTCTTCGTAGACTGGAAAGGCACATGCTTCAACACACAGCAGCAGATTTCCTTTTAATCACCCCTGTCCTATTCATCACTGCATAGTGCCCTCATCAGTCCAAGGCAGACATGATCTCGGAATGAGGCAGACATCTCTAATCCGACTTGGTGTTACCCTTGAAGTGATATGGAGAGCCCCTGACTCTTTGTTATCTATTGCCCCACCCCTCCCATTTTGGAGGGTGTTTACTCATCTAGTAAGCTCTTGGCTTTGGGAAATTACTTGACAGACATTTGTCAGACACCACCCTGATCTAGAAATCATCCCATTGTTGGTACCTAAACAATTCAGCCCAACAATGGCCCTGCGTACCACATGTCTCTCTCTTTATGGTGGACAGAACATTATTAAAACCCATCATCAATAAATGAACCCCCAATAAACTATAACGAGATACAACATGAATGTGATAAGGTTGAAATACTCACAACTATCATAGGCATGACTGAACATTGCTGCATGCTGCAACCATTAACCATGCTGTTCTTCCATTACACTTTATGACGATCAGTTCCTTACGATTCCTTTATCATGCCAAAAGAGGCACACAAATATTATAAATCCACACGTTATAAACTCCTTTCCCCTCTGCCAGTCGTTATTTCCGTTGCCAGTACAAAAGGAAGGAGGTATCGAGAGCAAATGCAAAGCAAACTATGTCCAATGGAGGAATAGAGCACACGCAGTCACCAGTCAAACTACAAGGGCTATCCTAGCAAATAATGCCCTTTCCAGCCAACGTGTGCATGTAGAACTACAGCACACAGTGGAGAGAGAGAGCTAGAGAGAGGGCACGGAACATGCGGTGTAGAACGCACAGCTCTAAACAACAAGCTTTGCCCGTATGTAGAGCCTGCATGCTTTTTGCTACAGTCTTGTTGAGCGATCAGTGAGCGCTTGTGAGCTGGTGGTGTCCTTTTTCACTGTACAAGGTCACGTCCACAGTTCAGTGAAGGAAGAGGAAGCATTACACATGTGTGTAAAGCCACACTGGCTAGGCAGACTGCTGATACACAATCACATATTTGCACCCTTCTCAACACTTGAGGTCAGGCAGTGTAGTGGGGTGGGTGGGTGGGCTTAAGGAAGAGAGTAAAGGAAGGGGTAAGGGGGAGTAAGGGAGGAAGGGGGTAGGGGGAGTAAGGGAGGAAGGGAGGTAAGGGGAGTAAGGGAGTTGAAGGGTAAGGAGGAAGGGGGTAAGGGAGGGAAGGGAGAAGGGTGGTAAGGGGGTAAGGCGGGGTAAGGGAGGGTAACGGGTTACGGGTATAGGGGGGGGTGAAGGGAAATAGAGGAGGTTAAAGGGAAAGAGGGTATTGGTTATTGGGGTAAGAGATGGGATATAAATTGTAGGGTATCAGCCGGGCGTCTATGGGATATGGGAGGGGTATAATGGGGGAAAGTCGGAGAGTAGAAATGGAAGAGGGGTATAGGGGGGACAGGGGATTGAGGATATGTTGGGGTTAAGGAGGATGGTGGTTAAGAAGAACAGGGTTAAGGGGAATGGGGTTAAGTCAATGGGGTTAAGACGATGGGGTAAAGGAGGATGGGGTAAAGGAGGATTGGGTTAAGGAAGATGGGGGTAAGGAAAATGGGGGTAAGGAGGAGGGGGTTAAAAGAAAATGGGGGTTAGGGAGGATGGGGGTTAAGGATGATGGGGTTAAGGAGTATGGGGCTAAGGAGGATGGGGCTAAGGAGGATGGGGTTAAGGAGGATGGTTTAAATAGGTTGGGGGTGAGGGAGGATGGGGAGAAGGGTAAGAGACGGATATTGGGGAGGGGTTGACAGGAGGATGACTGGTGAGGACTAAATGAAACAGAGAGGGTGAAAGTAAAGAAAAAAAGGGGGAAGTAGGCGGTGTAGAATGTGCATGTCCCAACACAATTGTTTTTGCACTTGATATTTCAATATATTTATTCATGCTATTAGCTATTATTGAAATTATGAATACCATTGACGGTTTTAAACCACAATTTTTACTTCAACCACTTTTGTCAATTTCTGGTAAGCTTGACATTACATAGCATAAAAAGTAGGTGTCTGTTCACATAAAAACGATGCTAAATAAAACGTGGTTGTACTCTCTACTTAACTATAATACTTGGAATCCAATTTGTATGATTCAATACATTACTTGCTGCTATGACTGGCAAGCTTTCAGGTCATCAAGAGTGACCTTTCTTGAAACAGTATAAATAGGTTTTCAATACAGTTTTTATGGGATAATAATTTTTATAACTAATAAATGCATGTTTTTTAAGGTAGCCAAATCCACATCCACTTCCCAAATCCCCTTTTTTCTGTCCCCTCTCTTTCTTGTATTACTTCTTTACATCTATTTGAAATCATGCCTGGAAATTTCATTGATTACTACAGACAATAACATGAGTAAACACTCTCCACAATAACAACGCTCACAGTCACGTGGTTTTTTTGTCCCCTCAATAACATTCTATGGGAGTCTCTAATGTTCAGAATGCTACTGAAATGATTCACAAAAGTTCTGTAACAATGCAAGAAAGAGAAACAATCAGGGCAAAAGAAAAATAAAGTGAAAACGAGTAAAGTTTGAGAATGTGAGAGAAACAGAGTTGAATGATCAGAAAGTTCACGATAGAAGACATAATATCCATTTAAAAAAAACTTAAAATGGCTAGAAACCAGAAACTCAAGACGCTAGCTCATTGGAACTAGCTAGCTATGTTACCCCTTGGGTATTTATCTGTTCATTACAGCCCCACATGAAATGCAGTATGCCATGTCTTTCTCATTCATCACGCTCTAGGTTCATTGACACACGAGGGCAGCCAACTCCATTGAGCTCCCCCGTTAGATATCTCATTTTCTGGCAGACAACATGGCGTCTTTTAGCCATTCGTTCCCACAGCGATGGCCTACGTCTTTGGGAATCCATTTCATTCATAAAATCCTATCACCATTTTTTTCCCTCATAGTATTTGATCATTCCAATAATATTCTAGACAACTTCAGATAACATGACATTTAAAAAAAGAAAAAGTGATTATCGGATAAAGTTAGATAAAGATCGATTTCAGAGTTTTTCTTCCGGCGAAAATGTAAAAGCAGGAGACAATCTGACAATGTTATTAACATGTCCCCAAAGGCATGAATCGCTATCTAGTAGTCATGTAATTCTGCACTGCATAACTTCTAGAACTACATGCTGAAGAAGCTGTTATTTCTTCAAGTATTATTCGTGTGAACAACCCATCTCTATCATGCCAGCTAAAATGTACATGTACAGTCTGTGTCAAAAAAAATGGTGCAGTCGAAAAAAAATTATTTAGGTGTGAAATATTTTCAAATGAAATGTGTATGTGGTACCAAAATAAAGCCAAAGATTTTCCCTGCTGATGCGCTTTGTTCTGTATAATTTGCTTTCGTAAAACAAAAGTTATGCTAAGTTTTGTGCGACGAGGAACAAATCAAAATTGAGCATTTAATGGCCATTATGCGAAACCTATACACAAAGGCATGGGACGGCGTGCGAAAAATTTATTTTTCTTGATCGTAGAAAACTAGTCATATCTCAAAAACTACAACACCAATGAAAAAAAAATTGCATAAGAAAGTCTGATTTTCCTGCTTTACAAAAATATCAAACAATACCAGGTTGTGATTAATCTTCATACTATAAAAAAATGTTTTTCACTTGTACCATTTTATTCGACACAGACTGTATAGTGCCAACTATTTATTGACACGGTCAGATAATCAAGAAACACTGTTGAAACACTTTGAACGTCTGTAGTCCCTTCATATGAATAGACAGATTGGTGATTTCTCACAATTAAACTCCATGTAGTGAATCAAATGATAGACCAGGTGAAACCATAGCCCTGCAAATCACTGAATTTCAAGATTCACAAACACAGCTTTTGTTTTGACAAATTTCTCAGAATGTCCTGATCAAAGCTTTCCCAAAAGATGGAACAAATTTACTTTCATTTTAACAAACCCCCCGACCCCCCCCCCCACCCAAAATGTTATCTGTAATCTGATTTTAGTCTTCATTTCACATCGAAAGTCAAAATGTAATCAAATTCAAGCAACCATTTCAAAGAATTATTCAGCAAGAGTTTATTTGGCCCCTTTATATCTGCATAAATACACACAAGCTTCATGAATTCAAAGTTTGCAGAAGCGTAAACACTGTGTACATATTTGCCCGACTCTAGAGTAGTGCATGTCTCATTATAATCACGCGACAGATTGCTGTTCGGAGCATTTTCATACAATAGTGACCCTTGAAAGATGAACTTTAGAACCAAAGTCTAGGACCCAACTCATATCATTGGCTTTGTTCATAATCTTCTATCCTATATTTGACATTCAATGAAGGTCCATAGAAGAGTTTCATCACTGAATCATCAATCAAACTCATGTTCGTAACAAGTATGTGTTAATAATTTGCTAACAATACAAACAACCTCATCTAGCAAGTCATATCTCTCGGTATATCAATATCTTTTACCCCTCAAAGTCTCCTTGACAAGAAATACCTCCCCGGAATATTTGTCTTACTATTTGGTCTCCATGGTATGGGCTGCAATAACAGCTCCATGAACATGTAAATTTGGTGTGTTTCCTTTAGTAGCGTTTGCATAAGGATACAAAGACATTGAGTAATGGGGTCTTCCTGTGTAAAAAGGGCACGTTACAGCAAGAGAGTGATCGATTTTCAAGCCTACGAGGGCTGCTCTAGATTTCTACCCAGTCTGCTCAGCTTCGCACACTTTTTCTACAGAAAATATAGATTTTTTATAGGACATGCAAATGCAAAAACATTCAAGAGTTGATGATAAGAAGCATGTTGTCACAATAAAAACAATGAACACTCTCAATTAAAAACAAAACAAGAAAGTTGAGATTGGAATAGCCAAACTATGACTATATTCTGCAAATCTGCAAAATGCAAAATTGCATGGAAATTTCATAATTCATCTTTGATACATCTTTACCTTTAATTGGGAAGTTCAAATATTGATGGCCCAATAATATACTTTTGTTATCACCTTAAATGAGGAAAATAAGGCTAAAGTAAACAAACATGTCGTTGAGAGAACAGACTTTGAGGTATCAAGTGATAACTGAGCGATAAATAATCTCCAGCAAACAAAAAAGGGGAATTGAACAAATCTAAATGACTCCTAGATGATTCATCTTCTCACAAACTATCGTAATTTACTATGCTTGTAAGTTTCTCAAGAAATGCAGTCTTCAACTGGGAAGGGGAGTGCGCATCCTAGATGTAAGAAAAAATGGCAGAATATAAATGCCACAAGGGTAGGCTAACCCCTAGCTGACCTGAAAAAACAGCAGCTTACTAGCACTATGCCACAGACTTTGCTCTGAAAAACAGCATGAAAATTAGAGCAGGAAATAGTCGCTTTCAACAGACTCCATTATAGCGTTTTAAGTCATTTATAATAGGATTATCACATTTCCATCGCACCTGAAAACTGTAGCCGTAGCTGTGTACAATGTCTATCTTCCCATGTTTAATATGAAGAGGCGTTGTCATAAAACAAGAAAAGGTAGACTGGTATGCATGTATTTCATGTTCGCATGAATGATTACCTGTAACTTCTCTCTAATTTTAATCTAAGTTGTTGAGAACAATTTTTCCAACCTTTTGACTGTTGAAGTTGCAATAAAATGCATGTATCAGGTATGAACTAAATCTACACCCACTGTACCAAATCATGGATGCTACAAACTATAATAGAACCGATACTATGCAGTGAGGCAGAGGAGAGAGTTTTAAGTAAAAAAGATTTTATCCCCCCCCCCACCTTCGGATAGAAGAGACCTCGTAAATATGGGTGCGTGTATGATCGAAACAAATTTAAACATGACCAGAAATCATTAAACAAAACTCAGAACACAATCATGATCAGCGATGCAAGTTCATGGACGAAAATTTAACGCTAACTTATGTGGAATGTCTGCTCTTACCTCAGCTTACTGCGCTCGCAATGCTAAAGGTTGATGCTAATCGTCTTTCAAAATGCACATTTTTCAGCATTTAAATTTTACAACTAAATTTACGACTGGAAAGTAGAACTTTGAACATAGCCTTAGTTTCTCTATGTAGCTGTGTTTTTGCTTTTGGTATGATTCATACATGTTCCTGTTTAAATTTTAAAACAGACCATGAACGCAGCCTAGCCAGACGAGATTTGACCTCAGTTATGGGTAGAAGAGACTCCATAAAGGGGTCAAAGAGAGGAAGAGGTCGTGGCCTAAGGTAGTGATTGACAGGAATCAATGCAGCCAATTTACCATGGGATGCATGTCTGCCTAGATGCCACTTCAGTGCTTCCCTCTTCAGACATATGGTATAATAGATCACGCATTTCCTATAAATAGTTTGCCGCTATTCCATAATTTTTCAGCGAACTAATTTTGTACTTGTGTAATCTAGCAGTATACCCCCCTCATACTAGCCCCCTTCTAGCAAAATAATTAAATACATTTTTGACCAACACTAAACTTATCAGCTGCATTCTTTTATCTAAAAAATATTACACATGATACAAACAACCCAATGCCTATAAGCAGGTACAACTGCAGGTATGTGAGTGTTGCCAAAAATAACATAGCCTAGATAAAAATCCAAATAGGCCTGATTAATAATGTTGTTAAAATTAACACAAAGATGGATTCTGTTCATTATCCTCGAGTTGCAACATATCTTACTAGGATCCATGATTGCAATGAGCATAGACTTAAAACATCTTATCAAATACGTTTAAAGATAAATGATGGCTAGACCGTGACCTTGGTTTTCCAATTAAAAGATTCAAAGACGATTTAAAGACGAGCATACAATCACCAAACTGTGTTAAAATACAAACCTCTCTAGGCATCGTCAGTCTAGAAGTGTGTAGTCATCATTACTGGTCATGATAGCATATATAAATCCATGTTCATGTTATAATCCCCTCTGGGTAAAAGCTTAGCCATATGCCATTCAACTTGTACCTCGATCGAAAAGCATGCACAAAGCAGAGAGTCTAAACAGCCATCCACACAATCCCATAAGTCATGACACTACCAGACTGGTGCACAAGCCTCTTCTTTACCACACACTCGACATGTATTTCAGTGTAATAAGCATCCTCTTGTTCCTGTAGAAGGTGTCATTGAAGGGGTAACCAGTCTGCCCCCATACGACCCTGGTTACGTGCAGTCTGGATAGCTCTTCCCTTCCAGAGTGCACACATTTTTTAGGTCAATCAAAATATTAGGAGACTCTGTTGGTATGTATATTACAACTATGCAAACAATGATGCAGTGCTAGTTGATTTCAACATAGTTAATGTAATCAGAAAGATATTCCATGATATACACATGACAATGACAAGTAGGGAGGGGCATTCAATTAAATGTAAACTATAGTACAATTGAAATATGACCGCTCTTTCCTAGTGCAAACTTTTAGAAAAATTATATCTGTGCCATGATTAGACAAACTGGTTTTCAAAATGATTCAAATTCACAGATGTTTCTTTTCTAAAGTATTCAACTACAATGTACATATAACATACATTATTTGTTGCTATGTCTGGCATGCCTCTCAGACTCTTTCAAGTTGTACATTAGTTTGAAAAGTATGCATAAAATTTAAATCACTTAGATCAGCAGCAGAGGCTGCATTACAATAAGGATTTACATAATGTGAATAAGTAGAGTATCTCATTCTGATGTAATTTATTCAAAATTGATTTTTTTTTTTTTTTTTTTTTTTTTTTTTTTTTTTTTTTTTTTTTTTTTTTTTTTTTTTTTTTTTTTTTTTTTTTTTTTTTTTTTTAAATTCCAGATTCGCTATACCAGTGATTATGTTGACTTTGTGGTGTCAAATTATTTCTGCTTCCTATCTATCTATCATCGATCATCTAACTAAAGAAACCACAGAATAAATCTACTGGTACTTTCCTGAGACAAGGCGACTGCACCTAAAAAATAGTCATTATATTCACCACATAGCTGGTTAATAGTTCTTGGAATAATACATTTCAGAATCATACTGCATTATAACAGCTCTTCATTGTATATTGAATATTACATAATTATAGTAATTATTCGACACTACTCCTAAAAGCGTAGAAATAATTTAACATTGGCGGAGAAGCAAATTTATACAAAATATCATATCAATTATCATAATTTAGATCTTGTCTTTGATGGGATCAAACTGCCATTTATTTCTGAAGGTTTGTTCAAGTGGGCATAGACATTACTCAAGAATACAAGAACAAATATCCCCTTTTTTACACAAGCCTAGCTATTACAAGGGGCTTTTGTGATGGATCTACATTAACAATTCTTTTGGTAATAGATTGGTAAGACACACAGTTAACAGTTTACTTTGACTATTGTTAATTATTCGTCCTGAGCACATACAATGTGATCTCATGTTTTGTAAAGCACACAACCTGAATATCAACCACAATATAAAAAAATAACAAAACAAATAAGTGGCGATCTAAATGGAGACATGATAACACACATGATTGATATTTGTTCTTATGAATATATTGATCTACTTCTACTAGCACCCCCCCCCCCCCCCAGCGTGGGCCAGACACTTGTCATGTTGGATGACAATTAGCTGGGAACCAAGGCATCACTCTATTCAGAAACATCAATCATTAACCAGACACCTAATTACACTATTCTCTCAAAATAGGCCACTCGCTGCCACCACAGATGTTGAAGTTCCAGACACGGCAGTCATTTTAGAAGTATATTAATTCTGACTTGCGAGTGATATCTGAAGTATTCAGTTATTTGACTATCTGCCTTGTTATGACAAGATGTGGAATGAAACTTTTTCAGAATCTTATTTACACATACATGTACATGTATATCCTATGGTTCTATGACAACTACCCTTGTCAAAAATCTATCCCCAAAATCTACACCTACAAATGTAACCCAAATCCTATTTCTGAGGGGGTAGTTGTCCTAGGGTAATTGTCCAGGGGGTAGTTGTCCTAATACGATATCCTGCACTTCGCAAATTAATCTATTAGTTAAATTAAGGAACATGCACACAACTAATTCCACATTCAAAGAAGAATATTATGTGTGGTTTTCCAATTAGTCTGATGAGAATGACTAGGAGGTAAATAAACTATAATCTATAGTCCATAAAAATACTCATTTTGTTCCCATATAGAGGGGAAAAAAGACCCAAATGCTGCTATCTTTGATTCAATATTGACTCCAGAGGGGTAGATTTGTGTATTTGGCGAGAATAAAATCCTTTAAATAGCAAGTTGTTCAAGTTGTTTTGCAAAGGAACATAATTATTTTCATGATTACTCAAGATCCTGAACTTTGATATCTCATGGCCTCTCTCTCCTGAGCAATCGACCACAATCAACAATCACATTCAAGGCAGAATGTCTTTGGGCATGCAATATGACCTTTAACCCCTAGCGAAGAACTTGAACCAAGCTTTCAAAACAACAATGGCGCTCTTATCGCTTCCATATCGGACTAAAATGAGGAATATGTGGGTATCAGCACTTCCATAACAAATAAAATTATTTTATGATTATCCTTTGTAAACACCATAACTTGGTTCTTCAATAAGATAGGATAGACAGACATGCCTTTTGAACTGATTATTAATGGTCTTATCAAAGTCTAAAAGTTTGAGTAAATAGACATTAGCGAGATATTGAGCAACCAATCTGCATTGAACTGGCTAGACTTCAAAATGCAATCAATCGGGTAGAAGAAATATACTATGGCCAGAAAGAACTTACACTAGTTCTTGTTGCGAATGTGGTTAGGTTTTTGTATTCATAGGCTAGTGGTACATGTAGGTCTAATTATCCAAGATAGAGTGATTCAATAAATATCAAATTGGATGAACTAGATTTTTCACAAATTTAGAACATCATTCAAAAAATAACATTATTAAATATCTATGCTAGAGAATGGGTAAATGAGTGCTTTATTGCAAGGCATAACCAACAACAACAAACCAAAACATGGCATCGACCGTAGGAGATACTAACAACAGTTCCACCCCCATGTTACAGATGAAGAACAAACATTCTCTGTTTACTAATGAGACATTTCAAGTGTGACTATAGTATGCAATCATACAATCTACCATCCTACGATCTCATTCACAGGATTGCGCGAGATAATAAATTTATTCATGAATTATTCATGGGTAAAATCGTCACGCACTGCCTCAGCTGTTTAGCAAAGATTCATCAATCGTAAAACAACTTTTATTGTGTTCTTAACGCATCAGATCATGATGAACAAAATAAATTGTTTATTTTAGATTCTATGTGGTACCATATCAATGTTAATAACTGAAATGAAGTATTGAACTTCTCTAATGTTAAAAGCCCACAAAATATGAATTGAGCAAGCTTATATTGATGACATCTAGGTATTTGATGTAGTTTTTTATTTATACTACTTTCTTCATTGAAATGAACATTATCATTCCAATAGGGTCAACAGTTTTTTGTTTTTAGTTTTAGGAATAAATGTCTTTTCTTCACAGCCAAAGTTCTTCAAAGCCGGGTTTATGCCAGGGTCTATAGCTTCTGATCTCTTAAACATTGAAAAGCTAAAGGGATTCTCTGGGACCTGACATCGCAACAGGGCTTGCCATATGCTCAGTCAGAAGAGCCCTGTCTAGCAATCAGGAGGTTTCCGTTCGTATCCTGGTGGAGTCCCTTTTTCCTTGCTCATTTTTTCATATTTCTGGATAGTTTCACCTTCGTTTCAAAAAAAAAAAAAAAAAATCTTACGATCATCAAGGAACATCATCTGAATGTGACCGGGTTTTCAGTGTGACTCTCCAACACTGTATCATCCATCACAACGCAACTCCTGTGAAATAGAGAAAAATAAAAACAAAACTAGATTAAAATGCTATAATATTAATATCTTATATTTACATGGGTAGCCACTTTAGTTTTTAGCAACAGTTCTACACCAGTGGGCCATGCATAACATGAAATTTCCTCACAATAGTGGTACAATTAACCTTATGAGTTTAATTAAATTCAATTTACATCTCCGTGAAGGAATAAAAAAACAAAAAAACAATGAAGTTGGATTAAAAGACAAAATGTTCATATCATGCTGATATGGAGAAAGCTACACAACAAAATACCCTTCTTTTAATTCCTATTTCAGGCTTTCTTGAGAACATCAAAATGTTTAATTATTTGACGAGATGATCTAAAAACTATTTAGTCTGTGAATTTGGACTTAACAAATTGTGCTGACTCTCCTCACCTGTACTTTGTACATACTAAAACGGCATTCAATAAATTTATATTGAGATATATATATATATATTTAAAATATACAGTTAGATAAAAGCTTTTTGTTCATGTATGTGAAGCAAAGGTTAATATACAAAGTAGGCCTACATGTTCGCCCAACACAAATTTATCATAACTCTCAATACTTGATATGGATTAAAGTTCAATAATCTACAATCAACCTGTCCTATTGAGACATCCAAGGGGAAAAATAAAATTATAGCAAATAAATGGCCTTTGTAGACAGGCTCTGCATTTTTTTCTGAAGGAATGAAAGGTCCAAAATATGTGTCCACTATAGACAGGCTGGCCACTTTAGAGAGGTGGCCAATAAGGCAGGTTTGATTGTAATGACTTCCAACTGCTATATACTCTTGTTATACATTTCTAAAGGTCAAATAATTTATTTACAAAAGTAGAAATTATTTATGTATTTCAAGTGGTTAATAAAATGTGCTTATATTTAATCAATGCTGAATTGTGAGGATACACCCACTCTTCTTCTTTTCTTATTCTTTAATTACAGACATTATTTTTTGAATTGGTTTTCATATAATATATATTCAGCGGCTCAGACGCCTAGAGACAACCCCTATCTGCAATGAATGAATGCCAACTATCTTAGGAATACTCGATGGCTGATGTTTCATCATCCGTAGATAGATATAGAATGACGAACCGGTGGAGACAAAACAGCGGGGTGACGAGAGCAGGAGAGATGGAACGAGAGATGGAGGGACAGAACAGAGAGAATTCCATTGAGTGGAATATTGATTGGTCTGTAATAATAAATCTCTAGAGCTACTTAATTAGATGACAAACTGGGTCAGACAATCGAGCCATTAAAGGAAGTGAAGATTAATGGCTTCCGATATCTCTTGTTGTAAACAGCTTGGTATTTGGTACATACAATTTACATTTATAGACATGTAATGCAGATATTATGTTCAGTAATTATCGAGCAAATTAAGGATGTAATATAATTAAATGTCCTTCGAATTAACCTTTTATATACTGAGAAATAGATTTCGCATATAGCAGCATGCTTTGAATGATTGTGTTAGTTGCACTTTTTAAATGTCAACGATTGTGACAGGTAATTAACTCAATGTCACAGATAATTATGGGAACATTTAATGGTAATATTTTATGATAGAGAAAACAAAATCATTGTGTTTTACAATGTATGCTTGTAACCAGTCAATTACCTTTTACTCCATTACCCTCGTAAAACTGAACGGAATATGTTTTAATTTGTTATGATACGTCAATTTATTATGAAATGTAATTTTTTCCACTGAGTTATTTTCCACTGTCAAGGGTAAATGAGATCCATTTTTTTTTCTTCCATGATCTTTCTCAAAGCATCCTTGGCTATCGTCTGGCCATGTCTGGGCAAGATGTATTTGCTCTGGCTAATAATTTCCTGAGAGAATAGACAAAAATATTATACATGTTTGCTGTTGTTTTACTACCTCCTCTTTATAGTCAAACAAGGGTGTGTTCAATGTTCAATTTCAAATTTTAAACGCCAACATGAATCATGATACAATCACTGATATAAAGAGAAACAAGTGGGTGTTTATTGTCCCCATTCATGTTTTCAGATCTCCATTTGGAGAAAATTTAAACGCCAAAAGATGCGTTTTGAATCATGATAAGTTTTGATTTTAGACCTTGAGCATCGCGAATGCAACAAATTGCGACACTGAACACAATTGAGTTTTCAAAACGTCTTTGATGTGCTCTCGCAGTGGAAGCTTCCAGTGCAAGTGAAACAAGGTGCAGATGTTTGTTTTTGAGAGCGGGGGAATTTAAAGACGATGGACATTAAAATCAGCTTTAAATTCTTTTACACTGACGGTGTACTGCTGAATCGCATTTGTGTTCTGTGTTTTATAATTGCCTTTGTATCATGATTCATGTTGGCGTTTAAATTTGAAAATGAACATTGAACACCCCACACTCTCACATAAGCGCTGCTGGACGACAATTTGCTCCCTCAACATTGATCTTGCACTTTCTCTCAATTTTTTCCTGATCATTTTGAATGTTTTTACATGTACTCATATTGCAAAGGGGGAGGAGTAGACAGACAATATGTCTACAGCATCAGCGTCTTCATTACTAGCTTGAAAAGAATTATTAGAATAACAGACTACTCCTGCAAGCCTATCAGTCAGGTTTTGCATTACAGATTGCGTATCTTGAGATGATGGACTGTACAAAAATGATAAATTATTCAGGGATAATGATATTCACTAAGGCACTAAACGGTTTAAAGGTGCTTATTTCAGTTATGCCTTGTGGGTCTTCTGCTGAATATAATCAATGACAAGAAATTTTAAATAGAAGAGAAACATAGGGCCTACACACACTGCTACGAGATGTTTGAAATATTACACTAATGACACGTGATGTCTAATAATACTTTTTGTTTAGAACATTACAAGTGTGACCTTAATTTGAAATGGCTTCCCTGTACCCTTCGGCCTACACATACATGTAAATATTATATCAGGAATTTACTAGAAAATCTAAATATAAACTCAACTTACATCATCAAAACAGTATAAATATTGTAATGTCTCATATCATAAGAGAGGTTTCAAATATGCTCTCGAGAGTTCTAAATCATACAAGGTCATAAACCTGTCTCTCTGTGCAATCATATTTCATTCGCCAGACAAGGCCCTTTTTTGTTTGGCTCCTCTAGAGTTGCCCTGGTATTGATTTCCACAGAGAATGCTAGATTTTCTGAGCCTTTCATATCAATATAGTCATTTGAACTAACTGGTAAACAGTTACACAATGTACGGTGAAAGTGTAGATTTCGCCATTCATGAGCAGTACAACTGACTTTTAGATGTCAGATATGAAATAACAAATTTTCAATGGAATTCATAATTCATTGTACTTGTCATTTTCAATATATAGGCCTACATGTATGAATTATTTTGGGCCCTATATATATTTTCTTGTCAGAAGAGTAAGAACAAGGAGAGTTATCTTGTCAATGTTAACAAAGCACCAGATCAATTATTTAATCATGAACATCTCACATGGCATTAGATAAAGTTCAGGGGGAGGGGGATCCTACTGTAATTGGTACCCCATTTTAAAAGAGAATCTAGTGGGAAAGATAAACAAAATTATTGTGAGCTTTTCAATTATTTTCATGCTATTTAGGAAGAATAGAGTAGTAATAAGGTGTAAAGGATATATGACTCAAAATAGCTGAAATCTTTTGGCAGAACATTTTATGTAGTCCCATACATGCTTTCTGTGTGTAGTGCATGTGAATCTAAGCAGATGTGGGTTAATTTCTCATCATTTTGGCGATTCCAAAACCTCACAACACATATTAATGCTTAGGTTAATTGTTACCAACCTTTTCAAAGCACTTTAAAACAGTGTTTTCCACATTTCAAATTCATGACCAGAACAATAATTTTGCTTTAAACAGTCTATTCTGGTTGATCTCAAGATCAGTTAGGGCTTGGACACATCAAGTGCCAGGGGATGATAATACCATGGGGTCTGCATCTCGTCTGTCAGGCTTGTATAAACAAGCCTGTAAGTAATATATCCCAGCCAAGAAATCTGAAAACAACCTCCGCAAGGAAGAAAAAAGCTATGTGCTTGAGACGGGGAATGCAAAAAGGTCAAAGTCATGGTAATAATAAAATCCCTTTATGTCTGTCTATTTGCACATCTGTCTGTCTGTCTGTACATCTCTCACTGAGGGCATCTCTACTCCCCATTCTGGTTCTAAAACAACTAACCCCTGGACAATAACCCCCAGACAACCCCTCCCACCCCCCCCAAAAAAAAAAAAAAAAAAAAAACACCTAACTCTACACCTAACCCTAACCCTATTTCTGGAGGGCAGTTGTCCTGGGAGGGTAATTCTCTAGGGATAGTTGTCCTGATACGCCCCATTCCATCACCAATTGAAATATTTTAAAGAAAATTGGCAGTTTCCCAACGCTTTCTCACAATCACACCCAGCTATTGGAAAAGACGTGGTATTACAATCCTCTAAAATGTCATGAGCTTCAATTTCTTTCCAGGAAGATAACAAACATGTCATTGTAAACTAAGGATGTTTGTCAGATATGCATTTAAAAAATAACCTAGAGGGGGCGTACTTGAGGCATTTCAAATGACCTGTCAGACATTTTGCAGTGTTGGTTTGTTTTGGTGGCTTTTTTTTACCAATGACAGCAATACTAACTGCTCCCATGAATTACTTCTAAACAATGCACAAATCTAGGCCTATAGAAAGATAACAAGTAGTGTATGTACTTCTCAAGGAAATTACAAAATTTCTAATCAAATTTGTTTCTGTCTTCTAAATTTCGAAGAGAAAGTGCTAACTATTTATCCCAGACATATACATATATGTCTTCGATTTTTCAAGAGTAAAAATCAATATCACTCTTCGAGCTTTCTCTCTTTTTTTTTTCCTTTTTTTTTTCCCCCCTTTTCTTTTTCCATCAGCTTACCCTCGATAGAAGATCGTGCCATGTGATGACTGCAGTGAACCACTGTGTAGTTGAACCGAGCCGATAGACTTTGACACGAATCCCAGTCAGCTGATAGGGGGCGTGCATCAACACATACTGCTCCTTCTGCTCACGAAGCCATTTCTGGGTTTCGTCACGCACCTCAGGATAGCGTTGGAAGATTGGATGCGTACTGTTCTTCACATTCTCATCCTGCATGAAGATGAAATTAAAAGAAATGTAAGAAGATCAGGTTTTAGATACATGAGTGACATGTTTTTCTTATGCACTTGGAGAATCATGATCATGTATTAAATTTTGGCATTAATCCGGTTGCTATATATTGAACTCGGGATTAACGCAAAAGCATAACATCACATTAAGGGTGCGACTTGTGAACATGTATGTATTATGAAGCGCACAAATTAAATATCAGTTGATTCTTATTGATTCAGTCATGTAATCAAACTTCTTCTCTAGAATAATTCTCCGTAGATACTGCAAATCAAAGGGCTCAACTTCTATTTGAATCCGGTTGCCCCTTTCCTCAAATCACATGAAGGATATTGGAAAAGCTGTATACAAACCTACAGCAAAATCTGGCGTATTTCATGGAGATTTGGATACCAGTGACCTCAAAATGAACAAATATTTTATGAAAGAGAGGGAGAGAGAGGGGGACACATGGTAGGCAGACCTGTATACAAATTATAGTCTAAATCCTCAACCTCATATCTGACAATGTGACATGTCCAGATACAGGCAATAGATACAGAAAACACAATGCAGGCCTTTGTGTCAATTTGTAAAGTTATAGGGCCTATATAGACCTAAGATTGCAAAGAAGATTTAATTACCCTCAAACTTTGATCAGGTACAGCCTGCAGTAGTCAATAATTTAAAGCCAGTACGAACTAGCAGGCTTGTATAGCACTAGCTCAAGTCCTCAACTACTCGATTCTGCCCCGATTCCTTACCCATAATGCAATATCCTGGTAGTGTAGTCTTATCAATCACGCCCATTTTAATGAAGTAACAAAACACATACATTGTACTTTTCCCTCAAATCGTTTTAGTTTCACAATACAAATTAAATTGTAGGTTAATTTTACACCGTTTTGTTAATAGTTATCTCAAAAAGTCTACTTTCAGATTAGCTTTTTATAACACACAGTCAATGAGAGTGTTGCTCAGTTCGCTCTCCCTTTAAAACTCCTTTCGCCATCCGATTATTGATCTACGTGAATTTGCCGTTTTGTATCATTCATGTATCAGTTTGAATGTGCATTCCCCAAAATAGCTGTAAAAGTTACATGTGCCCAAGCGATTCCACTTACATTTTATACGAAATCTGTACAGGCTAGGGCCTATAAATATCCCAAGCAGTCTGGGTGATTGAAATAGCAAAGAAAATATTGACAGAGTGTCTGTTTTGAAAGACTATTGAAATTGGGAGTAACAATGTGGCTGCACAAACAGCTCAACTTCAGTCAACTGGCCCCCTTGACCTCAGCCATGGTGTTGTTTAGATAGCGCTCTTTTTTCCCCTCCACTATGCCACAGGGAGCTGCAAGCGATACCACATGCCAACACTGCACATTGCTATGGTCCCTTACTACTTATTACAAATGAAGAGATTGATTCCAAAAGGGGCTAAATCCACTTTTGATGAAAACCGAGCTATTGATAATCGACCATTGTTCAGTTTGGAACAAAAAAGTAGACGTAAATTTGAGAGCAATTATTTCAAAATGTACCTTTTAATATCACTTTCCTGTAGACACATGCACATGTTGGCAAACAAATGCCTTTTCTCAGAATGTACAAAAGTGGATTTAGTCCCTTTCGGGATCAAACTCTTCAAGTACATAACCCCTCACATGAAGGCATTGTTTGTACCCTTCAGTTTTCAAGTTTTGTGGTGTAAATCAGTGCTAGTATTTGTTTCAGGGAATATCGGAAGGCTATTATTCATCTGAGGGGAAAACAATAGTGGTTAGCATTTATGCCTTGTTAACTGAAATCTTCATTCCACTTGACAACGTAACATGATAGAGAAAGAAATTGAAATGAAAGTGCAAAACGAACTTGCTTGCTTCAAAAATGAAAGTGTCAAGTTTTATTCCTTATATGTACTCACTCCCACGCACACACACATGACATGGCTTATTTCAGCATTGTTTGACAGAAGACATTTATACTCTACCCACCCACTGAATTTCCTCCTCTATTCTTCTTTTTTTCCCGTTTATTCCATCTTTGTATCCTCCATTTCCAGTCTTTTAGCTTGTGGTATGAAAACAATATCCCTTTTCTATAGAGACTGTAGTTGACCTCTGTTGCCTTGGCACGAAGGCCACACTTGGCCTGAGCTACATTTAGAGCAGAGATTTGATTGGAATGAGACTCAAATATCACAAGTGCATGCCACCTTTCCAGCCACCCCACTGAGGTAGGCACAGCAGGAGGGGATGGGTGAGGGGGGAGTACAACCAAGGGGGCGGGGTTGGACAGGGGAGGGGGGTAAGGGCTGACCTCTTTAACCCCACTATGATCTGTACATAGTGGAATGTCCTCAAGTTCATGAAGTGCAAAGGCAACAGCTTCATGACCCCCTGAAAGTCCAGCTGCTTAATCATTCCCGATCATGTTTGTCTAAATTTTCAGTGTTTGACGTGTACCAAATAGGGCCAGTTTTAGGACGCTTTTGCAGGAAGAAGCAATTGGAAAGGAGGATATTTGACATTGGAGACATCCTGCACTAATATAACATGAACAGCCTTCATGGGGGTAGCCAATCAGGGTACAGACACAAGAGCGAACTTTAAGTTCTTGCTTGTACGGAAATTGCCATGAGTCATTTGAGGACAAAAATACAAATTCTGCCTTAAACTCGAAGTAAAGACAGAGACTTGCAAGGACGAGAGAGAGGGAGAGAGAGATGGAGAGAGAGAGGGGAAGAGAGAGAGAGAGAGAGATAGAGAGAGTGAAGGGGGGGGCATGGGGTGCAATATAATTATGTGCATACTTTCTTGAACCAGTGCGCAGACTGTCACTTTAATTTGGGCCTCGTTTCATTACCCTTATCTGAATTGTAAAGTGGCAACGCAGGCAAAGAAAGAAAAGTAGCAGATTAAAATTGACATAGAAATAGATGGAATTGAAGTGAATAAAGTGCCTCCAAGTGAACTGACTAACAAGAGGCAAGCAGGGTAATACAAAAAGGTGTGTGTTCGCGGTCAATTTTCAAATTTAAACAGCAACATGAATCGGGATACAAAGCACAATTTTGAAACACAGATATGAAGACAAACAAAATGTACATTCACAGTCCCCCCATAGTCCCGGTCCGTAAAAATAAATGTCTTTCAGATCTCCATTCAGAGGACTATTTAAACATAAAAAAGGTGCGTTTCGCAAGACAATTAGCTTCAATTTTACAACCTTCATGACTTTGTGCATTGCAAACACAAGTTACCATGGCTGCACTGAAATTAGCTTTTGAGAGCGGGACATTTATAGATGATCAACGCGCAATCAGCTTTAAACTTTCGACCTTGAACGGTGCACCGTTGATCGTGTTCGTGATCTATGTTTTGTAATTGCGTTTTCTATCATGATTCATTTTGCCGTTTAAATTTGAAATCAACCGTAAACACACCTAAAGAAGGTTTGATGGTCAATCAGTCAGAGTGAGTTTACTATCAGGCCAAGGTCAACGCTAACACAAAGGCCCCTGGGAATTGTTTCAGGTCAGTGCTAGTTCAGAATTAAGTGATTTCACACCAACGACTAATTCAGACAGATGAACAAATAAAATCCTCTAAATTCCTGCCAGCAAATAATTCTAATCATGAACTAATCACCACCACAATAACAATTGGGGTACAGGTAGGAAGCACAACAATGTAAAATGAATGAAGGCATAAGCACCCTTTCCAAACAAGTAGTACATGTAACTGCACATTTCTAGTTTAAATCATCGTGCAAACTACAATAAGTCAAGGATGTTGATGAATTAATACCTGTATCAACTCTTCCCCGCTCATATGACTTTCAAGATGTTTGAAGGAGAAAGATTGTGTTTATTTACCACAATACACTGCCCAATCACAGAGCCTCGAGGGGGAATAATAAACCGAGAACTGCGGACCGATTCAACCCCATTGTGGTGCTTTAATTGCAACAGGCATCAGTTTTGTCTCTTTTTATATTCAAAAGCACCTGCACTCGCAACATAAAGCAGTAATTGCTAAGCTAACAATGGGATGGCTATAATGAAGAATATTTTTAGAATAGGCGGTTGATGGGTACAAGTACCTGGTTTGCGTCATGGAATAATTGTAATCTTTTGGGTAGATATTTTTGAAGGATTTTTTATCAAAGATGTAATTACCATATCAGTCTGTTGCTGAGAGCTTTATTATTCTAATTACATGATTGTTATGTAATAATGATACACACTTAAAGACTACTTTGTACATGTATGTTAACAATGGTAAAATCCATTGCAATTGAATCTCTACAATATAATTATGGTCACGCCTAGAAACAAGAGAGAAGAATAATTTTTCAATGAACAATCATAGTTAAATAAAGGTTCTTATCATAAAATTGTTTGACTAATTTGTATTGTTTATTAATAAATTAACAAGTGCAATGACATGACATGGTACTTTACTTGTGTGAGTTCATGTCTGATTTCATCCGTTAAATAAAAAGTAATAATTGTGTAATAACCATTTAGTTGCAATGAAATATTGTACTTTTTAAAGCCTTGTTTGGGGTAGTTGACCTGATATGCCCTGACACAATAACCCTCACCAAAACCATAACCCTATTCCTAATCCTAAATCTAATCTTTACCTTATACGGATGGTTTTAGGGTTAGTGTCAGGAATATCTGAAACTCCAATCACTAACTAGAAAATTGCAGGAATTAAAGATGATCTTGAGTAGTCGTCATGAAAAGAACAATCAAAACATCAATTTCAATTCTAATCTCAAGCATAGTGAATAAATACTACACAACAAAGGAATTTGCAAAAAAAAAAGTGTAACTGCTGAGAAAAGAGTAAAATAAGCTTCAATCCAATGACGCGTCAGGCCGTCCAAGCACAGGCGTGATTTACACGGCACGTGGTAAGTCTATGGGTAAATCATGTACATGCAATTCGCACCGGATCTGTGTGTGTGTTGTGCCGTGACTTGTGGCGAGATAGCTGTCTACTCTTAGTCCCTATTTGACCGACTGTTCCGTTATTTTCTCAAATTTCATCTAAAATCCCCAAAAGGATATGATTATATTTTGTGTAGGAATATTTTCATATGAGGACAAATTTAACAGATTCATTCTAAATCATTTTAACTGCAACAACTCAAGTTGGGCTTTAAGAAACAGCAGCCAGCGAGCGCTACATGGGAAATGTAAACTTGCAACACCCATGTATGAGTCATGATCATGTTGTTAGGAAAAGCAAGATGATGTTATCACCAGTAGCCACCTCCTTGCCCTAAAAAGGCTACGAGAATCACCCCCAGCACAGGCTCATGTGGACTTCAGTAAGCAGATATTTCTTTCCTTTCCATTTAGTTCTTGTAACAGTAATTGATTCCCCTCCCTTTCCACTTTGATAAAGAAGAACAAAGTATGTTTTAGGGGCCTATTACACTAAAAAAAAAGCCTTTTTCCCCCTCCAAACAACGTAAATATTCATGTATTGAGTGACACCATTATAAGGACTAAAACATCAACAAACCTGTTATAAAGTTTGCCTATCCCCTTTAGTAGTTTATTACTAAAATAGCCCAACATGTTTCACTATCAAAAGAAAATTATTCCCTTCAGAAGTTTGTTACATATATTTATAACAAGGTTACACTGTAGTCCCAAGTATTTCTCCATGAAGTAAAAGGGTGGAATTAACAAACAAGGTGAAGAGCAAAAAAAAAAAAAAAAAAAAAAATCTGAGATAAAAACACTCAGACAAACATCATAAATCATCCGCTCTCTTTTCCTGAGATCAAGTTGGCATAAAATTCAAGTACAGCAGTAAAACAAGACCTCAAAAACCAAGGTTTTGATTGCAACCTTATGTCAAAACTACAGGGACCCCTTACAAACAAGATAAAGAGGTTCCAGTTTCTTGAGGGGGCTTGATTCACTGTGGACTGACTGTTCAGACATGACCTCAACAGGCGCAGCTTTACACCCCAATTACCGAGGCTCGCGATCATTGACGAGCGCACCTGATTTGCATAAATAAACAAGTGTAACAGCTTTACGATGCGAAAAAAAGTAATAACAAATATTCGAGCCCAAAACTCACAAAATTGTAGATAATAATTGACATGGAAACTAATCATATAAAGATGCTACAACATTAAATCCGTAGATTAGTTTAATTTGTTTATAGTAAGTTTTAAAATGTGGAATTTCGGGGGAAATACGAACGTCCGACATAGGACACTGCGAAAGTTCACAAACTCACCTAAATTCACCTTTTTTTCAAAACCCGGCCACAAAATGAATATTATGAGTATGACCGCAAAATAATCAATCTTATATCCCTCAAATATTGTGCAGTATCATATTTGCCGCTCAACGGTTTGTAGTCAATAAATAACACAATCCAGCGCAATGTTTGGAAATGATCGTTTCGCGGCATTTGGCGTACGACCATTGCCGCCTGTATGTTAAATCCTCATTACAGTCCCGCGTGATCTAAATGGAGTGTGTGATGTTGAGCTGTGCGCACGTCAGGCTGGCTGCGCACGGACGCGCGAGAATGGAGATCAGTGATGGTAATATATTGTTCCTCATTTAGTTGTTCCACGTGAGACTGCACCTCGTATTTGAACAATTATTATTATTTCATTATTATTTTTTTTAGTCGAATCAAGTTAAAAATGTATATATTGGTTATATCTTCTTTTTGTGTGCTTGGGAATTTCTATGGTTTGAAGGTCCATGCCACATCAGTTTTCACCTCGTAATTAATTATTATGTGATTGATATTGAAGGCCCTTTAACCACTTAAAAATATAATATCAGTATTTTATGTGTTCCCCTTTTCTTTCTTTGGGAGATTTCCACCTTTATATTATAAGTATCATAAACGTATAATTATCATTAAATGATATATATTTGTAATTAAATATGCTTATTTTGTTTAACAATTTCTTTGGGGCGCTGGTTAACCATGTAGCCTATATAATTCTATTCTTTCTCTCTAATGGCAAGATCAGGCGGGGGCGCGGCCCCCCTAGAATTTGAAAACACGCGTCATTGACCTGTACGTTAAATATCTGAAAAAATTACGAGGCCCCCCCCCTCCCCCACATCCTGAAATCCTGGATACGGCCAGCGGATTTCATATTTTGATTGCTCAAGGAATTCTAATAATTATAGTCTTTTGAGAAATCAACCTTCTCTGAATTTTTTTTCTTAATAAATGGTATATAGACAAGATCAATACTAATTTGTGTGAATGCATTTATTATTTTTCAGTGTTTATGTCTTGAGACATGTGTGGCTTTTGTTTTTTTTTTTTCAAAACATGTTCATCGACAACCATTTGACTCCTAGTCAATGTAATAGAGTACATGTGGGCAAGTGGAGCCTGAGAGGGGTCATTAAAGTAGCCATTTTAAAAAAATGTGAAATATCCATATTTTTCATCAGTTCAGCCTCCTCTCAAACGCCTTGGCCAAGCATTGTAAACATACAGCACTTTTACTTTTCTCCCTCTTTATTCTACAAAAATTGGTTTCGAACCTACATTTACGGCATTTAATTATCTCATTGAGTATCAACACTCACTCAGCATCTCATCACCCACACATACTAAATACATTGTAAAGAGTGTAAGAAGCAATGTTTATTTAAGATTTCTGTCTATCAAAGACACCTTTTATTTGAAAAAATAAAAGAGCATCAACAGTAGAGAGAAACTCGAGTCAGAACTACACATAGTGGTTGTATTAAACATTTGTAAAAATGAGGCTGCAACATGTTAAAATCTGTGAAACATTTAAATTTACATCTTGTTTTCTGTGACTATGGTATTTAAGCATGCATACAAAATAAATATTTGAAACTGTATAAATAAATGAAAGACGATAGAGAAAAAATATGCCTGTGCTAGGTAGATAAAAACGAAGAGAAAGAGGTGAGGAACGAGAGAGAAAGGGGAGAACGAGAGAGAAAGAGGGGAAGAGACGAGAAGAGAAAGAGGGAGAGAGGAGAGAGGAGAGAGAGAAGAAAAAAGGGTGGGGGAGAAGAGGGAAGTTTACAGAATTGGCATGGTAGGAAATACACCTTGATGGTGGTATCTCACTTCACTGAGATGGCTTTGAGATGAATTTTGCATTACTTTGAGACAATTTTGAGCACCGTTTTGAAACTTGTCACAGAGACTCCCCCCCCCCCCTCCCTGCAACGTTTCATGAATCTCAGGAATTTCACAACCGTCTCAAAATAGTCCCAAATTCCGTCTCCGTGAACGCGAAAAAACAAATCAGAGACCATCCTGAAAATTCCATTGCGGAGATGTCTCCGGATACCCATTTCCGTTGTGAAGACAGATAAGGACTTAACTTTGAGACAGTTTGAGAATCCCGAGACTCATGAAACGTCTGTGAGATCGTCTCCGCGAGAAGTTCCAAAACTGTCTCAAAGCCGTCTCCGCAAAGTAAGATACCACCATGAGTAATGATTACAAGTATGTTCATCATTATTATCACCCAATGGTTTATAAACTTAAAGAATACAGTCTACTCCCTTTATGACGAGCAAAATTAGATAATGATATATTTTAAAATTGTTCAATAAAGAATTAGGTAATACCTTGGTAACAAGACCTGATATTCATGGAGTTGACTGTATTACAACTTTAATACTTTAAAAAATTGTCTTTCATTTGAGTATTACACTTAATAAGTTGCTATCTATCATGCGAAAATCTATATGAAGTACGTCGACTCTTCAACATGTTCAACGAAAGAGGGCTGATAACTGTATGGACAGATGGAAGTTTGGCCGACTGAATAACTGGCTGATGAATGCTATTTATCAGGATCTCTCTCTCTCTTCCTTCAAGTGAGGTGCACAATGTAGGTCTGTACTAAAAAAGAGGGAGGGGTCAGAATTATTATTTTTAAAAAAAAATCAAAAATCAAAAAATCAAAAAAATCAGTACAAGGAATTAAGGAACCTTTTGTATCAAGAACACCGATGGAAAAGATCTGCGGATTCACTGTTCCAAATTTGTGTTATGACAAGTCAAGATATTAATTGACCTCTAAATAACGATTGTTAAAAATTACGATAAATCAATGGATAACATTGATATTAAAACCATTCCACAATGGATTGCATCACAGTAATTAAATAATTTCTCCAAAGAGAGACTGTGAAATCTTGTATTTTATTTTTTTTAGTCTCGTCTTATATGGCTGAATTAATGTTGTAACTGGGTAGGCCTACGTAACAGAAACTGTATAACTCTGCATGCCAGCACATGTAGTAATTAATATTTCTTAAACTATAAAAAGAGATATTCACATACCGATTTAAGAACATTGTCTGCATCTGGCTGGATAGATATTCGTCAAACTCTAGTCTAATCAACAGGTATCTTTGTTCAGGCAGACACATCATGTAGATCCTAGTAATATATTCATAAATATCAAAAAATATTGGAGTAGGTCTATACACAATGTACCATCGTACAACATAAAATAAAAATAAAATAATAATTATCGACAAACTATTTTCCTACATCATCAACACAATAACATATAGCAAACACAGAATAGAGGCTAAAATATAGGCCTACTGATATTGGAATATTTCGACCCCCTTGATCCTTGTCCTGTACATGGTTTGACAAATTAAGATATTTCATTCAAAGAAAATTGAGCACAGCTAGGCCAGGGAGATGGGCACTTAGTTTAACCACTTCAAAAGGCGTGACAAAAGAATGAAGCTTTGAAGGGGAAAAATAATAACAGTCATGAAATGAAATCAAGAGCATGCATATGTATTTTCATGCAAATAAATACTTTAAAAAAATATAGGCTAAATAATTTGATAATTCATCGTTCCCGCAGCTCAGCTCAGCTCAGCTCAGCTCAGCTACGACACCGACAACACACTCATCACTCACCGCGCAAACACGAAACCCACGCAGTTTACGAAAAAATGAAGAGTGCAAAATCGGTCATTTCCAGTGATTTTACATCTTGTGACAGCTTTGAAAAGAAACTACAATGATTCGATAATATTCTGAGCTCAAAAATATATAATAGAAATCATGAATGCGGACAAAATACTTACGAAATATGGGCTTCGATCGCCTTTGTTTTCTTCCAGCGATCACGTCAAAACACAAACCACCACGCCACACACGTGAGCGTGAACAGCTGATCGCGAGCGAGCCAGCTCTTCGTTGCACAGCGCATGCGCTCTACTTTTCTAAAAAGAAATGACGTCATTTCTCGAATTTCGTTGAGTCCAATTTTCTATGTAAAGGCCTGTACAAAACTATGGTTTTCTCTCAAAATATAAGACGGGCCCAGCGAACACTAGCACCATATAAGGAATGAAGCCTCATGAATATGTAAATATACTTTTCATGATCGTAGCATTTGCGCTACGGTTGTGTCAACAAATAGTAGTTAGCTTGTTTTCGGTAAGTCTTGTTTGAAAACATGATGATATCTCAAGTTTTACCCCACGGAATTCAATTATTTTTTCACCCATATCAAGGTAATGAAAATGATAGTTCTTGTGGAAAGTTTCAGCACATGAAAGGCCGCCAAAGCGACGCAGTGACAAAAACAAGATTTTGACTTTCATCGTCCACGTTTTCGAACGCACGTAGAAGTTCGTTGGGAATTCAAAATAGAAGGCTCGCTAATGAGATGCAAATTGCACCGTAGCGCTGCGCCTGTCAAAGGCCGACCTCAAACAACTTTCAGGGATCACCTACAAAAAGTGAAACTGCAGGGGTACCACAACAAAGCAGATCTACCCAATGTATTTGCCATATGGGGATGGATGTATTTATGATCGCTCATGAAGGGCTATAAACAGCTGGCGACATCATTAATCAATCCTTATTGCAATCATTTCTAATCAAGCGCAAATTCTAGAATTTCTTGGAAACCTGCACCATTTTGTTCTTCATAATTTCAGTGTAATTTTCAAGTTGGAGAAGGAAAAGCTTACACAATTTTAAATTATATTTTAATATGATACATTTTTTGCCAAGGCTGTGATTGATGTAAAAGGAGAGGGAGGATTCCTCAAAATACTGAAAGAATTACAAATTTTCTTTCCAGACACCATTATTTATAAACATATGGCAGTGTCGTGATACAGCCTGTCAAGGCCGGTGGTCCAGTATTTTGATTCCTTTCCAAAACCCCGAGTAACCCAAAAGGGCGTGGAGCTCAGTCCAGGCACCGCACCATCAATGTTTTTCATTACCATCCCAAATTGTGTTGGATTTTAATCCCAGATTATCACCTTCTTTATTTCAAACCGCAAATTGTGGTATTCCCGAGGAGATGGTTAGGGTTTTATTCATTAATGGAAGTCTAAAGCATAGCTGCTCACAATGAAAACATCCTAATGCCTTTCCATAAATAGTCTATGTTTATAGAATTAATTGGAATGACAAACTTCTCCTATACTGCGTATTACACAGTATTCTTATTTGGGAGGGGAGGCAATAGAAAGTTACTTATATCAAACCAATATTGCATGTCTGATGTCTCCCTTTTCTCAGAATCTTCACTGTAAAACATAAGCACAGACACAGCTCAGCTCGCACAAAGATCCAACCAAAAAGATGCATTTGGGGGGAAAGAGAGACTTGTCAGATCGAATCAATATTCAGGGCAATATCTGCTTCAGAGAGGAAAGAACATAAATGGCAGCCTGTGTGACCTAGGCACTTTGCTGGATGAAAACCGCTCCTGGGAATTCCATTTTGTGCCGCTGACAAGGATTCATGCCCATGAGTGAATATGTAAGAGCAATGTGAGAGAGATGGAGGTTGAAAGGAAAAGGTCGAGATGCAGAGACAAAGAAAGAGATAGAGAAAGAGAACTTGGTCATGAATCTTTCATCTCATCCTTCCAGCCATGTATCTGGTTAGAGGCCAGAAAAATAGAGCCTGACTTGAATATCAACTCAACTATGGGTGGTGCGTTCATGGTCAAATTAAAAATGTAGACAGAAAAATGAATCGTAATACAAAATGCACGGTGTCAGTGGCACAAAATGGAATTCCCAGGAGTGGTTTTCATCCAGCAAAGTGCCTAGGTCGACTTTAAATTCCCCGCTCTCAGCACAGCTTACTGCACTCCCAATACTCAAGGTCAAAATTGAAGCAGATCATCTTTCAAAACGCTTTTTTTACATATAAATTTTCTTCTTAATTGAGATCTGAAAGACATAATTAAAACCAAAAATTTGAACTATAAACGCAACCTTCATTTCACAATATATTTCCGTTTTGTATCATGATTCATTTTCCTGTTTAAATTTAGTTTTAGACCATGAACGCACCCTTTCCACCATTCCTCAGAGCTTCCCTTCTCCAGCAAATACCTTCTCTTCAGGCTCTCCCAATCCTTATAATTCAAAAACAAGACTTGAGGGGGATGGAAACTTGTTAAACTCTCAAAGACGCTCTCAGGTTTCATATAGCATGTCCTACATTCCAGTTTACCCTTATACACTTGAAAACATTGCCATGAGTAAACACATTCCACTCAACCGATTTTCAATAATTTTTCAATTCTTAGTAACAAAACATGTAGGGCATGAGAAAATGGGGTTATGAAATGAAGACATGTCTTTAATAGTGACGTCAAAGACACAGGGGTTGCTCTTCAACGGTATCCTGTTTTCATCTCAGACTGCATACATTAGTTATTAATCGAGGTGAGAAAAACCTCTTACAGCTTCATGTTTAACTGACATAGCAACAACAAGTTAATTTATACAACTTGCCTGTCAGCTATTCAAAATAGTAGGTAAATAGTTTATTGTTAATCTAGCCAATTATTTGATTAATTTGTTTCCTATTCTAATTCATTCGTAGAAGGGTTAAGGTTAATGGGCCTCTTGTGGACTGTCAATTGCCCTTTGACAAGACATTTATCTGCATTTGATGCACTTGACCCAGGGTGAGATGAATCAGTGCCAGAAGGAAATATGTCTCATAATGCTCGAGTGTGATAATAAGAAGAAAAGCTGGGAAATCATAACAATACTTCACGCCCATTGCATGAAGCACTAAATTGTACGCCCCCTAGACAGCTTTGGAAAAAATTATTAGACAAAGCTCTTTTTTCACCTGGGTTTCTTCTCCCTTATCATTGCAGCCCATTTGCTTTAAAAATTCAGAGGTCTTTCTTGTTGACTGGCTTGTGTTCCTGCATCCCGTCTTTGATTTGATTCCAAAAATTCACAACACTGATACCCTGAATGAAAAAAAAAAGCTTGGTCTAATAATTTTTGCCCGAGATGTATATTATATCCTTATTCTATTCTAATATTCTAATATTTTATCGTTGATTTGATGAACTATTTCTTACCTTGAATACTTGGATCTCTTTATCCTTCACAAAGAGAAGATGTTGATCAACCAAGAACTCCAAAGGACGCAATGAAGCACTCGAGATACCAACACGATCAACAAGAACTTCAAAGCTCTGAGGAAAAAAAAAGAGATAAAAAATAAATTATAAATTAAGGTCAATCTCCAGACTAATATAATAAATCAAAGAATTTGTACAGTACCTTTTCCAACGGATACAAAGCACATAATTCTTTCATCAATATCCTGTTTGGCACCACCTTAGTACAGTTATTACAACAACTTCAATATATCCAAACTGTTTTATTTAGATAAAAGATTTCAACCACATAGGCATTTATCAAAAGAACACAAAATCAATATATAAGAAAAAGATATTGAGACAGTACATCATTTTCATTGTAATATATGTATATACTATTGTAACTTACAACGAATGATAATGAAAAATTACAAGCAGTAACATTTCTTCCATGAAAATGTACACATAAAAACTTTATTAAAAGAATTAAAAGAACTAAACAAACATCTACCTCCCACAAACTGATTTTGTCTTTTTGTAATAGTTTGTACAGGTGTGATACAAATTACAGTTCACTGCTTAGAGTCAGATGACCCACAGCCTAAGTTTATTTTCAATATATTAAAGAAGATATGATCCTTTATCTGTCATTCACCATCGTTATCTAAAATGAATATGCACAATTCTCCTGCTCTAATATGCAATCAAGCTTTTACTGTTGCCATAAATACCTATATTTTGCTCAGCCCTACCAAGATAACATCATTAAATTATTTTCAGTTCAACTCATTCATCCATCTCTGCTACCACTTTCAATTATTACCATGGTGACCAATGTACATTTCATTCTATATAGGGCAAGTGGTTGTCAGTCAATATTCTATCTTCCCTCTCATTTTTTTTTTTTTAAAGCAATCTTATTACATCCAAGCTCTCCGATATATGGCAACAATTCAGAACGTTTCCCAAGATCTTTTTGCGTCGCATTGTTTGAAGCATATCACCTGGTTAGTTTCCGCCCTAGCCTCCTCTGGAGACGGCCCCTATGCACACACAGCAATGGTGTTTGTTGATGCTGTCTTTTATTGATCAATGGTTACACCGAGTTCAATCAATGCATGCGCTAGTGCTTCGTTCCCCAGGCCACGATGCCAACTCTTTCTCTCTCTCCAAATTGCACGAGACCCACATTTGTGACAGCAAGTGCGGAAATGAAATGCCATGTGTAATCAGCCCAGAAAATGTTATTAAGCGGCTCGCACAAAACATCACGTCTGACTGTAATTTCCCCCTTCTCTCGTATAAAGGATGCATGCCAACCCATGTATATTTGATACATATTTGATGTAACACTTCAAATCATTTTTTTATGATAAGATGAATTTTTGGCTGACTCATCAAAACCCAGTAGCAACCAAGGCATGCATTTTGAATGTTTTCCACGTGGTTTGAATTTCTGGTGTTCAGTTATTAGAAACAATGTTCATGAAACAAAGGTTGACATGAATGATAATGAATGTTGATATATCAAAGGATACAAGATATCAAGTCATAAATCACTGGCATTCTTTCCAAGTTTCCTATTTCCCATGAAAGATGAGAATCTCTTCACCTTTTGATATACATCAATCAATGAATTTAACCAGTTGGCTGCGGACCACGTAATATGTGCTTGGCATTTGTACACTGTACGCGGACCACATAATATTACATGCTCATGCTATTGTCTGAGCTTTGTCTGTTCTGAAGCGCCAGCGCCACGCTGGTCATACCCATACTGTGCAATTAGCACCATGCAGCAGTCAAGTGGTTAATATATAATTAAAAACTATGCAAACATCAATACCTTTTTGTTTCATGATGCATATTTAGGCTACTCACACCAAACCAAACATTATTATGTTGGACACAAATGAAATATTTACTACTTACCAAAATAAGCTTTTAATGTGGAGATTTTCTTTATTGTATTGCATACTATTATGTGCATGCTTAATAATTATTACAAAATGTAGCCCTTGCAAAATCTGTCAACTTGTAAGAGTACATCAAATATTTGATAACTAGACATGTGAACTTTTTAAAATGTGATTGTTTTAACAGTAATTTTCCAAAGTTAATAACACTCTGCTAGTTATAATTCTCCACACCACCTTGAGTTTTATTTGTTAACTCGTGTCATGGTGTGTAGTCGAATGTAGGCCTACTTAACCATCATTAAAGGAAACCGATACCTAAGGATATAATCACTTTTATAGGAAAGAGCATAATGAGAAGAGCAATTTAAAAAAAGTTTCATCAAAATTGGTTATCAAATAAAAAAGTTATGGAAGTTTTAAAAGTCTCATTGTACATTCTATGGGGATCTTCAAATTGGCAACATCGGCTTCAAAATGGCCGATTTTAGGGACAACTCTCCATTTGTTTTGTACACAAATTCTCAGATTTTCCCCATTTTCTTTCAAAATATGTCTTACCTCCTTCTGAGCTCAACATATGTTGTGTGAAATATATTTTTCCATGACATATTTTGAGCTCAGAAGTAAATGAGACATATTTTGAAAGAAAATGGGGAAAATCTGAAAATTTGTGTACAAAACAAATGGAGAGTTGTCCATAAAATCGTCCATTTTGAAGCAAATTTGAGGGTCCCCATAGAACATACGAGACCTTTCAAACTTCCATAACTCTCCTTATTTTATAATCGTTTTTTGATAAAACTTTTTTTAAATTGCTCCTCTCACTGTGCTCTTTCATATAAAAGTGACTATTTCCTTGGGTATTGGTCCCCTTTAAAGGGATGCAGTAACATTGAATGATATTCAAATAAGATTTATTTGATTTAGCTTATTTTGCCAACATAATTATAAACACTAAGGTCAGTCTGGTATCTCTTCAAAATTGCAAGCTAATTGCTTGCCTTACCTTCGAGATATCAATGATTTCATACTCAAATTTTATAAACCAACCCCGGATGGTTTATAAAACCATGTGCTTTTTCCACATAGCACAACATACACCCATTTCCTGTCGTCCCTAGCGGCCTGCTGTTCTAGGCAGCAGAGGGTGTTCGGCTGTATGTTTGGCATTGCTTGTGACACTGTTTTAAGGTAGTAAATGACTTCCATTTGATCTGAAACTTTCAGTAGTTTGTTTTTACTGTTGGAACAATATAATTTTACTGATCTTGATCTATTTGCTCTTGTTTTTGAAAGTTACTCAATCCCTTTAAGGGATTGAATAACTTTGTGGAAGTTTGCAAAAATCTGAGCTGTGGGGCTCTATATTCTATGAAATAATAAGTCAAGAGGAAACCCAGAAAACTTTGTTCTATAAGCATAATGACATGCTTCATAATATTAAAGACTGAAGTGTTAAATTCAGAGTACCCGGGGACGCTTATGACTGATGGTATTCAGTCAAAAATATGTCAGCAATTAAGCAAACAAAAAACTTAAAACTCTCAGGCAATTCCTGTCTTACATAAAGGTTTGCAAAATGATTACAGCATTAGCTGGAAGAGAAATTTTATTTTTGATCCTAAATGAAGTTAAACAACCCCTTTAAAATAAAGAAAAAGTCCCCTCATACATGCTTCACTTTCTCCCTGCCACTCTCTATTATAACTTCATTTTAGGGGGACTACATCTGAACTTCGTAGAAGCAGGAAATTAAGTCATCCTCCTCTTCAACATAGCGCACTTTGACTCAGCTTGGCATTTCGGTACTGCATGAGGGTCACGATCATAAGACATGGTCTGTTCTTGTACTTTCTTTCTTTCTTTTTTTCTTTTGATCATCCAGGCACAGGGGAAGAAATCCAATAAAGTGGAGCATTAGTAAGAACCTTGCCTAGTACTACTAAACTACAGCTGTCTCTCGCCAGTCATTACCGTGTCAAGTACTGGGGCCTTCAAGTCTCATTAATTGTCCACTAGTTGTCTAGCACGACATGCAACTATGGTCAGGCATCAATCGAACGCCTCCCCCCCCCCCCCCACCCCCTTTACAATCCCCCATACCCTTTTTAAGATATAGTGAAATACAAACCGCAGGAAAATTTATATATTTCAATCAATAATTAATTAAATCTAGCATCAACAAATCTTTTTCATACAATGTTTAATATATTTTTTGTTAGCAGGTTGACAGACACAATGTAGGCCTTACAAATCTTAATTGCAATTTAATGACACAAAAATCATCTATTTTTGTGCCATAAACTATTCAAACATATGAATGTTAAAACATTGAAATTCTGAAGAAGTAATTAACCCTCTATTCATTCACTCATACTGTGTATGTTTTGTATTATTCATCGCTTTGAGCACCGATCCATAACGAGATTAACTACGACAGGCATGGACATGCTATGTGTATCATGACCTTTTAATAACCCCACCTCCTGTAATTATAAAGACTAAGCGTGGAAATGACAAACTCAAAATGCGTATCCTGTACTTCAGGATACAGCGATAGGCATTAGGTTGAGCACCTGCAACCGAACAAGGGGCCTTCTAGGGGAAGGTACGTGTAAGTTACCAAGCTGCGGGACGAGCCAGTATATGTCTTGCCTTCAATCACCTGCTTAGCCTACATCTATTATTTAAAGGAGAGGATGGGTCGGACATTGGTCAGTTTTACATGTCATTGGGAAAGCGCTACTGAGGAGCAGTTTGTTGCCTTCCCGCAAGCAGGTACTTAACGTATTTGTACCGCCATTGCGGGAAGGGGACGAGATATGATTAACGTGGCAAATCAATGAGGAGATACAATATCTGTTACTTACAAGGTTAAATTTACTATATCATCCATGCAATTATAAATTATGTATCCCATGTTCATACATTTCATATTTGAATGCCCTTTGTGCACATCTTTGCTGCAGGTAAAAGTGAGATTTTAAAAGGGGTGAGCTGAAAGAGGAAACAGATGCCACTACTTGGGCCCTACATTATTTGCATCCATGGGTAATTTATTACCCATACTACATTATTTGTATTATATTAATTTGCCCATACATTTATTTGTATGGGCAATGAACATACTTGTTACCAGATACTGTGAATAATTCGCCTATGCACTTCCCCCCTGTGTTTTGGCTCTTAGACACAGTTTGCTTCACTACAATGTACATGTTAGGGCCTACATTGATTGCTGGCTGGCATTGCTAATTTTAATTCTAAATCGATCGGTACCGGCTGTAATATATCTATTTCTCTAATGCTGGATATCCCTTTTACGCTTCACCCATTGTAACTTAACAAGTCCCATATTCAATCACATAATCAATGCTGCATACAACAATCGACTGTAACATCCCTCTCTGGCCAATACTACACGCACTCCAGCAACCCATCCTTCACCCCAGATAGAACTTTCAACGGCTGTCCCCAATCCCATGTGATTTCCCCCTCTCCCGAACCCCAATCAAACATTCCAGCAGCTCGATAATCTACCACGTCTGCATATCACAAGGCAATCTAAGGCAAGAGAAAGATCGAGGATGTTTGTTCCATTCATAACACAATAACAAAACAGAAATCTTCCTCTCTCTCATTTCAACCCTGACCTTATCACACCTAGCCCATTGGCTCTTCCTTCACTAATGTAATAACGACTCGGCCAAGTCATACCGTGTTTACACTGTGACTCAGACTCGGGGTTCGACACCGGCAATCGTGCTCGACACTGCAATTTTATGTTGCATAAAAAGGATCAGTGTGATCCGCGACCCAAGTTCGACACACCTTTTTTGCTCTGCTAGAATAGTAGGTTTCGATATGGGAGGCGGGTTCTGTATGGTTCTGTATGTCGAACTTGACGACGTTGAGGTAAGTGGTGGAGTTTGGCTGTATTATCACAACACAATTAATGACGTCTCACTACTTCCATTCGTGTGATCAGGGAACAACGTTGAACTCGCCATTTTTGTAACGTATAAAACCTGATCGAGGTTCACTCTTTGCAGTGTTGGACCCTTCCTGAGAATTCGACACGAGAGCCGAGTCACTGTGTAAACACGGTATCAACGAAAACCAGCTTTCCTATCCTATACTACTTTCACACTGCAAAGGGCTTAATCAAAATTGTCAATCTCGGATATGACTTCATGCCAAATGAGTGACATCACTGCCTTTTAAACTGCTATAAACTTTATAGACTTCACTTGGATACATCCTGTTAAGTGATATGTTTACTTGACAATTTGTTTTCTTTTCATTTTCCAAGAAAATATGATAACATGAGGCCCACATTGTTTGTCTTCATGTCTAATAATAATATTATTTGAATCAATTGGTTTATTATTAAAGTGTTTATGATTGAAATATACATCCGGTTATAGGGCTTGAGAATGTATAATTGTTTCCTTATGTAAGCATGCAAGATGATATTTTCTCACATGTATTTAAAGAACATTGATAATGCATAAATTATGCAGACCTGGAAATTTTATGAATCTAAGGTGTGAAAATTAAACATGAACTCCTCTTTATTTTACTGCAGGAACTGCAATTTTCTTGATTATTTTTAATAGCCTTTAGGTTTAATCTGAATTATTTTCTTATAAATGTTATCAAACTTACTACATGTGTATCTGGTTGTGGCATTTTATGAATAATTCCATTTATATCCATGCCTACATAGGAAAAATAATATTACACAAAAACATAATATCTGTCGTTTCAAATATCGATATGACTCATGCAAAAAACCACTTGAATAATAACCAACCGAGTGAAACTGAATATTTCCCATTGAAAGCGGTGAAAGCAGTTGAGTAGGATATGGGGTATAAAACAACATGTGTCAACTCAACAACAATTACTGTAGTACCGTTCATGTTCTCCTTTTATTTCTTTTGATATCTTGACCTAGATGTTCTAGATAGATAGCAAACCCCAACACGTTCTTCTCATTACAATGTTGATTGAGGGCCATTTGCTGGCCTCTTTACACGAGGATATTTCTAGGTACCATATCGTTGAACATAAATGTTGGCAATGCTAAGTGCATTTGGCTTCCTCTTTGACACACTTGCAATGAACTTGTTTCATGAGGTACACATGATGAAGCTCAGTGTATTTCAGAGTTTTGTTCTTCCAAGCTATTTGAAGATTTGCACATCCCTTGAAACTCTTTGGCCCCAATTCACAGAGGCGGTAGCAATTATAGCCCAGGAGAACATTGTCCATTGTTTTTCATAGACTGTTGTGTAAACTTGACAAAGGACAATCTTTTCCGTTTGAGGTATCAAATTTAAATCATTATAATCCATGGACAAACATCGACCCATGTACCACGGCACTCTTGACTGTAAACACCATATTCAAGATTCGTCACCAAGTCTTCGTCTTTTGGTATAACTTTGAAAAATTTAATGTAAAATGCCGAAAAAAGACTATCCCCCCCCCCTCTTACCGGCCAGAAATAGGGAGAGGGTTAGATGGTACACTTTGGCAGGGGGGCGGTAGTTGTCAGGCGGGTAATTTCCTACAACCATGTTATAGACTCAAGAATGAACATACAAGACAGGGTAGGCCAGTGTACAGTTTTATGTATGCTTCTGTCAACTTTTTCACCATAGTCGGGACTCTTCGGCAATTCCAAATTTTTTGGTATACTTTTCTTTTTTTAATAATGTATTTTGAATTATAAAATCTCTTGATTGTGCTAACAAAGACCTAGATGTAAAGCCTGGACCGTGTACACACTTCCCAGGGCAGGCCAGAGAACTGTGTTGGGTTTGCTTCTGTAGGGGTCGACTCTCTCTAACCCAGACGACTCTTCTCAACAAGAAAGGCTTGTGCAAAGGATCCTGAACCTTCCAGTCTTTCGGTATAACCTGAACAACTTACGTAAATGCCTTAATAATGGTAGTAAAGTTATCTACAGTACGACCTGAACACACTTACCAAGGGCAGGCCAGTGCAGGGTGTTGGGTTGCTTCTGTAGGGTCAACTCTCTCACCCAGACAAGACTTTTCTCGACGAGAAAGGCTTGGTGCGAGAGGATCCTGGACCTTAGCCACTCACGCTTCTCCCAGTCAAGACTGTCTACTTCCACATTCCAAACATACATACCTGAAAACAAACAAAAAAAAAATAAAATAAATACATGGTATTTTACTGTAACAACGCTCTTTGTTAAAAAAGTTATTTCAGTGTTCTATAAAGAATTATCAATCACACCTCTCCGAGTCAAGACTGTCTATTTCCACATAAACCTGAATGCAAAAATAAAGACAATAAATGTAGACCAGTTAGATTACTGGGACAACACTCTTCATGTTACATATGTTCATGATACATATGTCATAATGCCTTTATTTCAAATTTTCAGTGTCTGTAAAATTTGGTGACACAACATTTTCTCCTGCGATATTTGCTCCGGGCCTTTATTTCAGATGTAGGGTTAGGGTTAGTGTTGTAATTGGGTTTTATTTAGGTTTGGTTTTGGTTTTAGCACAGTGTTACAATGTAAGTCCAAGATTATATGGTCATTCGATTAGTGTACATATTTTTTTTGTCATGGGAGATATTATCTTGAAATCATATAATATATGAAGTTTCAAAACATGGGAGCAATGTTAGGATCATTGGCACAAACCTAAACAGACTTGACTACAACATCTTCCCCAAACCCCTACATAGAGTTTTTATGTAAATGTAGTAGGCTGTACCCTGAAAGACGTGCTGCCTTTGTTCCACATGGGAATGAGTCATGTCCTTAGGAATATTTAGTCAAAGAAGATTTATTTTAGATTGAAAAGATCTCAAGTTTAAAGGAATAAATAAATGGTTCAAATACTTATTCCCATAGTATAGTACAATATAAATGAAAGTAGAGACCTGTTTCCCATTACTTTTTTTTCTATTTTTTTAAAGGATCTTATCCAAGTTACAGATTAATATTATTGAACCAGAAAGAGGGCACATTTAAACATTGGTGTTCACCATCCATAAAAAGAAGTCAGATTGCATATAAATTGGAAATCTACATTGTACCACCCCCCCCCCTATACTTTCATTCAAATCAAGTCATTCCATATCAGAAGGAAAAGTGATTAGTATCACAAACCAATCTGAAATGTAACAATAACTAAAAACCAGCTTCTGTACGCAAATCTTATTGATTCTAAAAGGAATGACTCATAGGTACACATTGTATTTGCATTTCTATAAAACTATTTCCTATGAATGGTTATGTGGTGTTCCTTTTATCAGAAAACCAAGGCGCACCTTTCCCCAAACTAAAACTCTTCACTCACATACTCCTAAGTAAGTCAAACAAATCACTGGGAAATGTTTGCTCTAAACAACAAAAGCGACAGACACAGATAACAAGCACTCCTCTTATACAACTGCCTCAGTTCTACAAAGCACACAAAAGGCAATACAACTCACACAATCATTAGCAATACCTTCATCAATAACCCTTCTACTCTTTGTCAATTGTAATAACCACACATTCAAAGAGAAATCGTTTGCCGTGGTGTATTGTAGCTAGTCCCCTGCCTACCTTGAGCACATTTACAAGACTCTATTCTTGTACTGGTGAGGTGAAGAGTAAATACAATGCACAGAGACGCCCAGAATACCATTCCACACACTGAGAAGGATCAAGCCTCCCTCAACAATCCCCACGTAAAGTAGAACACAAGAAGAGAGAATTCAGACCAAAGGGAAGACGCAGACGCAAAACTTTGGCACAAGATGGCGGGCATATTTCTAGGAAGTCTGCACGAGCTCAAATCGCCTTCACTTTAGCTAAATGGGGAAGCGAGCCTGGCCTTGCGTTTGTAGTAGAATCCAAGTTGAATGCCCTAGGGGCATCAGGCATTTGCGGTAGAACAGAAGGCGAGATGTGTGTGTAGGAATGCGCATATTAGAGATGGATAACAGATCACACACAAGACGAGGTTTGGACATATAACAAACCCATTAGAAACGACCTCTCGATGATAGCAATTGAGATATTAATGGATTTCATGATGGGGGGGGGGGGGAGATAATAGGCCATATGGAATTTGAGATTTGTTTTACACTGTACAATAATCTACAGTACATACAAATGTACACTGCGTTTCAACACGTCATTGCAAATGATGGTCTTTCCCATGTTTGGCATCATTTTTCCAAAATTGAGTAACAAATGGTACAAATGGTAAATATGATTTAGGCCTACAGTGTTTACCAAATGTTATGGAATGTAGGCCTACACTTAAACCATTATTATAAAGTGAACTCCAACCACTGCTTTTTCAAGAGTGATTAAAGACAAATGAACTAAATATAACTTCATAATAATAATATAACTTAATATTTTTAATACTTTGAAACTTGTCCTTCTATTTCCCCTTTAATTCTTCTTCTTTGTACTTGCCTCACTTATTGCAACCATTTAAAGTGTATGGAAGGTGGGGCGAGAGAGGAGAAAAATTGTGCATTTTTATATATTCAAAAGAGAGGATGAACACAGTGAACAATAGCAGACTGAGATGACTTAATAAAAAAAAAGACTGGGTGTAGATGTCCTTCAAATTAGCTCAGCGTGAGTTAATCCATTAGTGATTACGAGGCAACCCGTGCTCTAATTAGTCTCTAGCTAGTTTCATGGCCATGTCCACTTAAAGTGCACACTGTTATTACACATTGATTGGATCATCAATACAGGCCAATTCCAGTTTAGGTAATTACTGAACTCCATGCCTTAACTTTCTGGCTTTTAAACTTGTAATTAATATTTATTCAGAATTGGGTAAAAATGTACATATTTATATACATGTGGGGAAAACATAAAGGGGATATCGTAACAGAGTCACAAAGTGATTGTAAGCCCTCCTAATTTACCCTAATTTCTTCCTATTATTATGTTGCTTAGCAAAATATTCAAGGTTGTAAAGCTTTGAGAAAACTTAGAGTATATTTTTCCATTTGTCATCATTACCATTTTATCCAACATTCTACAAATTTAGTGTTGGCATGGACCTACAATATATTGCCATTGGGTCCATGGTGTGAGACATACTTCTATATGTTGCAATGTTAAACTGGTATATTGAAAAATTATCAACTCAACTCCTCTTCCCATTTCTTTTCACATTTCTTTCTTTTTTTTTTAATGAAGAGGGTAAACATGTCAAAGAGGCATAGCTTTATGGCTTACATGGAATTCATCATGTGTTATAGGAATCCCTAATTGGGTATGGCCATCGGGTTGGGGTAATTTTTCACTTTGACATTCATTTATTTAAAAATAGTAGTCTTATTTGGTTTCACATTTTGTACTCATACAAATTAGGGGCTTGATCTTACTTTACAACCTCAAAAAGTTACATTCTTCTAGGTGGGACTAAAGTACCTGAATTTCCAATAAGCTATCACTACGTGACAGGACTTCGGCGATGTCCATTGAACATAGTTATTTTAATAATTTCTATTATGGCAACACTTGTATTATATTTTAATACAAAATAAATGATTTATTTTGATTACTGTCAGTACAGGGATGTTATTTCTTATTAAAATTTACTCAGGACTTCATACAATGATGTCATTTGGCAGAGTTTTTGTTTCACTACATTACATGGACATCAAGTCCTTTACTACGTTACGTTTTGTGACATTGATGGACTTCCTGTCACATAGTGATACATTTTTTAATTTTCTCTTAAAATTAAGCCGAGCACCCGATACTTGAGATATTTGGCTACTGATTATCAAGTAATATGCATTATTTATCACATTTTGGTCAATTATACTGGTGGAATTGAGTGTTATGACCAAATATCACAATAACTATGTTACATGGACATGAAGTCCATGTAACATAGTTATTGCAATATTTTGTTCAATAACTTCATCAAAATTTAGTCTAATGGCCCATATTTTCCAAAGGACATTTAGGGTCATGATATAATGTAATGCGACATGCTTAAAACTATATCATTTGTAGTTTTGAGTTATGCTGAGATGTCACATCACTTTTTGACCCAACCCGATGGCCATACCCAATTAGAGGGGATTTTAGTGTTGGGACCTAACTTCCATAAAAATTATGGATGACTCATGAGCATTTTTTTTTTCCAACTTCCTTATTCAAAAGGTTTGACCTTTACCAAAAAATAAGTTAATTTTCCCTAACGACCTTTACCAAGAAAGACAATCTAACCACTCTTGCTGATAAATGCACAGTTTTCAATCAGAGAAAAAAGGTCAAACATCATTCTTTCTGGAAAAGGAGCATGATATTTATTATTATGTGCACGGTCAGGTCAGCGTTAGTGTGGTAATAGGTTAACCTGAAACAATGGAAAGAAAAATACTGGTAGTGTCACAGACAGCCCATTGACTAGAATTACCAGAGGCACCCCGCAAATTGGAATTTAATCCATTTCCTTGCTTAGTGCATGTATTAATAGGATAATGTTTTGAAAACATTTATCTGTAATTGCGTACATTTAGTGCGAATAATTGAGAAGCTTAAAAGAAAAAGCAAAAATATATACCATTTCTTGATATGTTACAAATTAGTTTTTGTCTGTTCTTCTATTTGAGAGATGAAATGAACACCCATCTGTTTTAGCAATCTTAAAAATCTTCCTAAACCTAAATAAACATGAGGATTCATGAACAGACTACTGCAACAACAGTATAGTCGCTCAAATTGGTTTTTTCTAATGTTCTTATGCAATTGTTATAAAGCGTTAGTAAGTAGAAAGCTAATTGTAGGAGCAAAACTATACCCCTCCGAGGATCAAAGGGCAATAAGTATACTATTGGTTATTTGAATTAACGCCCTTCTGGCTGTCTGCAGTATAATTATTATTGCATCTCTATCATTCCATCACCAACAATAATTCAATCAGTAGGCCTACTTGTATACAGAAAATGTTATTATATTTCCACCACAAATACCATCACTTTACAGAGGACCATGAAAACATAATGGGAGCAACTCTAGCTCCGAGAAATTACAATTAATCTTTATGAGGGAGAGTTGTACTAGATGAACGACCTTGATTAGTCTAGGCTGAATGAGAACCCGAACAAATTGAGCCAGCATCCACTTATCGAAAATCAATAGGCGAAACCACACGCTAGCCATCACAAAAGGGTCACACTCAGGATAAAAAGTGTGAAGAACCCCAATCCATATTGTCTGTCTGGTTCAAACCCAAACCTATTGTTCACCTCATAGCCCCAGTAGCAGAACAACGTACAATTAGCTGGAAGAAAACAAAGCCAAAGCAGCCGAAAAAATATCACATGACCTTACCTATAGGCTGAGACCAGTACATGCTTCATCAATCAAACTTGGCTGTGATATTAGTTGGATGCCAGCTCCAATGCTTGTTATTGAACCGTGTCCCGTGATAACGACTCAGATATACCGCCTACCAATCGGTGGGACAAGACAACGCAGCTATACAACAACTTACAAGCTAAGGCTATGTAGGGCTCCCTCGTTGTTGATTGACCTTTGCTTTGGAATGGAGACATATCATGGAAGGGAAGAGGGAGAATTGCCGGAACTACTTTCTTGCATGTCTGACCCTTTTCAGCATGTGTTGGTTACAAGTATGGTTGGGAATTATGTGTGTGTGCGTGCCAGTCACTGACCCCTCAGTGCATGCTTGTCAAGTAATTTTGTGGTGTGTGTATAGGAATGATTTTGTTTGCATTGTTCACCCAAACAGGATTTTCTTTGTGGTAGAGGGATGAATAATATTGTTGACTACTTGTTGAGCTGCAGGTGTATAGATGGATAGAAACATTTCTATTGCATTCAGGGACAAAATACATGGCACGGAACATACCCAACTAATGAAATGTATATGATAATCAATTGTTATGCTCCATAACAGGTGTGGAGTTTATCAAAGGTTGTTGGCATCTTTTATTTCTAACACATTTTTTATTATGTTAGGGGGCCTATAGACCAGTTTACTATTTTTATTATAATTTATCCATGTTTCTTTCTTCTTCTTTTTTTTTTCTTTTATTATTTACTAACAAGGTATTCAAACAACCTGTAATTAAATAATGAATTACAATAAATGGAATCCAGTTCGCATACATTCGTTGTTGCTATGTCAGGCAAGCATCAGGCAAGCATTCAGGTTGTCAAGAATAACCTTTGTTTAAAAAGTACGCATAAAATTATAGTAACTTAGTAAACTGGTCTATTCCTTTCTCATAAGTGGGTTTTCTTAGTTATTTATAATTCTTAGATGTTTTTGTCATGGGGACATAGTATGCACAGATGCCAACATGTTACGGAATAATTATAACATTAGAAATTAGAACGCGAATAACGCAAACAGCTGAAACAAATGTCTTGACAACAAGAGAAAGAAAACCATTGATTTAAATGCATTCCCAAAATTGAATGACGAAGCAAAATGTTATTATCCATGCTTTCTCTAGTGAGAAGTCATTTGTTTTCGGTGTTCTAACTATTTGTGTTATTCGCGTTCTAATTTCTAGTGTTATAATTATTCCGTAACGTGTTGGCATCTCTGAGTATGACATATTCAAACAACCTGTTATTAAAGAATTAACTACAATATTTGGTATCCAGTTTTCATACATAAGTTGTTGCTATGGCAGGCCAACATCGAGTAAGCTTTTGGGTCAAGAACAACCTTTGTCTGAAAATGTATGCATACACCATAATACATATGTAACTAAAGAAAACTAGGAAAGTTACACGTACTACAGGTACCTAACAAAATTCAAATGTCATTGTTTTTCAGCAGGGGTTTTCTCAAATAAAATTCAATGAATAATTCCACTTTTAAATTTAGATAACTACATGTATATTTCACAAGATGACATGTCAAGTTTGACTCCTGAACACATTTAATTACACGTCGCTTGCATCATAAATAAAAATTAATAACTTTTATCTGTATTCAAAGAACTAATAATATTCTAAACATGCTGCATTATTAATGCAGTCATTAACTTATGGAAAATCTTGCAGGTACAATCTAAAACGTCCTTGAATCTACCTGATACATGTAGGCCTACACTACATGTGTATGTTAAATTTATTCATGCTACTATATTCAATGCAAGTACATTGTAACTTGAATTAGAATTAAAAATCAACAAAAAATTAATATTCTTGTCAGTTTCTATTTATGAACAGAATATCTACTGCCACATAAGGCAAAAATACCAGTCCTACATAGTAAAATTTTGTCTGTAAAACGTACATGCAGTCTACAGATAGAGCTTACACATTTCATTTTCCTATGCAAATATAAACAAAAGTCTTATCAAGCCATTAAAAATCTAATCATTAACCAACAACTGAAATCACAACTATATTTAACTTCCCAAGCAGCGGGCAGACCACACTATGTGGACTACTAGTCATTCTCACAAACAAGGGAATCCAAATCAGTAGGTTCTTGTGGTTCAAATAAATGTTTCTGGCTGGTTTTATTACCAATTATTGGAAGTTCATTGGAAAGAGCATGCCATTTTAGAAATCAACGGGCAAGGCTAAGCTTTGACCTTTTCGGCCTATAATGTGATATTGAAGTCTGCCAGACAAAAGGGATTACTGCCTACAAAAAAAGAGGAAAAAATAGTTCACAGTAAGGTGGGCGGTTTAAGAATGGGTTTGAATGAGAACACACAGCAAAACTTGCAAGTTGAGGTTTGCCAATAACAGCATGAAAATGTGATTAAAAATGATCGAGAAATCTGCACATTTCATACAGACATAATTTTAGAAACAATCTTTAAGTACTAATGTGAGTTAAATCAATCCTGTTCCATAGATAGACCGAGTAAACACACAAATCAAAAAGATGATTTAGGCCAAAATTAAAACAAGGTTAATCATCATACAAACATATGGAAGTAATGTAATAATACAAATGTATGTGGAAAATAAAAGCTTTTTTATGGAATTTGAATTTTCCATGTGCATGGCTATGTGCAAATACTAGTATGTACGCTTGGAGGCAATTTGCAATTTTGCAGTAGGCCTATATACATGTAAAATTATTATTATTATTATTATTATTATTATTATTATTATATTATAAATATGTACATTGAATATAGCAATATTCAAGACTTATATCAAAGTTATTATGATAATCCTATGAGCTTATAACTACTAATTAGCCCTGTCTGATTACACAGTGTGTTTATGATAGGCTTAACTGGATACCTGTGGTCAATCTAACCACAATGACATCATACTGGGACCATGAATGAACAAAACAAGTGTGAGGAAACAAAGCCATGCTGACTAACATGGCATTGATGATATTACTACTACAATACACAAATTATGAAAGACACGTGGTTGATATGAATTTTTAATACAACTGCAAAGTTCAACTATTGACTGGTACGATGTAGCAGCATTTTTGAAAATTAAAACCAAATTTCCCAGGATTAAATTATTTACATGTACATGTAGTTGGATATGCTGTAGGCCTATGGATATAAAAGCAACATAGACCTGTACACGTACTGTATAATATGGGAAACATACATGTAGGCAATAAACCTCATAAATTCTTATTTGACTGTTTATCTAAATATCTCTGCATTAAGCCTATTGCTTCTCTTAATACTCAGGAATAAATCCAAAAAGCTCATCTCCTACTCGATGTGTTAATTTACAAAGCTGCTCATGTTTTATTATTATTAACAAACGTACATGTAGCTCTCAAAAATTTAACCCATAGACAAAGTAAAAAGCAAGTCCTGTCTTTCAACAAGTAATGGACAAATAGATCAATAATGAAGGACTTGGCATAGTCCTGACTATATCACTGTAACGGGATTTGCCTGCTAGACTTTATTTACGTTAACTTTCATGACAAATGTTTACAACATGCAGTCACATAAATATGCACGTGTACATGTATGTGACATGTAGCACTCTAATTAATGACAGTTACATACATGTTCTTCATTTTGATCACACCAACACCCTTTACCCTACTATCTCTCGACATGTTGCGCATAGCCACATTCCATCTTTGTAAATTCCCCCCCCCCCCACTTTCCATAATGAAATCAACTAATGGAATGGAACTGGAAGAGAGAAGTGCTTTCCTTCATAATCAGCTGTGCTGAGCAGTCATCGTCCCACGAGCCTTCACTCATTGCGACTGAACCGGGGACGCTATGGCAGGAATGTGTGTTGGCTGGAAACCCAGGCAAGCTCACAAGGCTGGGTTCACATACAAGTAGAAGTATATGTTTACAGTACATGGTATTCACTATTCGGTTTGGGTGCTGTTTTTTATGCAAATTAGCTACTAACTGGGGGGCCTTCCAGTATGCGTAACAAAGGTAAATATGTACATACGCGCACCTGGCCCAATGCAAAACCCATTGGAAACCCCCCAACTATACGGCGGACACATAGAGGGCTCACTACCATGAAACAAAGCCTGAATTCGTCTATATGCTATACCGGTACTGGTAAAGCAGTCTATTATATATTTTGGCGCCAATGGTACATGTATAGACATTTCTGAATAGGAAAATTTAGCTTTCCTCCTAAGAGCCGAGCTTGGCAAGCTCATGTGAGAAGAATAGCTAATAAATCATCACACAAACTACAGATGACGGATGGTACATGCAGGAAAAAAAATCATACATGTACGTACATGCGTGATTCCTGTATACTATACGAAATGCTGCTATAGGACTTTTTCGGGTAGTGCCCTCCTACAAATATATGTGAACCGGTATTTTGAGATCGTATTGCTTCACAAAGTAATTAAAAAAAGGGAAAAAAATTTAAAAATTACAAAATGCCTGTATACCCAAGCCGTATAATTCTATGTGAACCCAGCTAGCCCAAGAGATAAAAACAGGATGAACTTTTGTGATGTGAGAGAGTAAGGCTCTTGAAACCCTATCTGGAATGAGTCAGTGGGAAGCCAGAAGCGACTCGCGCCATCCACCACCATCGCCGGCCGAAAACAACACAAACAGTGAAAGAAAAGGAGGGGAAAAAAAGCCTTCTAAACCTAAGTAACCCTTCATCATATGAAAACACCCAGGGGAAATTACTTTATGAATCATAGTACTAGACATATATGCAGAGAAAAGCTTTTGCAATGGAATGAGCTGACTAGATAATAGGCGACTCTACTTCTCCTACAGCAATGAATGAATAAATGCACCCTCAACATAAAAGAATCAGCAAACCACTTCCTTCAATTATGCCTACATGTACATGAAGTTATTGAACATTTTATCACACACAGATTGCTTTTTGCATTGTTATGTTATTGTTGTTGTTAATTTATAGCACTGTCATTCAAAAGCATTAATTCATAACATTTGTGTATGGGCCTAAATACTTCATCCTGGAAATTATCTCCTCCTGTTTCTTACCTCTGTTCGAGTAAAGAATCAAATCAAATAAATTTTTATCTTGAAAGAAATATTACTAAATTTGTAATTTTAAACTAATAAAAGCTATGAATTGTCGATGATGGTCAGTAATACATACGTACAACTGTACATGAAATATATCATACATACATGTAAGGCCCTGTATGTACAAATACAAAAGTACAGGGCCCATACTTTATAAATTTTAAAGCTAGTTGTCAACTAATTATATCGGGAACAGTACACAGTTAGGTGATGGAAAATACAAATGCCCACTATATTAGCTACCAGGATAAATGAAATGGACAATAAATGCCTATAGATGGAGAAAACTGTAATTAAAATAATTATCCCTGATTACATTTTTACACATCATTATAAATTACATATATCTTGAATACATCGAACAACAAGCAGGTCAAAGTGTACGGCAATGCTTTGCTACCCACGAGGTATTAAAAACATTTATACAGATCGTACATGTCAATGGGCAAGTTCACAAAGACAAATGATATAATACAGAGCTCTATGCTCTATAGACTAAGCACATCACTGACAAAGTGTTTACTTCTGACCTGAATTCCATTGCATGATTTATGATAAGTTGGCTTTATACCCCATTCTTACTGGCAGTGTGGTAGACACAGTATATTAATAAAAATAAATGGGTATTTTTAAATGCTATTGGGGCAGCATAATGAGCAGAGCTATTGAATATGATGGACAACTGCAATACAGAATAAATAATACAAATGTTTGCTTTCCTGGCCATGCGTTTTGAGTTGGGCCCTTAAAAAGGTGGAGTTGTGACATCTGCTCCTCAAATTTGATTTTGTTTATTGATTTGCTTAAACTATACAAGCTATATAGCTTAATTTGGTCTTAAATTAAAGCTCTCATGTAGGGCAACAAAATACATGTTTTAAAAATGTTAAAATTTCATCATGTTCTTTTATTAACTGTTAATTAACGAGAGTCAGGGGTGGAGGAGGAGCCGCGCAGGAGGAGCCGCGCAGCAAATATGGTACATGTGCTGTAAACAGAGTTAAATCATGTTCAGAGGATGTATCTTTTTTAAAATTGAATGCATTCACCCTTCTGAAACACTTGCAACATGTAATTAGCTTGTTTATGATCCATAAAAGTAGTTACAAACAGTTTAGTGTTGTACACTTTAGTACATTATGACTGTACTATATGAATGACAATTTCTTTATGTAGCTAAAGGGCTCTATATACATGTAGGACATTATGGTTAATGTTTACCAAGATAAAGGGACTTTCACATGTCAGTACTACTTTGCTACTTCTCTCTGCCTTACCAACTTATATAGGATCATCATTACATGTCTAGTATCTTAAACAGCGAGTTACAGTACTTAGAACACGGCAACAAGGTACATTTTCTTTAAAAAATTGAAATTTTCGAAGTCATCTTTCCAGCTGGAGCAAAATGCGGTAAACTCCACCAGGGTATAGAAAGTTATACATGTTTGGAAAGCTCTAAATGTGACGAGTTCAAATCTGCAGTAAATAATGTTGTAGAGTAAGCAGTATTTTTTTGCAATTTTTTTTCCAAAGCCATCTTTTTTCATGAATTTTCCAAGTTTTAATTCATAACATTTCAAGGGCGCCACCTAGTTAATTTTAAGCGCATTTCTGATCTCCTCAGACATTCAGCTTCCGAAAATGTATACTTATGTGGGGTTAATATAAATTTTTAAAACAGTTACAGCCACTTTCATGGAAATGCGCACGATTAGTACAAATTTTGAGTGTGTCACACAACATGGGCCCAACTTGAAACGCATGGCCTCCTACACATGTAGGCCTACATGTATCAGATAAAGCCAGTAGCTTCCCTGATAATTGCATTTGGTACAATGTAGGCCTACTTGTACATGTACATGTATGCACTTCAAAATTTAATTGCGTTATTTCCTTACTTTGATGCAATAATCCTTTGAACTGTGTTGCAAGTACAGCCCTTTGATCTACCCAATACACATAAGCCTGCGTGTACATGAATATAAATGGTTGAAACTGATATTTTAACCATTGAGGAGGTTTCAAACATCCTTGTTTTTAATGTAAATGGGGCCAACTTGAAAGGTTTTAATGAAAAAATTCCTAAAATAGACAAAACATCCATAGAACCGAACGTAAACATAGAAGAGGGTTGATGCCTTTACACAATGCAATACTGTTTTTACAAGAAGATCCCTCAATGCAGTACATGTTTACAGATTTATACATGCACACACCCCTTTGGTGAACACCACTCAACTCAGCAAAATTTGCATTAGGCTACAACAGTCCTTGTTCAAACACAGCTTTAGGTCAATAATTCAGCACGCTGGAAATAACAAGGCAATGGACTTGGTGCCACCTAACGAACTATACCCATAGGGTACCTCACAGTCGCTAATATGCACTGCACTTAGACGGACAAATACTGTCAGTCTATTTGATAAAAGCGTACATTGTACATGTCGGGATTTAATATTTTTCAAGGATAGGGCCCCCTTTATGGGAATTTGCATTTTGATCCGACCTGTGGCTGTCAAAGTATGAAATTCTAGAGAAAAAGAGTACAAGTACTGTACATCAAAAGTAGGCCTACAAACATGTATATGTATACATTGTTTTGATCTAGAGAACATAAAATCTACAGGACACTACATGTATTAACTATAATGTGCATGCCAGATTATTATAAAAAAATAAATAAAAAAAACATTATTGCACAGTACAGACACCATAACATCAGCATGACTTTTAAAAATTATCCTACAGCATTACAGTGTAGCTTTTGATAATTAAATATTCTCTACATAACTACAAAATTACAATATTGAATTCCTATATTGCAGCAACGGAAAATAAAACCAGGCTATTAAAAAGGGAAATATATCCATTGTGGTTTTTGACCACTAAACCAACCCAACAGGCCTACTACTAGAAACTACATTCACCATTTTACGAGCCTTACACATGTTCCGACTATTCCCATCATCAATTATTTCACGGCTTTGTGCCAAATGTAGGTCGTGTACAATGACGCACATACTACTTAATGCGTACAAGCGAGTCGTCAATGTTCTTTCACCCAATCAGCATAAAAATAAATCAATACCAGCAACGACAAATCAATATGTGTAGAACTACAAGGCTAGGCAATGTATGAAGACAAGGGTCATCATTTTACTGAATACCCCACCCCGTCTATGGGGCCTAGTGCTAAGAAGGTAACAAAGCGCCTAACCCAAGTACCACCAGTACGGCTGACTTGATGTTGATTGTAATCTACAACAAGAATGATCAACTATGTTTGCTGCATGACAGCATTTCCCATCAATAATGGTGAATTCAATGGAAGGGAGAGGAATAAAAATAAATAATAGAACAATAATGGTGGGAAGATTGACTACGATCTATCAGAGCGGGAAGGTATGAACATTTCACATTAACCTTTGCCCACAAAAATTGTAAACAACAAAGCAGATTTGCAAAGTAAAGTGCAGGCATCACGATTTTTTTCTAATGCAACATTTTGAACAGAGACCACATGAATAGCATTACATAGACCATATCATTACACTGTATGTAAAATCAATCATATTTACAACAGCCTTGGTTTCTTGTGTTGGAACTATGTATCGTAACTGCATAATTTGTAATTTTAACTATTTATTTAGTTACTTTTCTTTTTTTACTTAACAACCTTGCAACCATATTTATTTAGTTACTATTATCATAACAAGCTTTACAGACCTTGAAAACATAATAAAGAATATGAGAGAATAAAAGTGTATCACTTTGCAACCAGGGCATTTAGACAGGTGATTAATCATGCAATGTTTCCAAACGGAAAAACCTCCTAGTCCATGTAAACAATACAGCTTAATATATATATTAAAGTCGCCTTGAAATATTTCAGTAAAAAACTCGGTGTTGAATATCCTATTTTAGGATAACCTTGTAATAGCTACAAATGTTTATGTAGCCTTATTACTACTTATCCTCACTGAATCAGCTCTTATGAAAATAACGAATGTATAAATTTTCACTTTTATCTTCTTTCTACCTGTTTGATTGTAATCACTAGTGCATGAATCTCTGAATTGTTGTTTAGCGACACACACCAACATTCTATTTTTTTTTAACATAAATTAAACATTATTACATCATTTGACAGTTACAATGTAGGCCTAAATCAAGGAGCTTACAATGTACATGTACATGTACAAATTTGTAGGTTATCTTAGTAATAGACATTCTTATGAATCATATCCACCTCACTTTATTTCAATGCCACTTTGTATGTGCTTCTGAAAAGCTTTTTATATTTTTCTTTACTTTCAATATCATTTTACAACCCTGGCTTTTTATTGTTTTGTTTCAGGATGACAAGTGTATTCAAGCAGTAATTAGTCACTGCGCAGATCTACCTTTAAGTGACTTTGAATCAATACAAGCCTGAACACGAAACATTCTGTGCAAAGATGACACCCACATCCCCCAACAGAATAACCTCCATGTGGTCATTAATTAATAACAAATCCAGTCAATTAGTTGGACTATTTGTAATTGGTCAATTGCCTACAAAATCAAACCTACAATGTAAGTCTGCATGCAAGGGATTAGGGGTGATTTACAAATGTTGCCAAGATCCGGAATGATTCCCATGCCAAGGGAACATTAGCAGATACATGTATGATAAGGGCCGACATTATTACTACTTGTGTAATGCTTGGAATGTACATGCAGTAAGGGGTCAACCTATGTAGATTCCATGGAAATGCCAGGGAGAGGCCATACCAAAAGGGGGTTCATTATAACCTGGCAACCATGTTCCTAACATACAATTTGATTTACGAGCCTCGTTTTGAAATGAAAGTAATTCTAAAAATATCCCCAGGATGTTTTTGATGTACATTTTATTGTTGGGACTCTGCAAGAACACCAAGAAAGACTGAACTTTAGAATTTCAATGTACAAGTTGAAGTACATATACATACATTTGTATGTTACATTGTTTTGCAAATATTTACAAATGGATTTTAAAAAAAAAATTGGACAGAAACCATACCATATAGGCCTATTATATTGTAAATACAAATACATTTACATAAAGGAACTATGAAAGCAAACAAATTTCATTATGAAACTTGTGTTGGATACTTTTTATCAAGGCAATCAATTTATTACTTCACAAATACACTTTGAACCCAGTTGACACCCATTAAAGTATCAATGTGTACACACATTATAAATTGAAATCTTTGAAATACCCGAAAGCAAATATATCAGGCAAATGACTACAATCTATTTCCTTCTTGGGAAACATTCTTTTCTCAAGTAAGTCAGCAATACAGGTACAATAGACCCTTGTAACAAAAAGGTTGGCAAAATTCCTTCTGGAGTGGGCGGTAAGTGATTAAAAAAGTTGTCTGGTAAATGTTTACTTTGGCAGAACATTTCCATTTGGTATTAGTATTACGAATAGAACCAGTATTGCAATGTAAAACGTAGTTGGTACACTTTTATATACTGAAGGTCCTGTGTGCACATCAATGAACTAATTATACAATGTAGCCTAAAATTGTTCTGTAGGTTCTAGAACAACTTTCCCCTGGACAATTACCCCCCCCCCTCACCCGGACAATTGCCCTCCACCAAAAATCCCCCTATAAAACTTTAGACTATACACCTAGTATAAACCCTAACACTATTTCTGTGGGAAGTTGTCCTGGAGGGTAATTGTCCAGGGGGTAGTTGTCCTGATACACAAATTGAAAGCTAACAGGCTAACACATTCAAAAAGAAAAGAAAAAGAAATCAAATTTTGGCAAAACATTTAATATTTGGAGCTCTATCTATACAGTCCCGTTGAATTTGAGTCACAGCTTGCTCCATGTGCGATCATCCTATGCACGGTATGTGGAGTGAACGGGTCAGAGGTGCAAATTCTTTATCGTCTGTCATAACAACACACCAACTGCTCTAATGCCAGCTGGTGCAAAGCTATCACATTCAAATCATAGGCAATACATAGCATATCGTCATCATTCAATCCCACATGCTACATAACCTGGCAATGTTTACCCAGTAAATTGATTTATTACTCCATTTTGAATGGCAAATATCTGACCCTGTGTGGAAAAGAATGCCAGTATTAAAGTCAATTTAATTTGTTTCTATGATCAATAAAGACTATTCAATCACAGAAATAAGCTCCAATGATATACAGAATAATACCTAATGTACATGTACATGTACATAATAATAATAATAACGCATTTACATAGCGCCTTTATGTCTAGTTAAACTATTCCGAGGCACATTGTAAAACAAGCTGAAAGTGTTGAACTACAAACATTTACAATGTACTTTGTAGCAGTACTACAAATAAACAACTTATTTTATACTACAGACATGACATAAATAGGCCTTGAAATGTAATAAATACATGTAGCTCTTTGCACACACTCGACTTGTTTTCTTATGAGGTTCAGACTATTAATGGGACAGGCTGATTTAATTGTCTCTTGCAACTTTCCAAAGCCGCATACCAAAAACAAGTTCTGGGCATGGCCAAGGTACTAAAACGACTATCTTGCGAGCTATTGCAGGCGTCACACTACATTTGTCATACTTGGCTTGCAGCCATGCTTCAAACACTTGACCTCATTTCAAACACTGCTCATGAATATTCCATTAGATTATTAACGCTGCCCTGTCCAGCATGCCATAGCTGCATACACAGCAATCAATCAAAAACACAGCGTGATGTTTTTCACTTCCACAGCTCAGTGAAGAGGGAGGCAGACAATAATGTAGAATATGATAATGACCTCTCTCCCCCTCCCCTTTACTCTTCATATCTTAATATACAGTGCGCAAAAGCCCTTACCATTAGCAAAAAAAGAAGAAATATTTAAGGCCTAATTAAATTTGTCTCTTTGGTCTATATACGCTTGTAAACATCGACTTTACATATTGCATTTTTTTTTTTATGTCCGCAAATTTCGCAAGCCAATCCTCGTGAAAATTTTCACTTCAATATAACTATTAGGTTCTTATTTACAGAAACATCACAAAAATCTGAAAATTTATCCCTTGCAGATTTCCCCACCTACATGTACATGTACTTCACAATTGTAAAAATACATTTGAAAATAAATTTTGGCTTCTGCAGTGTTATGAAGTCTATGTTTCTCACCCATATTTACTTGTTCATGTAGGCCCTACATTGTATTTTTGTTTCATTTATTTTGAAAAGCTCCATTGAATGTTGTTAAGACAATGGTGAAGGATAATTAAATGGGTGTTACAAGACTTTTCATGTCTTATTCATTACGTATCAAAATCAACCTACTTCAGTCATTCATTCAAATTATAATCTGTATTATCATACACACCCACGTACATGTTCTACTATCATAAAAACCAGCTTATGTTCCATGTGACATTTATCTAAGATCATTAATCCCAGGCTTAATCAAATACATCAATGACATGTATAAAGTCAAGATATCATTCAATACATGTACACTATTATAGGCCTATACTTCTCCTAGAATGGGTATATTTTTCATTTACAATTATACGTACAATAACAATAGAAACACAGTAAGAGCTAAATGGAATCATGTAACTCTGAATGTAATATTACATGTAGGCGCCAAGTCCACTTGAAATAAAATGCTCTAAAAATGTGCAGTTTCCTGTGATCGATATATACATGTAAAGAGGGTAATTAAATGCAAATGATTACAGGCTTACATGTACATAATAAATTATTGATTGGAGGCCTTATCTAAATGTATCTAGGCCTATTTGTATGCGAACTACATGAAGGCCAATACATTGTATATAACTTCCAAAATATTTCAAAACTCAGACAATACTGAAATGTAATTCTGATCAATTTAAAACATGTTCTATATATCATAACACAAAGCCATGCTATCTAAAATATATGCAAACATGTGCAGAAAGCACCAAAAAATGATTGAAATGTCTTTCAAGTGACCTACACGATAATGCCACAAAGATATCCTAATTGAAATAATCACAACACCTATTCAATCTCCTATAATGACATGCACATTGTTCACATACAAATACCCTGCATTTACAATCTAATGACATTCGTGTCCACTGCACTGTGCACGAATACATCCTTGCACAATGCCGACCTGGAAATGGATTTTCAACAATGTTCGAAATTCTCACTGGCCTTATTATTATCGGAGTGTGGCAACAGAAGGCATGCTTTGTGCCTGATAATCAAATGTAAATCCTGCCCTAAGGTCTAGCTATGAGGTCACAGTACTTTGCATTCAATAGGATATCATATTCCACTATTTATTCAATATCTGATATATAACATGGATATTGGATGGCTGTGTCTGTATGACCCGCTTTACCATAGAACCTACTTTCTTTGTCCAGTGTCTGACATGACAATGAATTTCAACTATTTTGTCCTAGAGTAAGAGTCATGCAGCCATGCCAATATGTTTATTAACTTCACGAGGCCCTCTGAAATACTCTCTCCTTTTTTTTTAGATGCAAATTCAATCATGATTGAGCTCTCTTTCTCTCTCTTCCATTTCTCAACTCTAATATGTGTCCCCCTTTTTTACAAACAAAATCCAAGCAACAAAAAGAAATAAGCCTACTCTCATATCCTTGCCAATTTTCCCTTGGCAGACAATAAAGGCCATACACACATACAACTGAATAACAACTTTTATTCAACTTCTCTCATTTTTTTTCCTGGTAAATTACTAGTCTGTGGCCTTAGATACACAGTCATATCAGTACAAACACATGTAGGTCACTCAAAACTACACAAATATATACACAGTGATAGTGGATTTGCCCGGCTAAGCATTCCAGTCATGTCAAGATCATTGTTTAATCTCTGTTAATCATTAATATGTAAACAAAATAATGCTGATGTACCCACTGCATACATGTACAAGCTTCATACTTGAAATACAAGTATTGCATACAGTGCATATATAATTATACAGTTCATGTACTATAAATGTTCCAAATAGGCCTATACGTTCTAAATAAAGATGACTACTATATAAAACGTTTTAAATTAAGATTTGATTCTTTGAGCAAGGTTGGCATTCCATCAACTTGAAAAGGCTGAACCACATGAAAATTACAGATTGTGTGCTAAATATAAATTTTTTTGATAAGAAACTTGGCAAAACTTGAGTTATTGTATTCAATACCAGAGCACTAAAAACTAAAATAGTGCAATAAAAAGTAATCAAGTCATTTAACACATGTACAGGCCTAAATATTAAACAGCAATTACATGTAGATGCTTTACAATACAGTTACAATACATACACGTACGTGTACATACACAAACAATGAAATTCTAATTTTCTCTATTAAAATTTTTTTTTAAATAGTGCCTTGAAAGAAGAATGCAATCAGAGAGATATCTTCAAGTTAACTGTTTTGGGTGTGTCTTTAAGAATATAATTTAAATATCTCACAGAAAAAAATGACTTCATAGACTACAATGTACAAAGGCATAGTTCAATTTACATATTTTTTCAATTTAATTTTAGATAAATCTGAATAAACACTTTATTTTATGGCAATATGAGGGTGAATAGTCTACACATCTGAAAAGCATGTACAATTATTTTTCTGTGTTGATGCAAAGGAATTTTAAACAAGGTTCAAGAAAGAAAAAAAGTGTGAGATAACTTTGCATGGTTCACTTGTCAATTAAACCACTCCGTTTTATTTACAAAGATGGAAATATAACAATAGGACAAAGCATATTTGCCTGCTCTAAATTCACGGCACCACCACCCAGCCATACAACCACTGCACTAGTATACAAGGTTGTATTTTCCTTTCACAGAACAAAACAGTGTCAATAATAGCAACAGGTAAACAACATTTGTAGGAAGTATGTGTAAATGCCTCACAAGCAAGTGTTCTTGCTGTACATGTATGTCTACAGCAGACTTTTAAGAATGTAAAAAGAAGAAGAACAAGAAAAACAAACTACATGTATGAAGTGGCCAATTCTGTAGGAAGAGCCCATACAACCACTACTATACTATACAAGGTTGACTTTCATTTTCACAGAACAAAACACTGTCAATAATAGCAACAAGTAAACATCTAGAAACTACTTTTTATAGGAAATATGTGTAAATGCCTCACAAGCAATTCTTATGCTGTACATGTATGTCTACATGAGTATGAGCAGACTTTTAGGAATGTAGAAAAAAGGAAGAACAACTCTACAAACGAAGGCCTACTCCTGAAGTAAAACAAACTATGAAGTGGCAGTTTCTGCAATCTAGGAAGAGCCTAAAAGAAAACTGCAAAGCCATCAACCTGTTATCTCGGTACAAAAGATTCACATAATAGACCTCACTCTAGAGGCAACAAAGAACTTTTATGTAAGCACGCTGTGGCTTCTGTAATGAAGTCTATTCAGTCTACAGAGCACAAAAGCTTTTCTGGAGGAACTACAATGGTATTCAAGAACTGACAATTCAGGGAAGGTCCAAAGGAAAGCTTTTATCTCTTCCTTTTGTTGACTCTATTCTCAGAAGGTTATAGACTTTTTAAAGTATTTTTTTTTCTTGGCAAGGTGAGTTGGTGTGATTCTCTACCTATTGTCCAGTGTGACAGTAAAAATGACCTTCTTTGAAATTGAGGAAGGTTAGTCCATTGCACAAAGCAGTATGAAGAATTCAAAGAAGAGTTTATATTCATCACCATTGGTTTTGCTTTAAATCTATAAACACACCAACCTTTAAGTTTATGCCACAGACTGTAATGCGTATATACATGTACAGACGTCTCTATTAATGCATAATCTTTAATCTTTGCAAAATTATGTGTCTTTAATAAACGCTAGACACATTTTCCTTCAAGATTTTAGAATCAATTCAATTTTTTTCTTATTTTTCTCATCGGATGGAGAAAAAAATGAGTGGTGTCATATATTTGTTTCATGAGTTCAAAAATGTTTTTGAAAATGTTTACCATTCTACATTTGTAAGTACCTTCAGGACAGTAAATCATTATACATTTATATGTACGCCTCATACAATACACACGCACATCTACATGTATGTAGAAATAAAATACATTCATTGCATTAATTATCACAAATACCGATTCCATATTCATATTGTAGGGGAATATCCCTAGCATATTCTACGCATTACCATTATGTACATAAATATGTACAAAAATCATTTGCAATGCAGTTCTGATGCACAATAATTATTTGAAAATAGTGGTGCAACAGGCTATTATTATACTGCATTCCAGCAACTGAACTGTATGAACAAATGCAGGTTGCTGAATACCCTGGTCCGTCCATTAAAAAAAAAGGAGGCATAATATATGAGTCATGTAGGCTACAGACTGTCTCACTCTGGAGGGTATGTGGCCGACAGTGTGTCACAAAGGGGGTGAATCTTAGGTTGACACCACTGCTGTGAAGCTATTTAGGCACCTGCCTTTCTACTTGCAAGTGTTCATTACACATCATATCAGTTGGGTCGCCTTCAACACATCAAAGTGCAGATTCACAGTTTGAAATGGGATCAAATTCCACAATGTGAGTCCCATAAGATTATCTTATCTTTTTTTATAGGTTTTGGATAATTAATACATTCTACATGTACATGTGTCTACATGTATGCCATTGATACTTGCTAACATGCTAAATTCATTCAAAAGACATTTTAAAAATCAGTCAATCAAAATATTAATTAATCTTTATGATACGACTTTGATTTTGTTCCACTGCCAGCTACATTTGTATCATGTGTAAAGGGGTATGACAACTGCATGTGTACAAAGCATTCTCGACAAATTGCTCTAAAAAAAAAAAATGAAAATATAGAAAAACCACTCTTAATTTTTGTAAGTAAAGCCAAAAGAAAAGCCTCAGTGCACAGGACGCCAAGCGGGCAGAGTGCGGGGACTTCTAACCTAGAAAGCTACGTTCTAAGCCGCATCTGAAGGATACTGTTTTTAATAAAATGCTTTATGGTAACGTTTTCAAAATCTGGATATGAAATCAAGATATCTGGATTATAAGCAAGCTGGTACATTTCAAGGATTCCAGACTGACCTGTACTTTGTTTATATCATGACGGAAAAATGAGCTAAATTTCAATACATTATTAATGAGTTCTCGTTCAATGTTACGCATCCCTTTAACCTTCACCCAAGAATCCTCCTTGGTTCATTTATGCACACAACCATGTCATATACTGTTTACTGGAGGTCTTTGCTGCGATAAAAGAAAAAGGTCCATCCTTCACAAAGCATGTTATTCATGTACAAACACAACCCTCATTGTTCTAGCGTAAGGAGGTCATATCCTTTGGTATAAGAGCCCAGGAAATGTATATGGATTCAAGGTGAAAGTCTGCAACATGATTAACACTGGCAATGCCAACACGAATTCAATCAACAAGCCATTTCATTTGACCTCACCAAGGTCAAACCATCATTCCAGCGGTGCATCATAACAGGAACCAACTTTCCAGAGTGGAACAGAAATATGTCACTGCTATTATAATGGGGGACTATGTTTTTGTGTGATGACAGATCAGGTATAGATTACCATTCATGTTTCATTGTCAAACAGAATCCCTGGAGAACGGGATCATCTTTATGCTTTTTGACATTAGTTTTGGAACATGTATTTACATTTGAAATAGTTGGAGGCATACAACCCACAGTAGGCCTAAATGTGTAAACATGCATGTACATGTACTTTTTTGTAATTCGTTGTACCCTCATCATTTGTCATGTATCTATTTATGATCGAAGAAGCTGTAATCATGGTTGGTTGTTGACTTTAGACAGATCGATACATATTATCAGATATCTGGGACCTCTGTATCCAAAAGAACCGACTGGGATTCAAACACTGTGTGCAATTTCAATTCAGAGGCTATTCAAAATTTTACCAGCATATAGCACTGGATACTTTTTATATAAATAACATTAAAGCTCCGGAAATTGATTGAATACCACAATGTTCACAAGACTGGTATGTATGTTTCAAAGCTATGTGAAGTTACATTGTGCATCAATCATTCTTGTTTGACTACAATACAGATCATGAATTATGCAGGACGATAAATTGTATCACACAAATAATACACTCCCTAATGATATCAACAACAATCACAGTACGTTTTAAAAAAAAGTTCCAATGACTGAGCGCACTGTTGACAAATCTTCCTCTTTTACAAAGTGGTAAAGTAACGCTGGTTTGCATAACAATAGAACCTAGGCCCTGTAAAGTGGTGGGCTATTCATCGAGAGTTAATGGAAAGGCATTGAAGCAGAAACCAGAAGCTGTTTGCTTGATATTCCCTTTGTATCTTATCCTGTCTGCTTGCTTTTCAACTTTTATACAATGCATACCCACACCCCTAAATTGGCGCTGGTGGCAAAGGAAAGAGAAATAACAACACAGCCAGTGCCTACATGAAAATGATTGCGGCGCGAGACTACTTTTTATAGATCACAGCAAAACAATCAATACTGCTGGCCCCCAAGTGAGGACTTCACTTTTAAGGATTGTAATTATATCTCATGTGCAGATTCCTATTTACAGCAACTCTGAAGTTTAAAAAAAAATTGAACAGCTCGGACACATAAAATAAAATCCAAAGAAGTCTATGGATAGACATACTCTTATATACTATTTTAGCTCTTCACCATTTTTTATTTCCTCAGAAGCCCTTGAAGAATGATTAGGCCTACATGTATGTAATACATAAAGGCCTATACGTGTACCTTACATTTTTTTTGGCTAGTTTTCTTTTTTGTTAGTAGATTCGTAAACAGACAGAAGTACAAGTACATGTACAGTTTTGACGAATACAAATCTTGAGTTTGTCTCACTACAGACAAGCTGAACAGAACAAGAGAATGGAAACTATTAAAACAATGACAAATATGCTATATGCCTATATATTCACATGTAAAGTACAGAGTGATCTCTTAAAATTTTACATAGGTCTACAGGCAGTGCTGTAGGAATTGATCTCCATAATGGTTCTACCTGTACAATGACTGTTTTTTTGAAGGTCAAGTCTGGGAAGGCCATGATGAATCTGTCCTTGGTGCTCAATTGAACTTGTGCAGGATTGATCAAAGTTGACATGCACTTCATCACTAGTTATCCTTTATGCAAGGTGTGATATTAATTATCAAATAAAAAGTGCCATGCCTTGTTGAAATTTGGAAAATTCATCTACATGTAGGACTACGCAGTACATTGTACATTACATAAGCATGTAGATGTCTAACAATTATACCTTTGACATCGACATCTACTCCATGTTTGCTAATGATCCAGCATGTAGGCCCTACACTAATCCCAAGTGACTACACTTTGTAAATCATTAATCTGGATTTAACATGAATGGAGCCCCACCCTTTAATCCACCCCTAATCCAACACACATCCCCTATTGTAGGCCTGCATATACCCTATTACATGTACATTTAACTTACAGCGAGTCAGGACGTGTATAATACAGAGATAATTCAGCCTGCTAAATACATGTAACTGCTGTCACAATTTTTAAAATAATGATGAAAAAAATAATGTCATTTTTTTTTTCTCTGCTATATAATTTGCATAACAGATTGAAATATTTAACTTTTGTAGGTAAAAGAAGATAGTTTTGAAATGCATACAATTACCAATGTTGAAATGTGATGTTGTGTATCAGGTAATGATTAAATACATAATATTTCCTTTAATATTGTCTTGGTTAAAACATTCTCTAATACTTGCAATAGCAACAAATGTCACAGGGATTATGATATGTCACAGAACATTACTTTAGATGGTGTGTATTTGACACCACAGTATGACATAACAAATACTTTTGGCGGAATGACATTCAATACTTTCTCATTCTCCTCGTTCAATGACATAGGCGAAACAAACCAAATCGTGGCCTCTGCATCTCGACTAGAAAAAAAATCTTAAACCCACAGGTAAATAACACCCCAAAAGTGCCCCCGATTTGGTGGTTTTTGTTTTGCTTTTTTGCTATGTTGGCCTAATTAAGAGGGTAACTGAATACCCTTCAGCCTGAAGTCATGCAATACTGAACTTGACTGAGTAAAGGTATAGTGGTAGCCTACAGCTCAGTATTTCCATTAGAAATGGCCATTGCCTTGGAGCCTGTAGCCACAAGACCTCATTATCCAGTATGGAGTAGCAGGCAGTATATCATTACACACTCAGCCAGCTCGTGCTAGATTAAATTTCCACATGACAGGTCACCTCCTTTTAATAACTTACATCTCCAGAGCAAGTCCATAACAAACATGTTTGATTTCTACTGTATGTAGGCTGATGTACGTACCTCATATCTACTGTTCATATAATTGATTGCATATAGCTATATATCTCATGAAAAAGAATGGCCAGACAATACATGTAGCCTAGGACCTACACCTGCCTAATATATTATTCATGACAACTAATGATTACAGCCTCTGGGGGCCTTACGCGAAACAAAAAGATTATTTCTCAGAATTCTATGGCATTTCTCTACATCTGTAATAAAGACAGACAACGACCGTGAAGATGCTGGTATTAAGCTTGCAATTTGCGTCCATTACTTGGCATGTGGAGACATACTTTAGCTACCTGACGCATCATATGGCCTGCAACAGATACATGTGCATATATACCCTCGTAAACAGACTTATCTTTGTCAGGCTTATCAGGAAGGACTTGGGGTCATGCAAAGTTCATACTGTACTATCCAAAGCCTAGCCAACATGTTTGGTGACTAGCAAGCTGCAATCGATGTAGGCCTACTAGCTACATGAAGGTTCAGCTACAAATAAATGTGACATTTCGTCACCAGCTTGCCTTTTGCAATGACGCAGGCAACGAGCTCGGCATGGAATCATGGAAAAAATACAGAGCGTCGGCTGGTGCAATACATGTTTCTCTTCCTCAGAAAAGACAGGGCACATTGCCAATTTCTTGTCACCCAATCCACAATGGGTAAAGTGTTTCAGTTTCACACTTTTTTTTCATAAAATAGTGATTGAATAGCATGATAGCAGGAATGACACCCACATATCATGTACATAGTTTATCCGAAAATTCTTATCCAAATATCTACAAATTCCATTTTGATCACCTCCTCTACAATTTCCTATGAATTCAAAGCTGTTTGATGTCAGATAAAATAAAGCAGTTGAAACAACTTTACAGGTTTGAATATTTGCTTTTGACAAATATTTTCAACTACTAGTTATAAAAATATGTAGGCCTACATTTTTGATACAGTAAACAGCTATATCTGCTATTTTTACTCTACGACCTTGGATTGTTCATGCGTAATTTACAACGCAGAAAGTAATGAACTACAATTTGCATTACATGTGTACACCTCAATTATATTGTGAGTTTGAGGAAGTAACCAAAATTAGTACTTCATTAAATAATAGCTGATGCAGATCTTTAGTTGAAATCACCAAGTTGGAGACTGATTAGTTGTGACTGATGCAAAAACAAGTTACAAAATGGCTTGGTTGGACATAAATGCCTTGTTATACATTGGAGTATACTCAAGTCACTACATGTAGTAAACAAATATATCTCAAAGAAATGACAAGAAAAGGGATGCATAACACACCTGTGTATTTTTAAAATGAACTTATAAGGTCAAAATCTACAGAGCCCAAGGTTCTTTTATCAAATGGAATCAATGAAGTATAAGCAATCAAAAACTGTAAACAACGTACATTGTACAGTTTTGTACAACCAAGTTACTACACAAGGTTGAACAAATAAACACATCATATGAATTCAGAATAATGTAAGTATACAAAGAAATGCAATAATTGTTTACACGTATAGGAAATCCAATGGGCTACAGTTTGTTCACAACTACATCTACATGATATGTGTAGTCTGTGGGAAATATAAAAACAGGACAAACCACATGATTTGTAATGAAAGCAGGGAAGTCATTGTTCAATCTGACTTTTAATGAATGGTAAAATACCAACTGTCGTAAACAAAGAGGTTCATGTACGTTGGGTGTTTTCAAGCAGTTAGTTCATTTTTTCTTCTTTTATTCCGTACATGTATTCAGAATTATTGAGTATGTAAATGTACAATGTATGTAAGCCTATATTCAATGTGTATAATTTGTGTATCTACATGTACAGAATAATCTGGAACATGTTAATTGTGATCATATATTTTAATGTTCTCTATTCCTGGAAAATACCTATTTCTCCTTCTTTCTCAGGGATGTAAGCGTAGGCGTGTACATTATGATATCGTTAGGCATCTTAAATCATCACTAAGCCCTGCAAAGATATTTGAATGACATTGGAAAAGAAAACCCACATGTACTAAGCTGGAACACTTAATTATTCAGAAAAGGTTCATTGAAAAGAGCTTAGAGATGGGAATTAGTGAGAGATTAGTGTTTAAAAAAAATCTCTTTCTGTACAGAAACTTGCATCAATGCCATGGAGTGCTGTCACTGAATGCAGTTAAACAGTTTACTTGAAGGACATCATCCAAGAAGAATTAATTGCTAATCTCATACTTATTCTTACCAGTTAGAGTATGGAATTGGAAGAAGAATCCCTAAAAATAATATGATTTAATATGATACACAAATGTATACTTGTAATCAATGCCATTTGATGTAAATTTAGGAGGGATACAATAATCTTACAAGAACTATGTAAATGTACATCAACATGATACTATATTTCGATAATAAACACCAGTTTGCTCTACAGAAGATGTCTCCACATGTGAATGGGGTCATGACATACTCAAGGTAAAAGCTTTATTAGAGGAAATTCACACATGTTTGTAAGAAAACTGATAAATCAACATGTACATTGCATGTTTCTAAACAGAATTACAACCTTATACTGCAGGTTACATCATTGCAATCCAGTTGGTTGTGGATAGTACAATTTATCTGACTAAACATGCGAGGTGGCTGACATCAAAAGCGAAACCAACTTGACTTCCTCCCGCAGGTTACACAGGTACGCGTGTATCCTGTTTTTTATCACCTAACATGGACATGTATGAAAATAAGGAGGTACAACATAGTCCCTAGGCCAGGAGGCTTAATGATAATACTCATTACAATATTGGATTGAACACATCATTACAAAGTACATGTGAATTTTACAGGAAGCACATAGAGGCCTACATTTGTTTTGTAATCATGGATCAATATTCTAATTAAACAGCACTTTTTTACAATTACTACAATATAGGCGGCCTACATGAAGAGAGACTTACATTTTTATATTAATTTTCAACATTTATCTGTATGAGAAAGAAAATTACATGTAATTGACAATTGTAATACCAACCAAGTGTTTATTGGGCCTAAAGACATAGCTTACTAAGAAATGTTTATGAATAAATTCAATGAAATGGAAAGAAGAGCCTTAAACTGTAATCTCTAAATATTCAGTTTGGGTTGGGGGGAAATCCTGGCTTATATTCTGTGATCAGGAAAAAAATTTGCATGAGTTGGCTGGCCCCTTGACTGATTAGCTAATGATGGTGCAGTGTGAAGATATGGTCGGCCTGCCGGCCTACCCAGAATGCAGCATGCTGGTAATAAGGCAAGACCAGGGGAGAGGGGAGGAGGGAGGCAAGGCATGACAGCTATGTGAGCTGCATAGCAAACACGGAAAAGAGATCACCTAGTAGGGACTCCATTGTTGGCTGTTGTTTGTAGAGGGAAATGCTCTGACCCATGGATATGACTCATGAAACTCACTGTAAGATGATTTTTGCTGACTTTTACCCAGCTGTCAGCGTGGCCATGTGTAATAATTGGATGAAGGATATATTGCATACCAAGGGGACATTAGAATTAATTGTGTTTTATGTTGATTAATCCAGCAACTAATCCTGTATGGAAAACTAGAATGCACAATGTACGCAGTCAGATCTGATACATGAATGTATTGCACACAACACAAACAAAATGTATGAAAATATAGTGTAGGCCTGTTGTTGTACAGATGGAGAGCTTATTTTATCAGTTTGCTAAAAAAAAAACTGTCATTAATTGCTTCCTACAATATAGGCCTTTCTTTTATAGATCAATCCCTCTTGCTACATTTCTTCAAATTTCCGGATCCTATTACAGAGGTACATTTGTACATAGGCTTGCCTGCATGTACATAATTATATTATCCCCAGCATAAATAATTCAGACACACAAAAGAGTATTTCTTTTTCAATTAAATGTATTTGATGTTGTACTAAAAATGTGTCCATTTAAGTATTCCAAATGCTACATCAAGCATGTAAATGTACACAATATGATTATCATACATCGACTACAGTAGAAAGAACACACATGATCTCACAGCAATTAAATCTGGTAAGCTCCAATTAAAAGGATTGATTCTTATAAAAAATTTAAAAAACAATAACAAAGGAGATGGCCCCTTTTTATAAGCTCTGCTTTCTCCGGGGTCACCAAACCATCATTGTATTTCTTTGTAAAAATGTAATTTTAACTGTAATTTTCATATTGATGATGGTTGAAATAAATGAATTGAATTGAATTGAATTGAGATCTCGTATCTAAGGAGTAAAATTTATACTGTTAACCTACATTGTACCAGCTCTGAATTGCTAAAAAAATTTACCTTACATCATGAACTGTTACACAAAACTTTGACCTCGATAGGGATGTACATGTACATGTATGTAGGCCTACTTAAATATCTTTTACAGTCTCAATGACTGTCCAAAGTTCTGCTGGTACTTGAGACAGAAAAAAAAAAAACATCAATAAGTGGTGTTGAATGCGAAACAAATTCTGCATACATAATACTTTTACTAATACCTACATGTAGGCCTACATACAGAGTATCAATGCATCACAATCTGACGATTGATGCCTGAAAGGCATAACAATGATGCACGGTTTGTACAGATCCATTACAGATAACACAAATTTGCATGTTACAAAGCCAATGTCCAATAATAAATAAACTGGCATTCATGTACAAATTTGTTTTCTTCATTTCGTATCTTTAATTTTACACATTTTGTTCACAACTTAAATGTAATACTGGAATGTTAATTAAAAATGCCCTAAGCTTTTATGCACTTTTCAAAAAAATTTACATTGCTTCCATTCAGTATTATCATATGCATCATGTGTGTACAGTGTCGTGGTATTTTCTTAGCACAAATCTACATTTAACGGACTTGCGCCCACATCTTCAGATAAAACCAAGCCGCCGCTGTTTTGCTGAACAATTTGTTGCACAGCAAATGAAGCATGAAGAATGCAATAATTCAATTCATTGTACATGTGTATGTCCTTGGAGAACACAAAGAGATTTTGAGCAAACGGAGATGTGACCACTGCCTGGCGACAACAACGGTTTGCATTAATGACATAGCCATGATTGCATTGCAGCAACGGCCTGCCTGCATATGAGATAGTTGTACTTCTATGCAGTGACTGCAAGATGGGTAGAGCTTATTATACAGACATACCCTTTTGACCCCCATTTATATTATCTCAAGATCAATCTTGTGACTCAATTAATCCTTGCTACACTGTACAAGTGTGAACAGAATAGTATTCTAGGCAAATCACCTTCAATGTTGTTTTATTGCAATATGTTCACATTGCAAACATGTAAAATTCATATTAGTGTATGAGTCTCAAGTAATAAAACAGAAATAACCAAAACAATAATTGTCATTTAAAAGAAATCACATAGGAACTGAACATATTCCAATAGATTGACATTGATTTCTGATATTTCTCATTTGATGACAAATATGATAAAAACATCAAAGCATTCCTTTCAGAGAGTATCCTTAAGACCTTTTAATTAAATATATAGCCTAGCCTACAACCAGCATCTTGAAAAGCCAGTTATCAGCAAACTCCATGATAAATAATATTTTCTGGAGGACATCAACCAGGTGGGTATCAATTACTCAACTTGGAATTAAATACTTTTAAAGTGTGTTTTCATAAAGCAATAAGGAAATGACAGAATACTTGAAATACACGAAGGCAGGCTTATGACAGCCACAAGTGTGTATTGATTTATGCAACTTAACTGCCTCATACCCCAATAACAAGCTCGATGAAGGTGCATATCTTCACATTCTAACTTCCTATAATTTTTCAAAAGTATCAAATGCAATATGACACATTCCTCTACAAAGTATTTCTTCTGTGTTGTATTTCATTTTCAAAGTTATTTCATAGAATATAATTCAATGAAATTCATTGCATATATTCATTGAATGAGCACTGCCCTTCATCGTGGCATCTCAAATGATTTCCCCACCAAGCTTATTAACCCAAAGAGAGCATGACAATGTGGATTCAACTTCAAAGGGGAGAATAGACACAATGTACCCCTGCTGACTGCAATCAATATACTGACTATAATAAAAGGCTTAGCCAAATGCCTGGCATTACAATACATACTTGGCTGGGGAGTATATGACGCTTTGGTACTATCAATGGCACTGTTTGCGTGCCTCATTTCAAATGCCTACATCAATACTAGAGCCCTCTCTCCTGTGAAACCATGATAAAAGGCTATTCACAAAGGTTGATTTAAAATGGCTAGAAATGCTTCCTGGCTATAGGGCGAGATGGCACAGAGAATCACAGAGTGCAAGTAAAGGGAAAGCTCTAAAAAATGCTTTGAATGTGACCTTTTCAGTTCATTTTCCTGTTATAACATGTTATTCAAATCTGTTACTTTCAAATCCTGCTATAGTATTCTGCCTAGTTTCATTCTTGTGGGCCTACAATTAAAGTGCATATTCGAGTATTTCCATAATGTAAAATACTATGAATGTATTTTCAATCCAAGCAATAATATTTCAGTTGCCATGAGATACTCTGTGTCTTGATGATGAAGTGGGTGTTGCCAACCTCATGCTTTTAAAAATCTGCACATTTTCAAAATGAATTTCTTTCTTTCTTTCTTTCATTCATTCGACATACTGCCGAACCCCCTAAAAAGGGTCAAATGTGTAGGGTAAGGGTTCACAGATGTTCTTAAACACAGGCAGGCGTGGTTGTATTAAACTACCTGTTTTCGTTGAGGTGCTTTAGTTATTATTAACAATATCAGGCCCAATACCTAGTTTCCAATACAAATAATTTTAAACAAATATCCATTTAGTATAAATTCTCAAAAATTCTGTTATTTCACATGCTGGTGCTAACAATAGGCAACAATGATGTGGGCCCTTTAATTATAAGATTATTGATCTAATTTGTTGGACATAGATCTATACATTTATTTTCCCAAGTTGGTTACTGCACCGGGTGCTCTTATAGACTGACAAGTAATTTGTAAGACACAAGCATATCATTGTATTAGTTTTAAAACCAAACTGAGAATTTAAAACAAATTGCCTCTGGGGTGAAATACATTAACATTGAAAGCATGCTGAATTGGATGGATCAGCGTATTTAAGGCATTTACAGATATTTTTCAAATGAAAATGTTCATTCACTTCAAAATTAGGCCTCTAGGGAAAATAGGGTAAAGATAAGAATATCAAAGAGAATTTACTTCAATAGGGTGCTAATTGCATATCGTATCCCGAATGAGAAGGAATAGGGTAACGGCAACGTGAAGAGAAAGAGTTGACGATGACCCACGCGGACTAGGATTAGGGTAGGGTATGGTGGTGTGTAGGGATACAAAACAACATTAGCACCCTTTAATAAAAGGTAAGACATGGTAAGAAAAAACATGTTACAAAGTGAAAGAAATTATATTAAACCAAGTGGTAGAAAATGTTCCTTTATCATTCAGAATAACACAACATACTTTCCATAGATTGATTTTGTTGGTGTTGTTGTTATTTACCGCTTTGTTGTTAAGGCAAATTCAGAGAAATTAATTCAGTGCTCAACTTTTTCATTAATTATCTTTGCACCAATTCTCCAAATGTCAAATTTAATTAAACATCTTCTTGTCAGTGTCACAATCACATGACCAAACAACAAATCCAAGACTATTTTACAACTTCAATATGGCACAAGCTACCCCAAATATGCACATAATGACATATACGTTAATCACAACATCTAAATATATCATCTCACTTCTTATTTTTTGTTTTTCATCAATCAAGGTGTCCAAAACATTTTCTAATGCATGGCTTCATTGTCTCAGCTCCAGCGCCCCGAAAATTCGGCGGCGTGGATGTCACCGGCAGGGTACACACGCAGTTCTTTTGGCACAAAACACACATTCATCAATCAACCGACACTCATAATTTGGATTTCCTATCCATGTTTTACGGTAAACAGCACAACATTTTTTAATGTCAACCCATGCATTCCTCAGCAAATTTATTGAAAAATGTGAATACATATAAGATAGATACAGAATTCAACTCTGGAGTACAAAAAAAATGACAATTTCCGTGACATAAATTTGCTTTGGTTTACTTACAATAGCGTCTTTTCCACGGCTCGATTTATCCACTGCACGAATCACTCCAGCTCTCCATTTCCACTCACTAACTTTCGAGATTTTCGGCTTCGACAGGCCACTGACAACCAGGAACCGTTTTCCTACGAGTTCCTCACGATATAATATTCCCATCCTGCAATATCATTTCAACTAAATTTCTAGTGAAAACCGTAATTAATCGTTGTTTTCGATGGTATATGAGTGATATAGCAACCATAACACGGCGGTCGATGCTAAATCGCATAGGCCAGGCGAAAACTATGCCGTAGACATTACGTGTTACTACGGGATTTGCTCGTAGTGCGCATGAATTCGTAACATATGTGATTAGTCTGTACAAGGGCAAGAAAGGTCACAGGTCGGGTCTTATCACACAAAAAGTAAACTTGAATGGCGTAGGAAAAGGATAGTGCCGTATATGCAAATGTGCTTCCGCTTCGTATCTTTGCGACCATGTGCGCTGGATTCCATTTTCAATCCCACATTGTTCAAAACATCCGAATATTTTTATTGGAATGTTATGCTGCTTTATTATTCTCAATTTATGTTTTGGCCTCACAATGACACGAAAGAACTTGGATCCGAGAGTGAAAAGAATTAATGAATATGTTTCACATAAATGATGCTATAATATAGGCCTAATGGGCAGTTTTATGAATTTTATGAATATAGCCATCTCTTCATGGGTAGCTTATATAGCGCATAAATAAGCCTATATTTTTTTTTTTTTTTAATCCCAAATTTTAATTTTATTTATCGCATGGTTGTTTGCATGTCTACAATTTTTTTTTTATAGAGATTTAAAATAAAAATAACATTGGAAGAAAACAATAATTATTTCCATATCAGTGGAGGAGGGCACCTGTGCCCCATTTTATTATATTTTTTAACTACTTATGGAAAATATCTGAAAATCCCCTCTATTTTTCGAATTTTCCGGTTGCCCCCATTTTCAAATCCAACATTATCTGTACGGTTCTAGGTCTTACTCCTGGACAATTAATTCCCCGAGACAATTCCCCGTTGACCAAAAATCTACCCCCTTACTATAACCCTAAAACTGTATCTGGGGGTAGTTGTCCTGGGGTAATTGTCCAAGGGGTAGTTGTCCTGATACGTGTCACATCAACTAGCTGGTATATTAGTTTGTATTGGGATATAAACATTGACCATGTAGGCCTAAATTTATTTCTAAACTGTTTCAAATAATCTTTTCTGGCGCTGAGATCACACATGCGAACATTATCTCATTGCTCATTCGTATGAAGTCATAAGCCATCGTCTGCATGTTATTCTATTTTTGTCTTCAAAATGACCACGGACAATAATATTCCAGGCGCAAGCAACGGCTTTCTCGCATCCAAGTTTTTTTAATTGTTAAAGAATTTTCTGGGACGGTCCCTGAATGGCCTCGTCGCTCTTCACGCAAAAGTGCGCTCGAAACGCCGCGGCGATCACCGCAACGCGCGGTTTCGGTCATGAGAAACTGGCCAACTCGATCGACCAAAGAACCACAAACCAATAAAGTTTTTTTTTTTTTTTTTTAACGGTCACTTCAAACAGGCGGTCAGAAAAATTAATGGATTGTGATTCTCTTGAAATTCGCACGCATGCATGATTTAGTAGGTTCCAAGAATAGTGTCAAAGTGAGATATAAAATATAAAATGTGTTTTGAGGGCACCGTGGAATGTTATGCGCGATTTTGGGCCCCCCCCCCCATATGAAAACATGATTATTGTAATAGGGGCCTATACAAATCTATATAGTTTGCTATATGTCACACACGTGACCCACTAAAATGTCAAACACGTGACCCGACATCACGATAAAAAAGGAAAATTCAGAGATGACTCCTATAAAGTGGTATTTTTTTGTTAACAGATCCATAATGCATATCTCACAGCAATAAGAACATTTTATCATTTAAAAACTCACAGGAATTTCAAAATGAAATTGAACTTTCGAAATCATGCCGTTTTTTTGAAGTCACACACGTGACCCACATCTTTTGACCTCTGACCTTGAACATGCATATTGTAAAACATCAAAAAACGTTTCCAAATGATAGCCAACAAAATATGTTAGCATAAACATTAAATCAGTATATCTTTAAAATTGTTAGAGTTATAGCCAATTAAAGTAAAGATTTTGCATAATTTCGGTCACACACGTGACCAAGAATGGTCCATGTGTATTCAAACCAGGGGCACAGATTAGTTGTTGCTATGTCTGACAAGTCCTTCGGGTTTCGAACAGATTTTGTAATGTAGTGAATGCATACAATTTAGATAAACTTGTCTATTGGGTGTCTGCCCTATTTGTCTTGGAAAATACCGGATTACAAAACATTGAGCTTTGACCATCACCTGTCTTTCTATTTGTTTTGTCAAAACGAGCCTCCATTCGAAAGATAATATTTCAGAGATTAAAAGATACGCATAAATCAAATAATTCGATTGACATTTGTTTCTCCTGATAAAGGGGAATCAGTGTAAAATCGAGTGCAATGAAGAACAAACTAGGCCTAATTTCTATCTATACAGAAAATTGTGTAAATTAATATATAGACGATCCCATATCTTTTCATGATTATAATTTCAATAAAATAGTGTATTTGAACTGATATGGGACATCTGATAACTTTTTAAAAGTTGTAATGATTCAGGCGCTGATCCAGGGATGGGGGCTGGCGTGCCCGCCCCAAACAAAAAACGGCCTACAATCGCTAATTTGGGGCCTTTCCCCTCTCCCTCCATCATCATTTTTTTTAAAGACAAAATTAAGAAAAGGGACAAATTATGAATTGGGCGACTGACCCAAGTGAAAGGACCCACCGAAAAAATTTCACACCTACCACCCCCCCCCCCCCCCCACTGATCGAAATTTTGGCCAACGTGACGTGACAAAAGATTAAGTTACTGATCATAGCAGTATTTCAAATTTCCAAGTTAGATGATCAATATTGTACGACAAACATTATCTTGATGATATATTTCTATATAAATGACCAATATAAACCCTCAATTCATGATTATAATTATTTCAATTGACCATTGTACACTGTTCGTCATAAAGGTGGATTATTTTTTTTCTGGCTCCAGTGACATCATGTTGCATCGGCATTAATTTCTTGAAAGTCTTTGTCACCGCTTTCACTTTCCAGGACCCTGGCTATATCTTGACGTTCCCTCGACCCTTCCCAGGGATTTTTCTTCAAAAAAGTTTTTCAACCCCCAAAATGGTTATTTTGTCATTTTTTCTTATTTTTGGGGCCTCTTTTTGTTTACGCGACCCACCAAGGCCCCCTCAGTCCTACCCCAAGGAACCACGTCTGAGGTGTAGTGTTGTTATTGTTTTATAAGTTAAATCTAGTTTTATGGTTATATGCTCAACTCTTTTCTCTAGGGGAGGGGTCAAATTTCATTTTGATTGGGCTTCAACATTGATTTTATTCATTTTTACACCATGGAAATTTCCGTCTTCCCAAAATTGTATTGTAAAATATCAGCTAAACATGAATCAAAATAAAATATTATCTACAGTTACCATTTACAACCTTGTCATCAAGGCTAAAAAGAAAATTAGGGGAAAATTATAATGATTAACGGTTATAAAGGTTTTTTTTTTTTATTAATTTTGTTTTCAGCATAAAGGTGGAATAAAATATTCCAAATTTTCACCAATCACACTTTTTACTTCAACCCCTTCCCTAGACAAGAGTCCTAAGCCTGTCCCCATAAATCTATATTTAACTTGAAGAACAAAACAATATAGGCCTACACCTCAGATGCGTTTCCTGGGGTAGGGCTGAGGGGGGCTTGATCGTCCGAGTAAACAAAAAGGGGCCCCAAAATGAGAAAAAATGACAAAAATGGGCATCATGGGGGTTGACAAAACTTTTTTTTGAAAAATATCCCTGTGACAGGTTGGGAGAATGTTCAATATACAGTGCGTCCCAAAAAGAACTATACACTTTTTAAATGGCTGCCAAATAAAAAAATATATGATTTTAGGTAATGAAATTAACATGTATGGAAAGCTCATTATCCCAACTTTCATATGACACCAAAAAGTCTGAAAATAAGACAGTCATGCATGAATGAGCAGCGTTCACTTTTGTAAAGGGTATGGAAATTAGGGTGCGCAGGAATTGCCCTCCCAATTTGTATGAGGAAAGTCATTTGGAGCTTATGGAATTGAGGATGATATGCAATGATATGCAGAATTACTGATCAATTATGATGAGTTTGGGTTTGCTAAGTGAAATTTGTGGAATTGGGGATTACAATTTCATGCATGAGTGAACAGGAATATGTATTTCCTATTGTTGCATTGTAACTTTCCAAGGTATATTTAGTGAGGTCTTTCAGTGGTGTGTTTAATCTCTCCCTCTCTTCCTTTTCTCTCCCTTCCTCTCTCTCTCTCTCTCTCTCTCTCTCTCTCTCTCTCTCTTCGTCTTCATCCCTCTCTCCCTCTCTCTTCTTTCTTTCTCTCCCTGTCTCCCTCCCTCTCTCTCTATCTACCCATCTCTCTCTTTTTTGCATGGGTGTGTTTTTGACCATTCATATTCATTGGTTTCTACTCCAAATATCCTGACTACCTTCCCGCATCCCGGTCTTCTCACATTTACCCAAATTGGGATGGTTGATGACAATCTGTCAATCAATCAGTCACATAAATTAGACAATCAACACCCAGCTAGCAATCACTTAATCAACAGTGTACCAGTCTCCAAATGTTTCAGCTAATCAATCAAGCATTACATCATCTTCATACAGTTATTTCAATCACCATGTCTTACTGTTATCCAATAAATCAATCAACTCAATTGATCAACCAACCAACTATCCAGTCATATTTTTAGCGATTTGGACTTTTGTCAAGGAATATTATACAGTGTAACACAAATTTGTGAAATTAACATGTCAGTCTTTATTTTCAGTTAAATGTTGTTCTTTTCGATTTTACAACTGTTTCATCCATCCTGTAACAAAACAAAAAGGAGGGGGGGGGGGGAATCTGATAGGTAAGTGCAAAATGAAAATAAAAGTCTGTATGTTCAATGCTCAACGTGTCCTCCTCCTCTTTCGATGCACAACCTGTTTGTTGAAAAAAAAAAAAAAGAATGTCACTGATGTTGGACATTCAGACAATCCAAAAGATCATGAAAACGATCATCAAAAGTGAAAAAAAAATTACCTTGCATCTCACCTGTTCTGCACCCCATCCTGACTACCACTAACACACCACTGAATACACCTTGAAAAGTTACAATGCAACAATAGGAAATACATATTCCTGTTCACTCATGCATGAAATTGTAATCCCCATTTCCACAAATTTCACTTAGCAAACCCAAACTCATCATAATTGATCAGTAATTCTGCATATCATCCTCAATTCCATAAGCTCCATATGACTTTCCTCATACAAATTGGCAGGGCAATTCCTGCGCACCCTAATTTCAATACCCTTTACAAAAGTGAACGCTGCTCATTCATGCATGACTTATTTTCAGACTTTTTGGTGTCATATAAAAGTATGGATAATAAGCTTTCCATACATGTAAATTTTATTACCTACAATCATATATTTATTATTTGGCAGTCATTTCAAAAGTGTATAGTTCTTTTTGGGACGCACTGTATAGCCAGGGTACCGAAAAGTAAGAATAGGGACAAAAATAATTCAAACAAATTTCACACTCACACTATTGTACGACAAACATAATCTTGGTGGGATATTTCTATTTATAAAATGACCAATATAAACCTTATATTTTAATTTATAAATATATATTATAATCATGCATATTCATTCATTAGGGCTGTGTGAGTTCATCAAGCTGTATAGGTCTGAAACAGCCCTACCATAATTATCTTTTGTTTTAGATTTCATTTTCTGAGGATGAATAATTATTTTATCACTTATGTAAGGCCTTTTGCTTTATATGGAAAACACACACACACACACAAAATAAATATTACCCCCCCCCCCCGTTTAAGCGCCCATATGAAATAACATATCTTTTAATCCACCGGTCAGAATTTGCCCTCTTCTTATTGTTGCACTCAACAGTCCTATGAACATCGTAATGCCCTTATTATTCTTTACAATAAAAAAAAAATAGAATAATAAAAATAAAAAACATACAAAAGTTTTTCGATCCATGTTAAGGCATAACAATTTGATTTATTAATATCGTTGGCAAATTTTTATTTTTTTGTAATATTTATTGTAATTTATAGTAAACGTTAAAATATACTATTAATACTACTAATATGACGAGGCCATACTCTAAACTTATTTCCATAGTAACATAAGTACCATCTTATCTTATCTTTTCTTTGCAATTACTTTGAAACAAAATCTTTTAAGTAGTATAATTTGTGTCTTATCTTATTATTTCTATCTCAAATTGCTTACAAGTTTTGTTCTCTTAATATTCATGACCAGTGATTACTCTACTTAACAAATCGTTCATTTTTTTTACCTATCACAATGTCTTTTTTCTTTTTAATGAACGATAACATTTAATTATGTATTTGATTTCAATGAAGATTTCTATTTTTATTTATTATTTTTTGTGGGGGGGGGGTGGTAAACTAATTATTTTTTTGTGCCTTCAATTTCTTCCTAATGATTATTCATTATTATGAGAACCTAAGTCTGATTAATAGATATTTTCACTAAATTTTGTTCTAATTTAACTGGTCAGGTTTTGAAGGGCACTATTAATTTTATCACTGTAATATTTTCAACATTCACAAGAGAGAATAATTCTATTGGAATCGGGATGGTTGTTTGATTGTGTGTATCAATCTCTGACGTAACCATCCGAAAGATTTGACTTCGATCCGAACCTGCTGATGTAAAGAGCTGACAGCCGCCAACCGCTCGACCAATTCCTCTTGATCGCATATCGACTAACAGCACATAACGTATGAGGGCGCTATTTGAATTATTTTTCACGGCGGAAAAGAACAAAGAAAGTAAAAGAGGAATTGAGTAACGGCCCAAAGAGTCATCAGTCGAAATTATTCATTTAATTCATTAGAGTTATAATTTAAGCAAATATTATAGACTGTCTTTGCTAAATTTCATCATGATATTGACCCTTGCATATTAAGAGGACATATAACTTGATATTTCAATTTTAAGTTGAATGAAAGATGAGTACAAGTAAACTTTATTTCTTTAACCCTCATCCCTTCCACCATTTAATAACAAATATAATAAAATAAGTTAATAATAACAACAAATAAATAAGCAAGCATACAACTACAACACATAACAAAAGCAATTCACGCAGGTACTAGGTTTGAGAAGATTATCATCATTTACGTGCCACAACCATTGTGAACAAAGTATGACATAGACCTTGAAATATATATTTAAATGATCTTTAAAATCCCACACTATTTGTTTTACTACAAATAAAATAAAGGAGTATTTCATTGACTTAATAATATTCCGCTTTCACATGGTATGAGAGTATATTCTTGCAAGAAATAACTGTCTTCAGTAGGAGTCTATTACCGTAAGATTTTTGTCACAGTCACGAAGTTGCGTAGCGCCATCATCGTTATAATTCGAACAATACACATCTGTGATTCCATGAAAATACAAAATTATTACTTCGGTAAAAATTAAAGCACATAATGATCTAGGGAAAACCCCGTTGAAAACACATTTTGTGGTACACATCTACAAATCTCAAAAACTGGAAGGAAATAGTGGGAAGTCAAAATGATTCAGTTCGTTACCCCTATCAATAATCAGATAATGTCCATATTTACATTTTTACATAAAAATAAAGAGCTTATAGTTACAAGTTAATTGTTATTAGGCCTACTTTGTGGTCGTTTTTGTGTTGTTTTTTTTTGTCACAATTTTGTAGGCCTGACTGTTATTGATTGCTGAAATGATTTTTTTTTTAATTATTATTATTATTATTGCTATTATCATAGCTATAGTTTTCGTTATTGATGAATGCATCGCATAAAAAAAATGGGGTCATTATAAAGCTTCCCAGCAAACACAGAACGTTTTCAAAACGTTTTTTCGAGGTCCTGTACGTCTTCGTCCTAAATGAACGTTTTTAAAACGTTTATAAAACGTTAAAGTTTGGACTTCTCATTTATGGGTCCAGTTTGGTTTTTTGAACGTTTTAACGTTTTTTTGGCGTTTCTTGAGTTTTGGTATGGTGACGGTTACAAACGTTTGTTAGGATTTTACACGTTTGTGGACGTTTTTGTACATAACGTTTACAGAACGTTTTATATACTTCCAGTTCAATAAATCGTAATTTAGACTTTTAAAAACAAATACCAAAGTGATCACTATTGTTTTCTACGTGCATTAAATAAAAACAAATAAAAACACAGATCACTGAATACTATAGGCGATTTCTATATTGAAAGCGAGATTTGTTTGTTTCTATTATATATGGGTATATATAGGATTCATAAAAAATAATACTAACATAAAATTTTTAATGATTTTACATACTCAATTTTATTACCGGTAATTCAAATCATTTCATATTACGACGACTTTACACATCAAACGACGAGGATGCGCGCCGAGGATTGATCGATGAGTCATCCCAGCAACACGCGTTTTTCAGAAATTACAATGTCCTTTAATCAAACTTATAATGAGACTTATTTTTTAAACGTTTTATTGAGTTTTATACGTCCAAATGGGACCTTATGCAATGAGAAGGTGATTAGCATATAATACGTTAGACATATCCGAAATAAACGTGTTTATTGAAATTACTTCCATTTACAGTTATAATTCATTCTTTGGTGTTTCATTTTTATTGTAATATTGTTCTGAAACACACATAAATAAAAAAAAAAACTAATTCAGTATTGGAATGTACAAACATAACAAATAAATTAATAACTAACCATCACACGATACTTTCCATAAACTATTAATTTCTGGAGCATCATTCAGTTAAATCTAATGTATAATACCAGTTAAATCTACTTTAAAGCATGATTTGGATTGGAGACACCTCACTCTAAAGTGCCATTCCACAAATGGTGGCCAAGGGTTTGAGGTGCATGAAACATAATTATTTGTATTTACTATATTGTTTCACAAGTTTTTAAGAGGTTTCCAAAGGTTTTTTAAAGGTTTTCTAGACGTTCTTAAAACGTTTTGTATTACATTTCAAGGTTTTAAAAACGTTTTAAGAACGTTCCAGACGTTTCTTAAAGGTTTTCTGCATGTTCTAACAACATCCACAATATATTTAAAACGTTTTCAAAAGGTTTTTTTTTACGTCTAGAGCTTCCGAAAGGTTTTTAAAGGTTTTTTATTGGTTCTTTTAACGTTTAAAAAACGTTTTTAAAACGTCCAATAAAACCAATTCGGAACGTTTTAAAAACGTTTTTAGAACGTTTTTAGAACGTTTTCAAAAGGTTTTCTGTACGTCTCCAGCTTCCAGAAGGTTTTTAAAGGTTTTTTTTTTTGGGGTTCTTTTAACGTTTAAAAAACGTTTTTTAAACGTCCAATAAAACGTTTTTAAAACGTCTAAAACCTACCACACTTGGACGTCCATAAAACGTTTTATAAAACGTCCAAAAAACCAATTCGGAACGTTTTAAAAACGTTTTTAGAACGTTTTTAGAACGTTTTCAAAAGGTTTTCTGTACGTCTCCAGCTTCCAGAAGGTTTTTAAAGGTTTTTTTTTTTTGGGTTCTTTTAACGTTTAAAAAACGTTTTTTAAACGTCCAATAAAACGTTTTTAAAACGTCTAAAACCTACCACATTTTGACGTCCATAAAACGTTTTTTACAAAACGTCCAAAAAACCAATTCGGAACGTTTTAAAAACGTTTATAAAACGTCCGTTTGTTAGTTGGGTTTATTCCTAATAATATATTCATTTTAGCTGAACATGCTGACTATAGTAAGTTCTGGCATTTTTATAAACATGATTGGTACTCTGAATACTGTCTTGTTAATGACCAAGAAACGGGAAAAGACAAGAGTGTTCTTGACAAAACATTTTCTTCCAGAACTCATTCCTTTATTCAGGCTAGGCTATTGTAATGTAGATTCAGGAATGAAGACATCAACACAAAAATACCTTTAATTCCTTTAATGTTTGAATACATTCTCCTCATCGATTTGAGCCTCAATACTAGACAATATTAATAAAGCAAACAGCTTTTTACCAGATATTTTAATCAAAAAAGGATTTATTTATAGATCAAGAGCCTCGGAGCATAAATTTATCGCATGTGCTGTTCGCAAGAACAATCGATATGCACAATAAAAGCCCTGTAGGTTATGCTCCTAATAACAAGCCAATGTCTTGAGCTGAGCGATCATAAAACAAAAGCATCTTGACGAAGACAATGACCAGACAAAAAAATAATAAAGATAACATGTAATGACGATGATAGTTTTATGATAGCGGGTATGTGCCTTTCCCTCTTCCGAATTCACGAGTTTGACTGGTTATGAGAGGTCAAAATGTGAAGTTGAAAGATATGATAACACTATTCCAAGCCCGAAGGAATTCGTTGATAACAATAATTAGATATATTCGTATAGTGGGGATGACAGTAATACATAAACAGAAAAAAAATACACATAATGGTCTTTAAACAGACAACCAAACAGAACAATGAGAGAAAGGACCCGATATAAGAAGAAGAAAAAGTATTTATTTCTATTTCCCCCCAACAGATTATAATTCTTCTATAATGAGAAAGAGTAATCCATATCATACACACTGTGTTAAATAAATTCCCTTATAAATTAAAAAACTGTCCGAATCTTCTTGATAAAAACAAGCCTTCTTAATTAATTCTACGACAAGAAAGATGAATTAATATCATACTCACTGTTTCATGTAAATACAAAGCTATTCCAAAGCTCCTTGATAAATAGAAGCTTCTATGAATAATGTAAGTACAGATTTATTTCATGGAATCTTCACTATTAATAGCTCTATTCTTATCCAAAAGATATAATGCTAGCTCGAATCGGACTTAACGCACCTGTCCTTAACCAAGAGTGCGTAAATTGAAGCAAAGTAAACTATTTATGATTTTTCATAATACTCATAATTCAGACTATGGTTCATACAAAACGATGTCACAGCTTGTTTTTGTCGAAAGATATCTTACAAGGCGGATTATAAAGTCACAAAACCAGGACTTGCAGTAATTGTTGTTTAATGCATTCTGCATGTCTACGATACCTCAGAAGAAAGGGAGAAAGAAGAGATAGTGAATAAAGAATAAGAAAGTGAGACAAAGAAAAAAGATTAGAAGAGGAAGAAAAGAGCTTATAGATTTCGTAGAGGAGATGAGGATAGTAAGAAATTTTCAGTTTCAGTTTAGTTTCTTTCATTTTTTTTTATCTCAATTTAATACAAAATAAAAAGTACAATCATCAAAATAAAATACATGCATAAATAATTTGATCAATACAAGATAACAGAAGAGTGAAATATGGGGAAATCTATAGTAGTAAATCTAGCAGTAGACCAATAAAAAAAAAATTAAAAATTCTTTAAGCCCCGCTCTATACAGAGTGAGTCAGCAACAAAAATGTCCCATCGTTTTGAAGTTGTTTTGTGAAAAGTATGGACATTTAATCATTAATTTTATGACATGTCTCGGTAGAGTCATCCTCCATGCATCTGTTGATACCCTTTTTATTGGGATCTATGCACGCATGACTGAATAACAGAACATTATCAATTCTACTCTATGTAAAATGTAAAGTTAACGTATACCAACGTGCGGCATTAAATCGTAATTAAACAAGGCGCGTCCATTATCTAAGAGGCCAGACGCAACAAAGTGACGTTGTAAATACGGCTGAGAAGCGCATACAGCTGGCTGCAATAATAAATTAGCTCACAAAAACACGCGAAGAAGACTTCCCTGCAGTGGAATGGTATTGTCCGTTCGTTTGAGCAAACTCTTCGTGGAGATGAAAGAAATTGATGAACTTTTATCATGGTGTTAGTTAATAGATTCTCCAGACCAGATGGAGGAAATACACATCTGGGCAAGCTTATAACATGATTGTGCTGAAGTTGTTATCAGAATATGCAATTCATATAATATTGATGCTCAAAACAATGACGTAGATCGTGAACTTGTCACAAGTCTTGCGAAGACGCCGTTCACATGTTTCTATGCGATAAGCACATGTGATAAGCGTAAATATTGACCAGTCGAGGAAAGAACCTCTTATGATTATGTTCACAGTGACAGGACTTTTTTTAATCAATTAAAATGAATGTACCATCTCCGGAAAGCTGAGAATTCAAGCTCTTAATTGCCCTGCGAACAAGAAGCTATAATAGAATATGCGGCATCGAGGATCAAAACTATGCAGCGCATGAGCTATTTTGAGAGCAAAATATACCATATTGTACAGGAATTTGATCTGACTAGGCTTTCGAATTGATAAAAGTGACAGGACTTTTTCTTTCCTTTGCAATAAGGTATTCCTATTTTTGAAAAATTCAGACTCTTAGCGTATTTAATTGGAGTGAACATTTCTTTGAAAAGGTAGTTGCTCGCCACAATAAAGAAAATAAAGTGAAAAACTGTCCAAAAACAAAAAAAGTAAATGGACGCGTTCGCTTTGAGTAGAATGGTAGCGCCCTCTATCTCTTAAGTTTACAAGACTGCAAAATCTTACTTGTGCCAAGTGGCTGGATAAAGAATAAACACATTGAGAATTTATAACTTATGTGCACGATTAAAGACAAACGCCCACACATTCTCCGCAATTACACACACACACACACACACACACACACACACTTTCTCTCTCACACACACCCTCACGCACACTCACAAACATTTGTTAGGGACTTACTACGTCCCAAACATTCAGTGATTGTCTTGGTAATCAAAATATGAACGCATAAAAGGGGAAATGTTAAATATTATGAATATCTTTGCTGTGTTTGTGGGTGCGTGTGTGTGTGTGTGAGAGAGAGAGAGAGAGAGCGTGCGTGCGTGTGTGTGTGTGTGTGTGTGTGTGTGTGTGTGTGTGTGTGTGTGTGTGTGTGTGTGTGCACATATTCTTTCAACATTTGCTTTAATCTTTATCCATCCACTTGGCACAATTGAGATTTTGCAGTCTTCTGAAGATTACTATTATTCAGTCATGTGTCCAAAGATCGAAATGAAAAGGGTACAAAAAAACGCTTAGGGGATGACTCTATATACCAAAAATATCATGAAACCCATAATTAAAAGTTTATAGTTCAAACAGCATAACTTCAAAATGACGGGACGTTTCTTTTTAAACTCACTCTGTAGGTTCTGCAAATCATAACTATTTTTTGGGGGTAAAAAATCAAAGTTTAATTAAATACAATCAGGCTGTAATACCATTCATAATTATCAACATGTCCATGTCTCCTCGTTAACAAGACAAGCTACAATACTGCCATATGACAATAATTTTGAATAAAACTTAAATGCATTAGAGTGATTATACATTACCATTCGCCATTGTGAAAGGATGAATGAATGACGAATCTCAGCCTCCTTCTCAAAAACAATTAAGGATAACGTAAAACGTTGTCAGGATCTTTAATTGTACACAAAACAATTGCCCCTCTCATCCGGCTTTTAACTTCACTACACCGAACCGATTCCCAGCTGATAGAAGTGATCAGGTCAGTCTTTACTTATAATGAACTCTTAATCTGGAAAGTTGAAATTATAGAGGTTCAATAAACAAAATGTCTTTCCACGACTAACAGGGTATGAACTAAAACAGTTTGAAGAAAGACCGTATATACCAGTATGCCATGAAAATGCTGTATGCTGCATCAAAGACTGTATAATGTCTTTGGCTGCATGCAAGCAGAAAGACTTCCAAAATTCAAAATAATCAATCCGTAATCGCTGCTACACAATTTTGTCACTCTCTTTCTCTCTTTGCAACAGCATATCAACAACCAATTCAAAGAATTCCCGTATCAACTCCAATGTTGAATTATCAAGATCGATAAGTAAACTGGAACAGAGGAACGATTGATAGAAAGGGGAAAACGGCGAAAGTGAAAAGTGATTTTTGTGTGTGTCGTGTCTCCTATTATAAGTTGACGGAACCTCTGCTCCGGTGCGGCAACCTTTACGAATCGCTGCAAAATTAAATCATGATATAACAAGCATAATATATCTTTAGGCTAAAGAAAGATGATAATAATAGGGTGATAAAGGGAAATCATAAATGATGTATATAGGGCATGACTTTTTTATGTCTGTGGGTCACATGGAAATCATCACATGCGTAAGCTATTGACGTTAAAGTACATCAGAATAAAGAGCTTTCAATTTATCATATTGTTTGCGTCCATCTACCGACATGTAGCATACCAGTGGCGGGTCCAGGCAGGGGCGCAGGGACGCCCCCAAAACCACTCATTGACTGTATAGGGCTACATGACTTGTTACAATCGGAAAAATTCGGCAGCGCCTCCCCCTCTTGGAGCAGCGCACCCCCGTGTATTCAAATCCTGGATCCCCCACTGCCTAACATGGTCATTGAATCGACATTCTAACTTCTATACCATGTATACCAATATTATCAAAAATTCTGTTTGACTTTGATTTGATATTTCATTTTGAAAATTATTCATCATCATATCATTATTATCAAAACTGTTCAACATGTCTGGTTAAATAAAATTGTACATAGAAATGGGGGTCATCGAGCAGAAATGATGTCCTGAATAAACTTCTTTTTTTTTTTTTCTTTCTTTTTTTTTAAGCGTATTGGAAAGCAAAATGATGGGCAATCAAAAGAGTAAAGAAAGAGCAATACATTAAGAATTATTTTTACAGTAGCATTTTGCTTTTTTCCATACATGAAAAACATACTAAAAGATAAAATAATTTGGTTTATGTTTTCGTTTTCATTAAAGTATTAATATTAGGGGAAAAGGCGACAAAGGAAAAAAAGTGGGTGATAATAAAATAAAGAAAATAATCTATTGTAATTATTGCTCATATCGTGATCCCTATTGTTTGCACAATTGTCCTAAAATAAGATATCGAAAATGGAAATCCCCTTTTTTCTAGAGTTATCATAGTTATGTCACATTATTGTAAACTTTAGGGCAAATTCAAGAATCTGCTTTATAATGAAGAGCAAACAAATAAAAAAAATAAAAAAAATAGATTAAAAAAAAACCTAGATCTTCCATCAGACCAGAATGCTCCACCCCCTCTCTCTCTCTTTCTCTTTTTGTTCTCTCTCTCTCTCTCTCTTTCTCTCTTTCTCTTTTTTTTTTCTCTCTCTCTCTCTCTCTCTTTCCTTGTCTCTCTCTTCTACTTGTCACGCCAATGCCCCCACTCAGACTGAAGTGCTCTAGTTCTCTGTATCATCTTGAAGATGGTATAACATGAAGGAGTGGAACGTGGAGGATGTGTATTGTCGTGACTTCTTCTGCAGTGGCGGATCCAGGCCGGGGGGGGGGGGGGGCAGGGGACGCACCCCTTATAATTTGAAAACCGCTAATTAACTGTATGCTAAGCCTGGAATAATCGAAAAATTTCGGCGCTGCCCCACTATTGGGCTCAAAGCCCCTTTTTTTTAAATCCTGTATCCGCTGCACTGTTCTGTGTTATTCTCTTTTATGCTATCCGTGTTTTTGAAGAGGACAAAAAGGGATCTCCTCAATTCTCAATGCAATCTGTACTGTTTTTTATTACAAAACTATGCACATTTTTATTTCCATTATAGTACTTTGTCCTAAAATATACGTTAAAAACACACAAAAAACCCGGGTTTACTAATAAAATTATTAGTGAATTTTGAGCTGAATGACAAATGTAAATTTACATCAGTCAAAGTGAATACTTTGAAGTTACGGACGAAGAAACCGTTAGACTATTGAGGAGGGGGGCACTAGGGGCCCATAACCAGTTTTAGATAGCAACTGAATAATTATTTTCCCTGAATACCGATTCTTCCCTTCTGAACTGTGCCTGTCTGTCAGTAATCAATCGATAAAATCAATATTGAATGAGAATTCTGGTAACTAAAACTTGTCTCATCGAAATATCAGGACGGACTTCAATTCCTTCTAGCGAAACGACGGAAACAAACACAAGGCAAAGTATCCATAGAAGGATTCCATGACAATTGCTGCGCTGCAAATTCCATACACTAATCGAATGACCAACTGCGATCCTGGACTTAACACTATATTATTATATAAACTCAACCCTAAACCTATAACCTAACGCTAAACCTAACGCTAAACCTAGTCTACAAGCACACACTCAATTTGACACTTAAACAAATTTCAGCCTAGAGTGGAGGCTAGCCTCCAAACTCACTGTCTGTACTGTGTCTTGGGAGATAGTACACGAGTGAATCTAGTTCTTAACTCCAGACCCTAGGAAGCGAACAACATGGGTTTGTGCCTGGAAACTACGCTAAACCTAACATTAACTCCTTTTATAACCTTAACCCTAACCCAACATCGAAGACAAAGTAAAGCACGGAACAATAATAATATTGTCGCAGGAGTAAAATTAATGCGTGTCACCTCACAGAAGAAACAAGAAACGTGCTCCACAAAACGCCGTTTCCCTGAACAGATCAAATTCACTAAACTAAGCTTTTACTCATGTACAGCGATAATATTTAACCTTAATTTTGGGAATCATTTTGGGGCGTTTAAAACAACGGATGTTCAAGTTGTTCACATTGTCCTGATTTATTCTTCGCGCGGTTATTGTATAGGCCGAGGTATAATATCGATACATTCCAGAACATAAATTGCATTAAGTACTAGGAACTGATATCGATATCTTAAGAAGATGTGAACGTATTGTATCTCTGTTTCTATGTTTTTGTTTTTGGTGGGGTTTTTTTTATTTTACTTTTTACCACGGTTCTGGGATAACGGAGTATTGGTTCGTTCCATATCAGGACAACTATATACCCCAGAATAATTACACGCAGTCCCCAGGACAACTACCCTCAAGGTGTAGAGTAGAGTTAAGGGGTAGATTTTTTTGCGGGGTATAGTTGTCCCGGGGTATAAATTGTCAAGGGGGTAGTTGCCCTAGAACCAGTTCGTTCAACACGATGTACTGATTTTCTGTTTTTACTCGTCATTCAAGTCAGCGGCGCCGGGGGGGGGGGGTATATGGTCAGAGGAAAGTGTTAATATAAAATACGGCCCGTCAGAATGTCTCCTCACTGTTTGGAAACAAAATGGTGTATAAAAATTAACCAATGGTGAATATTTGTTTTTCTGTACAGACACCTGTCTAATACTGTTTTTATTCAGCACGTTCAGAATCAGTGTATGCTAATGACTGTCAATCCCAGAAACGTCTACTCATATTTCCTGTTTGTCGTAGAAAAAAAGGAGAAACTCGTCAAAGAACATTATTATATAACACTAAGTAGTAAGATCAGACTGCATGGGAACAGGGGTTAGGCAGAAGAGAGCTTTGTAAAGAAAGTGACTTATGGTCTCCTCCTCTCCGCATTCGCATACTATTATATATTTAAAAAATACATCGGACCTATGTTTCACATCAAATTAACTAACATTATAAACCTTACTAGACCTATCTGTTAGATCCATGCTGTCAATAATTTTGTCCGGCAGAAAATGTACATTTATTTTGCGATTCGTTGCAGATGCTATTTTCAATTACTATCAATAATTCATTGGTACACATTAATGACGCATTATGGATAATTCCCATGAGAGACGAGATTATGATGAAACATATACGTGATTGTGACACAATGATCTTTGAATAGTCACACCCACGCTCGCTCGTTATGTAAAGATGCAAAATGTCAAAGCTGATATAATATGGTGTTGAGAAAGCTGGGCGCCCGAGGAAAAGGTAAACAACATCTTAGCCTGATTATGCATCCATGTTATGTTCAAAGGCAACTTTACGATGAGCATTCTGAGACTTATGGAGCAGGTGTTTTTGTGGCGTTTTAAGTGTGATTTTATTTAAGCTGGAGGGGGCACGTTACCTCTTCATTTTTATTGCCCGTTATTTTCAGTTTGTCTATTATAGCTGTAGTTGACCTCTATTTCTGTTTTATGCTTTTTTAAAAATGTTATTCTTCTTTACTTACCTTCATTTTCCCGTCTGATTCTGTCTCTTTCTCACCAAACTCTCTCCCTCTCTCTTTCTCTCTCTCTCTGTGTCTGTCGGTCTGTCTGTCTGTCTGTCTCTCTCTCTCTCTCTCTCTCTCTCCCCTCCTCTCTCTCTATCTATCTCTCTCTGTCTCCCTCTCTCTAACTTCTCACTCTCCTCTTTCTTTCTTGTTATTGTCCATCCCATCATCTCACCTTTATACACTCGTCTCTATTATTTTCCCGCTCTCTATATTGTCGCTTAAAAACATGCAAAAATATGGTGTTATTTCCAATACTTAAAATGATATTTTCCTTTGCTTTTTCTTTATTTTTCAAATTGAAATTAGAATTGAATTGATACATAAATAATTAGTGAAGTAAAACAAAATCAATCGCATTTTTCTAATCCCAAACGAATTCAAACATTGTGAGCATTGATATATAAAATCAAAACAATTTCATTGAACTGCTGGTCGATGAATTCATCATCAATAATTTGATATTATAGCCGCGAACTTCGAAACCTGTCGTTTATACATACCTTACAAATTCTGGATCTTAAGAATAAGAACTAAAATAAAATGGTTGATTTCCCCTCTGTTTTAGCCTCCTTGTTTGTCTCAACTCGACCTGGAAAGCAAAACCCTTGCGGATGTTTTCGTCTCAGTTTACACATCAAACACAAATATTATCCAGCTATAACAGTGACGTTTGAGGTTTGGAGAATCCTTTTTCCATCGAATTCGAAGATGTCGGTGTGCTTGAGATGTCGACGGAATAACATGATAAGTTCGATGATTATTCGACTCTCGTGGGACCCATGATCCCTCGTCCGTTACTGGAAATCATAGGAAATCTCGAGGAAAACCTACAATAATGTATATGTAACCAGGTTATTGTAAACAGAACGGAAACAGAGTGGTTCCCGCTCAAATAGGTTAAGATTTCACACTATCAGCATTTAAATAGCAGCTTACTAACAGAACTTGAGTTTGCAGACGATCGAGAAATGCATTGAAGTGTCGTCAACAAATTGGAGATTATATTCCATATGCATGCAAATTCTCTTCATTTAAGATTCAGTGTAGGCCTACTTGTTTAAGGGCGGTAAACAAAATTGTGACTGTTTGCAAAACGGGTTTATGATGTAAACTGGAGTCAAATTAATTATTTATAAACTCCTTTACAACGAATGTTCCTCTCATTTTTAACAGTTTATAACTCGATGTTGTTTTTTTATTGTTTATTTTTACGATGTTGTCATGAATAATTATTTATGCCATACTTAAGCTGCGTCTTTAAAGAAGAAGGAGAGTGACGGGGAGAGGGGATTTTAGTCACTTAGGTTTGATTACTTTGTTCATCGTTGATAAGTCAAAAGCTGTATATGTAATGATTATGTATAAGGATTTAAAAAAATGAAGGGGAATTCTTACAAGGTCTTATGAGGAAGGAATTAATTCACATGCAATGTGCGTAAGCTTTGATAACGATTGTAACGAAAATGATAAATGAATCTCAAGCCTGTAGGCCTAATGAAGTACAAATCCTTACGACCCAATATTATCCAAATTCATAATACAATGGCGGGTCCAGGATTTCAGGATATAGGGGGAGGGGGCGCCAGGCCCGATAGGGAGAGGGGCGCTGCTGAGATTTTCTGATTTTAACATGTAGGCCTACAGTCAATGAGTGGTTTTCAAATTATAGGGGGTGCGTCCCCTGCGCCCCCGCCTGGATCCGCCACTGTATATTATAATTCCCAGAAAACTGGACAATGGCGCGGGCGGGTGTTTATCATTATTATCATTTATCTTCTTCTTTTTTTGTTTTGTTTTCTTTTTTGTTGTTGTTGTTGTTGTTGCAGAGGGAGCTTCCTGTATCCAGCATCCTAACTCCTCTCTCATGTATACACGACACTGTCATAAACGTTGGGGCGTAACATCATGAGATAAGCATAATCTGTACTATCAGGCGCGTATCCAGGATTTTGCACCCCGGGGGCCCGACGCGATTTTGGCGCCGCTCCATGTTGAACGATTTTAAGAAGAATTTATTCAAAGTTTTTTTGGGGTCTTTTTTCTAAAAAAAAATAAATAAATACCAATAATTTTAAATTCTAGGATTTTTTTCTCTTCTTTACAACCAGAAAAAAATTGAAACTTGGGGGTTTCAATTTTGTTTAGCTCCTCATCGGAATATTATATGAACGGAAATTGTTATTGTCCACCAAAACGATTTGAAAGTAAGCCATACAAAATTATTCGAAATTTGACCATCAAGTAATGCGTAATCGAACCAATGTAAATTGATGTTTTGCTGGTCATAATCCTCATAATCTGGTTACAAGAAAGAAAAACAGGCGAGCGCGAAGCGCGAGCGGAATATCGATGTATCGAAATGATCTGAAAGCGGGACATTTTATGCGTTCCTCAGGAACACAATGTGATAACTCCTTGGAAAATGATGCGAGCGCGAAGCGCGAGCGAAAATTTTGCTTTTTTTTTTTTTTTTTTTTTTTTTTTTTTTCTATGTATAGAGAGAGACCAGAAGTTTAGGACCAATTTGGCCTCCATAATTTAAAGACCAATTTGTTGCCCAGCAACGAGTGTTCCCCAGTAAGTTTACATGGGAAAGAAAAATGAATTTGTATCTATATATCTATATATAATTCTGCTTCCCTCCCTAAGTTTAAGATAAATTTGGCGCCCATAAGTTTAAGCTCAATTTGGCGCCATACATGTATATTTTAGGTTAATTTGGTATCCCTTTGTTTAAAATTAATTTGGTGCCCCTTAGTTTCAGGTCAATGTGAAATGCAAAAAATGTAATGTGTAATTGAAAAAAAAAAGTATAAATGTATTGATGGTATCCCATAATGTATATTCTCTCAAGAGGAAAAACAAAAGTGAGTGCGAAGCGCGAGCGGAAATTCTGATGCTTTCGAATGATTAGAAAACATAACATTTTATGCGTTCCTCGGGAACACAATGTAATAACACATTGGAAAAAATGATGTGAGCGAAAATGTAAATACAGACCAGGAGGCATGGAATTTTAAAATTTGGCTCTATCTACTATATTTTAAAGAATTGCAATTTGTTGCCCCTGTAGTTTCAGGCAAATTTGGCACACTTCCACAAGTCTAGGATATAGTTGGAGCCCCTATAAGTTAAAGATAAATTTGACGCCCCTACATTTGAGCTCAATCTGGCGTCCCTAGGTTTAAGATCAATATGGCGCCCCTTAACTTCAGGTCAAATCGTCGCCCCTAAGTCTCGGGTCAATTCGGGGCCCCCAAGTTTCAGATCATTTTGGAGCCCCTAGGTTTAATCTTAAATTTGGCGCCCCTATTTATAAGATCAATTTGGCACCTTCTTAACTTCAGGTCAATTCGGCGCTCCTTAATTTTCAGGTCAATTTGAAATGCAAAAACAAATGTAACGTGAAATCAAATTAATTAAAATGTTCTGATGTTAGAATCCCATAATGTAAATTCTGGTAAGAGGAAAAACAAAGCCGAGAGCGAGGAACGAACGGAAATTTTGAAGTATTCGAATGATTAGAAAACAGAACAGTTTATGCGTTAATTCCTCAAGAACACAATGTAATAACTCAATAAAAAAATATATATATATATGCGAGCGCGAAGCGCCAGCGAAAATTTTGCTACATGGAAGTTTAAACTTTGCTCTTTCTACATAAAGAACATATTTTTAAAGACCCCTTCTTTTTTTCCCCTTTTTTTTTGCCCCCTTAGTTTCTGGTAAATTCGGCACCCTCCCTAAGTTTAGGATAAAGTTGGAGCCCCTAATTTAAAGTTAAATTTGACGCACCTACATTTGAGCTCAATCTGACGTCCCTAAGATTAAGATCAATTTGGTGCCCCCTTAACTTCAGGTCAATTCGGCGCTTCCTAAGTTTCAGATCATTTTGGCGGCCCTACATTTGAGCTAAATTTGGCGCCCCTATGTTTAAGGTCGATTTGGCACCCCTCTAAGTTTAAGGTCGATTTGGCGCCCCTGAGTTTAAGGTCGATTTGGCGCCCCTTTAAGTTTAAGTTCGATTTGGCGCCCCCAAAATTTATGGTCTATTTAGTGCCCCTAAGGTTAAATTCGATTTAGCACCCCTTCTAAATTTAAGGTCGATTTGACGCCTCTGGGTTTAAGGTCGATTTGGCGCCCCACCTATGTTTCAGGTCAATTTGGCACCCCCTCAGCTTCAGGTCAATTTGGCGCCCCCACCTAAGTTTCGGGTCAATTTGGCGCCCCCACGTTAAGCTCATTTTGGTGCCCCTCTAAATTTAAGTTCGATTCGGCCCATGACTATGGCAAGAGGATGTGGGCACGGGGTGGGGTGGGGGTTCTTTGTAGCTGAGTTCTTGCATCCAGGGCGACATTGATGTTAACATTGTTTTGAAATCGTATCATCGTATTTTTAGTGGACATTTCTGGTTGCAGGCCAACTATTTGTGTTTATATTTTCATATCATGTGCGTAGGGCCCTATACCAAGGATTTTAAGAGGGAGGGTATTTTTTTTTTCTTTTTTTGCATCTGTTTGTATTATCATTGCCCCAACTTTTTCCATCAATACAAAATGACAATACTTGCGGTTTTAGCTCGTTTACCCCCCCCTTTCGGCTCAGCTCCACTTTAAAAGACGCTCCACCCCCCCCCACCCGTATCGGATTACACACTATTGACACACATATCATAGCATTATGCTGTCACACCTCTGTATGTTCTAAAATTGATGATTGAAAAATGTATTATGATTATAATCCCCTTGTATTTAATTTACTACTCGTTTATCATAATCATACCATGCAAAAAATAATGTTGAACGATACAGAAATAAACAAATAAATAAAATAAATATCAGTTTTTCTACCTGGGGTGTAAACACCAAAACATCTCAGGCCCATATGCTTATCTAATCCTTTATAATCATTATGTTATTGTGATCTAAAAGGTGGGATGAAAGTAGAGCTAAACTAAACGAACGTATAAAATTTTCACTCACTATTTTTATATCCCTTTCCCCCTTTCCTCGATAGGGGAGCAAATTATCTCCGAGCTCTTGCCTCTCCGACATGATAGAGGACGCTAGACTACTTTACTTCTAATTCAACTTAAAGCTGGTGTATAGTTTTGGTAACAAAAAGGGAGTCGGCATAAAACCGATCAAATATAGTCTCATGTTGTCCACATTGCACTAAAAGATATGTGTGACATATTCCTTTCATGACTTCCGGTGAATTTCAGTGAAAATTTTTGAAAGAAACATTAAATAAAGGTTGTTTTAGACCTTTGCTGCGATGCTCGCTCGCCGGAGATTACCGCATGAACAGTGCGTAACGATCTGTTTGTATCACCCACATAAAAGAATCCCCATTGGTTTCCACGTGAACGCTGAATTGGTGTCGGGTCCCCGACTTTCCACGTTTTATACTTATATTGTGAAATAAAGACACTAAAAACGAGATTTCAAGTAATATAATTTTGTTTATTATTGATGAAGGATTCAATATGTCATATTATCTAACTGTGAATCCAAATTAATTTTTCCTTCTCCCAAAACTATACACCAGCTTTAAAATATCTTTAATATTGTGGGCAATCTGGCATGATCAATATGTCAAACTCTGGGCACAAAACAGGTCTCTCCTATTAGATCTGATAAGCGAGGCCGGCCCGATAGCCACTAAAAAAAAAAAAAAAAAAATGAAAAGAAAAATCAGTAATATTTTTTGTCTTATATTCGTTGAAGAAGTCCACCGATTTTGCAAACCAGATCAGCGTTTTCCACTCAAGAATAGGGATGCCAACCGCCAACTAGGTCAAGTGGTAAGAAAGGCTATACAGAACACCCCCAACCCAGTCTACTTCGGGGTCACTCTAGAACGCTCCCTGACCTACAAGAATCACATCTTGAAAACAAAGAAGAAAGTCGGTGCCATGCAGGAACAGCATCCTGAAAAACTAGCTAACTCAAAATGGGGCACTAATACAAGCACCATCCGCACAACAGCCCTTGCCCTCTGCTTCTCAGCTGCAGAATATGCTTGTCCTGTTTGGGGCAGATCAGCCCATGTTTCAAGATGGACCCATCACTCAACAGTGCTTGTAGGGCCTTAACAGGTTGCCTTAAACCAACCAAGGTAGACGATCTCTACATCCTGAGTGGCATTGCTCCTCTTCACATCAGGAGGCTTGTTCTCTCCCAAAAAGAGAAACTCAAGCAAGAAAATGTCCCACTCCACCCTCTCTTCAACGCCATGCGTACAGTAAAGCGCTTAAGATCTAGGCACAGTTTTCTTCGTTCTATCGTGCCTCTGAACCAAAACCCCCACAACCGTAGGCTAGACCTTTGGTCAATCGGGAGCCTAATGGGATCTCCTGCGTTCAGTATCTAATGGGCAGAGTCTGAATTAAATTCTAATTCATCTAACAATCATAAACACAAATAAACATACTTGAGAGAAAGGACTCGAGAAGAAGAAGAAGATTTTGCAAAAACACGGGAAAAAGAAAAGAAAAGAAAGAAAGAAGAAGAAGAAGAAGAAGAAGAAGAAGAAGAAGAAGGAAAAAACAAAAAAAAAAAACCGTCTATGCTCTCCCGCAAATGGTGGGTGACATTTTGGAATAATATGTCTTCCTGGAAACGTTTCCCACACATGACTCCTTCCCAGTGACGGCGCCCATTCACGTTTCCACCCCTAAAATAAAGTTCATACATATATGAAAATATATAGGACTCACAATAAAATCATGGAGGCTTATCTCCTTCTTTTTTTTCTCTTCTTCTTTCCCTTTTTTTTAAACTGAACTGGATGTTTGTTGGGGTTATTCCATTATGTATTGACAGTGGCGGATCTAGCTTTTCCCCAGGGGGGGGGGGTTGACTTTGACTCAAGCCGGCGGACCCCCCCCCCCCCCAGTTAAGGGCCTGAAAATAATGCATTTTTTCTTCTTCTTCTTCCCCTCTTCTTTCTAGCCTCCCTATTTTGTTTGGGGGAGGGGCAGCACCACAGAGATGGGGGGGGGTTAAACCCTAACCACATAGATCCGACGAATGCATGGTTCTTTTTTATTATCATAACAGAAACAAGCAACAACAAAAAAAAAAAAACAACAACAACAACAACAGCAACATGATCTTGGGGAGGATGCAGCATGTGGCAGTTCAAAAATTCAAACTATGCCTGCATTCTGCACAAACAGCTAACTTCCTTTAAAAAAAATTGATGGTGCGCATGCGCAAACCAATCTAAACAAGCCAGATCAAGATGGACAGTTGGGCAGGCCAACGGATTTGATGATCGAGAGATTTTAACTAAAATTGTCTGGCAGCAGCAGTCATATTCCTAAGAAAGAGCAGATTGTGAATTCTATGTCTTAGAAGGATCCAAACTGCAAATATGGTGGCCTACTTATTGTCAAGACTAGTTGTGTAAGTATGATTTACTAGCGATTGTGCTGTGGTCTATTTTGATTTCGTTCGTTGCATTGCTTGATACGCAGCGGGGCTGGGTCGGGCGAGTTGTTGACGTTGAATACAGATACAGAGCGGCGAATTGCCAGATAATCAGCTGTGCGAGTTTTCAGTTACACTCACTGACTCGGTTCAGCTTTAAGGACGTTGCACAGTTATGTTTCTGCGCATCTTGACCGCGCATCCCGGGCGCGCATTATTTAATACGTCACAATGAAAAAATATACAGCTCTCGTGGGCGATCCAGCGTTCAAAGAGTTAAAAGAAATGAACTTTATAAATATGTTATTTATTCCTTCTTTTTGTTCATTATTCATCTACTTGCAGAGATATGTAAAGCATTTATGTTGGTGCATGTTCGTGTTATTCTAGAGATTGCGATGGATATGAAATGAATTGTAAATGTTTGGGAGCAGGATTTTGAATAAGTCGAAAATTAGATAAGAGTTTTCATACGTTGAGTATTTTTGGCACGTTTCGGTGGTTTTCAAGTCGACTCGACACTATAACAGCGCCGATATTTTGAAAACGAGCACATGGACCCCCATTTTTTAATGTCCCTACTCTTTTAGTTTATATTCCTCTACAACTTGGCAAATTTTGATGAACTTGACATGGCTTTTGAATGTTCGAGAGCATGATTTTGAATCAAATGTAATATAGGTTGGATTCCACGACTTGTTTGACGTTTTCGGCGCGTTTTTGTGGTTTTCAAGCCAATTCGCAACTATTCGGGCTCCGATAGCTCAAAAACGAGCACATGGACCCCCTTTTTTGAATGTTTCTACCCGTTGAGTACGTATTCCTCTACAACTTTGCAAATTCTTATGAATATGACATGGATTTTGAATGTTTGGGAACATAATTTTGAATCAAGTGCAATTTACAGTGGATTTTCACGCTTTTTGGACGTTTTTCGGCGCGTTTTTGTGACTTTTCAAGCCGATTTGCGAGTATTCGGGATCCGATAGTTCGAAAACGAGCACATGGAACCCCATTTTTTAAACTTTCTACATATATATGATGAATCCCTCTACAACTTTGCAAAATTTGATGAGACTGTCATGGTTTTTTAAAAAAGTGCACCTTAAACTATACTTTTTTATTTTCTTGTAGATTCCAAGCCTCTAAGATATGGTTTTTGCCATTTCACGCACCCTTTTTGCCACATGAGGGCGCTGCTGGCTCAAATATAAGTACAAATGTGCCAGTTTAAACAATGTACCCATCTTTGGTATAAACTTTGTAACAAATCGGGAAGGTTTGATAAAGTTTTACACGATTTTGACAAAGTAATGACGATTTTGACTTGTTTGTTGCACTTGCGAGGTCTAACAGAGGCCAATTTCTTAAATTACGCGTTCTTTACATGCCATCCAAATATGGCAACTTCAAAGTTCCGTAGCAAAAAATCAAGCACATGAACCTATATTATTTTTTGCATTTTTGGCATATATAGATACCAAAGTAACTCTGTGCAAAATTTGGTGAACTTGTCATGGTTTTGGTTTCAACTGTGCAACGTCCTTAATACAATGCGTCCCAAAAAGAACTATACACTTATTGAATAGCTACCAAATAGAAAAATGTATGATTCTTGGGGGAAAGATTTATATGTATAACTATAAGGCTTATATCCTCAACTATCATTATATAACACAACAATTTCCTAAAATAACCCACGCTTCAGTGAGTAATGCCCACTTTTGTAAAGGACATAAAAATTAGCCTGCGCAGGAATTCACTATTCATCTTGCACCTGGTTATGGAACGCCATGAAGGAGTCAAAGTTAATGATGGAATCGATCGGCCAGCAAAGACAAAAATTAACATGATTAATTGCAGTCAAAGCATAAATCAATGATATGGAAACAAACGGTGAAACATTAAATTTATGCATAATATTCATAGTTTTTTCTGACTTTTGGTTTATCTTTGACTCTGTTGGCTGATTTATTTCATCGTTAATTTTGACTTATTCATGGCGTTCCATAACCAGGTGCAAAATGAAGAGTGAATTCCTGCGCAGGCTAATTTGTGTGTCCTTTACAGAAGTGGGCATTACTCACTGAAGCATGCGTCATTTTCGGAATTTTTTTGTGTCATAATGATAGTTGAGGATATGAGTCTTATATACATACAAACCTTTTATCAAAGAATCTAATCATTTTTATTTGGTAGCCATTTCAAAAGTGTATAGTTCTTTTTGGGACGCACTGTAGTTCCCGTCTTTACATGTAGGTCTACCGCTTGGTGAATGCCAACAAGATTTGTCAGGGCCCAATTAATGTGTTTGAAAGTTGTCTAGAAGTCTATAGATCTAGATCTAGTCAGATCTACTTTGCTGTTTTATAGGGAAACTAACATTTTCATTAATATTTGTAATAGATAATAATGGTCGTATTATCAACTCAACTTCTCAAGTATTCTGACTCAACACACATCGAAATGCCTATAAGTTCGTTCATACAGAGCCAGAGGACAATGCATTTTGATTGTTGGGCGCTCTGATTAGCTATCGCGTGGAGCTCCTCCTCCTGGTTGCGATGACTGAAGTGCGTTGACCGTAACTGAACAACGCCGTTGACAACGCGATTCAGCTGTTCCCCATAAAGACCGCTTTTGTCATGCGCGCTGTCAATCATAACCAAAGTGGACCCATTTCGCAAGAAAAACTGCAAGACTCGACTTCACAAAAACGTGCTCCGCAAGGCCACTCTTTCAATACTTTTTAATAAGAAGAGAAATATAAAAAGGAACTTCAACGAATCCACTGTCGGACTCTGCCCGACAGTTGAAAACGTATAAAGAAATGAGGACTTACCAAAAAATAAATGACGAATCGAAATTTTATCGTGACTATTGTTCATTGGAAGGCACAATGGTAGTGTATTCATATGCTACGTGATAATTCGAGCGCGTTGGCATAAATTATGGAGTAAAAATTTCTACGTGCAACATTCATCATTTCATGTCAAGTTTATCTGACAAGTTGTCAGGTCTGGCATCTTTATTTTATTTTTTACTTGCTGAGAAGCATTGTTACTATAGTAACTGTCGGATAAAACGTATGATATTACTATCATGAATGTTACATGCTCGCCACTAATTGGTTAGGCCAAATAAATTGTTGGTGATCAAAAATGTAAATCAGTTGCAGATACAGGAAAACAACTCATTGATCTATACATGTTAAATTTGGGAAATTTGGCGACTCACCCCCTTATCAGGCCTGGTGCCCCCCTCTGTTATCGTTACAGTTATATTAAGATTTTCAAGTTACATAATCCTGATATTAATTAAGGCAAATGTTGAATGTACTATGACTTTCCCAAATTAGAGATGACACTGAAATGCAAAGAGGAGGTCAGTGGCACATGACTATGACAAGAGTATGATCCATTATATTGTCTGATACAGAGACAGAGATGTGTATTATATAGTTAAAAACTGGAATTTGAGATGTACATGTCTATTGCCATTGTACATTGCAATTGACTAATGTGGTCTTGGTTTATCCACCTGAAAAAAACTACTAGTATCCAATAATCAATTGCCCAATGGCCTATATAGCATGAAATAATAACAACAACAACAACAGCACTTTGTACGATGTTTTAAGAGTCTGAAACTAAGTATGATGAATTTAGTAAGATTGCCTAAATAAATAAAAACCTCATAGACTTCATGACCTCAAAATCTAAAATCATAAGTCAGGGCTGGACACTACATGTATGTAAAGGACATGTGGTCACAAAATGTAGGACCCCAATTTAACTTTACACCCCCAATATTGTGAAATTCGAATAAAAGCTTCCATTTACATGTACATGTACTTGTGTTGTGCATAAATCACTAGTGCAGTACAATATTTGCCTTGATATGGCCTCTTCATTTTTTTTTTTTTTTTTTTTTTTTTTTTTGGGGGGGGGGGAGGGGGAGGAACAAGAATTTTCTTCGCACTGGCATTTCCACTAGTACAATAATTGTCACTTGACACTTTGTTTAGTTGTCACATTTCCCTGCTATAGAGTCATTGAACTATTGCACTGTGATATGATTGATATCATTTGACATAAACAGGGATTCAATGAAACCCACAATCTGTGGCTTCTTGGTTTGTTGAAAAAAGTCGATCTTGCAATGGACTAAATTTCATGAAGGAGGTCATTTAACTTCTAGGAGATAGAAACAAGTAAAATTGATATCCAGTTTGTTCCTACTGTAATATGACAAGTTTGTTATTTGATGTAATATGATTTCATGTTTTCTACTGTCACACAAATAATCCTATTTAATTGTAATCTTAAACAAAATAAGTTGTATCAAAATTGTATGGGGATGAAACTTAAATTATTTCTAGCACTTATCAAATCCATGTATTTAGGTTTTAAGGATATACATGTAGAGCATAGAACTTTAATATTTAATTAGTCCATCGATATATCCATCGATATCATCCCAATGTAAAATTATTGAAAAAGGGATCAGTTTGATCAGACAAATCTCTACCCACAAAGGCATAATCAAAGTACTGCTAGTCTTGTGACATCATCTTTTTTCAGCATTTACACTACAACTATTTTTATTTCATGCATGATTTTTGCATTATGCCATTTTTGCTTTTAAAACATGCTTGGAACTTGTTTGTACTTGTTTACCATAGCAAAGATATTTGATATCATCAATGGAGCATGAACAATACAAACAGTTTTTATTTGAAAATCAATGGCTTTGTCCTTGGTAACTAGACACCTGTATTTTTACTGTCATGCGTTTCCACCCACGTGCATTGTATAATATAGCCACAAATATGAAAACTTCATTTGAAAAATGCAGCATGCTGAACTTCTGAACAGGTCTAGTCTCATATCATATTCTCCCTCGACCCGTACCAAAGGTGATGTCATTGATGAAAAAATTTGCTCTTAAATAATGTGTACATATGTAGGGATTGTCTCATGAAATGTGGAATTCTTATCCAAGTATTATCTTTTCAGTGAAATTATTAAAAGCCCAAGAAACCTTACAATTTATTTTGTCAAGTAAGTCTCATTTTAGTCATTCTAAACACCTTAGAAAACGCTGCGCCCCTCCATAAGTCGAAGAAAAATGTGTAAACTAGACAAGACTCCATTTTGGATGGTTTTGCTATAAATCAATTTCACTTAAGAACAACCAAAATACTCGACTTAATAACAAATACCTACACATTAAGGTCTGAAATATGTTTATCTATGAGGTTCATCATTTGTAATTAAACCACAATGAACTTGATTTTGGTATACAAAATACATTTATACATTTATCTCAGACTATATGTACAGAAAAATTGTACATGTATGTGCAGTTCTTCTTCCAGTTGAAGTGCAAAAATGCTAGAGATAGACGCAGAACTCATCTACATCTAAGTTTTTCATTTTATACTGCCCTTTAACAATCAATACACCTCTCTTCTCATCTTCTACGTATTACAGAGGCCGTTTCTCGAAATTGTCTTAAGTCTAAGTTCGTGGGCATCCCATTGAAACGTGTGCTGATTCTACAACACATGTCCCTATGGGTTGTCCAAGAACTTAGAAGAATCTCTAAGGGCCAGTAATTGTTTCCCTGAAAAGAGAAACACTGTAGAACTACACCTTGAATCGTTCATCACTTGTCAAAGCTATCTAAGGTTGTGTTTATGGTCGATTTTAAAATTTAAACAGCAACCGACATGAATCATCAATACAAAACACAATTGTGAAACACAGATATATAGAGAAACAAAGTGTGCATTAATTGTCCTCCATTCCCAATCATGAAAGTAAAAATCAGACCTCCATTTGGATTAAAATTTGAACACCGAAAAAGGTGCGGTTTGAAAGGCTATCAGCTTCGATTTTAAAACCTTCATGAATGTAGACATTGCAAATGCAAACTGCCATGGCTGCACTTAAGTTAGAACTTTTTGAGGCGAGATTTTTAAAGACAATCCATGTGTAATCAGCTTTTAAAAAAAAAATCATGTTTGTTTTCTATGTTTTGTAATGGCGTTTTATATCATGATTCATGTTAATGTTTAAATTTGTAATTTGACCATGAACTGACCCTTGGTGATGCCATGCAATAGCAGCTTGTGTTTGGATAATCTCATTGCGTCCATCAGGGTGTCTATGCCCATCCACAGTGTAATGTTGTCATAAGAACAGATTGGAAATATTATAAGCCGCTAGTCGAAATGCCAGGCCCAGATTAATAGAGGGATTCAGCTCCCATTAACAAAGCTATTAGGAGACATACATGTATAATGCTTAAATAGAATACAGTTTGATTAATGTACATGTAATGTCAGTGTTAGATTTCACTTGATATTATTTGATTCAAGCAGAGTTATCAAAGTTATTATGATAACCTCTTCCAAAATAGGGGAAAAAATATTTTGGTTTTTATGTAGTTTATTTATTAAAAAATACAATTGTGTGACACCACAACTTAAGCAGTAGAAATAATAAAAACTATCCACAACCCAATAAAATGCTGAAAAAATGAGCAAGAAACGGCATAAAATGAGCAAAATACGGCATTATTAATGCACCCTTGCCTAACCTTTCTTAGACAATTTATACATTGTAGGAGTATGGTCAATATAGTTTCAGACCATAAGAGCAAAGAGAATGACAAAGTAATGTCACACTACCAAGGAATTCATTCACAAAGGAAACGGGTTCGTTGCATCATGCAACTGAAGGCCGATTTCTGTCTGGTCGGCAGCAGATTATGTAGTTTTGTTTATTGTCATGTCCATGTACAATTAATGAAATGAAACAAAAAAGGCCCTCTCCTTAATACCATGTGCGCTGGTTTAAAGGGAAGATGATGGAAAAGGGCATATTTAGGAATGGCTCTGCTCAGTGTGACATGTTCTTTTCGTCATGTGTATGAAGGCCGATTTCCGTCTGATAGTCTGCAGATTATGTAGTTTTGTTTATTGTCATGTCCATATTTAAGTGCTTAAAGGGTTTGAGTATATGTGGAGGCTTGCAAAAAATCTCAGCTGTGGAGCCCTACATGCTGTCAGTGCATGTAATACTGTGTCAAGAGGAAACACTTAAAATTAATTTTGTATGTATCATTGCGTGCTTCACAGTATTAAAAAAAAGTGATTATTTCCCTCCGTAGACTAAAATGTTAATTTAAGCGTACCGACATGTACATGTAGATACGCTTATGGATATCCGATATGTTGATATTCATTCTTCAGTATCTCAGCAATTATTGAATGATTACAAATGTACATGTAGCTTCAAAATCTCACATTATTCCTGTCTGAACAAATTATTGCATTAACAATAAAAGTAATTTTTTTTTTGGGTTAGATCCTGAATGAAGTTCAGTTTGTAAAAGGTTGGAGTAAATAGAATCGAAAATGATGTTTAAAAATAGCATATCAGTGCTGTCATTAATGTATTCAATGTTTTTACGTATGTAAACCGTAGTTATCTGTGAATATGAATTAGAACAGGAATGAATGCGTAGGATTCTTTCCTGTGAAATTGTGTTACACCATGAGAGTGCAACTGTGAGGTTTGGCTTCCTGTTTTCAACTTTTAATTGAATAACTTTACACGCACGTACATGTAGTTCACTTTCGATCAAACGAGCATGCTTCAAGTGCCTGTCCTAGCCCAATAAAGTTATATTACTCTGTTAATTGAACTGAACTAAGTATTTGGCAAAAAAATGAACAAACCCTAAAATGAGTGTAAATTGATGCAAAATAGAGCTAGCAGGTGCCAATACCTGACCTATAGACTCTCAAAATTTCAAGTTCTCAAAATTCAAACTGGAGCTTATCCCGAAAAACATCCATGGCTGAAGTAGTGTCAAGCCTTGCTTTTAAATTAAATTTAGTGGATTTAAGTATTTTAATGTTTTGCCAACCATATAGAAATTGTGAACTTATGGCACTTCCATTTCAAAAATTTAGTAGAAGTGTATTTTTGAGACGGAAGAATTGTTATGATTGTTGCCAAGAAAATATGTTTGACTTGTCAATCAATCCACACCATGAAGGACCTGGTATCCATTCTATCCAAGTAAGCTGTAATATCATTTGCACTGTTCTCAGTATATCAAATATTGACAAAAGCACGATCCTTTCTCCCTTGAAAATATCCCAGACCAATGGTTTTATTCTGGTTTCAGATCAAGGTAGCTTTTGAAGCATGAAAGAGCTGCACAAAACCTTTTCAAGTCACACACTGATTTTGTTGACAGCAAAGAATTAGCTCAAGGAGGTTGTCAGTTATGTCACCTAAAGATGATTTTGCTTCATTGTATTTTTCCCAAACCTGTAATGAAGGCTATTTTTTTATTCAAAACGGCTGTACTCTATCTAAAGACCGAATCATTTAAGGTTACTTTGACAGAGAACAAGTTATACGTCCAAAAACTTAGAGTTTCTAGATATAAGAAAGGTTATGTAACACAAAATTGATCTCCAGTGGCAACTTTTTTTTTATCCGGGGGGGGGGGGCTGGGGGGGAGATGGAGGGGGTTGGAGGCAGAAATAGTTTGGAACTGACCCTTTTAATAGGTATTATTATTAATAGTATGTATGTGACACAATGGTCAAACAAAGAAAAAGGAAATTCAAATAAAATTTTGGACATGAAATTTGTGGCATCAAAAGTGCAACATACATTTTGTACATTGTACATGTTTGTAACAAGTACATGTGCACGTATGGAGGCTGGGGCCTTTTTCCCGAAACCGGTAAGTCTAAGTTCTTGGACAACCCACAGGAACACATGAACATTGTAGAATTAACATGCGTTCAATGGGATGTCCACGAACTTAGACTTATAACGGTTTTCAGAAACAGGTGCCCCAGATGTCCATGGGCAAAGAAACAAATAGCAATCAAATCTCGTGAAAATGTGTACATTTACTCATCCTATGTCCATCTGTGTGGGCTTTTAGTTTGTACAGCAGTTAGACTCGCACAATGTGTGCCCTTCCTGTTAAATCTGTCATGTTCTTTCAAATGCAAAAGATTTAAAGGGATGGTTTAAAGTCTGCATTTTAAAGCTCCCCTTCCCCCCCCCCCAGAAAGAGTGAAATATGTTGGTAGACAATGACATATAGGCCCTACATGTACTAGATTCCCCCCCCCCCCCTGATGACAATGTATCATTGTCAATCCCATGTTGCTTGGGTTTATAATTGGTTTGTGTACATATTCTCGTTTTTATGTGAAACCAACTTTCCTCAATTGTCAATGTTTACATAATGAAATACATGTACATGTACTGTCAAATTCAGATTAATATTGGATATGAAATTCTAATGGATGTGAGGTCCCTCATCCCTTCGTCATGAAGTTGATTGGCAACTTCATTTAAAAAAGGATCAATGACGGGAGGGAAAGATTTCATCTAATCTACAGTTGTGCTCATATGTATTCATACCCCTGCCATTAAATTTTTTTTTTAGTCATCCTTGTCACATTACTGCCATACCATAGTTAGGCCTATTTCTCAAAATTTCAAATTTTCCTAATTGCTCAGTTGTTGGTTGCACATTAATTACCAAAAAGTTTGACAAAACTCATCCAGTTAATATTTAACAGCATGACTTAAAAAAACTTTAAAATAATACAGGGGTATAAATACTTACATGTACATGTACGTATGTACTCTGTAGGCCTATATACCGAGTGAGTCAGAAAAAACTAGACACCTAGAAAAATGTCAATAAAAAAAAAAAAAATTTATAAACCCCAAATTATTATACATATTCAGAAAGAGTAACTCCTCCCACATCTTTTGGTACCAATTTTGTGTGTTATATCTTTATGCTTGGATGAACACGGTGCATTGTTTGCCAACATGTAAATTTCGAAATTGTGCAAAAGTGGGAGTAAAATCCAAACAACAAAAAAACTATAAAAAAAAGCAACTCCATCCTGATTAAAATAGCATAACTTTTTACCAAAAATGTTTTGCGTTAAATAACTTGGCAGGGGTATTGTTACACATACATGTATGGACTACATTCTGTGTGAAAATGAGATAAATATGTAGAGTAGAGGCCTTTTTAGGTCTGTCAGTGACATTTCACTTTTTGATGTGTACTCATTCGTGGATTACTTGACAAATCAATCTAATTTTTAAACAGAATCTAGTCGATAACTGTAAGAACACCCTTGCCAAGCTATTTTGCTCAAAACAATTTCCTTAAAAAATTATGCTATTTTATTCAGGATGGAGTTGATTTTTTCGTCCGCTTTTGTTGTTTCAATCGTATCCACACTCTTGCACAATTCAAAATTGACATATTCGCAAACAATGCGTCGTGTTCATCGCAGGGTAAAGACATACCACACAAAAATGGTACCAGAAGATGCGGGAGAGGTTACTCTTTTTATAGAATATGTATAATAATTTTGGGTTCATTAGATGGTTTTCTTTTTATTGACATTTTTCTAGGTGTCTAGTTTTTTCTGACTTACTCGGTATGTGAGCACAACTGTACATGTATGCATGCATGCACATATTGAGATATTTGTCTACATGTAATAGTAAATACACTTAGGTACATGTAAGCATCTAATTTCTAATCATGCGCCAGCTTTATAGCGCACAGTATACACATGTATTAGATCCAATCAAGACTAAGGCCATACAATCATACAAAGCAATTACTACGCCTTCATGCAACGGAGAATTGTGCTGCATCATCATCGTCATCCCCACCCATAGTCATCCCCGTTGCAGTTTTATTGCATGAGCAATCAAGAGTATCTAGCTGCTCAGCCCTGTAGATTTGATATGTCATTTGGCATTGGTAGGCCATAGTGATGAGATGCGAGGGCATGGAACTTGTGACAACTCTCACGTTGATAGTCACTGGGATTTATGTTGGTGTTTAGACGACGTGTGAAATTGTCCTCTTTGCACTCGGAGATGTAATTCCCGTATGGATGTGTTAGACTTAAATCTGTACAGTGATACAGTGTCACTTACATCACAAAACCATGAACACTATAAGGGACAGCAGAAAATTTAAAATGATCCTCTAGATACATTGCTATACAGTACATGTACTTTTACATGGAATTGCCTGTGAGGTGTTATGTGTTATATTCCCCGTATTAATTTTTCTTTTCATTGCCTTTCTTATGGTACACATACAATATAGACAAATATATACATGTAAATACTTACATGTTTGTCGGCCTACATGTACATGCATGTGCTTTAATGTATTACAAGAAAAAGCTATTATTAAGTATTGTAATCTTGAATTTATCCATTATTTAAGTATTTTACAACTCAAATAAAAAAAACAAGAAAACAATACACAATCTTAACAACAAAAACAACAACAAAAGCAACAACAACAAAAACAACAACAACAACAAAACACAGCCAGACAATTGCATCTGTATGTAGTTGGACATATCACCTAAAAAGAAGTGTTCCTTCCCCTCATATTCTGTTATCTGTAGTAGATGTAGAGTTAGGATATAAATGCTATATTGCAGTTGTTACCCACGCCGATGAAATCGGCAGGGTATTGTAAAGGGTTCCGTATGTTTGTTTGTTTTTTTGTTTGTTTGTTTGTTTATTTGTTTGTTTGTGTACAAGATAACTAGAGAACGGGTGAACGGATTTGCACCAAATTTTCAGGGATTGTTTGGATAGTGAAAGGAAAGAATCGATTAGATTTTGGTGATGATTGGTTGATCCCTGCAGATTCTTTGTAGATTTCAGTTTTGACCCCATAGTATAGTATTACAACTACTCTAGCCATCGTGCACAGAACTCGCATGCACGGAAGCATCACGCGGTGAGGATCGACAAGATTTTGCAGTGGCCCAAGCCTGCACTCGCAATCTATGTATGTCGTGTGCGAGAAACCATCCATACGACGAATGCAAGGTAATGAATCTTTGTACATCGACGCTCTTTGTGTACATATCGAACTTGCAATCACACGCGCATTCAGGTAAGATCGAAATCATCACCACACGCGCCTAAAAGGGACTTTATAACTACGATAGACATGCAAAAACCATTGCAAAGTCATGTTCAACAACTATCTATGCAAAAAGAGTCATCGGGTATCAATATTCGTGTTTAATCATGAAAAAAGGTAACAATTTACGTAAATTCGGCTTTCCTACATAGAGTCTACATAATGCATTGTGAAATGGGTGAGCGAATTACTGCATCAGCTCAGCTGAGTGCGAGCCGAGCGCGGCGACGCTACCACGCCGATGAAATCGGCAGGGTATTGTAAAGGGTTCCGTATGTTTGTTTGTTTGTGTACAAGATAACTAGAGAACGGGTGAACGGATTTGCACCAAATTTTCAGGGATTGTTTTGATAGTGAAAAGAAAGATTTGATTAGATTTAGGTGATGATTGGTTGATCCCTGCAGATTCTTTGTAGATTTCAGTTTTGACCCTATAGTATAGTATTACAACTACTCTGTAGCGCCACCAAGGCGTGGGTATGCCGCCTTTGACGGCCCCTCTAGTTTATTTCTGTTTTCAGTAAAATTATTGGTCTATCAGTTGCTATCTGAAACAGACCTGTTAATTTGAATACCAAAATGTTTAAGTCACTGCAGGGTGATTCCATGATGTAGGACATTTGATTACAATTCACCTCTTTTTTGGCATGAAAGCAGAAGAATATTTGTGTAATTGATGGGGATCCCCAAGATTACCAGAAGGGGTACAAAAACCAAGACTGGATTACACATCCTGTACTATAGAAATTAAAAATAGTAATGTGTCGTACAGGACACAAATAACACACACAAAAAACAAAGAAACAAAACCAACAAAAGCATGGAATTGCCCTGCAGAGTTGTTGAAATATACTACAGGCTTACAATGTACACACAGGTGCAATGAGGTTGGCAAAAACAAAATGTAGAATTAGTTTGTGGCATAGATTGCCATTTCGTTACATAATTTCCCTTTGTTTTCACTTTATGTGTTCCTAATATCAAGTGTGAACTGGACAACGGGGAGATTTTTTGCTCAGTGTGGAAGGGTTTGATGATTTGATGATGTTTTTATTGTGCAAAGGAAGAATCTGGCATCGAGTTTGTAACATTGAATGTCCTGCAACGATATTATGGGGGGCCTTACAGGTAGATATATTGATTATTCTACGAAGACGGTGCAAGCTAAATGGAAGAAAAATATCTTATCTGTGGCCTCTTCACACAGGGAAATTTGATACAACAAAGAAAGATGACAGTAGTTACACACATGTAGTATTTTGAAACTCATGTAATAATTCATTTTATATATTAAAAAAAATATTTGTTGTAAAAGCAACTTGTTTGAAAAGTATATATACAGTTGTTAAAACAATAAAGTTGAGACATTAAAAAAAAAAAATCTGCTTGTGCTTTTCAGTCAGAAGAATACCAAAACCTGTCAGTGTGATTGCTACATGTACATCTGTTTTCCAGTCATTTAAGTCTGCAACATTAAACTATACTTGTCTGAATTGAGCAGGGGGGAGGGGTGGTGAGTAGCAGGGGTCATAATCAGGATGAGATAGTAAGCAAACAATCATTGTTCATTATTAACTTGATGGGATTAAATATCACTTCCCATTGTGATCTGGATGTAGCTATCTTATACTGAAGCAAAGATGAGGAAATATAGCTTGTACATTCAGATTGCTGAGACAATTGTTTAGCAAGATTATGTTAATATATGTGGAAGATAGTATGATTTTATCACCCTACATGTATGAGCACTCACACATTCGTAAAGTTACTATATCAGAAGGAGGCTACGCACCTGCCAAAAACACTTTGAAATGCTAATAGCACTTTGCGAATAATACATCACCACCATATGGTGAAGCTCATAAACCTAGCAAGGTCTTGTCCCCGCAAGGGAGAAGCCCCTATGCTTCCTCCCCCATACAATCATCCTTTATTTACCTATCTATAACATTGATCTCATGGCTAGCATGTCATCACTGCTCTGCCTGTTAGCTTGCATTTAAAGGAGAAGTTCACCCTGGAAATTTATTGGTTCTAAAAAATACGGAAAAATGAAATCAAAATATGAGTGAAAGTTTGAAGAAAATCAATCAAAAAATAGTGAAGTTATGAATATTCAAAGTTTTGATTATGTGACGTCACGTGCGAGCAGCTGTCCCATATGTTGTGTATGTAAATTCCATGAATTTGTCTTTTTTCATAGTTCTTGATAAAGGAATGGGTTGAATTGATAGAGGCATGTATATGAATATATTTTTGACGATATATCAACCACCCAGGTGAAATAAATAAAAAATTTTTGGAGAAAATGACACTTTATGGAATTAACAAATACATAACACATAGGAGAGCAGCTCGCACATGACGTCACAGAACCAAAACTTTAAACATCTGTAACTTCGTTATCTTTTAGTCGGTTTTCTTCAAACCTTCACTCATATCTTTCTTTTATTTTTCTGCATTTTTAGAATCCAATTTAAACCCAGGGTGAACTTCCCCTTTCATTTCATTTCATTTCAAGTCATTAGGGACTCGGGGTCAGTAAAACATTGGGTATTGATCGCAATATTTAATGCTAAAGTTGGATTTTTTTTTTCATTGAAAGTTTCACTGCCTTATCATGCTACATTAAGGCTAAAGGGGGTACATCTTGTTTATGCAGTATTCATTTATTTTATAAAGCCAAATGTTATTAACCCGTTGGGGACTGAGCCCGAATATATTCGGGCTGAGGTCTATAGGAAATGTGTGTTACAGCCAAATCAGCTCGTCTCCAACAGGTTAATACAGTCTACTCCCATTATAATGAGAACCTGAACAAGATTTTGTGATAATGAGCAGATTCTCCCGGCCCCAATTTAAAAAGTATACATGTGTCTACATTCCCCCATTTACATGTACATTGTGTATTGATAGATTTACTTTAAAAGGACCATTCTTGGTCACGTGTGTGACCGAAATTATGCAAAATCTTGACTTAAATTGGCTATAACTCTAACAATTTTAAAAATATACTGATTTAATGTTTATATCATGCTAATATATTTTGTTGGCTATCATTTGTAAATATTTTTTTTATATTAACAACATGCATGTTCAAGGTCACAGGTCAAAAGAAGTGGGTCATGTGTGTGACTTCACAGAACGGCATGATTTTGAAAGTTCAATTTCATTTTGAAATTCCTGTGAGTTTTAAAATGATGAAATGTTCTTATTGCTGTGAGATATGCATTATGGACCTGTTAACCAAAAAATACCACTGGATAGGAGTCATCTCTGAAATTTCTTTTTTTATCTATTATTTTATATCGTGATGTCGGGTCACGTGTGTGACATTTTAGTGGGTCACGTGTGTGACCTATGGCAAATTATACAGAAAAATGAATATATTATGTATTATGCAATAAATGTACATTTTGAGCAATTACTATATCCGCTGTGGTAAATTTTTTAATGAACTCAACCCTAGTCAGTCAATTATGGGGTGTTTTGGTAGCTGTCAATACTGGGGGAGGGGCGGGTAGGGAGGGGGGGCCATGATGCCCCCTATAAGATCTTGGCTGTTGATCGCGCGAGCGCGCCGAAAATTTGCACGATGGTAGTGTGTGATGTAACTACAAGAAAGCACTGTTAATTTTCCCATAATAATAATAATTTATTTTATATGAATTAATTATGCTAATTTACGCATTGCATGAAGTCATAATTTTTGTACTAATTGACAATTTACAGCTTCTGGAATGCTAATTTTGTGTTTGCATAATATTTATAGGATTCCTAACAATTGTACTTGGAAAAAAATTTGATATCGAACTAAATTCCTTGTGTATTTCATTGTTTTATGAATTTCTTATGTATTTCCTTGTTTTTTTCGACCTTTTGTTTTGTTTGTTTGTTTGTTCTTTTTGTTGTTTTTATTTGTTGCTTTTTCGCAAAAATTCTTGCACAACCATTTTGGAGCATAATAATGCTAAAATAAATTAATTTGAGCCAATTAAAGTGAAAATAATCAGAATTTATGACCGCCCCCACCCAGCGGTTCACCGTGGTCGTGGACCAATTTGCTTTGCCTAATTAATAATCAAATTAAAATTTGGTCATGGATTCAATACTTAGTGAGATGCCCAGGTACAGTTAAATGCTAGCTTTGAAGAAATAATTATAATAAATACAGAGCCATGGTTAAGACACGGGCATAAACTTTTTTGTGCGTTTTCTGATTACTTCGTCATGTGACATTTTGAGGCAATTAATTTCCCGGGCTGATTTCTTAACTATAATCAATTTAACAACATTATTTTTGGAGAGTAAGAATTAAAAGGAATAGACGGTAATAATAATATAATGAAGTAATCCAAGTAAGGAAGTCAGCATATCCATCCCATCAGGGTTAAAAAAAATGATATTTTATTTACCGTTCTTTCCATTTAATTATCATTTATGTTAATTTATGCAAATGAGCGATGAACTTGCAAAAATCACGAAAAACATCATTTCATGAAACTTCAGACATTGCTCTATTTGAATATGCAGCTTTAATCAAAAGCAAAAATATATTGTCCCCAAAAGGTTCACTTTTCAAAGAATGGCCGAATAGCCTGGTCCCTTTTTTAAAGGCATGACCTAGTTGGTCACACACGTGACCCGTGGGTCACGTGTGTGACCAATTTCAAAGTTAATTTAATACTAAATTAAAAGCTATCATGGCTTCATATTTGTGAGATGCAAGGCACATTATATCTAGCTTTGGAGAAAAATTGTAATAATAATATAGAACCATGGTTTTCGGGGGCGTTAACTTTTCGTGTTTTTGGGTCACGTGTGTGACATTTGATGGCAATTAATTTCTTAGTTTAATTATCTTAAAACAATCAATTCAACACCGTTATTTTTCATTTAAATTTATAGGAATGAAGTTAAGAAAGGGTATAATGACAATAATCAAAGTAAGGAGACGCACATATACAATTAAGTCAGGGTCAAACAATGATATTTTACGTCATTTTTCTATTCAAATTTTTTGCATGTTAATTTATGCAAATGAGCATGAAAATTGTTAAAATTAAGATAAAAATGCATTTTCATGACAAACTTCAGACAATGCCTCTATATGAATGTGCAGCTTAAAAACAAAAAGGACAAACTTTATTTTTTCCAAAAAAGGTTCACTTTTCAAAGAATCGCCCAAAAGGTAAATTTATGACTTAGTCCCAATTACCTCATTATAACAGGAGTAGATTGTATCTTCTCAGTTTTATGAATTCCATGACATTTGCTGCAGCGAAAAAAATTGCTCTGGCAACAATTGCTCTGCTATAAATTCCATACACTGAAGGAATTGACTAAATTCAACCCTGGATTTAACACAATACCCTACCCTAGCCCTGGTGTAATACTATACCCTAGCCTAACCCTAAACCTAACATAAAACCCTATTGCAACCATTACCTGACATGTAACCCTATATCTTAGACGGGATAAAGCCCAGAGCATGTGCAGGAGCCATTGCCATGATGTAATACATACATGTATGTATAGTGAGCAGATTATGTAGCACCTGAGACTCGAGCAGACCTTCAGATTCACATAAATCTCTAAAGATTTAATCAGTATGAGATTAGAATATAAATCAAGCCAAATAATTAAACTACCTATATTACTTTTGATCTTTACCTTGGATTACATGTACCCTTCTTTAGATCAGTTAAATGAAACTGACAGATGTCACTGTGGGTGCCTGCACCAAAGAGTTTTGTTTGAAGCTTTGTTGCCCGAACATTGAAATTATTGAAACACACCCATTCCTTGACATTGCCATTGTGAAAATCTGATCTACAAATGTCTCTACATTCATTATTTTGTAGGCATTAAGTATAATCCTGCTGCTTTAATCCAAAGTCTAAATGTGCAATTCTTCTGATCATATTAACCCTGTATAATGAGGGAAGGGCAAAAGCCTGTTAGTCAACAAAGATGTGTGGGTATATATTGATGTTGATTTGTCAACACATTGTACTTGATGAGTGAAGGTAGACATTACAATCTTCCATGTAAACATTCATCTATCATTTCGGCTTTACACATCTACTTGAATGAAGCTTTATAAGATTTAGTATTTGGATCAAGTATTTTGACAAGCCTGCGCATGTTTATTTCCCCCTTGATAGCTGATGTCAGATGGTGTTTGGGATTTGGATTCAAGTACAATGTTTATCCTTTGATAGGAATAGTTTAAAATCTGCATTGGCATGTCTAGTGTCACCTACAGTATCAATTTATAATTATCAAGTTCTAGGACCCTGATATTGCTATTATTTCCATTAAAATAAACAAATTTTCAAGATATGATCGATTTATTAGCTTTAAAGCTTGATGAAAAATACAATTTTTTTATATTCAAAGAGCTGTATCACTTCACCATGATCCCTTGCATATATACATGTATCCCCAATTTGATTTCTATCCTAAATGCCCGGTCCCACTGGCGAGAGGATTAATTGCGCATGAGTTGCGTATACAAATTTCGTTCTTCCGCAACAAAAAACAAAAACAAAACAAACAATCAGCAATTCACACGCAAATCATCCTAAAAAGCCAGTGGGACCGCGCCTTTAGGGTGTGTACATGTCAGGTTTTGTAGCTTCTGCTCACTTGAGCATTGAATAATAAGGGTTTCTATTGGACGGACGCAGACAAACGGTTTGCCACAGCTCAGTCAGTTGATCACCTGTCTATTAATTAGAAAGTCTCAGGTTCAAATTCCGAGGGAATCCCATTTTCTATGCTCATTTTTCATTTTATATTTTTGGGGGTCAGTTTCCCTCGTTGTTAAAAAAAGAAAATAGTTTTGGAAGAAAAGGGGAACTTTGCTAGTAAAATTAATCCCAGTACCTTTTGTGGTGGTCACAACTCGTCGTAGGCTACTGGGCACGTGCAATCAACGTAGCCTGCGTTGATTGCACAATGCATGCACAGGTCGTGGGTCAATTTTTGCGATTCCTGTGTTTCTGTTGTAAGGGTATTGGAAAAACTTCCTGCACATCGTACATGCAACGTGCCTGCGAGGTACCTGTGCTGCACAATTTTTCTACGAAATCCATCATAGGGAGTTGCACGTCGAAGGTATGGCGAGTTGTGACCGCCGCATTATCATTGTACGAAAAAAAAAATTGCTGTGCACCTAGACCATACACTTTTCTTGCAAGAATCTTCAGTATGGGTGTGTTCATGGTCTATTTTTCAAATTTAAACAGCAACATGAATCATATTACAAAACGCAATTATAAAACACACAACACAAACACGATCAGCGATGCTTCGTTCATGGTAAAAAATTTAAAACTGATTACATGTAGATTGTCTATAACTGTCCTGGGGGGCATTTCATGAAAGGACTTGTCGGACGTTTTATCCGACAAACTGTTATAAGCTACTGAAATGCTTGCATCTGATTGGCTAAGAGCAAAATTGTCGGATAAAATATCCGACAAGTCCTTTGATGAAATGCCCCCCAGCTCACCAAAACTAATTTCAGCGCAGCCATGGATGCTTGCATTCGCAATGCTCAAGGTCATGAAGGTCGTAGAATCAAAGCTGATCGTCTTTCAAAAAGCACCTTTTTTCGGCTTTTAAATTTTCCTCCGAATGGAGATCTGAAAGATGATCACTCTTCTGAGCGGGAATGGGGGACCATGAATGAGCACTCTGTTTCATTAGATATCTGTGTTTTGTAAAAAAAAATATAAAAATTTTTGTATCATTATTCATATTGCTGTTTAAATTTGAAAATCCACCGTGAACACACCTTTAATTTTACACACCTTATCAAGCTGTTAGTGGCTCAAGTCCGCCGAGGATATGACTTCATCGAGAAGAAATTTTGGGCGAATCATATCACTTCCTTGACATTATATTGCGGCCATCCAGCTCCCCATCTCTAGGAAATTACATTTAATCCAGGCATCATCATCAAAACCAAAACTGACCCAAATTAACCCTTTGGATTTTTCACAAGCCCGAGTTACCATATTTTGTACAGGGTATTTCTTCGGTGTCAAAGAGGGTAGCTGTCTGAAATAATAGTATCAATGAGGGCGCTACACAGTAGCGACCAGGTTATGTGGTATTTTGTCTCCCGTTTTATCGACTATTTTTCTTATTTTGTGCTTCTTCTGGACGTTATATTTCTCAAAATGTATGTGAAATCTGTCTCGTATGTGTGGATATGTTTTGTGATACTGTTCCTGAACCTTATGCCTGAAAAATGCCATGGTTTTGCAACACCCGGACAAACGTCAACGATTCAATATTCCCGCCAATACTTATATCACCTGGCCGATACCCCAGCGTCCCAGACGGCACCCACCAAAGATGAACTTATGAACTTATGAACTTATGAACTAATGTAAAGTGTATGAGGATAGTTTAGTATACATGGATGGAATATGTGCAGTAACTTTCACGCGTTGATTCAAATCTTGATGCATATTAGATTAATTAGGGAGAAAAAGAATTTATAAGCAGCTTTGTGTTACTTGTGTAAAGTATTTATCATAGGATATACCGAACAAAATTAGTCTGTCAAATTCCTTTGCCGATGATGAAATTATGTGATGCAACGTTATTAATCTGATACATTTTATGAACTGTACAGTGTTGATATTCTCCAGGAATTTGTTTCTTTGTTAATTTTAATATCTACTTTTGAAAAATATATATCTAATTTTTGTTTCATTTTGTATTTTGTCTTTCTCTCAGACTGGTGTTTGGGACCCTGTACCCGGCCTATTACTCATACAAAGCAGTCAAGACAAGAAACGTCAAAGAATATGTAAGTATTTTAGCAGTAAGACTGGATGAAAGCGCTTCATGCCAAATGAGGTGTCTTAAAGTTCCTGGTTTTCATCCGACTTGGATGGAGATGTAACATAGCGGTCCCAGGCATAAACAATTTGAACTACAAATGATTTATACCATGGAAGGTAACAAGGTAACCTCCATGTTTATTATACACATCTCTGAATGCCTAACCAGCAAATAGCAACGATAATCACGTTGCAGATTTATTTTAACACTTGAACAAGACGCGTCTCTCAGATCTATGCCTCCTCAGTAAATTTAGTCGTCAACAATATCTTGCCTGATGATTTAACTTGTGTGCTGCATAATTGGCACAAGAATAGCCAATTTCCCAAAACATAAACCATAACTTTGACTGTCAAGCCTGTTCCAATACAATACAATACAATATATTCATACTTGATTTAATTAAGAACAAGTGTAGGGGAAAACCCTGATGTAATGTAGCACCTGTCCTGCACATCTCAATTAGATTGGAGGTACATTGTCCAAGGTTTACACATTCAGGTAGTTAAATAAATTGGCTTTTCCCCTTTTTATAAACAGGGTGACCTTAAAAATGACAATATCATTTAGCGACCCTGTCATCACTACAAAACTTTATATCTCCAAGTCAGTGAGTTGGATGAGAGGTAATAATGATAACAGGAAAAAAAGTACAGTTAATAATCATTACATGGTGTAGTCATGGTGGATAAGTATAAATTTTACTTATTGTCATCATGTACGTGTACACATACATGCAGTTCAGACCATATGGCATTGTTTGGTTTTGGAGGGGGGGTTAATGAGTTGCCTGATACTGGTCATTGGTGTACCCAGGTTGGCCCCCTACTTTTGGGATTCACATTGGTGTTAGTGCCCCCTACCCTGTATTTTGAAATCTTGGATTTGAGTGGGTGCAGTCATACTGGTGGGACCAACTCCCAGCCCACTCCAGACTGAATGAAAGGTTACATTTCTATGAATGTCAGTTAGTGCTTGGTTTTGGGTTAGTTCATGGGTGTGACTGGGATATATGCACAAACAGCCCACAGGTAAAGAAAACTGTAATGTGTGAGGGAAGGGTTACTGATAGATCACATTTTCTCTCATGAGAAAGAGAGGGTGTGACAAAGGGAAAGAAGACCTTTGAAGATTGCTGATAGCCCAATGTGATAGCCAATTGCCATTCTCCATGTATGTATGATATGGTGCGAATTTAAGGAGGGGATATGATGTACATTTTTGTGCAGCCTTGAAATCCATTGACAAGGGAGATATTGACAAATTTGCAAAGTGCATTGAATTGCTCTTGTCATGTATGAAAACTCTTCCACCGTTCACCAGATGCAGCATTGTGGGGTAATGAGTAACAAAAACAAAGACAATCATTGATGCATGTATATATTTCTGTGAAATGAAAAAATTTGTCTGAAATCAATGAAAAAGATATATTAACCCATTGTATACTAAGCCCGCATATATGAAGAAACATAGAACACCCCTCTTGTCGACCGTTTATTTCACTCATGATTGCATAAGCATTATAAAGACCTTATATAATTTAAATTATCTGACATCGATCTATTTTTTAAAAGCTGTCTTTGTTTCATCTGTAAATGAAAAGAATTTCTTGCAAGCATGCTTGACAATCACTATTCATTCAGCTTTATGAAAAGTTCTCAGTATCATACAACGGGTTACAGAAAGAGAGAGAGGAAGAAGAAGGGAAAAATTACATTTTAAATAATCAAGTCATGTTTTTAATTGATTTTGTTATCTGTCCACGCTCACATGAATTTCAGTGCGGAATCTAGTATTCCTTTTGGAGATTTCAAAAAGGGTATTCCTGTCTTTCATTATCAATAATCCGAATTTCTTGATGATCTATTACGGCATGCTGAAACTTGCTTGAATCAGCACTTATGGCATAAGGCAATTTCACCAGTTTCCCTAGGTGGATTCACACCTGCCCGATCTGGAAAAGTTCCCGTAATCTCTGATCGGGTATTCTTACCCCGATCACAAACTACGCGTAATTTTGCAAGTGTGAAACCAAATTACGCGTAATATTCCCGAAGATAAATTCCCGTAAATTAGTAGGTACTTCGTCGAAACTACGCGTAGTTTCTCCAAGGTCGTGGGAACTTTTGTAGTGTGAACATAAATTACGGGAACTTTCTATTCCCCCTTTCTTTTTGTTATGTATTTCTTTGTTTTTCCTTCTTTCTTCTCATTCCTTATGTATTCCTTTGTTTTTCCATCTTTCCCCGCTTTTCTTATGTATTTCATTGTTTTTCCTTCTTTTTGCTCTTTCCTTATGTATTTCTTTGTTTTCTTCTCTTTCCTTATGTATTTCTTTGTTTTTCCTTCTTTCTTCTTTTTCCTTATGTATTTCTTTGATTTCCTTCTTTCATCTCTTTCCTTATGTATTTCTTTGTTTTTCCTTCTTTTCCCACTTTTCTTATGTATTTCTTTGTTTTTTCCTTCTTTCTTCTCTTTCCTTATGTATTTCTTTGTTTTTCCTTCTTTCTTTTCGTTCCTTATGTATTTCTTTGTTTTTCCTTCTTTCCCCGCTTTTCTTATGTATTTCTTTGTTTTTTCTATTTCTTCCCTTGTTTATAACTTCGGTTATTTTTCCCGAAAAAGACGGTTCGGGCAGGTGTGAACATGCAAAACAAATTACGCGTAATTTGGTGATTGGAAAAGTTCCCGTAATTAACGGGTATTTTTCCCGATCTGGCAGGTGTGAATCCACCTCCTGGCATGTATTTCATTCAATGGTTATCTGCTTATCAGCTCGAAGCATCCCTGGCTGCCATTAGTCTGCAAGCGCAGACTCTGATTTGATGCTTTAAAATAATTTGTTTGGAGTGAAGACTAATCCAGCTTCCTGGTGACGGACTGTCGTCCAGAATAGATGCTGACCAGTGCAGTCTCATTGTACAGACCCTGTCATACTGTAGGTGTATAATGGTATGACTTTTGTTCCAGGGTCATGTCCTAGTCATGCCTATCACCCATCCTGTATTTAACATGCAAACTCATTGACAGAAGTTTCTCAATGGTGCACATCCTCTATCGCACGCAATTAGGAAGTTAACTGGGACTTTAGGTCTACTGAACAATATGAAACACCCCCAGGACTAAACACAATTACTTAAAACTCCTACTCTGGAAACACATGTACTTAAAACCATACCCGTAGTGTAAACTTGCCAGTGAAAACCAGCAAGCTTGACCAAGGCTTGCCTGACATAGCAGCAACTAATGATAACTTAGCAAACCAGTCAATTAATTTGCCATGGTACAGTGAATGCCTGGCCAAGAACTTAACTTGTCTTCACTCAAGACATAATAATAATTTGACTACTGTATACGCAGAATATTTTCCGGTGGTTTTATTTTCGCGAATTTCGCGTCTTACTGAATGCAAAAATTTTCACTTCGTGAAATTTCTGTACAAAGTGAATGCAGATACAGTAAATTTGCAAAAATATACTCTTGCAGATTCCCCGTCTTAAAGCAATATCGCGATGGCATATACAGTTTCAAATCAGATTTAGTGGCTGTTTTTACAGACTACACAACAAGGTACATGAAGGCTGTCACTATGGAGGAAGTGCTGGAATGCCAAGAGAGCTCTTCCCAAGATCCTTTGCTTGAATTATCTCCAATGAATTGATTTGTTGAACGATTCCGCATTTCAGAGTATTTTGGAGATTCTCAGTTTCGATCAGCTGCCAGTTTCATTTTTTGGACACATGGCTCATGTTATATCAAGGTCTCATCTTCAATATTGTTCTTTTTGCATGTCCCTGATAATGGTTACATTTCAAAGGATATCTGTCATTAAACTCTTTCAGTGAATAAAAAGTATGTATCGGTAGGTAGGGTTTTGTGATAAAAAAGAGAGAAAGAAGAGATTTTCTAAAGACAATTTCACCCATAGGAAAGT
>CALNVZ010003432.1:13377902-13427089 GCA_940671915.1 Paracentrotus lividus | reverse complement strand
TTCTGGTGGGTTGCCGTCTGGGACGCCTGGGGTATCCGGCCAGGTGATATAAGTATTGCGGAATATTGAATCGTTGACGTTTGTCGGGTGTTGCAAAACCATTGCATTTTCAGGCATAAGGTCAGTAACAGTATCACAAAACATATCCACACATACGAGACAGATTTCACATACATTGAGAACTATAACGTTCAGAAGAAGCACAAAATAGAAAGTCGATAAAACGGCGAGACAAAATACCACCATAACTGGTCGCTACTGTTGTAGCGCCTCATGATTACTATTTTCAGACAGCTACCACTCTTTGAACGAGAAATTACCCTGTACAAAATAGGTAATCGGGCTTGTGAAAAATCCAAAGGTAATTTGGGTCAGTTTTGGTTTTGATGTGATGCCTGGATTTAAATGTTAATTTCTAGAGATGGGAGCTGATGGCCGCAATTAATAATGTCAGGAAGTATATGATTCGCCCCAAATTTCTTCTCGATGAAGTCATATCCTCGGCGGACTTGAGCCACTAACAGCTTGATAAGGTGTGTAAAATTAAAGGTGTGTTCACGGGGATTTCAAATTTAACAGCAATATGAATAATGATACAAAAATTTTATATTTTTTTTTCAAAAAACACAGATATCTAATGAAACAGAGTGCTCATTCATGGTCCCTCTTCCGCTCAGTAAGAGTGATCATCTTCAGATCTTCCATTCGAGGAAATTAAAAGCCGAAAAAGTGCTTTTTGAAAGACGATCAGCTTGATTTCTCGACTTCATGACTCTGAGCATTGCGAATGCAGCATCCATGGTTGCGGCTGAAATAGTTTTGGTTGGCTGGGGGCATTCTCATCAAAGCGGACTTGTCGGATAATTTTATCGCAATTTTGCTCTTAGCAATCAGATTGCAAGATTTTCAGTATGCTTTATAACAGTTTGTCGGATAAAACGTCCGACAAGTTCCTTTCATGAAATGCCCCAGGACAGTTATTAGACAATCTACATTGTAATCATTAAATTTTTTACCTGACGAAGCATCGCTGATCGTGTTTGTGTTGTGTTGTTTTATAATTGCGTTTTGTAATATGATTCTGTTGCTGTTTAATTTGAAATAGGACCTGAACACACCAATAACTGAAGATTCTTGCAAGAAAAGTGTATGTCTAGGTGCACAGCAATTTTTTTTTTCGTACAATTGATAATGCGGCGGTCACAACTCGCCCATACCTTCGACGTGCCAACTCCCTATTGATGTATTCGTAGAAAATTGTGCAGCACAAGGTACCTCGCAGGCACGTTGCATTGTACGATGTGCAGGAAGTTTTTCCAATACCCTTACACAGAAACACAGGAATCGCAAAAATTACCCGAACCTGTGCATGCATTGTGCAATCACGCAGGCTACGTTGATTGCACGTTGCCCAGTAAGCCTTCGACGAGTTGTGACACACACAAAAGGTACTGGGATTAATTTTACTAGCAAAGTTCCCCTTTCTTCCAAAACTATTTTCTTTTTTACAACGAGGGAAACTGACCCCAAAATATAAAATGAAAATGAGCATAGAAATGGGATTCCTCGGAATTTGAACCTGAAGCTTTTAATTAATAGGAAGGTGTCAACTATAGCTGTGGCAAACCGTTTGTTGCGTGCCCGATCCAATAGAACCTTATTTCAATGCTCAAGTGAGCAGAAGCTACAAAACTGACATGTACACACCCCTTAAAGGGCGGGTCCCACGGCTTTTTTAGGATGATTTGCGTGTGAATTGCTGATTGTTTTTTTGTTTTGTTTTTTGTTGCGGTAAGAACGGAAATTGTATACCGGCGAACTCATTGCGCAATTAATCCTCTCGCCAGTGGGACCGCGCCTTTAGGGTGTACATGTCAGGTTTTGTAGCTTCTGCTCACTTGACTTGAATAATAAGGGGTTCTATTGGAGGACGCAGACAAACGGTTTGCCACAGCTCAGTCAGTTGATCACCTGTCTATTAATTAGAAAGTTTCAGGTTCAAATTCCGAGGGAATCCCATTTTCTATGCTCATTTTTCATTTTATATTTTTGGGGTCAGTTTCCCTCGTTGTTAAAAAAGAAAATAGTTTTGGAGAAAAGGGGAACTTTGCTAGTAAAATTAATCCCAGTACTTTGTGGTGGTCACAACTCGTCGTAGGCTACTGGGCACGTGCAATCAACGTAGCCTGCGTTGATTGCACAATGCATGCACAGGTCGTGGGTCAATTTTTCGATTCCTGTTGTTTCTGTGTAAGGTATTTGAAAACTTCCTGCACATCGTACATGCAACGTGCCTGCGAGGTACCTGTGCTGCACAATTTTTCTACGAAATCCATCATAGGAGTTGGCACGTCGAAGGTATGGCGAGTTGTGACCGCCGCATTATCATTGTACGAAAAAAAAATTGCTGCACCTAGACGCATACACTTTTCTTGCAAGAATCTTCAGTAATGGGTGTGTTTCATGGTCTATTTTCAAATTTAAACAGCAACATGATCATATTACAAAACGCAATTATAAAACACACAACACAAACACGATAGCGATGTTCGTTCATGGTAAAATTTAAAACTGATTACATGTAGATTGTCTATAACTGTCCTGGGGCATTTCATGAAAGGACTTGTCGGACGTTTTATCCGACAAACTGTTATAAGCTACTGAAATGCTTGCATCTGATTGGCTAGAGCAAAATTGTCGGATAAAAATATCCGACAAGTCCTTGATGAAATGCCCCCAGCTCACCAAAACTAATTTTCAGCGCAGCATGGATGCTTGCATTCGCAATGCTCAAGGTCAATGAAGGTCGTAGAATCAAAGCTGATCGTCTTTCAAAAAGCACCTTTTTCGGCTTTTAAATTTTCCTCCGAATTGGAGATCTGAAAGATGATCACTCTTTGAGCGGGAATGGGGGACCATGAATGAGCACTCTGTTTCATTAGATATCTGTGTTTTGTAAAAAAAAATATAAAATTTTGTATCATTTTCATATTGCTGTTTAAATTTGAAAATCCACCAGTGAACACACCTTTAAATTTACACACCTTATCAAGCTGTTAGTGGCTCAAGTCCGCCGAGGATATGACTTCATCGAGAAGAAATTTGGGCGAATCATATCACTTCTTGACATTATTTGCGGCATCCAGCTCCCATCTCTAGGAAATTACATTTATCCAGGCATCATTCATCAAACCAAAACTGACCCAAATTAACCCTTTGGATTTTTCACAAGCCCGATTACATATTTTGTACAGGGTATTTCTTCGGTGCAAAGAGGGTAGCTGTCTGAAATAATAGTATCAATGAGGGCGCTACAAGTAGCGACCAGGTTATGTGGTATTTTGTCTCCCGTTTTATCGACTATTTTTCTTATTTTGTGCTTTTCTGGACGTTATTTCTCAAATGTATGTGAAATCTGTCTGTATGTGTGGATATGTTTTGTGATACTGTTCCTGAACCTTATGCTTGAAAATGCCATGTTTCAACACCCGGACAAACGTCAACGATTCAATATTCCCGCCATACTTATATCACCTGGCCGATACCCCAGCGTCCCGACGGCACCCACAAGATGAACTTATGAATATGACTTATGAACTAATGTAAAGTGTATGAGGATGTTTAGTATACATGGATGGATATGTGAGTAACTTTCACCGCGTTGATTCAATCTTTGATGCTATTTAGATTATTAGGAGAAAAAGATTTATAAGCAGCTTGTTTACTTGTGTAAAGTTATTTATCATAGGATATACCGAACAAAATTAGTCTGTCAAATTCCTTTGCGATGATGAATTATGTGATGCAACGTTATTATCTGATACATTTTATGAAACTGTACAGTGTTGATATTCTCGGAATTTGGTTTCTTTGTTAATTTTAATATCTACTTTTGAAAATATATATCTAATTTTGTTTCATTTTGTATTTGTCTTTCTCTCAGACTGGTGTTTGGGACCCTGTCCGGCCTATTACTCATACAAAGCAGTCAAGACAAGAACGTCAAAGAATATGTAAGTATTTGCGAGTAAGACTGGATGAAAGCGCTTCATGCAATGAGGTGTCTTAAAGTTCCTGGTTTTCATCCGACTTGGATGGAGATGTAACATAGCGGTCCCAGGCATAAACATTGAACTAAAATGATTTATACCATGGAAGGTAAAAGGTAACCTCCATGTTTATTATCACATCTCTGAATGCCTAACCAGAATAGCAACGTAATCACGTTGCAGAATTTATTTTAACACTTGAAAGACCGTCTCTTCAGATCTATGCCTCCTCAGTAATTTAGTCGTCAACAATATCTTGCCTGATGATTTAACTTGTGTGCTGCATAATTGGCACAAGATAGCCAATTTCCCAAAACATAACCATAACTTGACTGTCAAGCCTGTTCCAATACAATACAAAATATATTCATACTTGATTAATTAGAACAAGGTAGGGGAAACCTGATGTAATGTTGCACCTGTCCTGCATCTCATTAGATTGGAGGTACATTGTCCAAGGTTACACATTCAGGTAGTTAAATAAATTGCTTTCCCCTTTTATAAACGGGGTGACTTAAAATGACATATCATAGCGCCGTCATCACTACAAAACTATATCTCCAAGTCAGTGAGTGGATGAGAGGTATAATGATAACAGGAAAAAAGTACAGTTAATAATCATTACATGGTGTATCATGGTGGATAGTATAAATTTTACTTATTGTCATCATGTACGTGTACACATACATGCAGTTCAGACCATATGGCATTGTTTGTTTAGGGGGGGGGGGGTTAATGAGTTGCCTGATACTGGTCATTGGTGTACCAGGTTGGCCCCCTATCTTTTGGGATTCACATTTGTTTAGTGCCCCCTACCCTGTATTTGAAAATTTGGATTTGAGTGGGTGCAGTCATACTGGTGGGACCAACTCCCAGCCCACTCCAGACTGAATGAAAGGACATTTCTATGAATGTCAGTTAGTGCTTGGTTTTGGGTTAGTTCAGGGGTGTGACGGGATATATGCACAAAAGCCCACAGGTAAAGAAAACTGTAATGTGTGAGGGAGGGTACTGATAGATCACATTTTCTCTCATGAGAAAGAGAGTGTGAAAGGGAAAGAAAGACCTTTGAAGATTGCTGATAGCCCAATGTGATAGCCAATTGCCATCTCCATGTATGTATGATATGGTGCGAATTTAAGGAGGGGATATGATGTACATTTTTGTGCAGCCTTGAAATCCATTGACAAGGGAGATATTGACAAATTTGCAAAGTGCATTGAATTGCTCTTGTCATGTATGAAAACTCTTCCACCGTTCCCAGATGCAGCATTGTGGGGTAATGAGTAACAAAAACAAAGACAATCATTGATGCATGTATATATTTCTGTGAAATGAAAAATTTGTCTGAATCAATGAAAAAGATATATTAACCCATTGTATACTAAGCCCGATATATGAAGAAACATAGAACACCCCTCTTGTCGACCGTTTATTTCACTCATGATTGCATACATTATAAAGACCTTATATAATTTTAAATTATCTGACATCGATCTATTTTTTAAAAGCTGTCTTTGTTTCATCTGTTAAATGAAAAGAATTTCTTGGCCAGCATGCTTGACAATCACTATTCATTTCAACTTTATGAAGTTCTCAGTATCATACAACGGGTACAGAAAGAGAGAGAGGAAGAAGAAAGGGAAAAATTACATTTTAAATAATCAAGTCATGTTTTTAATTGATTTTGTTATCTGTCCACGCTCACATGAATTTCAGTGCGGAATCTAGTATTCCTTTGGAGATTTCAAAAAGGGTATTCCTGTCTTTCATTATCAATAATCCGAATTTCTTGATGATCTATTACGGCATGCTGAAACTTGCTTGAATCAGCACTTATGGCATAAGGCAATTTCACCAGTTTCCCTAGGTGGATTCACACCTGCCGATCTGGAAAGTTCCCGTAATCTCTGATCGGGTATTCTTACCCCGATCACAAACTACGCGTAATTTTGCAAGTGTGAAACCAAATTACGCGTAATATTCCCGAAGATAAATTCCGTAAATTAGTAGGTACTTCGTCGAAACTAGCGTAGTTTCTCCAAGGTGTCGGGACTTTTGTAGTGTGAACATAAATTACGGGAAACTTTCTATTCCCCTTTCTTTTGTTATGTATTTCTTTGTTTTCCTTCTTTTCTCATTCCTTATGTATTCTTTGTTTTTTCATCTTTCCCGCTTTTCTTATGTATTTCATTGTTTTTCTTCTTTTGCTCTTTCTTATGTATTCTTTGTTTTCTTCTTCTTTCCTTATGTATTTCTTGTTTTCCTTCTTTCTTCTTTTTCTCTTTGTATTTCTTTGATTTCCTTCTTTCATCTCTTTCTTATGTATTTCTTGTTCCTTCTTTTCCACTTTTCTTATGTATTTCTTTTTTTTTCCTTCTTTCTTCTCTTTCCTTATGTATTTCTTGTTTTTCTTCTTCTTTTCGTTCCTTATGTATTTCTTGTTTTTCCTTCTTTCCCCGCTTTTCTTATGTATTTCTTTGTTTTTTCTATTTCTTCCCTTGTTTATAACTTCGGTTTTTTCCGAAAAGACGGTTCGGCGCAGGTGTGAACATGCAAAACAAATTACGCGTAATTTGGTGATTGGAAAAGTTCCGTAATTACGGGTATTTTTCCCGATCTGGCAGGTGTGAATCCACCTCTGGCATGTATTTCATTCAAGTTATCTGCTTATCAGCTCGAAGCATCCCTGGCTGGCATTAGTCTGCAAGCGCAGACTCTGATTTGATGTTTAAATAATTTGTTTGGAGTGAAGACTAATCCAGCTTCCTGGTGACGGACTGTCGTCCAGAATAGATGCTGACCAGTGCAGTCTCATTGTACAGCCCTGTCATACTGTAGGTGTATAATGGTTGACTTTTGTTCCAGGGTCATGTCCTAGTCATGCCTATCACCCTCTGTTTTAACATGCAAACTCATTGACAGAAGTTTCTCAATGTGCACATCCTCTATCGCACGCATTAGGAAGTTAACTGGGACTTTAGGTCTACTGAACAATATGAAACACCCCAGACTAAACACAATTACTTAAAACTCCTACTCTGGAAACACATGTACTTAAAACCATACCCGTAGTTGTAAACTTGAGTGAAAACCAGCAAGCTTGACCAAGGCTTGCCTGACATAGCAGCAACTAATGATAACTTAGCAAACCAGTCAATTAATTTGCCATGGTACAGTGAATGCCTGGCCAAGAACTTAACTTGTCTTCACTCAAGACATAATAATAATTTGACTACTGTATACGCAGATATTTCCGTGGTTTTATTTTCGCGAATTTCGCGTCTTACTGAATGCAAAATTTTCACTTCGTGAAATTTCTGTACAAAGTGAATGCAATACAGTAAATTTGCAAAAATATACTCTGCAGTTCCCCGTCTTAAAGCAATATCGCGATGGCATATACAGTTTCAAATCAATTTAGTGGTGTTTTTACAGACTACACAACAAGGTACATGAAGGCTGTCACATGAGGAAGTGCTGGAATGCCAAGAGAGCTCTTCCCAGATCCTTTGCTTGAATTATCTCCAATGATTGATTTGTTGAACGATTCCGCATTTCAGAGTATTTTGGAGATTCTCAGTTTCGATCAGCTGCCAGTTTCATTTTTTGGACACATGGCTCATGTTATATCAGGTCTCATCTTCATATTGTTCTTTTTGCATGTCCCTGATAATGGTTACATTTCAAAGGATATCTGTCATTAACTCTTTCAGTGAATAAAAAGTATGTATCGTGAGTAGGGTTTTGTGATTAAAAAAGGAGAAAGAAGAGATTTTCTAAGCAATTCACCCATAGGAAAGTTTTGTGCCTGCCGCGAGACTCTTGTGTAGACTTCCCGCAGACTTGTGGCAGACTTGCCGCAGATTTTCACATGCAAATTAGTATGCTGCAGCCCTGCCGCGAGACTCTTTCAGTATGAGAGAGAGTCTGCGCAGATCTGCTGCAGACTCTTTCAGTATGACGAGAGTCTGCGGCAGATCTGCCGCAGACTCTGTGACATGAATATTCATATCAGTAGTAAAGAAATTTTCTGCAGCAGACCTGCCGCATACTCTTTCAGTATAACAGAGAGTCTGCGGCAGATCTGCTGGCAGACTCTTTCAGTATGACAGAGAGTCTGCGGCAGATCTGCCGCGAACTCTGTGACATGAATATTCATATCCAGTAGTAAAGAAATTTTCTGCAGCAGACCTGCCGCATACTCTTTCAGTATAACAGAGAGTCTGTGGCAGATCTGCCGCAGACTCTTTATCATGAATATTCATACCCATAGGAAAAAAATCAGCCTGCTGCATACTGCTGTGGCGCCTTGCCGCAGATTGCCGCTGCCTTGCCGCAGACTTGCCGCTGCCTTCCGCATACTCTTTTAGAACAGTGACCCATAGGAAATTTTGGGCCTCCGCAAACTCCTGCCGCCATACTTGTCACTGGTCTGCGGCAGACCTGCCACAGGTTTTCACATGCAAATTAGATCATGTCGCAGACCTGCCGCATACTCTTTTCTATGATATTCAATTTCTATTACCTTGCCACATACTTGCCACATACTCTTTCAGCATGATTAAAAAAAACTGCGGCATACCTTTATCAGAATAATTCATATGCTACTTCTTTGTCGCAGACTTGCTGCATACTCTTCAGCATGACAAAATTTGTGGTAGGTCTGCGGCATACCCTTATCATTCTGCAGCATAGTATTATTTTTCCATTTTACCCCCAGACTGTGCTCTGCCCTGCCTGTCCATTCCCGCACACTCTATCTTAGACACTCCTGCTTATATACACACCTAAATCTAAAACTTTTGGTCACAGTTAGTCGAAAGTAACACCTATACTGATTTCTTTCTTATTTAAATTTTTTATTTGCATAATTACATACATATTCAGAAGCTCCTGAAGGTACAATTATAGACAGGGTTTAAAAGCATTTAAAGCTGACAAAATGATATGAAAGTTTGTGGCAGACCTCTGCAGACTATATAATTTTCCCCTTTTCACTGCAGACCTGCCGCAGACTCTATACTTTCCAATTTTCCACCGCAGACCTGCTGCAGACTGATAACTTTCCAATTTCTGCCGCAGATCTGCTGCAGACTGTTCCTGCCGCAGACTGGTATGCGGTAAGTCTGCAGCAAAGATTCTTTCTGCCGCATACTTCTGCATACTCTTTGCGGCAGACTTTTAGTCTGCCGCAGATCTGCGGCAAACTTTCTATTTTCCTATGGGCACACTCCTGGTACCCTCTATGTACTCAATGTTTTCTTTCCTGAGAGTTTTAAACAAAGAATTATATTTCACCCCCCTACCCCCCCCCCAAAAAAAAATGTAAACATATACAATATAAATTTTACACAATAGACACAAAATAGACAATAGTACATGGTTGAGAGAGAGTACAGAACACACTTTTACATTTGTCACTTGTTTTGAACCTTAGGTATAAGAGCTTCTCAATTTCAGCTCTGTTCTGCTTTTATTGTTTTTAATATCCAATAGATTCCATACATGTTTACTCTATGTCACACTATTGCGACCTACACAGCACCATTAATATACCAAAATATACATGTATGCCATTAAAGCCTTGGTAATAAATGCCATTATGAACTGTTAAGGACACCGTGCGAACAATTTTCAGACCAGTTGGTACCAACTTCTTAAAGGAGGCTGTACAAAACCATCATTCGCAGACCGTGTGAAGATTGGTTTATGGTCTTGTCCAAATTTTTTACAAAAAAAAGTTTGTACGAAACCCCCTTTTCATAAGACAATCGTACCAATGTCTTTAAAAAGCTGTAAGGAAGTGAGCCCTATCTACAAATCTTTACAAACTCTAGAACTTCAGAGATTCATACAAACACATCGTTCGTACAAACGCTTATGACCATAGCTTTTAAAGATGAATTTCAATTATTGTTGATTATATAGGTTGATTCAGAGTCTAGTTTTAGCAACATGACTTGGGTTGGGTATAAGTTGATTTTTTATTCATGATGGTTTAATATATTTATATTCATTTCCCCAGGCCCTTTGATTGATGACATTGGATTATCCCACTAGAAATGTGGATTCAAATGTCAGTACATAATCCGATTTAGAACTTCTTGGCAAGGATGCATGGAACATGATTTAATTCTAGTCATGAAAACAACCAATAACATATGCTGAGCCAGTTCCATGGATAAACAAGTCAGATCTATGCTAATGATATAATGAATTCTTAGGCCCATATTCACAAGGGTGCACTAAGTTAAGCCATAGCTTAAATCTGTGGTTTAACTATAGGTAGCAAAATGTGACACATTCACGAACAGTAGATGTTTGATTTATCAAAATTTTTGGTACTGAAAATATTAAAAACTGCCTGGGAAGGATAAATACATGTACAAAAGTTTCCCTTGGAACCACTTAAACACGATTCCAGAATCCAGTAAACGTGTAGGGAACGTAACAATGTAGACAAATTTGTCACATTTGGCAAGTAAAACTACAGATTTAAGCTATTGTTTTTTAAAGGGCCGTATTCACAAAGGTGGAATTAGTTTTAGTTTAAAAAAATTAATTCCACCTTTGTGAATACGGCCCTTATATAGTGCATGAAACACAATAATGATACCCTCTGGTTTTTTTATTATTTCTTTGTCCTGCAAAGTGTGAGGGGAAAAAAATAATATAAAATCAAATGTAAAGAAGCTGTTTCTGTTATGGATGTGAAAAGAGAAGAACTTTCTTTTATCCCTAAAAAATGTTGATTTGCAGCTTTAAGAAACACCATTTTTTCTTTAACTCAGGTTTTCTTAAAAAGTCTGTTGATGTAGCAGTGCAACATGTTATTGTCGAATGTGAGGGTGGACTCTGCAAAATGGGACTAGCAAATTGTGCAAATTTCTGTTGAGGAAATATTGCACCCTGAAAATGTCAAGAGAATATTCTATGTCACTTTATGCGTATTGAAGTGCTTTCCTAATGGTCATTCCGTTCCGAGGCAAGTCTTGTGCAATACATGTATATCTTTGAGTATGTTTGACGTCAGCAACATGCATAAAATGGTACTATACATCAGAGTGAGTGAAGTGAGGCAGATATGTTGGATAAGGCGAGGTAAAAAAAAAAAGACTTAAAAAGATGAATTGTGGAACAATGAAATGGGACTTTTGAATTTGAAGGAAATAAACATGTTGCCAGTTTGCATTTGATCAGAAATTATTTAGCAAAAATATCCAATATACAAACAAGAGAAAAACAAAAACAGAAAAATATCAGGGAAAGGCATCCATTAAGATATAAATATTCATGGAAACTCGCAATGTATTGGCTGCATTTAATTTCCTTAATCAACATCGTTAGATTGGTAATGACTCAGATGATTGGATTTGTTTGTGATTGATTTGAGCAAGTTTCTTGTTAAAATTTTTCTTCCCTTTTTCAGAATTTATAGAAGATTTACAAATATTTCTATGCAACAATGATAAATATAGCTACAGTGTAATTGAATTCAGTCTTGATTTATTCTGACTTGCTTGATTACGGCTTTGGTGTGAGCTTCTGAATTTGCATGTTAATTATGCAATTTGCGATAGAATTGCGATTGCTTCATCTTATTTTGCTTGTTTCAATCCTTCAACTGAACAAGAGAGGAAAATAATGTACCAAGTACACACAAGGGTTGTTAAGCACCAAACTGAAAAAAAAAGAAAAAAAAAAGAAGCAAAACAAAAACACAACAGCCTCAAACTAAACAGATTCAGGTCGAAGGGAAATTGGTAATGAATAGTAAACAAGAAAGTACAACTTCAAGAGAGATAGACAAAGATGCAGCTAAGGTACTGCAGACTAGATTACGTATAGCTGATAGCTTGTGCTACGTTGATTTGATTTATTGAAGGCGAAGCATGATGTCGGGATTAATTCCGCATGCATTCACTTCAAAAATATTGAAAGCTGCAGCGCCCCAGTTTCGAACGATTGCAAGAATGGGTGCTGCCTTGTATGTTTATCACTACTCCATCACTACTACTTTATTTGACAGGCAAATAGAAATAAGGAGTAGATACCCAGATAGGATTTTAACAATTTTTTTCTTTTTGTCTCATTTATTTTATTCAGGTAAAATAGATGATGTATTGGATAGTATTTGCATAATGAATAGTAAATATATGTAAAAATATAGAAATATGATGTAGATACTCAAATAGGATTTTAACAATTTTGTTCGTTTTGTCCCATTTATTTTCTTCAGGTAAAATGGATGATGTATTGGATAGTATTTGCGTTATTCAGCTGCGTGGAAACGGTAGCCGATATATTTGCTTCAATGTAAGTATCACTGACTTCCACCCCACCCTATCTCTTGTACATCAATGTTGCCATGATGAGCTGGCAGAAATGTTCACTAAAGAATGAACTTAAGCCAATGTATCCTAGAGGAAATGGTTAACAGACCCCATGAGTAATAAACATAAATTGCTAAAATGTTTCATGAACGTGTGACTAAGAGAACAAGTTTGGCACATACATGCACTGTATTGTTTTGCAGTGACATTTAGAATTAAAGTATGGTCAAATAAAGGATAAAAGGCCTTAGAAAAATTCAATCTTCTTTAATCTTAAATTTTTGTATTTTGCTTATAAACACGCAAATAGATATTTAGATATAGATTTCCCAAAGGATTTTAAATTTCTCTTTTCCCCATTATTATTTAATTCGTAATAATGACTTGATGTTGTTATCATACATCATCATCATCATCAACATCATAGCAGTTCCCCTTTTTACGAGGGGTTACTGACTCTCGTGCCATGATGCCACTCCCTCATTCCATTTCTTTCTGTCTTGAGCATCCTCTTTGTTCAGACCAATCTTACTGCTTTCATCATATCTTTCCATGTAGTCTTTGGTCTTCCCTTTCCTCTTATGCCATAAATATCTCATTTCCTCTTGAATTGATTTAAATATCCATTTCCATTTTGTTTTACAGACTCCCATTTTATTATGAAATCAAGATTCTCTTCATATTTTGGCTCATCTCGCCGTGGACGAAAGGCTCTACTTACCTTTACAGAAAATGCATTCATCCGGCTTTAAGTAAAAAAGAACAGGTAAGTTTTTAACAGGCTTAATTGCCGAGTCATTACCAATGAAACCGATTCCAAACCGACCAGTAGCTTGCCATTCGTGGTGTGGTAATATTTTGATAAGTTTGTTGTCGGTTTGGTTTAGGTTTCAGTGGCGTGACTCGGCTATTAGTTTTAAGATATTTAAAAACAAATATTTAGATGATTTTTTTTCTTCTAAAAATGAAGTGATTTAACTGTTTAATGGCTGAGTGATATCCTCAGATTTGTAAACCAAATCATCTGTTTATGAATAAAAGCAAAAAAAAAAAAAAAAAGACAAAAATTACAAAGTTTAGAAAAAAACATGTTTCCTAAAAATTAGAATTAATCATGCTCTTTTAAAACATTGTTGTAGTTATCACATTTTGTGTGTACATGTACGTTATCTATTAATTTTGATACTAAAAACAAAAACACTGATGTATTATACATGTAAATTCTACACGTTTATCAATGTTTTTAGACGGTTGTATACAAAAAAGCATGACATCACATATTTCCTCTATACTTTGATAATAGTTAATACCTAGCCTTTAACATGTAGGAACATGTCAGACAAATATCCGATTTACAATGACTTTCGGGTTTAACCGACAGGAAGACAAAGTAGATTCTGTCATTCACGGATATCTATTGTGGAGACATAGGTTTTACAATTGTCTTCACGCTTAATGTAATAATGGGTGATAATAAAGTTGTATATGACACTTTTGTTTCCTGTTAAGGCCTACAATGTAGACTTGGAATGCACAAGCATCAGTGTAATTGAATATTTATCCTCTAATGGCTTATAAATAGTTATTTCATCTTTTTGAAATAGTGGAAATTTGAGTATGCTGTGTGCTACCTTACAAATCTCGATTATTGTCGTATATAACTTACAAGTTTATGAATAAGGTGAGGATTATCTATTTGCATTGACTCATATTTTCACAAGTTATTTTTAATAGGTCTGATGAGCATATATTTGAAGGCTGTGCAATGTTGTTTATACCTGATTATGCGAAAATGGTGTAAAAAGTAGTCAGTGAGCTGCACAGTAAAAAATTGTTGCTAACGGAATGGTTGAGGAAAATGATAAGGATGCCCCCCCCCCCCCCCCCCCGTACTAAAGCCTCAATTTTACCTTTAAAGCTGAAAGTCTGTAGAATGAATGGTTTGGCAGTTGGCTTGAAATTGAAAAACAACAGAAAATGCCTGTAGCTGTACTTACATGTTACAGTCTCATGTATGTAGACAGACATACATGTAATACAGGAGGTAGCCAAACTCATAATACAGATAACACAGACAGACAGATGTTGGTTGGTTGTCAAGTTAACATTTTATGATAAAAAATATTTGTATGACCCCTTTAGTCCCTTTTGTCCTCTCTCTCTCTCCCTAGGATAGCATTTATTGCCTTTATTAGTGTTATTTTTATATAGTGTACATGTACATGTTTGTCATGTTGTACATGACGAAGATTCTTATAGGATCAAAGCTCAGGCCCCCCCTTTTTTACTCAATTTTACTCCACTAGCTCTCTTCTATTGGATAAGCAGTTTTAGCATTTTTTAATTTTTTTGTTGCAAAATATATTTTTGACGATTCCATTCAGAAAGTCCCATGTGACACATCACATTATTTCTATTTATTTTTCGACAGAAAGTGAACAATTTGTAGATATGACTACTGACTAGCACTTCTTTTCCTTTAACAGGCATTTTATGGTCATATCATAAATGAAAAATATCTGCCTTTGGATGAAATAAATGGAAACAAGCAATGTGTCATATGGGACACTTTGCATTGAATCACCCTTTGTTGAATCTAGGTTAACTTAAGCAATGATTTTAGTACAAACTTAAATGAAAGTTTCCCAATTCAACACCAATGATAACGATCTGGGAATTTAAAAAAGAATTGAAGCTCTCTAAATTAAGGTATTCAAAGAGGAAACATGACCCCCGAGAGGAAGGATGAAACCAGGTTCAAGGTTTTAAAACACTAGACCAAAAAAATAGTGTTGAGAAATTTTAGTTCACCACAACAAATGAAAATGCTTGTGGTAAATCTAGTTGTTATTTGTTTAGTAACTGTTTTGATGGGCATGAATCGAGGAAAGAAAATAGAGACAATAAAACCCAGAATCTAAAAGTTTCTAGGCATTGTATAATGTACATGAGGGAAAAATATAGTGTAAAAGTGTAAACATAAAAAATATGGCACTTTAACACTTTCTTTTAGTTCTTTTTTAATTATAACTAAAAAAATGAGTTTGATGTGTTTTTCCAGACCAATTCATTCGCCACAGGCAGAATAAAATACACCTGCAGATTGGGATTGAAAAAAAGTATTTTCTTTGTAAGTGGCAGCCGTGCTGCAGAATTTTTGACAAATCTAATAATAGATTTAAATTTGGTTTTAATTGGCAGTTTAAGATTCTGTACATGTTGCAACCTTTTCTGAAAGGATCATTAGTATTTTTATTTGGAGAGAAAGCATACAGTATACTGTGGTTCTAGATTCATGAAATGTGGTGCATTCAAGTGTTCTGAAACATACGCACTTCAACCATTACCTCGTTTACACTGTGACTCGGGTCGCGGGTTCGACACGGCAATTTTATACCATGTAAACGGGATCAGTATGATCCGCGACCCGGGTTCGACACGCCTTTTTTGCTCCGCCAAAATTGTAGGTTTCGATCCGGGAGGCGGGTTCGACACGGCAATTTTTATGTGTGTAAACAGAAAGCCGTGTCGAAGTTGGTGACCTTGAGGTCAGATATGGAATTAGGCTATACATCGCAACACACATTAATGACGTCCCTTACTTCCGGTCATGATCTGGGAGCCGTGTTGAACTCGCCTTTTTTGTTGTGTATAAACATGATCACAGGTTCACTCTTTGCAGTGTCGAACCCTTCCCGTGGATTCGACACGAGAGCCGAGTCTCAATGTAAACGTGGTACATGTTGCTGAAAAGATAATCAAGACGGGAAAATTGAGAAGGGCATGTGAAAATGAATACTTTGCTTGGGGGTCCTCATCAAACATTGGATACAATCCGTACTTATGTTGCAATCTTATCCTTTAAAGGGAATGTGTAACTATGTGGAGGCTTGCAAAATTTTAAACTCTTGAGCAGTACATGCTCTCAGTGCATGTCATAATGTGTCAAGATTAAACAAAAAAAAAATTCATTTCTATAGCTTTATTATATGCTTCACAATAAGTAGAAAAGTTCAATGACTGGAAATACCAGATTATTTTTCATCCATAGACTGCAATGTTGTTTCGAGTGTCCCTCTGTATAGTAATGATATGGTGATATTCATTCACCAATATCTTGAAAATTAAACAACCCATTGGCTTAAAAATCACAGGCGATTCCTTTCTGACCTACAGGTTTGCAATTATGATTACAGCATTAGCTGGAAGAGTGATGTATTTTTAAGATCCTGATTGAAGTTAAACAATGACTTTAACCAATCCTCTCTCTTCACAGGAAATTGATGAGTATATTAACCAAGCCAGTACTAGAGGCTACGAAGCACTGAAACGAGTAGGACGCAACGGAATGACGCTGGCCGCCAATGCTGTTATGACCTCCGCAATCAAGGTAAGCGTTTTTGTTTGTGATTGTTTACCCAAGTTGTTCATTACTTCTGCAGGACAGTGCCTTCAGTATGATAACACCCGTCTCATAATAAAGCATAAAAAGTAAATTGCCACTTCGTCTATTACCCACTTTGACAAATGTCCATTCGGTCTCATCTCACTTGGTCTAATTCCATTCCGTCTACAACCAGTTTGTCTAATAACCTTGTGGTCTAATTGCCTCTTCACCTCTACACCATTTTGTCTAATTCTCATTTCGTCTAATATCCACATGGTCTATCACCACTTGGTCACTTCATGTAACAAACTGGTAATAGACATAATTTTCATTTGGGAATTAGACGATAATGCTTATAAATTAAACAATTTGGTTATTAGACAATTATTTATAATTATATTATATTCGGCAATTAGAGTTTTTTTTAGAGTCTTTTGACCAAGTGAGAATACTATGTATAATAGTTTTACAGGATACAGCCAGGATCAGAAATTGATAAGTCATTATTCACATGTACATGTGGAAGAATACATGTAACATAAGGCTACATGTATGTGTAGAGTCATGAGAAGGAATAGGTGATAATTTTAGCTACTCTTCAGCATTGTCTTGACAGAAAAATCCTCAACACCATGATATTCTTTTAAGCTTCAATGCATATTTTATCATATGGTGACTCAGATGCCTGGAGATTAGTGTGCTCTTGTCACTAAGTTACTTGTTTATTGTCATGGTAACAAATGGAACTCAAATTTGTGGTAAATAACTAATGTATGGCCTGCTAAAAAATAAAGTACGTATAGGGCATTCATAGCATTTATAGCGGCTCCTTAGATTACACAGTGATGGTGATATGCAGTATTGATAAAGGGCAAAACTTTTAGTCCAGAATTTCAGTGAAGTAACCGAAGAGAGACAGAGAGAGAGAGAGAGAGACACTGAAATCATTGCGATCAAGATCATTATGGGGCAGGAACACATTTAAGTTTTTATATTTCAATAGCCTTAGGGTGTGTTCAATGTCCATTTTCAAATTTATACGCCAACATGAATCATGATACAAAACGCAATTACAAAACGCTGATATAAAGAGAAACAAAGTGTGTGTTCATTGTTTCCCATCCCTGGTCGTAAAAGTAAACGTGTTTCAAATCTCGATTTGGAGGGAAATTTAAAAGCTGAAATAGATGTGTTTTGCAACACAATCAGCTTCATTTTACGACCTTGAGCATCGCGATTGCAACGAAATGCGACACTGAACAGGATTGAGTTTTCAAACGTGTTTAAATATGCTCTCAGAGTGGAAGCTTCCAGTGCAAGTGAAAAAATGAGAAGATGTTTGTTTTTTGAGAGCGGGGAATTTAAAGACGATGAAAATATAATCAGCTTTAAATTTTTTTTTGTGTTTTGTAATTGCGTTTGTATCATGATTCATGTTGGCGTATAAATTTGAAACTGGACATTGAACACACCCTTATACTACATGTATGTAAGGTATCTTGGAAAACCATTCAATTCCAATTCTAGTGCCTAGACTGGTGACATGACATTTGCTACGGTGATGATTGATTTATTTCATTTGAAATGTAAGGTTATAGTTGCAATAGTGCTCTATGTCAGATTTTAGGGTTAGGTTTAGGGTAGGGTATATAATGAAGTGTTAAGTCCCGGGTTAAATTTGGTAATTTGATTAGTTTATAGAATTGTTGCCAGAGCAAATGTCATGGTAATGCGGAGGCTCTAAGGTTGGCAATGAACGTCTTTTAATCTAAAGAAACTGGCTCCATGTTACTGATCTTTCTTTGAAACATGACACCAAGCATTGATCATCTTCCAGACTCTTCATCTATCATATCCAACATTAATGTCCACATCCTCAGGCATCTATACATATGACTCATTTGGGTGTTATGGTGGGAGAATTAATGTCTCATAGCACCACATAGTGTCATGATTGTTGATTACTGTATAGGCCATATATTTCGCGTCCATATATTTTCACGATTTTACTTCGAGAAGGGATTCACAAGGGTACATTTTTGTGTTTGCGGTCAGTAAGTCGTGAAATTTGCGAAAATAGCACCTTATAATGTCATGAGTGCTGATTAGTTGGTATTATGTTGTTGTGTTGGCAACACATAAATTTCCCATATCCATTGACCATTGGGACGAGTAAAAGTACATGTATAAAGCTTCAGGATAATGGATAGACAAAAGTATCATGGTGGGAGAATTAATGTCTCACAGCACCTCATAATGTCATGTAGATTAGTTGGTGTTATGTTGTGTAGGCAATACTGAGTAAGCCATTGATCAGTATGAGTGTAAAACTTCTTGATCATGGAAAGACAATAGTATTGAATTGGCATGGTAAGAGAATTAATGTCTCACAGCATCTTATAATGTCATGAGTGAGACACTGATTAGTTAATATTATTTTGTGTGGGCAACATATAATACTCAATTGGCCATTGACCATTAGGACGTGTATGAGTATAAAGCTTTCTGATCATGGATAGACAATAGTTAATCATTGTGTTGAGTCCTCAGCTTTCAATTGAAATTTAGTTAGTCACTAAACATTTTGACAAATTAAACTTTTATTCAATTGTTGCTTGATAGAGGAAATCATGTGAGCAGTGATATAATAATTGCACTACATTCTGCAGAATTAGTTTCAGGACGTAATTTTGTCTATCTGTAAATATGTTACAGAAGCTTTCAAAGCAGAACATTATCCTAGTTTATTAAGAAATAGCAATTTGTAACTAAAAAATTTGGCCTCCATTTTTTTGCTCCAGATGCAGACAATTTAGAAGCCGAGGGCTACATTCACATAGACCCTACAAATATCAATCTGTGCCCTGAAAAGAGATACGATCATAGGACCTACATGTAATGTTCATACTGTAAAACTTTAGTGTGAAGCTCTGTATACATTTTATATGTACCGTAGGTACAGTGCATGTGCATACTAGTGTACATTAATAATCAACAAGACTGATACAATGCTAGTGTAGGGGAATCCTTCCCAGCAATGTTCAAAGCAGAATCTGCTGCGGTGAGATTGAGTGTTCATGTTACACTATCTGTGCGTTATGTTGGTCCAGCTTGTATGGATAGATGTCACACTGAGTCGTTGTGATGATGCTGTATGAGATCACCTGCTGTGGTATGTTCTTACACAGTGTGGCACCACAGTCAACCACACGGCCGAATCAATAACCCTCCTAGGATGTCTGCTACAAGATAGCTATGTTTCGCTTTGTACATGTCTATATGCCCAGTTCACACTGATGGGACTATTCACACGGGGCTGTTGTGATGATGCTATATGAGCTCACCTGCCGTGGTATGTTTTTACACAGTGTGGCACCACAGTGAACCACACGGCCGAATCAATAGCCCTCCTAATTAGTCTGTTACAAGATAGCTATGTTTCGCTTTGTACATGTCTATATGCCCAGTTCACACTGATGGGACTGTTTACACGGAGTCATTTTGATAATGCTATATGAGATCACCTGCCGTGGTATATTGTTACACAGTGTGGCACCACAGTGAACCACATGGCTGAATCAATAGCCCTCCTAAGTACTCTGCTACAAGATAGCTAGGTATCGCTTTCTCTGCTTTGGTTTACACTAATGAGATTGTTCACACTGAGCCATAGTGATGATGCTACATGAGATCACCTGCCGTGGTATGTTGTGTATGGCACTAAGGTTAACCACATAGCCCAATCAATAGTAGTCTGCTACAAGATAGCTACGTATCGCTGTCTCTGCTTTGGTTTACACTAACGAGACTATTCACACTGAGTCGTTGTGATGATGCTATATGAGATCACGTGCTGTGGTATGTTGTTACACAGTGTGGCACCACAGTGAACCACACGGCCGAATCAATAGCCCTCCTAGGTTGTCTGCTGCAAGATAGCTATGTATCGCTTTCTCTGCTTTGGTTTACACTAACGAGATTGTTCAGACTAAGCCATAGTGATGATGCTTTATGAGATCACCTGCCGTGGTATGTTGTTACCCAGTGTGGCACCACAGTCAATCGCATGGCCCAATCAATAGCCCTCCTAGGTTGTCTACTACAAGATAGCTACGTTTTGCTTTCTACATGTCTATTGGCCCAGTTCACTCTGATGGGACTGTTCACACAGAGCCGTTGTGGTAATGTGATATTAGATCCCATGCTCTTGTATGTTTTTACACAGTGTGGCACCACAGTGAACCACAAGGCCGAATCAATAGCCCTCCTAAGAAGTCTGCTACAAGATAGCTATGTTTTGCTTTCTACATGTCTATATGCCCAGTTCACACTGATGGGACTGTTCACACAGAGCCGTTGTGGTAATGTGATATAGATCCTGTGCTCTTGTATGTTTTTACACAGTGTGGCACCACAGTGAACCACACGGCCGAATCAATAACCCTCCTAGGTTGTCTGCTACAAGATAGCTATGTATTGCTTACCTCATTACACCAACAAGACTTTTCATACTGAGCCATAGTGATGATGCTAAATGAGATTTTCTACATCACTTTCTATCCCGACATTAGGCTCAAGGCAAATCATCTAATAGAAGCTAACAAAATAACAATTGAAAATAATTTGTCTGCAGTGTAATAGGAATGCTACACATACTGAATGTTTGTCTTGTGGCAGAGTTAGTAATTTACATGTTTGTAATATACATGTTGTGAATGCAGTATGTTTACATCTAATGTAGATCAATACGTATTAAATACAAGCTAATGTTTTACAGATTCAAATTCCAGATTGCTATAAACTTGAATTGTAATTCTGTATTACATTTGTATTGTCACAGACATGACCAAAAATATTGTATTCATAATATTACTTGCTGCTATGTGAGGCATTGTGCGAAAATGTGTTTATTGCATTTAATAAGGAAGGTTCGAGGACAATTATCTCCGAGACTATTACCCCCGGACAACAACCCCACCAAAAATTTACCTCCTAACTCTACACCTAACCCTAACCCTATTTCTGAGGGGTAGTTGTCCTGGGAGGTAATTTTCCAGGGGGTAGTTGTCCTTGTACGCTAAAAATCCCCAACAAATTGTCAGTATTTTTGTGCCATATTTGAATATTACTGCTCTTGATAATGATAGCAACTTTCTTCTCCGTCTCTTGAGGGAATGCATTCGGTGCCTCAGAAATGGTGAGTCATTCCACCATTTTCCCATTTCTAGTTTGGTTGAAATACCTTCCGCATGATCATCCCTTAATCTACCAAGGAGGCAAGGAATTGGCCCTAAATGAGGCCTTGATCGGTTTGTCTGCCTTGATCGGCTGACGAGACATGAATTATTTAGCCTCACTAGGCGGTGTGACACTAGCTCAAGCTATTCTAATAGCAAGCTAGTTGTGATCTAATGAATTAGCCCGATCAGAGTAGACCAGGCTTTTTTTTCTCAAATTCCATGCTAACTTGGAAGAAATCTCATCCGGAGTCATCTTGTGCTTTATAAAAAAAAACCTCTAGTTGGCAGTTTTAGCACAAAATTGAGGGCTATTTTCTACGGTGCTGGACTAACCCAAGATAAGTCTGATGGCATCATTCACCTATGCGTGAATACGCTAGCGTTAAACTAGTCGCACAATATATATTTTGCTTGTTTGTTCAAGGTCAGGTTAGGTCATTAATGCGAAACTTTCAATTTTCTTCCCTCCCCTCCACGGCGCCCCGCTTTATCCTCCCGTCGATTCAACTATTTTTAGGGCTTGAGCTAGGTGCATGCACGCGGGCTAATGTACTCTATGCTTTGGTCTTTAAAGCAAGCTATCTCGTTAGCTGAGTGGCATTCCCGATGAGCAATGGTGATAGATAAGCAATTAAGATTTGGAGGGCTACATTATTGTGCTTCATTGGACAAGAAAGCATAATGTAAAGAGTAGATTAATCAATCAGACATAGTCAACTTAGCATGAAGCTGATGCTGTAGTGAATGGCCTCATGCACCTGCAGTAGACCTTAGAAACTTATCAGGACATTAAAACATTCATGCAGTGCAAAAGCCTCTGAAGTTATCAACAGTGACAATTAAAAATCCCAATCATTGCAAATTACACAGTTTATAAATTCTTCCTCTATTCTTGAACAATTTTTTTTTTTTCAGGTATGAAAGGAAAGCTTTTCACTTCCAGTTTATCCATGACTAGGCTCCAAGTTTAATCAAACTGCAGAAAAAAAAAAGAAAGAAAGTTATTGTTATGTTTTGATAAATTATGAGATCTGATACATACATTTTCAAATCTAAACAAGTAACCCTTTTCATATTCATACCTTCTTTTATCCAAACTATTTTGAACGAATCTCTTTCACATTAAACATCACTCTTACTTAGCATAGTTGGTTGTTCAATGTACATTGTACAATGCACAGGATAGCAAACTACATACATGTAAGTTTCTCCCATGCCTCCATCAAGGATACATGTACAAGTACATGTAGTAGAGTGCTATGGTTTATCAGGGGCTGTTATACGAAGTACGGAACAGCAAAAACTAGGTTAGCCATCAGTGAATAACGTGCCATGGTCAAGACGATGTGCTTTCCAGACCATTTGCTCATTGCATTAGCAGATCTCTAATGAATTGGGGAATGAGTGGCTAGGGATTTTATTGGAAAGTCACCTTCACATACCATTGAGAATTCCCAGATGGATGAAGTAGGGTTCATTGAGGTTCAGATTAGTTTCATTCCTTTTGTAATTAATAACTTCTTGATTAATTTAGCAGCAGGGCTCCACATTGACTTAGGGTAGTATCTCACTTCATGGAGATGTCTCCGCGTCGGAATAAAAGTATAAGAGACGTCTCCGATGTAGCGGAGACGTCTCCGCGACAGTTTTCAAAAACTGTAACAAAGCACTTTCAAAGAACAGTCTCAAAGTAGTTTCCGCTACTCATGAAATGTCTCGGAGACATCCCAGAGACGTCCGCGACAAGTTTTAAAAATTTGTCGCAGAAACTACTTTGAGATGGTTCTTAGAAAGTGCTTTTTTACTGTTTTTGAAAACTCTGCGACGTCTCTGCGACATTGGAGACGTCTCTAATACTCTTTATCCATCGTGGAGACGTCTCCGCGAAGTGAGATACCACCCTTTGCTTCCAGGGGTCAAGAGCAAAATACTTAGCTCAACACATAGTAAACCATGCCATGCACGCCCCTGTTAAATACTGTCTCATGACAAAAGGAAGCAACTCCGAAAAAATGATATTTTCTGTTTGAACAAAATGTATCCATCATTTACATTGATGTCAATGGAATCTCAAAATATCTTACCTTATGAAACTTGGCCAGAACAAAAAATTGTACAAAATGATTTAAAAAAGCATTTATATAAACGATGCACCATATCTTACTTTTAAATAGGAAATAGTCAAAATATTATACTTTTAGAACTTTGTCACATTAATGTACAGTGTATGTTTATGGGTATACAATACAGTCTGATTTGTGTGTAAAGTTGCCAATACAAAGCGATGCATTTCCATTGAGGATATATATGCCTAGGGGCCCTTTTAAGATGATGGGTAGATTTTGCAGCGAATACGATTACTCTGACCTTTACAAGAATTCATCCTTCTCCCAAATGGCAACCTCTTTCTCTATAAGGGAGATAAATCAAGTTTATGAGGCTGACAAAATGGTCCCTGTCATGCCAGAATACAGGTACAACTCTTTATTTGTTGTTAGAATTTAAACCGCTGATTATATTTAGCCTATTTCAGACTGGCGTAATGTGTATCTCAATGAAGTTTGTCTGAATTGAATGGGACTTTCAAATCCCCAATCAGATGCATGTAAATCACCCTGTAATTATGTAGGATTTAATTTTTGATTGGACAATAAGTATGCTTACTTTAATTATTTTCCATGATTAGCCATCAAAATGATACAAATCTGTATTATAACTAGAGTCTACAGGCATTTTTGTTTTGGTTGTTTTACTATTCTTTTATTTGCTTCGTATTTGTATGAGCTTGCATCCAGTTCCTTTCTTCCATTATTCAATTATTTTTTCATCATTTATTTTTATAATTTGAGTATACTTGAAATCCTTTGTAGCAGTCTTTCTGAAATAAAAGAAGGAAGTGTCATGCTCAAAGTATAAGTGTACATATGAACTGTTTGGTATGGGAAATCTAATTATTAATTTCCACTTTTGAAATTATATGGGGTACATTGTGTAGACTTATTATTTGAGAATTTATTAGCACTTCCTGAAGAGGTATTATTTACCTGCTTTATAAATAGCACTACTTCAGTTCAATTGTTTTGTTTATATAAATTTTGAAAACTTATTATGGTTGCCTGAAATAAGTTTATCTGTTTAGATACACACTAAGCGTTATATAATTAGGCCTACATGTATACATGTATGCAAAAATTTCAGTTTTAAATCAGTATCCGACTGGTTTTCTAACTCATACCCTGTACATGTATATTAGTGCGATATGATCAATTGCAAATTTGAAACAACCATTCTTATTGGTTCAAAGTGAGACTTTTATGCATACAGTGCATGCATCAAGGATCCTGATTGGCTGCTATCAATTTGCAAATTATTGTATCTCTTTTTGTTACAGGGCCTATGATTTTTTATTTCAGAAACTATAACATATTCTTCAGAACTAACCTTCAAATGCACTTCATATTCTTATGGATTAAGAAAAAAGTACTTTAGATAGGTTCCTATTTCTGCCTTTTTAGATATGATAAAAAACCAATATATTTCTCCCTGGTTTCTTTCACTAAAGGGTTTTTCTTTTCGTCATTACATGCACCTCATAATCAATTGAGAAAGTGTATGAGAGACTTGTTCGGGTACTATCTTCGATAAGATAAAAATATTAATTTTTCATTATCATCATCATCATTATATGAATAACATAGGAATAACAACTCAGTTGTGACCTATCACAGTTATGTAGACATTGTGGACAAGTCTGCCCTGTTGACAAACCGTACATTACATACAATTATGCGTCCGAGTCACGAGTTCATGATAAAGAGAGCAGCATTCATTCATTAATCAATACCATTCTCTCTCTGTACATTTGATTATAAACTCCAGGCATGAAGTTTGGTCAATTATGGCAGTGTACTCATGGCCTACAGGTGAAGATACTTGATCAAACTTGGAGAGGAAATTGGCACAAATTGGTGCTAATGTGTTCGAAAGAGGGAGAATAATGATGTGTACAATGTAGGGTTCTTTGAAGAAGGGAAAAGACATAAAATATTCGGTATAAAAGAAGGATAAAAGAGACTGTATTAGAGATGGAGAATGACTGATTGAAAGAGAGAGAGATAGATAAATTTTAAGAGAAGACACCTGTGCTTGAAACTTTCTATTGCAATACAAGATATGTTAGTGTGTACAGTGCCATAATTCCGCCATGAAACATTAACAGCAATATTAAATGATGTTTGTTCATTATAAATATATGAATGAAAATACTTGCATCTTCAAGATTGTCCCGTAATGTATCACATTGTTTTTTCCACAATACTTTGCTAAATTTATACTTTATACATAATTTATACATTTAAGAAAATGGCAAATACAAAAAGATTTGATTTTTCTCTACCGAGCCTTTACAACAATACATGTCAATTACTTGCAGCATATGAAAATGCTCCCGAAAATACAATAAATGTCAAAATCACGAACATAAAATGTTCATCTGATAGACCATTTCTAAATTACAGTCACCACAGAGCAGGCAACAAGTACTGTATGTTGCGTTTTATTCAGCCGGCAGGGCTGCACAAGAAATGCAAAGCTGTCTTTGAAATACCTTCATGTTCTTAACCCATGACTGCGGATGTGCTGGAGAAAATGGAAAACCATTGCCAAAGTGCTCGAGGGGAGAGAGCGGCAGCTTTTGTTGCATGCGTAATGTGCCCGTCTTCCTTCGCGAGGCGGCTAGTTCGCGGTGTCTAGTTACGCATCTGTTGACCATAATGGGATGGGGGAGGAAAGGCATAGGAAGCGTGAAAGGGGACGTTTATCTCGATTTGATTTATTTTCTTTTATTTTCTAGCAATTTGTGGCTGAGTGATACGATGTGAAGTGCCTGAATGTCAAAGAGATTTCACAAATGGAGGAAGCGAAAGCTACAAAACCACATGCACGTCCATAATGCATGTACATGTACAGTCACATGTGCCCAATAGGGTATTAAAAAATTATCACATTCCCTTATTTCTTTCAGCGAGTCTTTTAGAGGGGCTTTAGATATTTCATAATGAAATGTCCATCCTTACCAAAAAAATTCATAGATTTATTAAAGAAAATCTTCTTTCAAATTATTTAATCATAAATATCATTTTAATTTTTTTTTAATGTAATGTGCTTTTTGTTGGACCGAACTAAATTTCAATTTCCAAAAGCTTCAACGTTTGAATACTCTCACACAATGTTTATGTTATGAAATGCTTGATTTAAACTGCATTTTTAACTGTGCATTATTAAAGAGGAAATGAAATTTGAGGGATAATATGTGCACATAATAGTTAAGGGGTACCTCAGCAATGATATGCAAAATCATACTCATCATTCAACACCAAGCGGTGTTTGATCTAATGACATATGAGGGGCTGCTCCGGGGAAATGAGCCCGGAGGAAAAGCGAAATAAAACGAGACCTTCCCAAAAGCCTACAAGGAAAGAAAGGCAGGAACATGATTTGAGGAGTGCATTGACGTAATCGAGCCTCACTTGTTGCATGCATAATTAGGGTCTGTCTGTATTGGAAGTTTTGAGATTGAGGATGGGTCGTGTTACAAGATTTGATGTGTGCGACAAGGATATGGGTTTGATGAAAGAAATGTCAATAACTTTGTGTCTGTTGTGAGCAGATGTTAGAGAGTTCTTGCTCGTGTCTAATGTGCTTGTTATTGAATAAGTTTTTATTGCTTAACGTATGTAATTGGCTTGAGGCCATGTGACAAGATGCACAGGCACTTAAATGCGACTTTGAATCAGTTTTTATCTGATAAAATGTTGGGAGCTTTGGTTCCAACCTGATTTATGCTTGGGGGCAATTACAGGGTGTAAAAAACATTAACTACTGAAGGAATATGTTTCAATTGTTCATTTTCTCCCAGTGGCACAACAAAGTTGTGGGATCAAACTTGATAATGTGTATTATTGGTTCTATTATTTTTTTTGCCCACTGTTTCTTTTATCAATTAGAAGTGGGTTAGGAGCAGCCAAGTTTCTTTTTAATGTACCAATACTGGTTCTTTCACACAATTAATCGTAAATCCTTAATTATATGTAAACAATCATTGTAAATGTTTTAATATACAGTCTGTGTCAAATAGAATGGTACAAGTGGAAAACATTTTTTCAAAGTATGAGAATTAATCACATTCTATAAGTGTTTGATATTTCCATAAAAATCGGAAAATCAGGCTTTCTTCTGCAATTTTTTTCATCCCATTTGGTGCTTTAGATCTTGAGATATGACAAGTTTTCTATAATCAAGAAAAATTTTACCTTGTGCATGCTTTTCTATGGGTTTCGCACATGATTGCCATGAATTTAGCGCAACAAAACAATAGATGTGTGTCATTTCAGTTTATCGCCGCACAAAATTTAGCATAACTTTTGTTTTACAAAAGCAAATTATACAAAACAAAGTGTATCAGCAAGAAGGATCTATTGGCTTTAAGTTGGTACCACGTTCACACATCATTTGAGAAGATTTGTCACACATTCAAAGTTGTTGCACCATTTTCAAATCTATAAAGTAAGTTTAGAATGCAGAAAGATAATAATAGTTACATTTTATAAGTTGGCTGTTGTCTAACTAAGATGTGAACGTATCAAGTAAAAAAACGCACTTGGTTTCTTTAATTTTTCTCATTCCATTTGGAGGGGAAGCATGCAAAATAACCCCTCTATCACAGGTTTTTGGACCATATTCGGGACCCTATTTCAGGATTGTTCTAGACAGATTTGAAAACTACCCCTAATTTAAAATAGTTCAGGGAAAAAATGCTATTAAAAAGACCCTTATTTCAATCATTTTTCGGGATTTCTCTCATGAACTGAGGACCTAAATCTGGAATAGAGTACCGAAGTGTTGACGTCATAATCGCCCGCCGTTACAGTTACTGGTTCTAAACAAAAAAGCCTGTGCATGAGGTTTAGCCTAAATGCGGTCCAGCAACGGGCTAGACTCGGGCACATACACAAACAGATTTCTGTGCGATCATATTGCTATTGTTCAACTCAAGATTGTATAGAACCAGCAACCATGACAACACCACCGTTATGACATCACACTTCAGTACTCTATGAGCATATGTGTATGGTCGACCACCTGAGTGAGGGGGGGGGGGGTGTTGGTGTTTGAGCCATGTACATAATGCATTCATGTATCCAGTGGTCGATACCATGGGTTTCAAATCACAATCTCTTGAGGTTTGTAAACCTCTCAATTTATCTACCGTTGTAAGTCCTTTTCATGGACATCACCGAGTATCCCTCTCTATACATGTACCTGGTCATTACATTTATGACAATGATATTGAACCCTTTTGTTTGGAAATGAATTGATTAGACATTGATAATTGTACTACTGTTGTCAAATAATAGATTATGAAGATCTTAGCCTTTTAGCATCCTGGGTCAACTCTTCATTTGATACATTTTCTTTTTTCATTCTTATCCATTCTAATTTTCAGGCACCTTTCCTTTTGATACGTGCGCGCAAATTTAGATCTTTTTTGTCCGATGAACAGGCAAGTGATCCCTTTTCTAATAATGGCTGCTTTATTTGGTTTTCATGCATTTGATTGCGTGTTTACGTTTGTCCCAACCTTGTACGGCATGAAGCCTTATCCAAAGTTGCCCAAAGTGATTTGATGCTCCCCTTCTTTTAATATTGCATTGTATGCAGGAAGAAGGGCGAGTTTGGTTTAAATGCTTGCTTGTTACTAACAAAATGTGACTTAATACTGCAGATTCTGTATTCTAGCGGATATATACCGATTAGATGTTATGATTAATGAATGTATAAATATTTTAATCAGATTTTATCTTTTTCGGTCACTAGTTGATGTACATGTACAAAACATGGTGCTCACATCCCTTGTACAGATATTAACTTACATAGTTGTTTTTGTCCACTAACATTGATCTAGTAAAAAATAGTCGAAGAAGATATTGTTCTAAAGTGAGTACTAATTTTTTGTGATATTGAACGGGGTATGACATGCAATATCATGAACCACCCCCTGAGTAATCCCATTAAACAGTGCATGTGTTTTTGCCTGAAAAATAATCTGACTTTATGAAGGTTATTGAAACAGATTGTACATACAATGTACAATGTACATGTACATGTACGTAAGGTGTATGAGAGTTTGTGAAATTAGTAACAAATTATATTTGATAAATTACATTTTCATAATAATTTCCAATGATTATTACATGATACAGATATTGCATGTTTTGTTTTTATCACTTCATTGATGTTTTTGTACAATGTGAATGTTCTCAACTTTTTTAGATTACTAATGGGAGATAAAGCTGTTTGAAACCAAAAAACAAAAGAGAATGTTTATTTGCTATGCTGTACATGTACATGTTTACAGAAAACCCAAATTTTATTTGGAAGTGCTGGGTTTGCTTTGAAATATTGACGCTTGCAAAGTCAATGATATTTTCAATGGAGAGAAAGTGAACAATTTGATGGGTAGGCCTACTTCTTCATTTATTTGTAAGTAATTAACGTAAAAGTGAAATTGAATGATATTCAAATTGCAATTTATTGGATTTAGCTCATTTTGCCAACATGATTATGAACATAAAGATCAGCCTGGTAATTCTTAAAAATTGCAGTCTACTTGCTTGATTTACTTTCGAGATATATCTATGATTTTATACTCAAATTTTCAAACCCAATCCCGGACGCTTTTGAAAACCGTATGGGTTTCAACGCACATGGTTCTCACCGCATTTCCTGTCGTGAAGTCCACGTGCCTATCGGGGTGCTAAGTTTGCAACGGAGCGTTATAAATTAATCATGCGCGGCCGTATCCTTAGCCTCGTTTTAAATTTCACTGTTTTGATATAGTAAATGACTTGCATTTGATCTTAAACTTTCAGTAGTTTGTTTTTACGATCAGAGCAATAGAATTTTATTCATTTTGATCCCTTTTGCACTTGTTTTTTTAAAGTTACTAAATCCCTTTAAGATGAAATAACACGCTAAGTAAATGAAAAGATGTGCATGGCTAATTACAATAATAGTAACTTACAATGAAGTAATAATGGTTTGATTAGCAGTATACGTACATTGTCGTGTTTATACATGTAAATGTAAATGCAGCAACTTTATCAATGTCGAGTCCAAGCCCCACATTATTTGTTTAACAGATCACAACATTAATCCTTTTCTTCAATGATTTAATTTCCTTTAATTTATTAATTACATTCAGGAGTTATCTCCAGCTAAGCGGGTGAGACACACATTAATATCCAATGTGTTTGTTTTTACATGAATGTCTGTCTGTCCCTTTTTGGCAGTCTCTTTTTGTCTGTCTGTGTGCGTGTGTGTCGACAGTCTTTGGTTTTCTTATTATTCATCTTCAATGAAAAGTTTTTTTGTGATTTTGCCACCCCTTCACATGTACAATGTAATGGTTTCTTTAATTGCTGATGCAGATGGAAATATATATCTATTTTGTGCTGTGTATAAAAGGATTGATGATATAGACATGTTTCTTTTATGTTCCAAAGTTGCAAGCCAGCTGCAAAAATGGTTATTTCACAGTTTATATCCCTTGAAAACATAAACATGCTAAATTTCTTGCCTTCATGCTGTATATAATTTTATTTCCTGTTTTCAACCTGTGAGCATGATGGATTTAATGTAGTTCTTATTTCTTTGCCCTTGTGATGTATAAATATTTATGTGGCATGAAAATTTGTCTTAGTTTTAAAGACCAGCAGTGTTATTTGCACGGTTTCTGTTGTTTATTTACTCTTGAATATTATTTTGATTAAAGCGAGAGCGAACTGAACAACACTCCCATTGACTGTGTGTTATAAAAAGCTAGTCTTAAAGTATACCTTTTGAGATAACTGTTAACAAAACAGTGTATGAATTAACCTAGAATGTAAAGGCGCGGTCCCACTGGCTTTTTAGAATGATTTGCGTATGAATTGCGGATTGTTTAGTTTGTTTTTGTTTTTTGTTGCAGATGAACGAAATTTGTATACGCAACTCATGCGCAATTAATCCTCCCGCCAGTGGGACCGGGCCTTAAGTTGTATTTGGAAACCTAAATATTATTTAGGGGAAAAGTATGTGTTTTGCTACTTTGCAACATAATCATCGCGATATGAATTCATTGAGTAGTGTAAAAGTATGTTATCATTCAAATGGGCCTGTTTTATAAGACTACACTCTTCAGGTTGTTGCATTATTGGTAAGGAATCAGGGCAGAATCGGGTAGTTGAGGATTTGAGGTACATGTAGTGCTATAGGGTCATTCCATGCCAATTCACCCAATGAAAGTGCAATTTTGCACCCTTCCGTCTCAGAATTTGCTCAAATTTGGTACACATAAAGTTTAACATTACCTTTCCATGATACAAAAAAAATTAGCGTAAACGGTCCGTCGGTTTCCGAGCTATGGCCCGCCCTTTTTTATTCGTTTTGGCAAAAATGGGTTGACTTCCATTTCAACGGCACAATGCGCCTGAACTGGTTGACCAATTTTTGTGAAACTGGTACCATTTAAAAGGAAATTAAAGAGGAATTCAAAAATGGTATCAAAAATATTATTGGAGCATTTAAGTGTATGACCTTTGCCTTTCCTTTAACCTTGATTTTGACCCCGACGAATAATATTTTTACTTGATTTTTATGTATGTTAATTGTCAGCTATAATATAACATAACATGTAAATATCTGGATGATATTTTATTTCTTCACCTTTAAAAACTCATTTTAATGTAAATTTACAAAGTTACTGTTAACACCCATACTGATATTTGGTGTTGGTAATGTGTGTACAAGACTCCATTAAACATGAATACTTTCAACTGAAGTAACATTACAATCAAATGCCATAATGTATTCCATATCTGTTGCTGATGCTTCAAAGATCTCAAAGATGTATCCAGTTTGGGAGAGTAGAGCTGACTACATTAGGAAGCATTTTGTTTCTGTCAAAACCGCAGATTTCTGATGATTTTGTATGTATACCTATTGCACCCCAAATCAAAAGGGCTAAACATGTCTCTATTCATAAGCAACTGGAGTCTACGTACATGTATACATTATCATTGTGTTTAATGTTTTTTATTACCTGAAATGTTTAGTTTCCTGTTTTAATTGAATGTAATTTAACTTCAGTTTGGAAGTATTCAAGTAAGCCTATAATGGAGACTTGTACACACATTAGCAACACAAATATCAGTATGTGGGGTAACAGTAACTTTGTAATTACATTAAAAAGAGTTTTTAAAGGTGAAGAAATAAAATATCATCTTAGATATTTACATGTTATGTTAATATTATACTGACAATTAACATACATAAAATCAAGTAAAAATATTATTCGTCTGGGGGTCAAAATCAAGGTAAAGGAAAGGTCAAGGTCATAGCACTTTAATTGCTCCAATAATATTTTTGATACCATTTTTGAACTCCTCTTTGAATTTCCTTTTGAATGGTACGAGTTTCACAAAAATTGGTCAACCAGTTCAGCGCATTGTGCCGTTGAATGGAAGGTACACCCATTTTTGCCAAAACGAATAAAAAGGGCGGGCCATAGCTCGGAACCGACGGACCGTTTACGCTATTTTTTTTTTGTTTCATGGGAAGGTAATGTTAAACTTTATGTGTACCAAATTTGAGCACATTCTGAGACGGTAGGGTGTAACCCATTGGGTGAATTGGCATGGAATGACCCTATACAAGGCTGCTGGTTCGTACTAGCTTTAAAAGCTTAACAGAGAATTGTAATATGAATAAAAGTTAATTGTCGTGACATTACATAAATTTTTATGTATAAATGTATGTTAATTGCAGTTGTTTTGATGTGTATGTTGAAATGAATAAATTTTTTACTTATATGTATATTATACGTGTACATTAAAATTAAGTAAGTTGTTTGGAAATGGGGTCATCATAACAGCATAAAGGTTATCAGATTTTGAAATGATTTTGAGACTTCTCGAAATCTGAATTCATAAATGTAATGTCTGAGAAACGTTCAACATTTTAGGAATTGTACATTTAGATATTATTTCTGTTTCTGAAGAGGAAAATAGCAATTCATATCCTTGGCAGGGCCTCGCGCCTCATTCAAGTTTAATATGCCTGAATTTAGGCAGTTTGAGAGGAGGAAAATTCACGAGAGTAAAGGCACTTTATATTGCATTCCCATGGAGATAGCATGCGAGAGAACATAACACTCTCTCAAACCCTCGTCAGTGCTCAATCGAGATAAACATGCATAATGTATTGTGATGCATTTATGGGCCCTTCTTCTTTGCTGAGACAGATCTGAACATTGGCAAACGAGTGTTATGCTTGGAGTTTGCAAACGCGATATTTAATAGAGGAATGCATATTACATGTATATTTGAAGAGCTTCCATGTAAAAGGGAATCAATCCACTTTTGATGAAAATTGAGTTATTGATATTAGGCCATTGTTCAGGTACCTACCCGTCATTGAACAAAAGGATTTTCTTAAATGTTCATTGCAACTGTAAGAAAATGCATTTTGTAATTTCCCTTTACCATATTAAAACGTGTGTACAAAATCTGGTAAACAAATGCTATTCCCTCTGAAGTTAAAAAAGTGGATTTAGTCCCTTTTGCATGTAAGCTCTTCATTTCATAGTACATATTGCACACATGGAAAGTATTACATATGGCTAACACAGTATGTTCTTTACATAAATTTATGTGATGTTGTTCTGAACACTCTTAAAGCAACAAATACACGTAGTTTAAAACAATAATTTGTGAAAATTTGTAGTAATATAAAATCTAACTCCCTTAAATACCCAATACTTATTATCTGATGATCCTTACAATTTAATGTTTGTTGTTATGAAATTGTTGCCTGTTTCCACAACCCCTACACTGTGACTTTGAGCAGCATGTTGTTGAAATCAATCAAATAATTATGCCAAATTCTTCACCTGCCAACGGCCGGGTCAGGTGACTGCCAATCAGAGTTCAACAAACTTTAGGTGGAGTCTGACATCTGCGTAATAATCCTAGACAAATCTCTTTGTTCTTGATTGCCTAAGCCTGTATTTATGTCCGAAGATTATGTAATGTTTCTGTTGCTTATAGAGATGTTTTGATTCAGTAGAATCGCATTTGACATTGAGTTCTGTTCCAAATTTTGTTCATTTGAACATTTATGTCACTATGAATTAAGAGTGAAGAAGTTTGCTTTTCAAAGAGATGTTTGGCAACTTGCGCAGCCACATGTACTTGTTTTCTAAATTTTACAATGTATGAGCCAGAAAGATGTTCTCTCTTATCCATCAATTCTTATGGCAAATGTGATACATAACCATTTTTTTTTTAATGTACATGTGCTTGTATGTCACATTGTTCCTTGAGGATGTCAAAATAATATTTTGCTTCAGTAATTCTTTTTGACATTCAAAAACAAATCAGCGCTGCATGATTGTTCTCTATCTCTCTCTCCTCTTGATGTCTTCATTGTTATGAATAATGTATTTAAATATTGTTTCAGTTTTGTTGTTATGATTTGATGTTTTGTACTCGTACGATACTTTCTTATTGAATTATTGTATTAGCCAAACTGATTTATAAATAAATACATACTTGGAATTCCGTATAGCATAGATTTGAAAGTTTGTTGACCCTTTCGCTCATTTGCACTGTATGTGTAGATTAAATCTGACATCATTATTTTTGATATCCACTTTTGATATCCAACAGCAATTGATGGCATGACTTTCATTGTAGTTTATTATGCAGTCAGGCTTTAAAATATCCCAGAATAAAAAATTGAATTTTCCTGTTTTGGGGATTTATTATTTATTTATCTTTTTTACATACGCGGTAACATAAATTTGTAGTACATGTTAAACATGTTAAAATGTTCAACATAATTTATTCTTTGATTTACATACATGTACATTCACTTTGTGAGGAAACATTTTGAAATCTACCTTATTACAACATATGTACATGTTGTGGTGTTTCGCAAGTCGATGAAACACTTCTTGTTAGCGGTCATTCTAATCACTCTATTTCCTTTTACTGTCGAGGTACCTCTAAACTTAGCCCCCACAATGTGGTTTGATTTGAAAGTGAGGAAAACAGAAGCAAATAGTGCAAGTACTTTTATATTGACTCACAAGGTCTCTGATAACTTCTAATGTAGAAATCTGAGGAGAAAATGCTTCTTCCAGACACAATTTTGACCACAACAACACAAAAACAACACAAAACAATCTGGTTTAAAGGAGAGTTTACGATTTCGATACTGTTACTGAAATGCATTGCATTTGTTCATCAACTTGGCTTTTTAAATGCACATGAATCAAAGCACCTCACATCAGTTTATGTTTGAGGAAACGTTATCAGTGATTTGTATTGATTAAAATTAGCAATTCATTGATTTTTAGACATAACGGTGATTCTATGCATGCTCAAGTAACTGATATCATACACGCAAACTTTATAAGTGCATGTAATGTGATGATCGCAGCACGTCGTAAGAGCAACATGTAGCTTTCTACAACGTAGAGAGTTACATCGCGTTGATAGTTGCACCGTACGACCTGGTGTTACCACTGCAAGGACAAGGCCTTGTTTTAAAGATTCCTTGTCCATTTTCACCTTTATAGACAGATTTCCCCCCTTTTAAAAGTATTATCTTTTAATATTGTGGCTTGTATCCTTTTGACTCATGTGCTTGTACATATTAGGCTACATGTCTACCTGTAAAGAGTTGCATGTTTTTATATTGAAGAACTTGATTCCAAAGGGGCCAAAATCAACTTTTATAACTTCAGAGAAAATTGCATTTGTTTACCATATTTGTACAGGCGTCAATGGAAAAGGGTAATTACAAAATGCATTTTCTTACAGTTGCAATCAACAATTCTAGAAAATCCTTTTGTTCAAAACGGGTACGTACCTAGCTATGTCCTGATATAAAAACAACTTTCATCAAAAGTGGAATTTAGTCCTTTGCGAATGAAACTCTTCATTGTTCATGTATGCTTGTGATTCAGTCGACTTTAATCAATTTGTTATTCTCATATTCCTTTTGTTATGATGTGGGAGAATATCCATTCATGACGAATGGCCATCTTCATGGAAAGCTGACTAGATTCAAAAGTAATTGGTTTTTAAAGGGGAACAAACATTGTGGCTACTGTGAAACTGACCAATACAATGAATAGAACATGTTTTATCGGTTCTAGGGACAAAATTATTCCCCCCCCCTCCCCCGACAACTACCCACCAAAAATCTACCCCTAACTTTACGCCTAAACCTAACCTATTTCCCTAGGGGTACGCGTAGTTGTCCTGAGAGTAATTGTCCAGGGGTTGTTGTCCTGATACGGTTTTACAAAGTTAAAAGCGCTGCTTGTTTATATATCGTCGGCTCAGACAGCAAGGGCGCTATTACAGATTAAAGATGTTCGGTGAGAACCAGAAGGGGCATATACTATCTGACTTTGTACAGAAATAGCGCCCTTTCTGATTCTCAACGGAACATCTTTAAGATGCAATGAGCCCTTCTGGCTCTCAACAGACGATATAATCTCTTGTTGCAATTTATGTAGCTAAACCACTATAAATTGATATAAGTGAACTACTAGCACCATTTGAGCTTGATACGTCTATGCATTATGCTTTTGTTTCGTAAATACTTTACTATTCGTTTTTTGGAAAATAGGATGAAATATGAGACGCAAAGACGGAGCCCTTTCCTGATTTGAGGTAGAGTTCCTAAATTGCAAAGAGCGTGCACTGTGACCTTTCTGTTCTTGTTGGCCTTTGAAAGGAATTTTACAATTAGTCAGGCCACTTTCCCATGATTGATTGAGGATTTCTGTAAGAAGGGAGGGAGGGCGGATAAAGATCTATCCACAGGGTACCTGGGGTGATGGTCAGGCAGGTGATTGTATCGTTTATGGCCACTGTAAAAAAGGAGCGAGTTTTATGAACAGTCGGCTGAAAACAAAATGGTGGCACTGGCATGTCTCCATTTCAACGAACATTGGTTCGTGATATATACCATGTTTACACTGTGAATCAGCTCTCGTGTCAAATCTCCAGGAAGGGTTTCAAACATGGAAAGTGTGAGCCTGTGATCGTGTTTATACAGAAAAAAAAAAGGCGAGTTCACCACGCCCCAAATCAAAACGGAAGTAGTGGGACGTCATTAAAGTGTGTTGTGATGTATAGCCGATTCCACCAATGACCTCAAGGTCATCGAGTTTCGACATGGCTTTCTGTTTACACACAGAAAAATTGCTGTGTCAAACCACCTCCGATCAAAACCTACGACTCTGGCAAAGCAAAAAAGGCGTGTCGAAACTCGGGTTGCAGATCACATATCCTGTTTACATGACAAATAAAATTGCCGGTGACGCCCCGAGCCGAGTCACAGTGTAAACATGGTAATACTGTACTGCCCTTGTTTTTCTGAATACTTTAGTTGTACATTATATCTTTAAGGGTATCAGTTAATTTGTAGTCAGCTGGACCTGCAAGCCTTGTTGAATCTAGAATTTAATAGGTTTGAGGATATGATCTAGGTACTAAGGTTACTTGATTTAAGTTATTTGACAAGCTGGATTAGTCTGCCATAATCTTTGTAAAATCCTTGTCAGGCTTTAATTTTCAAATTGAAGTTTTCACAGCTGTCTTCTTTCAATAATCCTGAAGGAAATACGGTCAACCTTGTCAAATCTAATCTGTTGGGACTGACAAAATCAAGTTGTGTTAATAGAATTGAAATATCAACCCAGAAGGTTTTAAAACAATGGAATATTAAAAGGAAAAAAAAAAAATCACTTTTAAAGGCCTTTCAAACTTGGGCAAAAGTTAACAGCACTGTGACATACATAAAATTCATTTAGATCATACAATTCATTTTTAATGATTAGTAAGCTTTGCTGTCCACTTGAAATTATGTGCTAATTGCTAAAAGCATTTCTTACAAACATTTCTGTTAACTAAACAAATTTTGTGTTTCCCCAAAGGTAATACAGTCAAGAAATGGAACCTCTCTTTTTTTTTGCAACATATTATTTGTAGTCCTCTTCAAAACACGTGCTATAGTATAAAGGATAGATTTGAACAAATTAGGTACTTAAGGTCTAACAAACAAAGCCATGCATTGTACTTTGTTCTCCTTTGCTTTCAATAAGAACATGCCATCATCAGTGTTTGCCAGTACTGTTTGGTATCCCAGAACTGTAGTCTCTGGAGGCTTTTGGTGTTGACGACCAAAGACCCTGACTAACCCTGTATAATGATGCCTTTGACTCAACCGGGACAATCCTCTTATTCCAGAGAAGTAGTATCTGGAGGCTTTTGGTGTTGAACACCAAGGCCCTGATTAACCCTGTATGTACATTAGACCTCACAAGGACAATCTTATATTCCAGAGAAGAAGTCTCTGGAGGCTTTTGTTGTTGACAAACCAAACCCTGATCTAACCCTGTATATGCCTTTGACTCCACCGGGACAATCCTCTATATTCAGAGAAGAGTATCTGGAGGCTTTTGGTGTTGACAACCAAAGACCTGATCTAACCTATATGTACATTGAACCTCCACAGGACAATCCTCTTTATTGCGAGAAGTGGTCTTGGCAGGCTTTTGTTGTTGACAACCAAAGACCTTGATCTAACCCTGTTGTACATTTGACTCCGAAGGGGACAATTCTCTTCATTCCAGAGATAGTAGTGTCGCGAGGCTTTTGTTGTTGACAACCAAAGACTCTTATCTAACCTTCGTCAGTTGTCTTGCTACATCATGACTCCATCCACGGCCACATCTACCCTCACTGCTGGATCAGGTGAAGGTTTAGTCTGGCATAGCCATGGTTGCTGGTACGCTATAGGGTCGAGCTGGTGTATATGATAGACTTTTTGGTATTCCAGAACTGTAGTCTCTAGAGGCTTTATGTGTTGACAACAAATACCTCTGATCTAATCCGTATATGTTGCCTTGACTCCACAGGGAAATCCTCACTGCTGATAGCTGAAGGTTTACTCTGGCATCGTATTGCTGCTAATGCCCTGGAGGGCGAGGAGGAGACTACCACCACAAGGAGACTCACAAGCACGAAGAGTCATCATCATGGATAAGAGTTCAAGGGTTATCAGATCGCAGCAGGACGAGAGCGATATAGGCACTCTACTTACGCCTGAATGTGTTATTATGTGTAAGATAGAAAATTTACTAAAAAGCTTCTTGTTTATTTGTTGACCGTTTTAATTCTTTTTGTTTCCATCTGTAGGAGCTGCATGAGGTTCACCAAACTTGTACACAGAATTTTGAAATTTTTGAATAGAAAATTATTTATGTCATTTAATGCAAACTTTGAAAATCTCGTTTATATTTTTGGAGATGCCAATGAGCACCACATCATTTGATGTGCTAGTTAAGGGTTGCTAATCTGTGTTATTCACCCCGCCCCAGCTACAGAGGGAAATTTAGCTCAGGATAGTTCTAAAACCTCTGGTAAAAACAATCAATAGATTAAATTCATTGGGAAACAAATTCATTCTATATTCAAAGCATTAGTATCCAAATAGAAAGCGTGATTTATGCTGTTTCAAAAGTGTCAAACAATTTTTCTTTATCAAGGTTATTTGATTTATGCGGCTCTTGCCAACACCCAAATGTGAATTGTGCTCTTTGAAAGTGTCTTAAACATATTACATCTGTTGATCACAATTCTCTTTCAAACCTTGAGCAAGATCTCATTTGCACTTTAATTTTATAGGGGAAATCTTTGTGATCTAGTCTGCATCACGTCCGCCCCTAAGTAGAAGCCGAGCCTTGTGCTTGACTTCACAACAAGCTCGTTGCGTGAGAAATGTAAACATTGGGACTTCCTCCTCCCTTACGGTGCTTGTATTTATAGACACGTCTCTATCCCTTTCCGACCGCCTCAACTATATCTGTCGTCATCGATATGAACGTCTCCATATCCATGTTTCCATATTTTTTTTTTTAAAACCCCATTTTGGTTTATGCTCATTCTTTCAAGTCTAGCAGCCACATGTTTATGTATAATGTTGTTTTTTCCTTATGATGCATTTTGTTTTACAATGCTGCACATGTACATTCTCATCTATTCCTTTGTGTTGGACTTTGTTTTTATTTTATCACTGTCACACAAGTCTCTCCATTCTCTTCATAACTTAATAACATTATCTACTTAATCGTCTCCCTTACTCATGTTTTCTTAGCTCTTACTTTTACCAGGTTTTGTATTTCTTGCCATCTCCCTCCCTCCACCTTTAAAGATGTCTTGTTTAATATGAATATTTCTTATCCTCTGTTTGATAAAAGTAAGATGGTCTTGGTTAAATCTTTTTTCCCCTGTAGTTATTTCCTATCCTTTTCCATCACCCTTCCTCATTTTTTTTTTAGAGCTCCTTCCTTCTCTCTTGCTTTTCAGTATTAGGGGGGCAGGGGGGCATTTCATCAAAGGACTTGTCGGACGTTTTATCCGACAAACTGTTATAAGCTACTGAAATGCTTGCATCTGATTGGCTGAGAGCAAATTTGTCGGATAAAATGTCTGACAAGTCCTTTGATGAAATGCCCCCCTGTTTACTCATTCTTAAGTCTCTTTTCCTTTTTAATTTCTTCTTTTCTGCTTTATCCTTTTTCTTCAGCGCTGTGATTGTAAATGTTTCCTTTCATGTTTTTCTCCCTATGGTTTAGATGTTCTTCCCCCTCTCTTGTTTTGTTATTCTCTCTCTTCCTTGCTTAATTTAAAAACCGTCTCTTTTCGTCTATCCCTCACGTCTCTTTCTCCTGACTTATAGCTTACATTCAACGCTTTATTTTCTTTCTCCCCCTTCTCCTCTTGTCGCTTCTCATTTTCTCTTTCTTATCATTTTTTTTATTTCTTCCCTCTCAACTGGCACTTTCAAAACTATCTCCTCACTTGCCTATATCTTATGTCTTCTATTCTTCATTTATCTTTCTCCCAATTTCTGGCTTACATTTAAAGGGACGTATATAATTGATAAAACATGGGGAAATCACCTTATCTCGGATGAAATGATAACATGGCATGGAGAGCCTGAGGCATGTTGCGTAATCTTCAGCGACAATGCGTTTGAAGTTAATCCTTCATGGCTAGCATGGCTAATAGACTAACTAACCCGAATTCTGAAGTAAATCTAACCTATGTTTTGTTTTTGAAATGGAGCTTTATACAAATCCTCTCTTTGAATTTATACGAAGAGACCCGTTGAGAGTCTATAAACCACTGGCGTAAATCCGTTAAGAACGCTTTTCATCAGGGGGGGGGGATATTGCATAATAATACAAAGCGCCATCCCCCCCTATGAATAGAAAGCGGGAATGGATTTACGCCAGTGTTATAAACTATAAGGATTGTTGAGGAATCGAGAACCTGAAGCTATTTACCCTATTTACTGACTGAATTTGGTCAACTTCGTCATGTTCGTGCTGTCCGAATGTTAATCTCCAGTCGATTGTGTACGAGTCAATGGAGCTCAGGAAAAACGCGCATTCCCCACGATCTCCGAGTTTCAGGGGCTTTAAGATTTTATTACCTTGCTTTCTCCCTTTTTCTCCCCTTGTTGCATCTCTCTCTCTCTCTCTGATCTTTCCATTCCTTCTCTCTCTCTCTCTCTCTCTCTCTCCCTCCTTCACCTTTCCAAACCGTCTGCCTAACCTTTCCTTGCCAGCTTCGAGAGGAAACAATCCATTATAATTAGTTCTTCTTTAGTATTGATCAATGAGTGACAAGCAATATGGACGAGGGATAGGAGAAGCTCCGGTCTGCGGAGCGGAGCGTGTCACGACAGATTCCATGCCCCAGGGTTCGCCATGTTATTAGGATGTTTGCTATTAGTGCCGCTTTCTGCTATTGGCTATGCCTGTATCTACCAGAAGCATATAATGCGTACGTGGATCAGTGCTGACGTGCTGAATTGCATTAGAAAGGAACCAGCTGTATTTGAGATAGATGGGATCAACCTGTTGATGTATGAATAATAAAGAAATGTACCGGTATTCATTATGGCAGTGATAATATTGTTTATTATAATATGTCAGCAAATATATATATGTACAGGTAGTTTGTTGTTTCTTATCCAATCGAAATGGCCGATAGGGAGAAACAAAATGGGTGAAGTTTGTTTTCTTTAGAAGGATACTTGTATAATTTTTAAATACGATATTTTTGATAAATATATATTTTTACAACTTTTAATTATAATGTTCTACATGTTTGTACACATGTTTGTTAGTGAATGGAAGGCTTTTATTTTCTTCATTGTGGAGATTTCTTTTTTGACAATGAAACACCTCTTTGATTATACATTATAATATGATTATGTGAATATTTTACCTATGTTCTTAAATAATGGATATTGTGTTATCTACATGTGTAGTCAATAAAACACAATAAAATGATTGCTAGACTGGATTCCATGTTACATAGAATGTGATTTCTATATCATAAAACACATTAATATTCGATGTGAATATGATACATTAAGAAAATGTATGATAAGTTGGAGACAACACAGCTTAAAGTCTCACAGGATGTAATGTAAGCTAATCTTTTCTTTCCTCTTTCTATTTCCCTGTAACCTCAGTGCATGACCTGGACTACGGAGCATCAACACATGGAGACCTCCTACAAAGCCTGGATAAACTAGACAACAGGTTACGAGAAGAGCGAGAACATGAACAGTACCTTCACAGCAGCGACTGGGGCCATGAAGATATCCATCATCAACAGCAACCGGACAACGATTGGGACCGGGACGACCGCCCTGACAAGGATCTGGACTACCTGATTCACGACCAGTACCAGGATCTACCCCCACAGCCCAAGCCTCGCGCCAAGCCCCGTTCCCCACCCAGGAGGAAACCGCACCCACCCCAGAACCCTGCGCTGGATCAGGACAGTGAGAGTAGTGACGTTGAGAGACCGGCGACCTTGCGGAGATCAACCTCGCTAAGGTCATCCACCAGGTCATCATCAAACAGGTACTCGTCCAATGAGAACCTGGCTACCTCCAGAGGGCGTTATGCATCGACCGAGAACCTTACCAAGAGGCAATTGAATCGCAGGCAAGAGGTAATGGATATGGACAGTGGTGATGATTATAGTACGTGAAACTGAATGTAGAGGATAAACTTGCAAAGTACAAAATGAAATGACATCATGGGAATTCTTGTATAAAGAGGTGTGATTTAAACGCACCATCGCATGCTTAGGAGACGCGTTTGAATTTTGTAGTTGCGGCTGCGTGCAGTAGTGACTCTTTTATATTAAGAATACTCTAGGGCCCATATTCTGAACCGAAGACTGAGTTTGTATGAGTTGAAGTTGGTGCAAACCTTTGTCTGATGCATCAGTGAACATCAGACAAAATGATTGCAAAATAGCTTCACACGAACTTGCAACTCTTACAGACTCGGTCTTCATTCCAGATTACGGGCCTAGAAGTTTGCTTCAAAAAAAGATTTTCTCTGTAGATAAATAAGTATGTATTTGTTTGAAACTGTACATATTTTCTCTTATCATTACACAAATGATAATGTGAAATGAAAGCTTGATTAGAACTTTAATAAGTGAACATTATTGCAAAAAGGAGTAAGCTATCTGGCTGGCCAGATTGTTATGCAAGTATGACAGCCCCATTGAGTAGTTATCTTTAAAGGCATGAAATTATTGATACAAACAAATAACTATGTACTCTTTTTAGACTTCTGGAAGGTCAATTATTTTTTCCTGATGTGAAAATTTAAGTTTTAAAAGTGATTAAGCATTGAGAGGGAACATTTACCAATTCAATTTAGGGCTTCAAACACAGAAATTTGGCGTGTGAATGTTTGATCCTAAATAGAAAGTTTGCTCTACAGGTGCATGTAACTTTGGTCTTGTGGTTTGATAACTTTTTAAAACCCAACCATGTGAATCTAATTTACAAAGGAAGATGAGATACATGTATCTAAAACTAAAAGTTTGAAAAAAGAGGAACACTAACCAGAAATATATAAATGGAAAAAAAAATGGGTGAAGAAAATAGTATTCCATCAGGATTCCATTCATATTAAAAAAGGTGCATTCCTTCACCGTGATCCCTCGCATTTATCCCCAAGTAGATATTCTATCCTTCAGTATTTATGTCAGGTTCTATAGCTTCTGATCACTCGAGCATTGAAAGTTTAGGCGTTCTCTGGGACCCACACCAACATAAGGGTTTGCCATAGCTCAGTCAATAAAACACCTGTCTAGCAATCAGGAAGTCACTGGTTCCAATCCCAATGGAATCCCATTTTGTTTACTCATTTTCTCATTTTTTTTCAAGACTAAAAATGTGAAATAAAAAATTGTTGGCAAAATAGATGAGCCACTGAAACTATATGCATTGAGATCTCATGCTTATTGACAGTTTGTGGAATTGAGGGGTTTTCCTATAGTGTTAGCATGGGAATACTTAATGCCAAGATTTCCTTTTTTATAGCAAATCTGTGATCTACTTCACCCACAGACGAGGTGGGGAGAAAGAGGAAAAAGAGTGAATAAATATAAACATTATACATGTATATACTGTATGTAAAATAATCAGCATTTGCTGTAAATATAAAGTACTCTGTGTGTTTGACAATGTATAATTAGGTTGTACAGTGATCAGTGTAGATTTTGGGTGAATTTTGCATGTTAACAAAGATGACTAGGACACATTTATCAATTAGATTTATCAAAAATAATTTACTTTGATTATTACTATTACTTTGTAAAAGATATGTGTATGATAACCAGTAAATATCTCTTTCTTTAATTAGTTTTTTATTTTTTATTTAAAAAATAAATCATCAGCTACATGTGCTATTAAATACTAACAAAATGCCTCCATGTTTTTCTTATCATTAACACCCATGAATCTCATTAAAGTCTTATTTATTTTAATGGTTCTAAACATTTAGGAGGGTTCTATACTGTGCTCTTTCTCCAAGGGGTTTGGAAGCAAAATATTTTGTCCGTGTACACCAGCCCTGATTGAATAATTTTATTAACATTATGGACACCTTGAATGTTATATTAGAGGTCTGATTAAACACCATTTCTAATCCTCCACAGATATTGTTTCTCATTCATTCATTCACTCGCTTGCCTTTTTATATCATTTTGCATGTTTATAATTTCCATTTGCTTTCTTTTCCTTTCTTTTATTTGCACCCATTTCCTAGATGATGACCAGATCCCTCCGCCATTCCACCCGGCATACCTCAAACCGGGATGCTCAGACAGGAAGGTCGCCCTCCCACCAGAAGTGAAGGTCGTGACATTTGACCCTTTACCTTCCAAGAGACGATTGAAACGATTTCTGTACTTATGCAATGTATCGAAGGGCCAGAATCTAGAATTACACACATGCAGCGTAACATCTTAGTACGTTCAATCAATGCAAGTGATATTGTAACCGCTACAATGTATCAAAAGGCCAGAACATAGAGATGCAATGTCCATGTGTAGTGTAACATCTGTAATAGGACATTCAATCAATGTAAGTGGAATATTACGTTCAAAACACATGTACATGGGCAGTGTAACATCTGTAATAGTACATTCAATCAATGCAATCTGTACATGTACCTTTGCAATGTATCTTACGTCCAGAAATGTAGATTAAGTGGTCGATATCTCTTATTCAAGGATGTCCAACTGCTCCTAGAGATGGTACAGGAGTCCAGAAGAAGTCCTCTTGTTGCTGGAAAGGCTGAACCTGGACTGATACATGTATATTGTACTTTGTAGGTGTCCACAGGTTGGAACCTGAAATGTAGGAAAGGTCCCGACACCCTGGGCAGTGTATCATCTTTGTACTCTCTAACATAGCCAGCATTTGCTCGAAATATCTTGATGCCCGGCAACATCTCTGAAAGACCGATCGTAAGGGATGTAAACTTCAACCGATGTGAAATTTAGAAGCAAGTGATGTCTCAGCGTGCCACAGAGACAAAGACAATTTTCCTGGATATGTACCACTCTATGGTTGATGAAATACATCTTGGTCGGAGCCATCTGCGATGTATCTCTGAATGGCTTCTGTGTATGATTAATTTCAAGCAATTGATGTCGAAGCTGTGTACACCAAAGCTAATATTGTCAATTTTGTACTTAAAAGATCAGAAAGAAAAGAAAAAAAATTGCAAATGCCAGGATTACGTATCAAATCCGGGCATTGTTGAATAGCCATTTTGGCCGTTTCTCCCACCGTGCGTTCCTACGAAATGCGCCAAAACGCCTGTTCTCTACGCACTGTCAACGAGGCCCTCGAGTGATATGTAATTCAGGGTTTTTTTACAGAATGACTCAACATGTAGCACGCTACAGCACTTGACTTGAACGTGTTAAATTGTAATATTGACCTTCGTAATTGTCCATAAAATGAACTGAATAACATTCAATTTGCTATAAAGATACAGTGAACAAAAAAGTGGTATTTGATTATACTTGTTGCGTTTCAGTGAGTGACAGAATTTGATGTCAGTTTTATCTTAAACGATATCAAGAAATCAACCTTGGTTGTATGCTATAGCTTTTGATTAGCTGAACTTTGGATTATTATAATGGTATCAACAACTCAAAGGGGCATCTTTGATACATACCCTTGAGCAAAAACAACAACAACAACATTCAGGGTCGTAGAAGTTTAGAGTCACTTCTGGTATTTATGAGCAAAGTCATCCTTCCCTATTAAAAGTGCTATCTTTTTTGTTATCTACTTGTCTGGGAATATACTGGATAATGTTTCCTGCAGTGAGACATTTGTTTAGATTGTCCCTTGAAATGTTAAAGCTTATGTTGCAATTGACTTTGTGTTGGACGTTTTGATTATAAATACAAGACCTTTGAAAGGCCTTTAGTTTGATGAGGTAACACGGCCAGTTGATCTTTTCGAAAAAAATCAGGTTTGTTTCTAACTTATGGTGCTGTGGGAAACTTGGGTCACAAAGACTAACAAAATAAGCCTGTGGTATGATTTAAATGTGTATAGTAATATTTCATAAGCGATGTTAGAGATTAACAAGTAATAATTTCTCTCTTTTTTTTGCTAAACCTTGAGGAAAAATTCCAGTCATAACACATGAATAAGATGATTAACAAATAAATAAAAAATTGCCATTTTTTTGTACGCAGTATAGGCCCCAGAGTGATATGTAATGGAGGCTTTATTCTTGCATTAGTATATAATGTAAGATTTTGTTGTGTATGGTTAGTTGGTGCAAGAGGGTTCAAATATATAAAGATATGCCTTCATCACACAGATATAACAATGAGAAGATCGCCGACGTCATGGCAGCGAGAAGAAAATTACCACACAGAAAAGTTGAAATATCCCTGGTGGTAGAAGGTAATCATGTGATGAGTGGTTGTCCGGGGGGCGGGGGAGGTGTTTCACAAAGAGCTGAGTAGCCTCAAAGGTCACATTTAACTTCTACGACCATCTCTGGTTTATAACCGTGCAATCTTAATTGATAGATTTCTAATGGCGCGACATCCCATGGAGTATGGTCAAACTAATGAGGTGATGCGTAATATAAAGCACAAACTAGACGATTTAAGTGTTAATTTTTTAATCTACTCACATCTTTTGTGAAACGCCCCCCCCCCTCAGGTGTGTAACTTATGGTCAGAGATTTCAGTTTGTTTTAAGATCAATACCACTGAAATGATTGTGAACTCTGGCTTTTATGTGTTTTCTCACGCTATTTGTTGTGTTTTTGCTAGAGCCTGTATGTGACCTAGATTAGATCGTTGCGCTGGAGTGCTTCAAGTTCAAACTTTGCAATCAATACTTGTAATCGATTCCACTTTTCCAATCTGCTGCATGCCGAACGAGAACTCCACCTCTTTCTGATTTTACACAGAGTTGTTTTCCCCTCCACTTCTTTTTCTCTCTTCTCGTCTTGCTCTTTATCTCTCTGTCTGTTTCTCACCTCTCACACTATCTCTCTCTCTAACTCTCTAACTCTCTGTCTTTGAATCTCTATCTTGCTGGTTTCTATCCCTCTTCTCTTTTACTTGTTTATTTCTCTCTCACTCTTTAGCTCTCTGTCTCTGAACATCTCTCTCTCTCTCTC
>CALNVZ010003432.1:13318229-13375809 GCA_940671915.1 Paracentrotus lividus | reverse complement strand
ATGCTGGTACAGATTGAATTGGGTATTGTCAAATGAATGCACGTTTCAGTTGGTACCTTCAGAATGACAAACTTTTAACAGACATTTTTGTGCATACATGTATCTCTGTTAACTGAATGCGTATATTGTATATTTAAAACACAGAGTATTGTTTGCTGTTTGAACGTAATAAACCAAATAAATGTGAATAATTTATGCTCAATACGAAGACTGAAAACATCAATTAATGCAATTTTGAAAACTGGATGACGACAAATTTCAATGTACATCGAATACTGCAATTTTGATAGTGGATTACTACATGAATTTGAATATTATTGGGAAATCTGTGTGCATTATTTTTCATCATTGTCTGTATTATGTAAGCTTTGAACGATGCACAAATTATCAGTAAACTTTTGTCTAATTTTGAATTATGTTAATAAATCGTTTCCATAAACCAATGTCAAAGTCAAATTATATGTTTTGAAATCATTACACAAAATATACAATATATCAATGACAGCCATATTGTGTAAGCTTTGTAGATCCCTCTAAAAATTTTGCTTTAGTGCTAATGCATTATCACATGCTGCCTTGCTTTTTCACGATCAAGGATGTACATTTCAGATTCTTGTAAAGTTTATATTGAAATGATTTCTTAATCTGCTCAAGACCAAAATGAATAAATCACAAGCACATCTTGTCACTATATATTATATAAACTTGACTTCTATAATCTTCTTGAGCGGAAGTAATGTATCATTAGTTTAGTAATAGTCCACATTTTAGTGATAATTTTACCTCAATCACTGCTTTGATAATATTTTTTTCGGAAAGTTTATCGGACAGAAAAGGATACCTTTAGAAACTTACATGTTTATTTATCCCAATTGTTTGTTTACATATTTTCATATTATTTTCTATACCTTGCAGTTTCCACCAGTTTGCCCCCCCCCCCATCATCTTTATAATTAAATCTTTAGTTTTTAAATGAAACAAAATGTCTCTATATCCAACTCAATCCCCTTTCTCATATTACCAGCATTTTGATTTTAATATTGATATAATACAACATGTATAAAATGTGGAGCGCTATGCATCAAACTTGCTTTGTGTTGTTTTTTTGTGTTATTTTTTAAATAATTTTGCCAAACATCATATACATCCCTGTATTTTATACTTTGATTACTGATGAAATATACATGTAATCATCTCAATATCATGTACAATTGTCAGTTCTCTTTTATTCAATCAAGCAATTTGTAATATATTTTTGCTATGTAAATTATGAAATGCTATGTAGCAATGGTTATCAGAAGAGACGTTTCTGATTTTTGTGATTTTTTTTTTCTTCAATAACATGTGTAATGTTCATTTAAGTCGTAAAATTGGGTTTAATTTGGTTTCAAATTTAATTTTAAGTTTACATGACTTTATTTTTAAACTTAAAGCTGGTGTATAGTTTCGGGAGAAAGAACAAATTATTTTGATTCAATTAAGATAAATTATGATAGATTGAATCCAATAACTATAATTAAGCAAATATAGTACTTGAAATCTCGTTTTAGTGTCTTTATTTCATAATATAAGGATAAAAAAGATAAGTCGGGGACCCGTCACAGGTTAGCGCTCACGTGGAAAACCAATGGGATTCTCTTGTGTGGGTGTTACACACAGATCGTTCGCACTAATTCACGCCGTAACCTCGGGCGTGCCAATTTGTCAGCAGAGGTCTAAACGGCAGTTGGATTGCGGATTGCGCTATATTCGAACTTTATAAATGAAATTCATTGGAAATATTGAAAGGAATGTCACAAGATCTCTCACACATATCTTTTAGTGCAGTGTGGACAACATGTAACTAAATTTGATCGGTTTTGTGCCAATTCCTTTTTTGCTACCAAAACTATACACCAGGTTTAATCTCACATTATTTTAAGAGTTAATGCTTATCAAACTTTCAAAGTTTATTCCATTATGGAATTGAATGAGTTTCTTGAGTGGTAATGCTAGCCTGAATAGTAATGACATAACTTTGAGCTCAAAGTTTTATGTTGAACTGCATTGGAATTTTGTTACTTTGAAAACAATATCAGTTCTTCCTTTGTTTCATACCTGAATTTATTTTATATAAAAACGTGAATGGGATCAGTTTTTATTGATTTTTTTTTTTTGTCTATAAAGTACAACAGTGAATATATTTGCTTATTTTGATATCATTTGATTAATAAGGCTGTCAGGTATACTAACATATTTCTTTATTAAAAAAGGATGGTGTGTGATAGGGATATATAATATTATGTTACGAAATATAAAAAAATCATAATAGTTTGTTGCAAAAATATATAATTTGTTTGGGATATTTAGGTTTAATTAACTCATTACATATTATACCTTTGTTATCAAGTTGTACTTAATTTCTGACAAAGTTAACTTGTACTTTTTAGATTTGCTTATATGTTTTTAAGGGCTTCCATTGCCATATTTGGTATCTTTTCTGCTGTTCAGATTTATTTTGATATCAATTACGAAGGTACAATTTTTTGTTGACTATATACAATGTTTTATGTTTCTTGTAAGAATGTGTGTTAAGGTACATTACATGTGATAATTAATGGAACCTTGTGGTAAAATATTTATTGTATGTCTGCATCGTAGAAAAGTTTTGTGCCTTTGCAATGTTTATTGTGAAGGGCATTTTTGAGAAAGATGTATGAAATAAAAGACAAGTGTTTTAATGTGAAATAAGTGCTTGTTATAGCAGTATTCATTAGTTCATTGTGTATGGTGTAGAGAGAGAGAGAGATAGATAAAATGAGGGGTTCAACTAGTCAAAAGATAGAGAGACCAGATTGACAGATATAAAGAGAGAGGGGAGGGAGATGGGGGAAAGTATAGTCTTTCATTATCCAAATATTAACCTAAATAAATGAAATTCTGAATTCTTTATCCATCCTTAATCACCCGAGATTCAAACAATATCCGATTTGATTTCTCTCATACACTTATCCTCCCTAACTCCCACAAGATCAAACTCATTAACATTCTCTATATTCCTCTACTAAAAGTTTCATAGTAAAAATATCTAATTAAAATTAATTATCTATCCAAGCTTTAATTCCACTATTCAAAACTCCAAATTTAAGCATTCTCTCCACTCTTTCCTTTCACACACAAAAACAAACACCTGTAGAATTTGGGAGCCTCACCTAATTGTGGTATCTCACTTCACGGAGACAGATTTGAAACAGATTTGGGACTACTTTGGGACAGTTATGACACTCTCCGCGATGGAAAAAAAAGTATCTGAGACGTCTGTAATACTGTTTTTCCTGTACAACCCAAATAGCTATTTACATTAAAAACCATCTCAAAACAGTCCTACATCCGTCTCCACGAAGTGAGATACCAACACTATTAACTTAAAATTAAAGATGCACAGCTAATCGACCCAGTGATCATGACCTAAGATTGCAGTCAACAAGTCAAAGTCAAATTCAGTTCATTACACATCAGCGAGTTTGATCTCTAAACTCAAAATACAATGTTAATTGACCCAGAATTCAAGACCTATGATTGCAGTCAACAACCCATATTCTTTTATTATTCACCAGCTGGATTGGTTAGGGGTTTGAATTAAAAAGATTAAAGGAGGATGACCAAATAACCCAAATAATCAGTTAAGTAATACAATGTATAAAACAGAAAAAGCAAAGAAACAGATCAAGGAAAGTTTTAGAAAAGTTTGAATAAAATAATAAGAAAGTTATGAGCATTTGAATGAGGTGATCACTACCACCATGGACATCCTCACACTGGCAATGGGCCCAAGATGTCACTATCTTAAATTCAATCAAACAAGTACATGTAAGAAAAATCAAGACCAGACATTTTATGTTGAAGGACATGATTAAGAATTTTTAATCATCAGTTTTTTTTTACACACCTTTGGCAAAGCACTAATGATTATGGTAGCAAGACCAAAACCAGAGGAACAAACCCACATACATTTAAAACATGTTGCATTGCATCGGGTAAACAATGATGACTATTAAAGGTGGTGAAATCTCAAATGGAATAAATTAGAAATGGAACAAAACAGACTACTGTTTTCAGTCAGAATTTCACAAATAGTATACACTGTAATCGTGACTTCTTGAAATGACATGAAATAACTTTGAAGAGAATCCAAACAACTTGACAAAGAATGTTTAAAACTAGATATAAATTATAATTCTCAGACAATTTAGGTTGAAAAGGTGATTAGCATCAAGAAAATTACATGTACCTTGTTATAATGAAATTCTGTTTTATTGAACAAATAGCCACACATTGACATTTGTACACGTTTGAAATTGGTGCAAGCAAAATAACCTTATTGTCTAGTATTCCATCTATGCTATTTATAATGGTGACAACTGTAACTTAAAAAAACAAAAAACACCCAAGCAGTTGTGGTCATTAATCAACTTGACTTCCATCAAGTTTTTATAAAGCACAATAAGATAACATATTTCAGAATTAATTTTTGAGCCCAGTTCTCTTGACTTGCAAATAAAATTACAATAGCTAAAGACAGGCTTTAAAGAAACATTGTTAGGATCTGTGACGTCAGAGAGAGTGCACATTACATCTACATGAGAAAATAATATTGTAGTTAAAATTGCTCAGACAGTTCCATTATTTGGAACATGAACCATAATCAAATTAAACTAAATTAATTGTGCAGTCAACTTCCAATATAATATGGTGATTCAAAATTATTTCTTTAATGTTCATTAATTCTTAAGTTTTCATATGAATTTATTGTTTATTTCTATTGTTATTTATTTTGTATCTAATTTTATTGTATTCTCTTTGTATTTCATTATTTTGTATGTCAAGGGTTGCTTGTTTATAAGTTTTTAACCTTTTTTTTTAGCAATCCTGGTATTTTATGCACTACATTGTTTATATCAATTATTGTATCTTGATTTTATCTTTTACCAAATACATGTTAATTTGAATCTCAGCCAAATACCTTCTTATACTGAACATACATAGACACTTGTAAACATGTTTTGAAATCGGTACCAAAAGAATCACCTAAGGGTGTGTTCAATGTTCATTTTCAAATTTTAAACGCCATCATGAATCATGATACAAAACGCAATTACAAAACGCTGATATAAAGAGAAACAAAGTGGGTGTTAATTGTCCCCATTCCCGGTCGTAAAACTAAACGTGTTTCAGATCTCCATTCGGAGGAAAATTTACACGCCGAAAAAGATGCGTTTTGAATCACGATCAGCTTTGATTTTATGACCGTGAGCATCGCAAATGCAACAAAATGCGACACTGAACACAATTAAGTTTTCAAACGTGTTTAAATGTGCTCTCGCAGTGGAAGCTTCCGGTGCAAGTGAAAAAAAAAAGGGCGCAGATGTTTGTTTTTTAGAGCGGGGAATGTAAAGCAATGGACGTATAATCAGCTTTAGATATTCAACACTGAACAGTGTACCTCTGATCGAATTTGTGTTCTGTCTTTTGTAATTGCGTTTTGTATCATGATTCATGTTGGCGTTTAAATTTGAAAGTGGACATTGAACACACCCTCAGTATAATGAAATCTCATTTCATCCATGCTAGTTATAACAGGAATTGACTGTATCACCCCCCCCCCCGGAAGCAAAACAAGTCCACACTGGTACATTTATATCAGCCTGTGGATATTACAGAATGGAAATTAAAATCATTTTGTTTTTAATTCTTAATCATTATAATGTTAGAAAACAGGGGGAAACATGTTATCAAGGGTTATGAAATCACAAGAATAATATGATGGTATGCTGAATGGAGAAAAAGAAGACATGATTAAAATGGAGAGACCAATCAATTCTCCCTATGTCATATAGCCGATATCAGCTTCCGATAACGATATCTGGGGCAGATATGTTGGGACATAAAGTTCCGGTTCCGATCTAAAGCTAGCTATAGTGTGTATCAAGATAACTTCGCCCCTGGACAATTACCCCTAGGACATCTACTCCCAGAAACAGGGTAGGGTTAGGTGTAGAGTTAGGGGGTAGATTTTTGGTTCGGGGTATTTGTCCGGGAGGTAATTGTCCAGGGGGTAGTTGTCCTAGAACAGCTACATGTATGGTGAGCATATAACAGTATTACCCTGCTTTTTATGGAACAGAAGTGATCAAACTAAATACATATTTTGAATCATCAGCATAACATCAGGCATCTTTTATTATTTGCTAGATCAGGACTAAACTGGAGTTCTTACAAGACATGATGTATATTAACACATTGTCAATGATATAATTATTAGAACCAGAAACTCACTTCCAAATAATACCATAATAAATAATAAAAATAATACCCCAAAATTACGCCCCATGCATTCAGAAGCTCTATGTCATTTATATAGGGTGCCATCTCACTTCGCGGAAACAAAATTGAGACAGATTTGCCAACATGGCATTGTCTCCTCTTTTTCCACGACAAAATCTTTTGTCCCACGTACAAAAGGTTACGTGGTTCAAAGGACGGATAAGCCAGCATGCCATTGTACTAGATCTGTCTCCCGTAGCACACAGAATCTGTCGCGGAGACAGATATAGTGCAATGCCATGCGGGCAAATCTGTCTCAATTTTGTTTCCGTGAAGTGAGATAGCACCCTTATAGTATAGTCATTCTAGGACAAAAAAGGGGTCAACCTCACACTAATTGCAACAGAAAATCTGAAACATGTATTTTGATCAGTAAAGTCTCCTCTACAACATATCAAAAGTCCTAAGGATTTGCGAGTGCTGGAGAAGGTCAAATAGTCAAAGTGTCATTTAACGGTCATTTTGGCCTAAAATCATGTAAAAATGATGTAATGTTATGTTTATTCAATTTATAAATAGAAAAATTAGCAAAGCATTCTTATCAAAACTTGGAGTCAATTATGTTATAGAAATAAATGGGACAGGTCTTGGTAGTAACCATTTGAAGGTCAAAAGGTCAGAGGTCAATAAACGTCAAAAACCTGGGAAAATGCCACGAAATTTCCTTGTCCTATAGCTATAACTTTGAGACCCTCTACAGGTATGTCAACCAAACTTGGTTCAATGTTGTTAGGTGAATGAACCTGTAAGGTTTTGGTGATAAATATTTTGAAGGTCAAAGGTCAGAGGTCAATAAAAATCCAAAATCCAGTGTAAATCTTTTGAAAGTTTCCTTTGGCTTAAAACTATAACTTGAGATCGACTAATAATAATGTCAACTAAACCAGTGCATTTCTTGATGTTTGAAATGAATTTTGAAGGCTTTATGACCGGTATCTATTTAAAGTCAAAGGTCAGATGTCAATAAATTTTGGGTCAATTATCATGCAAATGAACTTGGTAAGATTTTGGGTAATCATAACTGGGCGCATTTCAACCAAACTTCTGATCTATCATATTTTATAAAGGTAACTAAATAATGTTTTTGTGACTCTCCATGAAGGTCAAAGGTCAGGGTCACCAAATGAATGTCTTAATTCCTGTAAAAAAGAAAAGATGAGAAACTCCTACTTTATGTTTTGATTGCAATGATAACTGTATCGTAGTTTCTGAATGTATGTCAACACAAACTTGAAGCAATTCTGTATGAATGTAAGAAGATGGAAATACAAAGTTCTAAATGACAACTATGCAAAGGGCAATGGTCATTAAAATGTTATTTTTAGCTTAAAATCCTGTCCAAAACATGAAAAGGACTACTGATGGGAGATGAGCCAACCTGCGCATGGTAAACTCTTTCAAAGTTGAAAGACACATATGCTATGACAGTATAACTATTTTTTCAGTATAATGAAATCCCTTGTCTTCACAATTACTGTCGCAAGCACTTGATAATTAGGAAGGTTATTGCGGTTCATGGCACTTGATTATTGCCAACGTAACTAGTATGTTTTCAAGAATTTAAAGTCAATTAATGACGAAAGAACAATTTACTCATGAGATGACGAGAAGTTTGTTTCATTAATGTTATCAAAAGTTCGGTTGATTATGTAAAAAGAGGACTAATGATATAATGATCTTTTGGGGCAGCTACCTATGTCAAAAACAATGAAAAACATGTACATGTGCATGTACATAGTTTTGTTCCATGATAAATGTAAGAAGCACTGATAAAATGACTTTCAACCTAGCCTTGTTGAATAGTCCATGATTTTTATGTACGTGTAACACTGCAAATATCTGATTAGTCACCAAAAGTATATGTAAAAATGATAAAATATCATCTAAACCGCAAAAGCGCAGTTATAGATCCAGGATTTGAAAATAGAGGGGTGCCTGACCCCATGAGTAGTGAGCCGCCAAGTTTTCCAAATTTAACATGTACAGTCAATTAGTATAAAGTATTATAGAGGGGCGTGTCCCCTGTGCCCCTGCCTGGATCCGCCACTGAAGCATGAGAAGTATTTGAAGGGATTCAAAAGTAATTGCCAGATTGAGTTTTTTACCAAACATCTGTTCTAGAACTACCATTATGCTGATCCATTCTGGTAACAAATGTTTTAAGATCATTTTGAATACTAGCAGTCAGGATTTAATTTGTGTTGGATCTCATTGTGGCTATTAGTTTATTTTGGTAGGTCATTATTCCGTGTAACATTAAAAGAGATAAGATCATTGAGTGCAACTCTTAGTACACAGTATACCATAAATATGTTTTATGTTTATGATGTTACCGGGCTTAGAATTAAATTGAGATAGCATTTCCTCATAAAAGCCTTCAATTTTGTGAGCATTTTCATTTTCACAAATGGACGGTTTAAGTCCTCCAACATTCTCTTCCATTGACAATAAACCTTTACTGTGATGCTAGATTACATTTGCCTTCAACATCGAGAACTTAAGTTCTACGATTGTAGACTACACTCTGTGAGCCCACAATGCCACCCCTTGCCCGTCTGTTTTTCCTGTATCTCTTTAAGTTTTTTTTCCTTTGTTCAACTCAAATAGTGTACCCAAGAGAGCTCAGAATTGCTAAATCCCTTCACTTACTCTGATGAGGGAAAGGCATCTGCTAATATACTTCTCATCCCTGATAGCGAAGCGAACTGATAGAATTACTTGAGGGATGTACTTTGTACAAAGACATAATCACCTGTTTACAGACTTTTAAGAGGGAAGGTTACAAAGTCTACCTCAGTACCAGCGGATTCATTTATCTCATTATTTATACGATCTTTATCTCACGTGGTACTCTCATGGAAATTGCCCAAATATTTTCGAAAACTACCCTAATTAAAAAGACAGTTGGGGAAATGCGATAGAGACCATTTATATTCACATGGACTTTTCCAGGCATTTATCCGCCTGAACTGCGCCGACCCTAATAATACATGTGCACCCTTTCCCGAGGAAATCACCAGGAACGCGCGCCTGAAGAGGGTGGGCGCTTTCTCTTTGAGACCAGGAGCCTCGCATACTAATGGATATTCACTCTAAAATTTTAGTTGTTCGAAATTGACTGTAAGACATTGCCAGAGATAAAGATATGAAATATTTCCATTGGACATGTTTTATTGCTTGGCAAGATGCACTTATAACTGAGCCAGCTATGTGTGCCCAATTTTAAGCATTTTTCATTTAAGATCTTCTCATGATATGTTGGTGTTCATTACTTTAAAATATTTATCATACAACGTTAACGATTGACTTTATCTGGTCCGCTACCAGATTCTCTACACCGATTAATCAAGTGTGGTTTGCAAATTACCTACATGTAGTTGTACTAAAAGTCTATAGCTAAAGGGTTATCGACACCGGAACAGAAGCTAACCTAGACCATGATTAAGATATCTAAAGTGAGTCAGTTGGATACGTGGAGCGGGTGTATTGCCACATAGACTCAGGCTTATACCCAGTCACTTAAGATTGACTCAAGGCTGCGATAAGAACATGTTTTAACCTATCAATATACCGCATAACATACAAGACAAAAAGCTATTTGCGTTTCTCTACTCCACACTCTGCAATCGTAGTGAATCTCAAGTTTAACTTGTTATGTGATGGCTTTACACAACGTTTCTCTGTGTTTGACCTGATCGCTAAATATCTGACCTCATCTCCTGACCAACCTTGACCATTCAAAATATTAGTTGCGTGCAACGTCTACATAATAGGGCAATTATACGTTAGCTTCAGTTCTTGTCCCATGGGAAATCCTCAAGTGATACACAATGCAATTGCAGCCTAAATTTCTTTCATCCACCATTTACCAGGTGACCCTACTATCCTGAATCTACTGACCTCTGACCTGTACATGACTCGTCACCTCGTGTCTGCCCCCTATAGTGGGTGTGAGAGTGGGTTAGCGCGCGGTGGGCGAGGAGTGCGGAAATGGATAGGAGGGGTTTAGGAGGCTGGCCCCAAGGGTTTAGGTCCAGCGGCGAGCTGGTCCTCAGTTAAAACGGAAGGAGGATGGGCAAGGAGAGGGGTTGTTGCGGTGGGCGTCATCTGGAAGGGTTTGCACGAGGGTTTCTTGGAGACAGGTCGGTGGGACTGAGGGCGATGGCTGAGTGCTGTCTACACGTGTGAATATGGGTGTGGGTGCACGGCCGCAGGTGGAAAGCCATGAGTAGGAGAGTGCGGATGGCGGCTAGAGGGTGGAGTCGAGGGAATAGGGTAGCGTGAGAGGAGGTGTTGGGGGGGGGGGGTGAGGCAGGTTGCGTGCTGGGGAGGTGGGGAGGTGAGAGTCGGTCGGAGGGGGGCGGTCGTGGGGGGGGACGGCAGTTAGGGATGAGTCGAAGTGGAGGAAGGAGAGATTTGCTGCATGTCGAGGTGGTGGTGTGTGCACGGAGGGTGTGTTGGGAGGTGGATCGCATGGGGTGAGCGCGTCGTGAGCCGTGTTGAAGCCGTGGCAAGGGAGGTATGGGTTTTACTAGGAGGCAGAGGAAGTGAAGAGGCGTAGAGGTTTAGTCTTAGCAGGGTGAGGCCATGTAGCTGGGGTGGGGGTGATTAAGTTTATGGGCGACGTAGGGGGATAACGGGCAATTTGCTCTATGCAGTTTTCGACGAGCGGGCATAGTGCAATGTCTGGGCGTGGAGCTCCGAGGCGTGAGAGAGTGGTGTCGGGAACACGGTCGTAGGCGTGAGTGCTACATTAAATCTTAGAGCAGAATGAAAGGGGACGAGTCCATTATTTTGAGGAGGGGACACGCAACCGAATTAGCGGATGTCATGAGGTAGTCGGCGGAAGTGGCACGGCAGCTTGAAGAGAGAGCCGAGAGAAGCTCGGCGAGACGGCTGGAACGGCGGGAGGGCGGAGGCCGGATGGATCAACGGGAGGGATGCATGGGAAGTGATGGTAACTTAGCGCACAGAAGAAACTGCCGCTAAGAGAGAACTTCCCTGGGTCGGTTGAAAAAGGGAGCTTGGTGCAGGTCGAGGGGTGGTGGTTCGGAGGAAGGATTGAGTCCTGGAGCGGATGAAATAAAGAGATTGAAGAGGCGCTTTGGGTGATGCATAGTGTTTTCGTAGGCTGAGGGGAGTGGGCGGTGTCAGGACCAGATGTGGGGAGAGAGGAGAGACTGATGTTGGTGTGGCAAGGCCGGGGTGAGTAACACCGATTGTGCTAAAGGTTGGGTGAGATCAGGAATGGGCGTGTGTGAGTCCGACACAGATGGAGGTGGTTCCTAACGATGTAGATTGAGGTATAAATAGTGAGTCTTGGTCACGATTTCGGTGTGCGAAGGACGGCCGTCCAGCATCGGGTGCGGGGAGTGGAGGTGGTGCAAGGGTGTGTGCATAGTGGGTCGGGGGGGGAGGAAGTGAGGTGAGGGCCCAGGTTCGAGGTGGTGAAGAGATTCGGGGTGGTTGGTCGATATATGATTCCAAGGGGGGGGGCGAGTGCGAGGCAGGGGACTTGGGGTTGGTGGTGTCAACCAGGGACCGGGGAGGGGGAGGTGGGAGAGATGGTACCATGAGGTTTGGGAAGAGCTGGAGGAATTGGCCGAAGCGTTTGTAAAAGCTGCGGGTTGACAGTAGTACAGGGTGTGAAATAGTAGAGTTATGGCGGGGAGATCGAGGAGAGTGGAGGGTATGGCGATGCGTGATGAGCTATTGTTGAGAGGCAGAGGAAGTTGGGCGCAGGAAGTTGTACAGTGAATTTGATCTTTATCGATAAGCGGGAAATTTCAAAGAATTGAACACGAATGAAAATGGACCGAGGCACTTCCCTGCGTTATATCCTCCCTTGGTCGCAATCAAGTTGATAGTCCTATGTTTTGCAAACACATCTCGGGACCTTCCTCTAGCCGTATTATTTCAGAGTTGCTCATTTCTCCTGCATCAAGATAGCTGCTTCGCCATCCAACGATCATACGAAAACTAAGCAGTTTGGAATAAACGGACAAGGAGCTAGCTCGCAAAATACAAACAGTCGTCGACCTCTCTGTTGGAAGGAATTGCAGACCGCCCTGGTGCTCGCTCTTGCCCGCCTAGAGTGATAGACGCAACACGACCGGCCTCTCTCCCCTTAGCTCCAGTCATACCAAGAACACTTAGAAGTCTTCGGAATGGTTGATCTTTACCTGAGGGACATCTTATTGACCGCTCTCGAGCAGCGCTTTGAGATCACTCTGTTCAACATGCATGGTCCTACATCAGCTCAAAACCATGCTCAACTGCTGAGCTATTTGCATATTGCCTTTCCTGGTACCGTATACATTAGTAATTTGACCATACAGATTCTGTTAAGGTGGAACTTGATTGCCTAGATATCGATACCATTTATATATTCGGAATAGTCATAAAAAGTGAATAAACAACCCAATCCCAAACTGAGTGAAGTAGTGTACATGGTACTTTCAGAAAGCATGCCTTTTAGAACGCCATCCCAACACTGGGTGGACCTTCTATAACAGTGGAACCCACATTCCTTTGTATCACATATCAAATTAGCTCGTAAACCATATTCTACACCTCTGCACCATTCATAACACTCCTTTTACTATAAGAGCACTCTTTATGAGGTGACTTGATGATGTTGCTAGACGGGAGATTTACTTGATAGGATACATGTTTCATATCTTGTGAGGTTTGAACCATATTTGACTGTATCATATAGTTTATGTAAGTTTACAGCCCCCCCCCCCCATCCCCATAGGCATAACGGCACACTTTCTTTTTCATTTTCACCACATTTTAGACATTTATTGACCTACTGACCTCTTGACCTTCATATGGCTTACTACCAAAACCTGCTCATCTTATTTGCATATGTGTCTTCATACAATAACTTGACCACAGTTCTGTTAAGTATGCTGTTACTAAATTTCTAACGTCTATAAGTGAAAAACAACACATTGACATTACATCATTTTTCACATGATATTAAGGCCAAAAACTGACCTTATTGACTTTGACCCTTTTGACCGCCTTCTCCACCCACTTGAAATCCTTCGTAGGATCTTCTTGAATGGTCTTGTAGAGGAATCTTACTGATCAAGATACATGTTTCAGATTTTCTGTTGCAATTAGTGTGAGGTTGAACCATATATTGACTGTACTATTAGGAGAATTGAAGAAGAAGAAAAAAAGACAAATGCTCATACAATGAGGTTACACAATTTCTACACTAAAATGGAATTACCTGAAAACAAAATGGTGATGATATTAAATATGCTATGAAGTAGATTGATTGATTGATTGATTAGGGTTTAACGACACTACCAACACAATGTGTCATATAAGTGTCAAACTAGATATTACTTTAATGTGTATACTGAGTTAGTTGGGTGGCTACTTTCCCGGGAAAAAATTCCCTACTCTTTTCGAATAGGAAAGCAGGTTCTTTAACGTGCAAGTGGGGTTGCTCTCCATCACACGGGACCGACGGCTTAAAGTCTCCTCCGAAAGACTATAGTTAATTTTTAATGTCTTAATAATTGTCATAGCTACTTTGATAAGCTTCAATGCTATTTATTTTAAAATCTGAGAAAAAGATTTATTTCTTTAAGGAAATCCACAATTCTTGAACGTGAAACGTCACAAAATAACGTTTTTAAATCCGGTACGTCATAAAAATTAGTACGTATGTGGCTGAATTCAACACATTCAATATGGATAATGGCTTTAGACTGATATGAAATTACAAACTCCAGCCGAAGTGTCACGACTACACAACCAGCGTCAAAGGCCGAGTTCCTCCGCTGCGAGCAAATAAGAGTGCGTCAAATGAGAATGACCGATTCTAACACGGGTCATACACAATATCATCACGTCGTTTAGTTAAGGGGATGTATTATTGGTTTGATTACTGGATTGGTGTTGTATAGTTTATTGACAGGGTTTAAATCCATGACGTTTGCCATTTTCTTCTAATGTAAATATTAATTTTCGACTTTAGATCTTCTATATGGATCTGTATTTTAGTTACCTCTAATTAGAGCTTCTTTAGCTAACTTGTCAGCTTTTTCATTTCCTTTGATACCTGTATGGCTCTGGTATCCATGCGAAAACCACCTTTTTGCATAGTTACATCAAGTTTATATAGAGATTCTAGTAACTGTACAAAAAAAAGGGTGTTTAAGGTTTCTGCACTGCAAAGCCATTAAACTAGATAAGGAATTCTTGTAAAAATTACAAAGTGTCTTTTATTCGTGTTTTCAACAATGTGGTAAGGCCATTTTCAAGGCCAACAATTCTGCAGTGTATTATAGACGCACGTCGCCGTAATCTAATCTGATCCCTGTACATTGTTGCTAATACAGGCTATCTCAACTTTATTCTCATCTTTTGACCCATCTCGGTATAGATAGCCTGGAAGTTTCTGTATTTATGCCTGATCTCACCGAATTTTATCTAAATAGACAAGGTCACTAGTGAAGCCCTTTTTGAAAGTTTTAATGTAAGGTCAATTACTTGGCTCAAAAAATCATCCAAGGTGGTATTTTAGGTACTAGAAAAGGAGAAATACTAGTGTTATTTAGTATGTGTATTAGAGCTCCTTGAATACGAAGTCCAAAAGATTTTATTGAAGATTGTTTTTGAGATGGTTTAGAGTTATAAAAACCAACATGTCGCCGGCTGCTGAAAGTAATATCATATGTTGGGTTTGATGTGTTATTTTTTAATTTAATCGCATAGCTAAGAGAAAGTTTCTCGAATCGTAAATGCAAAGGTGGTGTTCATTAGCCTCCACATAAAGGCTTTCCATGGGAGAAGTGCGGAAAGCCCAAGACAGATTCGAAGGCTTGATTCTGTATGTGTTTAATTTTTCAAGATAGGATTTCTTGCGGAGCTATATACTGCACTGCCATAATCAAGTTTTGATCTGATCAAATGATTATAGAGGCGCAGTATGAACAATGCGATCTGGCACCCCAATCCATTCTGGAACGACCTTTAAAAGCGTTTAACGATTTATGCACCTTTCCCTAGATAATCATGATGAGCTTTGAAATTAAGTCTGTTATCAAATATCAGTCCAAGATATTAGCTTGCTGAATACCGGGTATGATAGAACCATTTATTTTAAGTTCAGGATCAGGGTGTAAAGATCGCTCTTATCTACAGAAATGTACGCATACAGGTCTTAGTTTTTGAGAAACGAAAACCGTTTTCATCTGCCCATTTTTCGATTTCTATATAGACAATTTTGTAGATCTGTTTCTATAGTGCTCCATATTTTCGAGACGAACAAGATAAGCAAAAGTCATCGACAAATAGAGATCTATCAAATCCGCGGCGTAACAACATCTCAATGCTGTTTATCTTCAACAAGAAAAGGTAACAACAGAGAGAATTGCTCCTTGACTGTACACCCATTTCTTGATTATGTAGTTCTGATAAGCTGGGATCCGAGGCGAACCTAAAACTCGGTTGGACAGGAAATTTTGATATAAAAATGGCAATTTGCCCCTCACCCAACATTATTAAAGATCTCTCATTAATGCCAATACTTGCCAAGTAGTATCATACGCCTTCTCCAAGTCACAACAAACAGATAACACCACATGGGTGCCCCGAAATAATGCCATCACGAATATAAGACTCTAGGCGAATGAGTGATATCAACAGTTGACTTCAGATTTGGACGAAAACCACTTTGAAATCTGGTAATAAGTCCCTTCTTTTCTAGAAGCCACACCAATCTAGTATTGATCATTCTCTCCATTGTTTTAGAGAACATGTCCTTGAGTTGTGTGAAAGTGTTCTAATATTACAGTGGAGACTTATTGAGATTTCTGATATTACAAAATATCTGATGGAACATTCCTCCAATCAAAATGAAGTGAATTGTTTTTTGCCTACAAGTGTAGTGCAAGTTGAAAACATTTGGTGTTGTAGTTTTTGAGATATGACTAGTTTTCTACATTCAAGTAAAATCAATTTTTCGCACGCCGTCCCATGCCTTTGTGTAGGTTTCGCATAATGACCATTATTTCAGCGCTCCAGAACAATAGATATGCGTAATTTTCCTCGTCGCACAAAATTTAGCATAACTTTTGTTTTACTGAAGCAAATTATACAAAAAAAAGTGGATCAGCAAGGAAAATCTTTTGGCTTTTATTTGGTATCACATAAACACATTATTTGAAAATATTTCACACCTAAATTATTTTTCCCCCGAATGTACCATTTTTTTTTTACACAGACTGTACAAGTCAATTGTCTGGGTCCTGAACTCCTTGTTATAACTAGAGTGAACTGTATTTAAATACAGTTATATTTTAGGAGAGCTTAAGGGGTAGGGGGCTACGCATCAAAACATATCTAATTGATAGATTATGGACAAGGATGAGAAAGGGAATCACTTTTAAACTGGGTGCATTGTGGATTGCATTCACAGAGCTTTTACAAAATAAATGTAAGGTGAGTTTGATTGAATGCCATTTTTAGAATCGAATAAAACATTTGATGAAATACAAATATCATGATGACAATGAGAAGAGATACAATTTTGAACAAGAGAGAGAAAATACACAAGCAAATTAAAAGGACACATTCGCTTTTGAGCAACATAGAGAGAGAGAGAGAGAGAGAGAAGCAAAGTACAAGAGCACAAGGACATATAAAGCTGACAAAGAATTATTATCAACCCCAGTAAAAAAAAAAGAAAATTCTCCTACTTATTGAGTCATCACATAATAATTAAAATTATAATACAGGTTTCTTATAAAGTGCTTTACCAGTTATGGCCAAAGCGCTTACAGTATAGTATTACCCCGGTCATAAAATGCCATAATTTTTACACTCTGTGATATCTTACCCCCTTCTCACTTTTCTTGAATGTTAGTTTCCTCGTCCATTTATAAACAGCATAATTACCACCAAAGCACCTTAGAATTCTTATTTTAAGTAACAATCACAAATGTCACTTGTGATGCTCATTACATGCTAGGTAAACCACCCAAAACTAATGTACCATGGTCAATAAAAACATATTAAGTAATGCAGCAGTAATCATGACAAAAAGAAAACAAAATAAAATGACAGAAAACAGTTGAAGACATATTGCTATCCACCAAAACACAACTGTAAATCATAGATCCTTTTATAAAAGGTTACTTCCAATACAGGTTACATAGTTGTGAGTCTATTCGAATGAAAGCAGCGAGATGTTTCTTTATATTCTCCTCTCTATTAGTAACCATTACATTGAGACCACTCCACTTGACAAATGCTTATGGTATCTTCAAACATAAAAACAATTGCCTTCTTCTATGAACTAGGAAGTGATCCGTCATATTCCTCGACCCATGATGACCTTTCCGTCACTGTACTGGTCTTGCTCTGGTATTCGGAAGAATCCAAGCTTAGCATAGAATTCTAATTGTGGCTTGTCACCCTCCTTCACAATGGAATGGACCCCAGTTGATCCTGTATTGGACAAAAGAGCGTTCAAGAACTGTGATTCATTACGTCAAAACAGACACAAGTCGCCAAGCAAAGAGTTGAGGAAATTGCCAAAATAACTAATTTTGAAATAGTCTTCCATTATCGTTTTCAAACAATGAAGATTAAGAAAATCAAATAGTATTTTCTCCCCTAATTTGACATTTTGGGTATTTTTGTCAAATTCCTCAAGTGACTCTTTGCTCGGCGACTTGTGTCTCATATTGACATGATGGATCACAATTGTGGTAGAACATTTACAGGACGGTAGAAAACGACATAAACCACACTTTTGTATAGCTATATTTCACTAAAAGTATATTTTATTTCATATGAATTAATGATGCTAATATATACTACTTTTTGTTTAGAGACTCTTTTTGAGATTCTGATCAAATGCAAATGAAAAAAAAAATGGTATCAAAATGTTTTCTTATGTATTTCAATGTTTTTTGACATTTCTTGTGTAAATGTTCTTCTAAAAAAAATTTCTTTTGGTTTTCGTTTTAATCGAAATTGTTGGCAATACTTTTTTTTATCATATACAACATGAAATTGATTGAATTTAATCAGTAAAAGTAATAATACAGAAACAGAATTTACCTTGGACTCATCGCGAAAAAAATGTTGAGGGGGGCCATTATGTCAAGGGAGGCCATTATGCCCCCCCCCCCCCCCCCCCCGGGACTGATAGGGGTTAAATGTCCATTTGCTTGCAACCCCTGTTGATATTTAGTCTGGGCCCTATTGCATTATGAGTTACGATTATAGCAAATTTGTCATCAATGGTAACTACCATGGTAACGTCGCTCAACAGCCAATCAAAATGCAGTATTTCACTTAAGGCGCCTTCTCCAAACAAAGTGCGTCAGCTTCCCGCGTCTTTTGTACCAAAAGACGATTTATCGGCTTTCGAATAGAATCCCGAACACGTTAAAAGCAGAAAGCTGATTGTTTCTCGCGTTGGATCAGGAAGCTGCGGGAAACTGACGCACTTTGTTTGGAGAAGGCGCCTAAGTTACATGTAACATTGGTGGCAAAATTACTACAATAGTAACTGTTTATGCAACAGGGCCCTGCAAGAATATATGTCTCTTACCATTAGATTTGAGAGCAGCCAACACACACGCAAGCAGGTTCTTAATAACCTCCTGGTCCTCAACCGAGGGCAGTATATCAACAAGGATAGGAGAGGGAAGACGTCTTGACATGGTGGCCGGCACCTCAGGCTCCTTCTCATGTATACTCTTGATCATCTCCTGATATCAAAAGAACAAATTTATTGATATTGATATTTGTTTTGTAGTTTAATAACTTTGTGTTTAAATTTTAAATAATTATATATGTTATGTATTACCGCTTAGAAACTTTTTGCGTAAAGTGCTATATATATGTTATCATTATTATTATTAAAAATAGAAAACCATGATAACAGTATATATGCAGATATTTTACAGTGTGTTCCAAACAAAAGTAAACCCAAATTTGAAGGCCTCGTATTAATATCGTATAACTTATGTGTCACTAATATTTACATCATGACAAAGAGTAACTCATATTCTATCCAGTGATACCTAATTATACTTGTACCAGCATGGATGACTGGAAACTCGAGTCTTTGAAAACTTTGGTCAAAAACACATTGTACCAAGTTTTGTTAGAAGCAACCACTGCTTTTTGATCATTCATTAATTTTTCGAGGTCAGCCTTCCTGAGTCCATTCATAAGGGACAAAAGATTACTTGGACTATTGAAATGCATGGGCTGATTTTGCCCAAACTTGGTACAAGGCAATTTTTACGCTTGTTTTTTTTTTTTTTAAGCCCAGTGCTCAGTGATCCGTTAAAACACAGGTATAAGTTTTGTATCATTGAATAGAATATGAGTGACTTATTATGAAATAAATATCAAGGTCACACAAGCTAAAATATTTCAAAATGAGGTTTTCAAACTTGGGTTGACTTTTTTCTTGGATGCACTGTATAGCACATTTCATGAGGCTGTGTTTATACCTGTCCAGAGCACTAGAATGAGATATCCCTATTGGATATTTAAAGGGATTAAGTAGCTTTCAAAAACAAGAGCAATTATATCAAGATTAATAAAATTATATTGTTCCAACAGTAACTAGATGAATCTTCGACCGCGCACGGTCGGAAAGCATGCCTCCGTATTGCCACATCGGAAAACAAGTGGATTAGTAAATTACGCAATGCGTAATATATGTCCCCGCCGATAATGTAAAATTCCCATTATATCACCCGATCAGTAGCTGACTCACAAGCGCGAATACACTCCTACGTACTCACACTCGAGCGAACTGCTCGAGCCGTAACGTAAACAATCACCATAATGACTGCTGTAAAGTACAGATTACGGCCTCATCCTTTAGTCGTCAGTAAAGGCCGACTCACCTATGATAATGATCATGCGACAATTCAATCGAGCACAACAATTCCAATGGTCAAAGCTCGAAAGAGCACCGGTGTCAAAATGTCCAAGACAATTCTCTACGACCAGACCGTATTTCTAGATCCTCATCCTAGTGCAATACCAATAAAGCAAACCAGAATCGAATATCGATGAAAAAATGGCGAAGGAGTAGCATTTTGTAGCCAATTAACAATATAGGTCAAAGGTCAAGGTCAAAATTCTGTGAAGAAGTTTTGTAGCCTATACCTAGTGCTATCACATAAAGCAAGCGGAATTGAAATCGGATGAAAATTGGTGAACGAGTAGCATTTTGTAGCCAATGTACAATATAAGTAAATTGAAGGTCAAAGGTCAAAGGGGTCAAATCAAAATTCCGTGACAAAGTTTGTAGTCCTCACCTAGTGCTATCACATAAGCAAACGGAATCGAAATCGGAAGAAAATGGTGAAGGAGTAGCATTTGTAGCCAATGTACAATATAAGTTAATCAAGGTCAAAGGTCAAAGGGGTCAAAAGTCAAAATCCGGTGAACAAGTTTGTAGCCCTCACCTAGTGCTATCATATAAAGCAAACGGATTCGAAATCGGATGAAAAATGGCGAAGGAGTAGAGCATTTTGTAGCAATGTACAAATAGGTGAAAAATCAAGGTCAAGGTCAAAGGGTCAAAAGTAAAATTCCGTGAGGAATTTTGTAGTCCTCACCTAGTGCTATATCTTAAGCAAACAAAATCGAAATCGGATGAAAAATGGCGAAGGAGTAGCATTTTGTAACAATGATCAATATAGGTCAAAATCAAGTCAAAGGTCAAAGGGTCAAAAGTCAAATTCCGTGAGGAAAGTTTTGTAGTCCTCACTAGTGCTATATCATTAAGCAAACAAAATCGAAATCGGATGAAAATGGCGAAGGAGTAGCATTTTGTAACCAATGTACATATAGGTCAAAAATCAAGGTCAAAGGTCAAAGGGTCAAAAGTCAAAATTCCGTGAGGAAGTTTTGTAGTCCTCACCTAGCTTATCATTAAAGCAAACAAAATCGAAATCGGATGAAAAATGCGGAAGGAGTAGCTTTTGTAACCAATGTACAATATAGGTCAAAAATCAAGGTCAAAGGTCAAAGGGGTCAAAAGTCAAATTCGTGAGAAGTTTTGTAGTCCTCACGTAGTGCGATATCATAAAGCAAACAAATCGAAATCGGATGAAAAATGTGCGAAGGAGTAGCATTTTGTAACAATGTACAAAGGTCAAAAAATCAAGGTCAAAGGTCAAAGGGGTCAAAAGTCAAAATTCCGTGAGGAAGTTTTGTAGTCCTCACCTAGTGCTATATCATAAAGCAAACAAAATCGAAATCGGATGAAAAATGGCGAAGGAGTAGCATTTTGTAACCAATGTACAATATAGTCAAAAATCACAGGTCAAAGGGTCAAAAGTCAAAATTCCGTGAGGAAGTTTTGTAGTCCTCACTAGTGCGATATCATAAAGCAAACAATCGAAATCGGATGAAAAATGGCGAAGGAGTAGCATTTTGTAACCAATGTACAATAAAGGTCAAAAATCAGGTCAAAGGTCAAAAGGTCAAAATTCTGTGAGGAAGTTTAGAACCATCACCTAGTGCTATCATATAAAGCTAACGAATTGAAATCGGATGAAAAATGGTAAGGAGTAGCAAATTGAAGATTTTGATCACATACGGACGCCACGCGGACGGATACGGACGGACGGACACACACACGTACGGAGCCCGTTTCATAGTCCCCTGCTCGAACACGTTCGCGGGACAAAAAGGCATGCGCATGTTGAGTATTTTACATCCATTTATACCATGACATCTTTGAGATATTGACCCCAAATCTATTAAAGTTGTATCATCAGAATTATTTCCAACTCAGGAAGGATGGCTACTGATGTAATAAAAAGGATAACATGTTTAAGTTGATCTGTAAGGTCCTTCAGAATTGCACAAACGAGTCATTTACATAAATAACCCGTGACCTTTGATGTCCTGACCTCAAAATCTAATCAGTTCATCTTTCCTCCACATGACCCAAGTTTGAAGTTGATCCATAACGGTTCAGAAGTTACAGCAAGAATGTCCATTTTCATGTATACAATGACGTCTGTGACCCTTGACCTTGACTTCATGGCCTCAAAATATAACAAATTCATTGTCCCTACCATATGCACACATGACCCAAGTTTGATGTTCATCCATCAAACTGTTCTAAGTATCGCAAGACAAGCATTTCACGTAACACAATGTCCTCTGTGGCCTTTGAACTTTGACCTCATGACTATAAATTCTAATCAGTTATTGTCCGTCCCATATGCACATATGACCCAAGTTGAAATTGATCCGTCAACAGTTTTTAAGTTTATTGCGAGACCAAGCCATTTTCATGTACACACATGACCTCTGTGACCATTGACCTGATGACCCAAAATCTGATATAGTTCATTGTTCCCTCCCATATGTAAATATGATCCAAGTTTGAAGTTGATCCCTCAAACGGTTCTAAGTTATCGCAAGAACGAGAGCCATTTTCATGTACACAATGACTGTGACCTTTGACCTCATGACCCCAAAATCTAATAAGTTTATTGACCTCATATATGCACATATGACCCAAGTTTCAAGTTTATCCCTCAAACGTTCTTAAGTTATCGCAAGAACGAGCCATTTTCATGTACACAATGACCTCTGTGACCTTTGACCTCATGACCCCAATTCTAATCAGTTCATTGTACCTACCATATGCATACATGATCCAAGTTTGAAGTTGACCCGTCAAACCGTTCTTAGTATTGCGAGAACGAACCATTTTCATGTATACAATGACATCTGTGACCTTTGACTTTGACTCATGACCCTAAAATCTAATCAGTTCATTGCCCTCCCATAGGCACCACATTACCCAAGTTTGAAGTTGACCCGTCAAACGGTTTTTTATATAGGCTGAGAACGAGCCATACTTCATGATACAATGACCTCTGTGACCTTTGACCTTTGACCTAATGACCCCAAAATCTAATCAGATCATTGTCCCTACCATATGCATACATGATTAAAGTTTGAAAGTGATCCGTGAAACGGTTCTTAAGTTATCGCGAGAACGAAAACGGGACGGACGGACGGACGGACGGACAACCCGAAAACATAATGCCTCTGGCACCACCTTCGGTGGCGGAGGCATAAAAACAAACTACTGAAAGTTTCAGATCAAATGAAAATCATTTACTACCTTAAAACAGTGTAACAAACAATGCCAAGCATACAGTCGAATACCAGTACCCTCTGCTGATAGCCCACCAGGCCGCTAGAGACGGGGGACTTTACAACAGGAAATGGGTGTGTGGAAAAGCACATGGTTTTATAAACCATCCGGTGTTGGTTTATAAATTTTGAGTATGAAATCATTGATATCTCGAAGGTAAAGCAAGCAATTAGCTTGCAATTTTGAAGAGATACCAGACTGACCTAAGTGTTTATAATTATGTTGGCAAAATAAGCTAAATCGAATAAATGTGATTTGAATATCATTCAATGTTACTGCATCCCTTTAAGAAACATCATGCAGGCAAACAAATTCAATACAACACAAATTCATTTTACGACGATCTGAATTAATTTCATGATATGATGTTTGCTTTTCACGTCATAGTTCACTATTTCAACGTATAATACCTTTTTATACAAAAACAGCTTTTCATTGCAACATCAAATTTGTTTCCTCATAAGTGCTGGATTCAAATACCAAACTCTGAGGACCTAAATGTGTTTCCAGAGAGCTTTGCATTTCTAACTCCGTTCAAGTCCAGCTAAAAAAAAAGGGTTTGAATGCCAATATAAGTGGTTAGTTTCGTGGTGGATTTATTTTCGTGAATTTCGTGAGCCGTTCCCTGCGAAAATTTCCACTTCAATAATAAAGCTATTTACAGTAATGAAACATCACAGAAATCTTGAAATTATCCACTCATGAATCTCCCCAACTAGTCCAAAATTCCAAAAGATATCTGTGAAACTATACCTGAGCCGGAGTGAGTTCCTTATCAGCCGTTGGGAGTGGATACTTGGCCTGTAACTCAGGCTTCCAAGCAGCTACCACCTTGGTACGGAAAGCTTGTACATCTAGAGCAGCGAGGACATAGCCAACGATACACTCAGATTCCTCCAGTACAAAACAGTATTCGGGACTAAGAGTGATGAAGCGACCAACATACCTGTTAGACAGAGTTGATATGATACAATGATATCTTTATTATGCTGATTTTAATCAACAGAAATTAAGAGTTCTTCATATGAATATTTTTTTCAAAAGAATATTGTCAACCTTGTCCAAATTGAATCTGTTGGGATAGAAGAAATAGCTGCAACTTCTCAAAAATTTGACTTATTAAAGGTTAGAAAACAATAGGATATGTGATTCATTATGTCAAAATATTGGGGTGAAATATTTTTCAATGTCTGAATCCGTAATGTTTCACGAGTGTTCTGTAAAAAAATTGAGTGAAAACAAGAACAGGAATGTATTTAAAAATTTATCATTTTGCCGATTTCCTTGACGCTTTCCTCGGCGACTTGTGTCTCATTTTGACATGATGGATCATATACAAAGAGAAGATGACTTGAAAAGGCCTGACTTTATATGTACATGGTATAATAATATCCTATGATATTATAACTAACTAGAAGTACTCGAAGTGGGTACTTTTTAAATGTATGATTCTCTATTATAACAAAACAAAAGAATTAGATCAGGATGCACGAAGAAGGATGTACATATGGTCCATCTTATTACTAACGTAGCCTCATACTTACTTGTCTGATAATAGCTGTGGATACTCTTCAAAGCTCTTCATATCACTCCTGTCTTCTGTGTGTTTGTGACAACACATCTTGTACACAGGTTCCTATAAAAACAAAGAAATATTATCATAATGATACAAATCTCAATTACAAACTGATGACAACTTAATGTCTTCTATTTATTTATTGAATCAAATATTTTCTTTTTATTTATTGTTAGCAGAAAAGAAAAATATGCTTTATTAACATTTTGTTCCAGAAAATATAAAAGTGCTACCATACCGTCATGATTTCTGAGTTGTGTATTTGATAGATTGCTTTTTCCCCATCTTATTGACAAGTGGCGACCAACAGGCCAACCCACAGACTATGGCCGGTATTCTCGAAGGGTGACTAAAATTTAGTAGGCTTACTAACTTTAGTCACCCTTCGAGAATACCAACCTTGGTTTTGGAAATTAATGCCTCACCAAAGGGCACAGGCTCATCATCTTGGTTTAAAAACAAGATTATCCATTACCAGACCACCACCCTAAACTGACAAAGCCACTAAACCTCCTAGCTGCAATCTTGAATACAGTTCTAGAATAATGTACACGCTGAATATTTCACAGTGGTTTTATTTTCGCGAATTTCGCAACTTACTGAACATTTCTTTGCAAAGTGAATGCAAATACAATAAATCTGCAAAAATATACTTTTGCGAATTCCCCATCTTTGAAAATCATGAAAAATTATGTATGCGAAAAATAAAGTGTATACAGTATCTTGTTAAATCAAATCACAATCTAACATTAAAAACAAGTTTTTAATACAGAAACAAATCAGAGGAGAAATTGCACAAAAGAAATTGGACATACCTCATCTATTGGGTAGGAATGGCCTAATGGTGAAGACTCTTGTACACACTTGTCGAGGTAGCTGACGACATTAATAAATCAGCGCATTACCAGGGGAGCATACGCTGCAAAATCAAAACCAGAAAATAATAGTTATACAGTCTGTGTCAAATAAAATGGTACAGTTGGAAAACATTTTTTATAGTATGCAAGAGTTAATATCAACGTTGGTATTGTTTGTTATTTTCATAAGCAAGAATATCACTCTTTCTTCTGCCAATTTTCCATCACATTTGGTGCAGTATTTTTTGAGATATGACTAATTTTTTACAATCAAGAAAAATCCATTTTTCGCACGCCGTCCCATGCCTTTGTGTACGATTTCGCATTATGACGTGAATTCAGCGCTCCAGAACAATAGAAGTGCATAATTTCGATTTGTTCCTCGTCGCACAAAACTTAGCATTACTTTTTGTTTACAAAAGCAAATTATACAGGACAAAGCGCATCAGCAAGAAAAATCTTTTGGCTTTAAAGGGATACAGTAACTTTCAAAAACAAGAGCAATTAGATCAAGATGAATAAAACTATATTGCTCTAATAGTAAAAACAAAACTACTGAAAAATTTCAGATCAAATGGAAGTCATTTACTACACAAAACAGTGAACAGCCAAACGCGAGTGAATTTTCAACCCTTTTGCAGCAACCCTCCAGCCCGCTAGGGTCGGGGGAACACGACAGGAAGTGGGATGTCTTGAAAAGCACATGGCAATTTGTTTTTCCACCACGAGATGGTTACTAAATTTGAGTATGAAATCATTGATATCTCGAAAGTAAAGCAAACAATTAACTTTAATTTTGAAAGATACCAGACTGACCTATAAGTTTATAATTATGTTGACAAATGAGCTAAATCAAGAAATGTGATTTGAATATCATTCCTAATGTTCACTGAATCCTTTTAATTGGTAACACAAACACACATTATATGAAAAGATTTCACACCTAAATGATTTTTTCCCCGACTGTACCATTTTTTTTGACACAGACTGTATAATAATCAAACCTGTTTGTACAGCACAAATCACTAACATTAATAAATTAAATATGCACTGATAAAAAGGGTTATAAGCTTGAAGGCTAAATTCAAATGCAGTGAGATTATGCAGTAGAATTTCATTACACCTCTACAATCCATATTATTGCACTTATGTCTTTAACCCTTAGCATGCCACGGACACGTTTTCATGTAATTATACTTATTATCTATAAAAATTGTAATAATTCATTTTCTCTTTAATGGTGGCAGTACAGGCTTTGCAAAACAGCATAGTTATTTGTATTATGTCTGTGGATCGATTTCCTATAATTTACACCAAGCAAGACTATTTCATACCATCTTAAAAGAAAGTCTACTATTTTTGCTATAAATTAATATGGCTTTTATCTAGGTTGAAATGGGCAACCAGTAGGCTACAAACTTAAATGCCAAAGTGGTTTAATAAACATTACTAACCCTTGGTGTGAGACAGACATACTCCATTAAGGGAGTCGACAATGAGCACATATTGGGCGGGCAAGCCTGTATCTAAAGACTGCTGTAGTCTACGTATAAGTTCTACCTAAGTTTTGAATATACAGTCTGTGTCAAATAAAATGGTACAAGTGGAAAACATTTTTTTTTTTAAAGTATGAAAATCAATCACATTCTAAAAGTGTTTGATATTTCCATAAAGTACGAAAATCAGGCTTTCTTTTGCAATTTTTTTTTCCATCCCATTTTGTGTTGTAAATCTTGAGATATGACCAGTTTTCTATAACCAATAAAAAATGTAATTTGCACATGCTTTTCTATGGGTTTCGCACAAAATAGCCATGAACTCAGCGCACTGAAACAATGGATGTGTGTAATTTCAATAAGCTCATCGCCGCACAAAATTTAGCATAACTTTTGTTTTACAAAAGCAAATGATACAAAACAAAGTGCATCAGCAAGAAGAATCTTTTGGCTTTAAGTTGGTACCACAGACATACATCATTTGAGAAGAATTCATACCTCAATAATTTTTTTCCCGCCTGTACCATTTTTTTTTACACAGACTGTATATTAAAATTATTATCATTATTTTTATTTCGTTACTTAGATCTATACTTACATGAAATTCTCCTGTTAAACCTCCCCTGAACATCCACGGCTCATTATCGCCACTCAGGAAAGCCTTCTTGTGATTGGATGTACACCCTGTATAAACAAAAACAACAGATTTAAGACTACTTGAATGACATATTCCCATCATGATGGAGAGGTGGATTACAAGAGGATAGGGATTAAAACGAGGATTGGGATTAGATTAACGAATATGGATTAGAAACCAGGTTCTTAGTGATATGATATGATACATGTAGACAAAACAATGAGAGTGAGAGAATGGAAAATATTGATTAGAAATAAAAGAGGATTGGGAATAGACAGGGAGTTGGGATCAGACGGAAATTGGGATTAGAAAGAGGATTTGGATTAGATAAAGAGATATATGTATTAAAAATCAAGATTTTGATAACAATAAGATACATGTAGATATTAATCAATGACAGAGAGAGAAGGGAAGATATTGATAAGAAATGGAAGGGGGTTAGGATTAGATAAAGGATTGAGATTAGATGATTGGGATTAGATAAAGAGATATGGATTAGAAACCAGGTTCTTAATGACAAAACATATGATACATGTAGATAATCAATGACAGTGAAAGAATGGAAGATATTGACAAGAAATGAAAGGGGGTTGGGATTAGATAAAGGATTGAGATTAGATGACTGGGTTTAGATAAAGGGATATAGATTAGGAAGCAGGATCTTAATGAAACATGTAACAATATGATACATATAAATAATCAATGCCAGTGAGAGAAGGGAAGATACTGATAAGAAATGAAAGGGGGATTGGGATTAGAAAGATGATTTGGATTAGATAAAGAGATATGGATTAGGTAGCAGGATCTTAATGATAAAAATATTATACATATAGATGAATCAATGACAGTGAGAGAATGGAAGATACTGATAAGAAATGAAAGGGGGTTGGGATTAGATGAAGGATCGAGATTAGATGATTGGGATTAGATAAAGGATTGAAATTAGATAAAGGGATATGTAGAAAATCAAGGACAGATTAGATAAAGGATTGGGATTAAATGATTGGAATTAGATAAAGGGATATGGATTAAAGATAAGCAGGATTTTAATGATAACAATATGATACATGTAGATAATCAAGGACAGTGATAGAAGGGAAGATATTGATAAGAAATGAAAGGTGAATTGGGATTAGATGAAGGATTAAGATTAGATGATTGGGATTAGATAAAGGGATATGGATAAAAAAAACACAGGATTTTAATGATAAAAATATGATACATGTAGATAATCAATGACAGTGAGAGGTAACGGAAAATATCGATAAGAAATAGTAGGATTGGGATTAGACAGGGGGTTGAGATTAGCTGGGATCTGGGGATTAGAAAGAAGAATTCAGATAAGATCATCTCAGTGATACGAATATGGGACAGATGAAACAAGGAGAGGCCTTGTATGCAAGATTTTGATACGAAATGAACATGATACAGAAGAAAAATAGTACAAGTGAGAGAGGTTATCATTGTAATACATAGAGACCTTGTTTGTTTGACGAGGTCATGCAAGAGCTAATAAATTCAAATTTAAAATTATCTTATATTCTCTTCGACCTAAGATAAAAACGATAATCCAGTTACATCTAAAAGAGCTGTACTAGGTCTTATATCATGCACTTTCATGAAATATATTTTTAAAGTTTGTGCTCTGTCATCATTTTTTTTTAATTCTTTTTTTTTTAATATGATAAAATCCTAATACATGTATCTGTATTGTGTTGAATTTGAATAAAACAAATTTCATAGCCCAAATGTACTATCGTACACAGGATGATGATAATTTTAAGGAAAGAATAGTGTATTAAAGCATATGAGTGTGATACCAAGGATTTACAAGATACATACATAACAGGATAACAGAACTGTTTGGTTATAACGAAATAAAATGAAAATATCACATTGTGCTAAAAAGATACAATATCACAAAATGGATTGAATGAATTATAGGAAAGGAAAGGATGTAGATGGAAATGATTTCTATGTAATAAATAATATTTCATAGACAGGTTAAAACTATAGATCAAGAGACAAAGGGTTAACATAGATGAGCTGTTTTAATTAAATCTTACTTTGAATAAATAATCTGATATGTACACAATATGTACTTCTATTAAATATGCCATCTGAAACAGAGACATTTGACAATTATTTTAATACCAATACCCTCCCAAGAACTGATGGGAGTTGCAGTGATCAGATCAAACCGGTTTAAACTAGTATGAACCGGTGTGAACCAGTTACAGCCACCAATAACTGGTATATGCCTGCCACAGATGGTTGGTTTCACAGATGAACAACAAATGAAGACTCCTATATTGGACTAGGAATCACAGAGTAGTCATCAAATCGGGTCAAATGTCAACTTTTGCTTGTATTACTATTCAGAATTAACAAACATATGCAACAGGATGGCATTGGGATATCATAATATTCTTAAAAAATAAATAAATAAAGAACAGGTTCACAATTTTATTGTTATTACCGGTAATAAATGTAACAGGAAAAATTCCTTGCAGCGATTCTTTTGTTTGGTTGTTTGCTTTTTTTAACCAGAGCTCTTTTGATTTTATCATAACTCTTTCAAAATTTACAAGAGCTAGAGTGCTCTGTGTAGATGTTTCAATGATGATATGTTTATTTTTATGATCAGAATTAAAGCTATGCAAATTCCAAAGGGCTTTTTTTTTAAACCAAGCAACATTTGACCAAATTCAAATCTACTTCACATGTTCACACTCTTTGTCAGGGTCTATCAACCTCTCTAGCATTTCATTCTGTTAAATCATGAACTGTAGTAGTTCTTAATACGGTCCATGGTTGAATGAATGCTAAAATAGATTAGAAAATATTCATCTAAGAAAAGGCCAACCATAAAAGTCAAATATATTTCACATAAAACACAAGTCAGAGATTTCAACCACCTTTAAATATATTATTTGCTGGACACACATTTTGGGGTATTGTTACTAACATCATAATGCACACATACAGCGATAGTTCCCAAGATTTGTGATAAGGGGGAAAATATATTACATTTCACAAGGCTTCAAAACTACCACATCTCTGACAAAAGAAGTACATTTTTCTATCTCACCTAAGATAAATATCAGTGAATAGTCTAATGTGTCTCTTTTTGAACACTTTCTCCACTGAAAGTCTTCTTTTATCAAGCATAAAAGGGAATATCTATCCAGAAATATCCCTTTCATAGCAATCTCTCTTGAAAAAATTGTTTCACTTTTGATTTAAAACAAAACTTATGAACCAAATAATGAGGTAAGAGATTATGTATATAAATGTTTTTTTCTTATTCCATATCAAAGTGAATTCGAGAATACACGATTATCCAGAGGTAGAAGGGACTTCTTTTGTCTTCAAAAATGGTTTTAGTTGTCAAGCCTTGTAAAACACGTTCAGATTAATTTTAGCAAGAAACTCCAGCCGTCAACAGGTTCATCTTTCTACCCTTTAAACAAAGAAAAGAAACATGATATTAATGAGCACGCTCTGTGAACTTCTCAAACACCTTGGTAAATTGTGCACTACACTTTCACCATTGCAATTTGCTGATGCCATTTCATTTCTTGATGATAAAAACAAAATTTTAAACCGGCTTTTAAACCGGAACAAATAAAGTACTGTATAAACCAATATTTTCAGGATTTTGGACTATTTGGAAATTCGTGAGTTGATAATTTGCAATTTTTGTGATGTTGTCATTACTATAAGTAGCCTTATGTTGAAGTGGAAATTTTTAAAAAGGAGGAACCGTGAAAACAACCACTTATACAGTGATACAAACTTTTATATTATCTACCACAGTAAAAAGTCCATATCTTCTTGTTATTAATTAAATAAATACGGCTGTTTTTAATTTGTTTGAAATAGCTTCTTGTACAAGTGTAGAAATAGGCACCAGGTCGTGAGCAACGTTGTAAGTAAAGTACTTCAAATCACCTAGATGTTGGTCTATTCGCCATATAACATTGTATGTGAATGATCGACACATACAATGTTTATCAGAATAACACAACCTTTGAACAAAATCGTGGGAACTTTCAACTGTACTCATACACTATCATGTCATTCTTAATTACAAATATCAGAAAGCCATAACCACATGGCATGTCTCAATTGACAGAATACTGCCTAGGGTTCCGAATGCTCATTTAGAACCAAAAAGTGTCCGCTATTATTGGTCAGATCAAATGACTTGTACTTTGTGGTTGTACAGGTCTGTTGTCTTGTTAGTGAAACAACTTTCTCTTAAACCTCAGTCTCACAGATGAGACTAACTCCAAACCAACACCAGACCAAACAGAAAACAGCATGACCGCCAACGAAAATGAAATTATTGGTCGGTCTTGTTTTCTGTCTGGACATAGTTTGGTATTGTGGCCATGGTCTGAGATCCTTACAATGAAAATCAGCAGATTTTTTATGGGGGTAAAAAAAAAACATGTGAAAGTGATTAAAAGCCAAACACAGTCCTGTGTGCTGTTCATCTCTGTAAGCAATCCGAATCTGTGAAAGTAGAGAATCATCTATACACAACAAACTGCGCTTTAAATTATGACGTTTTAGCTTGCATGTTCAAACATCAAAGGTGGTTGCAGGACTCAGCACGATTTGCCGTTGAATGTCTAGTGATTAAAATACAATTTCTGTTGAAATACAGTACAGTTTAAAATATACTGCATAAATCATTATTTTTTTGTGATTTTGGAATAGGTGGAATTTATAAACAATTTATTTTGTCACAAGGATATACATGTACCACAAAATCTGAAAAAAAATAAAACACTTCAGAAATAACCACTTATCCAGTATACCAGCAAAAACTAGATGAATCTTCGACCGCGCACGGTCGGAAGGCATGCCTCCGTATTGCCACATCGGAAAAAAAAAGGCATGCGCATGTTGAGTATTTTACATCATTTATACCATGACATCTTTGAGATATTGACCCCAAATCTATTAAAGTTGTATCATCAGAATTATTTCCAACTCAGGAAGGATGGCTACTGATGTAATAAAAAGGATAAACATGTTTAAGTTGATCTGTCAAAGGTCCTTCAAAATTGCACAAACGAGTCATTTACATAAATAACCAGTGACCTTTGATGTCCTGACCTCAAAAATCTAATCAGTTCATCTTTCCCCCACATGACCCAAGTTTGAAGTTGATCCATAAAACGGTTCAGAAGTTACAGCAAGAACGTGCCATTTTCATGTATACAATGACGTCTGTGACCCTTGACCTTTGACTTTATGACCTCAAAATATAATAAATTCATTGTCCCTACCATATGCACACATGACCCAAGTTTGATGTTCATCCATCAAACTGTTCTTAAGTTATCGCAGGAACAAGCCATTTTCACGTACACAATGTCCTCTGTGGCCTTTGAACTTTGACCTCATGACTCTAAATTCTAATCAGTTTATTGTCCGTCCCATATGCACATATTACCCAAGTTTGAAGATGATCCGTTACACAGTTCTTAAGTTATCACGAGAACAAACTATTTCTATGTATACAATGACCTCTGTGACCTTTGACCTTTGACCCAAAATCTAATCAGTTTATTGCCCTCCCATATGCACACATTACTCAAGTTTGAAGTTGACCCGTCACACAGTTCTTAAGTTATTCGCGAGAACGAGCCATTTTCATGCATACAATGACCTCTGTGACCTTTGACCTTTGACCTAATGACCCAAAGTCTAATCAGATCATTGTCCCTACCATATGCATACATGATCCAAGTTTGAAAGTGATCCGTCAAACGGTTCTTAAGTTATCGCGAGAACGAAAACGGGTACGGACGGACGGACGGACGGACGGACGGACGGACGGACAACCCGAAAACATAATGCCTCCGGCACCACCTTCGGTGGCAGAGGCATAAAAATGTCAATAATTGAGTCGTATTACTACAGCTATCTGATAATATTTAGAAGTTTCATAACACGTTTATTTAAAAAAAATTCACTAATAGAATTTTTTCCCCAGCAGATCTGCACGATACTTGCAACCACCTTAAAATTCAATCTGTAATCAACTGCCAACCATATTAAACCGTTAACTCTGGTTTAAGGTTTACAGTGTTTATGTAGATATGGGTGAGGTTTGAATAGATCACTTACTAAAGTGAGCAGCATCGCTTAAAGCCTTCTAGCAGAGCCAATAGAAGGGGACGTACTCACCGATGTGTTCAAACCGGATAACAAAATGTAGAAGGCAAGAGCGAACTCCTAGCGCACATAAAAACATATCCCACTCACTCATAGAATAGATTGATAATGGAACATTCAACTTTGCCGAGTGACTCTGTTATCAATCTATTCCGCTATGTGAGACATTAGCCATTGGAAGCAGGCACATTAGCAATGCACCATTGCAAAAATGAAAACTCCAGTTTCTTTAATAATAAATATTCATCAGTCCAAATATAAAATCATGCTACTCACATTACTTCTGACGAAGATACCGACATCCTCTAATTTCTATCCCTGATTTGTTGCCTTGCAGAAAGATTTCATTCTTATTTGCCAAAGCCAGAATTCTTGAAACATGCTACGATTCTTGTTGTAGTCATACAATGATTTATATCTATCCCCCAGGAGGTCACTCTCTATACGAAGTGTGCATGAACATAATCATTCCAAAAATTACGGGTAAGGGGAGAGTTTTCAAGTCGCATTAGCGGGACTCATGTGGCGCCCAATAAGTCCCCCTATTTCACCCTGTGCCCTGCAGAAACCCTACAGGAATAAAAAAAAAAGATGACACCTGCCATGCCCAAACCCTTTCTCTGCCGATTGTGGTCCAAATGTCCTACAACAAGCCCCTAAATATCCTGGCATTTCTCCAGTAGAGATAAGGAATTTGCCCCTCCAATGCAATATGAGTTAGGAATATCAAGAAGCCCAGCCAAAAGGATTGAAGTCCCCCCATTACCCAGAAAAATAGGAGTGGGATTGGAAAGTACCCAGCTGAAAGGGGTAGGGAATTAGATATTGTTGTTCCCCGCTATAAGAGGCTGAATGAAATTGTGGACTACGATGTACATACACTCCTAAGGGAGAGCGTCCTCCCCGATGTATGTCCGAGCATTTAAAGTTTTTTATTTTAAAACTGGACTTGATCAGTTCTGCATGATGCGCTGCAAACAACCAATGCTGCGCTCCCTAATAATCATTAACCCTTTAGCACCTAAACCGCCCATCAGGTTACCCCAAACTGCTCTCTGTATTCTGCACACTTTAGTCATGTTTGTATCCAAAATACATAGTCAAACATTCCCCTACTTGTTGTGCATAACCTAAAGGGTGTGTGCAACATGTATACAATCAGCACAAAAAAATTACGCTTATGATGACCGAATACGAGAATTTTCCATTAGAACACACTGATGCGTTCAGCCAAGCACTTTCTGCTAATTAGGAGTAAGCTGACATTTTTCAGTCTCTAGGTGCTAAAGGGTTAAACTAAATGTAAATATATTTGTTGAGATCTAGAGGTGCATACATGTGAAGAAGGTGTCCAAGTAGTCACAGCTCAGCTCATCTAGAAGTCCAAAGGCTACAATATCAGAGAATATTCATAAGAGGGAAAAATAAAATGAGAAAAGTCATTAGTAAACCTGGAATTACACCACTGCACCCATTATTTTAATACACACAACACACAAACAAACCAGCACTGCAAATAGGTATAACATCAGTCTGGATTATGCTAATATTAGAGGCGATAAGGCGGGTGTTTCATCAAGTTGGTTTAAGTTATGAAAAACTTAACAAACAAAATGAAATATGACTAGCTAAATGTGATGCAAAAAAAAAAAAAAAAATCAATATTTAATTTAGAAGAACGCATACACCGAGTGAGTCAGAAAAAACTAGACACCTAGAGAAATGTCAATAAAAAGAAGACCAATTTATAAACCCAAAATTATTATACATATTCCTAAAGAGTAACTCTTCCCGCATCTTTTGGTACCAATTTTGTGTGTTGTATCTTTACGCTCGGATGAACACGGCGCATTGTTTGCGAAAATGTAAATTTCGAATTGTACAAAAGTGAAAGTAAAATCAAAACAACAAAATGCTATAAAAAAGCAACTCCAAGCTAATTAAAATAGCATAACTTTTCAACAAAAATGTCTTGAGCTTAATAACTTGGTAGGGGTGTTGTTACACATATTGACCACATTTTGTGTCAAAATGAAATACATGTAGGTCTGTAGAGTCAGGCATGAGTGAACACACGTCAAAGACAAAATAATCACTTTTCACAAGTATTAAGAGGCCTTTTTAGGTCTGTCAGTGACAATTACTTGAAAAATCAATCTAATTTTTACACAGAATCTAGTCGATAACTGTAATAAAACCCTTGCGAAGTTATTTGGCTCAAAACATTTTCCTTAAAAAAGTTATGCTATTTTATTCAGGATGGAGTTGCTTTTTTGTCTGCTTTTGTTGTTTCTAACTTATCTCCATTCTTGCTCAATTCAAAATTGACATGTTCGCAAACAATGCATCGTGTTCATCCAAGCGTAAAGAAATAACACGCGCACTTGGTACCAAAAGAAGCGGACAGAGTTACTCTTTCAGAATATTTATACTAATGTGGGGTTCATTAATTGTTTTGTTTTTTTATTGACATTTTTCTCGGTCTATTTTTTTCTGACTCACTCGGTATAGATTATCCTTATCATTATTAAAACTTTGAATATCAAGGATATTTTTGAGCAACAATTTAATTCAGGTTACGGAAAATACATTCAAAAACTAAGGAAGCATCTTGGGCATCCCGTTTGGCTGTTCATATATCAAATTTTTTGTCAAGTAGTTACTTATGAATGCCTTGATGAAACCCCCCAAGGTACAATAATAATCTTGCACAACATATACAAATTTTGTTTTTAACTGATTCATTTTCAGTACTTATCTGTCCACAAATATGGCAAAAAACTTTTCAAAAGTAGATTCGGACTTTCAGACTGAAATTTAGGAATGATAAATCAATTTGCCATTTAGAAGCCATTAACCCTCTCATGCATAATATGGCAGAATAAATGAGAGTCAGCTACGCTTAAATTCCAACTATAGATTTACTAATGAATAAAAAAAAAATGCTTCATCATGTACATGTAGTACAAAGACAATGATTTTAAAACAGGTGGATTGGAATAAACGTAAGGAAAGTGTTAGAGTGTGCCTGCAGTTTAAAACGTTTGCTCGTACTCGGCTATCATCAAATTATGCACTAGATTGATCGCACCACGTTCATGAAGTGTAAATCACCATAAGTTCTGTTGCAGCATAACTGAGTCCAGCTACAGCATCACTTTTTTTTTAAATCAAGGCTCATGAATGCCCCTCCCCCCCCCAAAAAAAAAAGATGATTAAAACACATGGAGTGTTGTTAAGATGTTTACTGATTTTTTGCCTATTGTTTTGAGCATTGACAGCATTAATATTTCAGTATCCTGAAACAAAGGCTTGAGGTTGCCTACTGAAAAAAGGCAATGTGCTTGGCTAGATTCAAAGAACAAGAAACAAATAAAATAACATCAAAAAAAGAGAGGGAGGGAGTATGCGAGAAACACACCACGAGCAAATGAAATGTGACAAAGAAAACAAAAACAAATTTTTAAGCATGACAATGAAAACATTGAGGCCGACATTGCTGTAAGCATAATCTTTAGTTGCACAGAAGAAGGAAAAATCAACGATCATGCAAAGGATAGAAAAGCGGATGTTGGGGGCGGTAGTTATACCTAGCCACTTGACGAAGGATCCTATCATAGATACAGCTATCTCCATGTCCCACATATAGGGATAGATGTCATAGAGAAGACTTCGGTTGGGCGTATGGAGGAGTCGGGTCATAAGCTGCTTGACCTCTTTGCAGAACTTCAAGAACTCGGTCGCACGTTCCTCCCATTCTTTGGACTAAAAATAGAATAGAATCGGAATGGTGTTTATTTCATCAAAAATCCACATGGCAGCTTAAAAGTTGAATTACATGGAATATACAGGGTAAAAACAAGACATTCTTAAAAAGTGAACATTATAAATTCACATTTCAAATATCATTGGAGAAAACAAGAGAGTCAAAGAAAGAAGGAGAAAAGGGGCAAGAGTGAGAGGGTGACAGAAAGAGATATAGGTAGGGAGGTAGAGAGAGAGAGAGAGAGAGAGAGAGAGAGAGAGGCAGAGAGAGAGAAGGAGATAAAGGAAAAATAATATAAGATATTTGGGAAGAACAAAAAATGTGAAGAAGATAACTTCTAGACTCTCACATGAACGTAAAATATAGTTGTCACTAATTTGATTGATAGCTTAGTTTATTATCTACAGCTCGGTACCATAAATTTTGCGCTCCATCGACACAGAATATTACACTATCAACAGATCAATCACGTTAGAAAGGCTTTATAAATGCAATTTTTTTGTTCAAAACTAATAATACCTAATAAATACAAGAATTTTAATAACCATGCCTCTAAATTCATTTCAACTTGCACTTTCACAACATGACTCATGATAGATACAAGTACTACTCTTCACGGGGAATGTACTTCATTGGAAGACGAAGAAGAAGATGCATGCACATGTATTTCCATTTTAACTCCATTTCTTAACATTAATAATATCATAATGGTTATGACTTAAATCGCTCTGTTCCCTCCCATGCCTCCAGTCAAAATGAAAATTTTAACAAATATATGTCTATACGATAAAAACTGCCTACTTCAAGTCGCATAATAGTTAAGAAATAATTGAAATAGTTAATATAATTGAAGTCAACATCAAGTGCTGGTTATGATGGGATAGAATCAAGTTAATAAAAAAAGTTATTCATGTCATTAGTAAACACCTAAGTGCAATATTTATGAATATATGCTCTTGTACATGGAATCTTTCCGTAGAAATTAAATATAGCAAAGAGTAAATTCCAATTTTAAAAACGTGACCAAGTGAAAATATGTCTAACTACAGGGCCTATTCTCAGTTTTACCTATTCAAGATATTGAATATAAATAGAATATATTTCCAGATTATTAAATTTATTTCCAATAGTGCAATATTTTAATGACAATCAATATGGATCGAGTCAGGCAAATCCACATAACAGCTCTTTTGGACTTTGTTAATAAAGTGGGCATGGGCAATAGATAGAAAAGAGTACAACGATTGGTTAATTTCTCGACTTAAGTAAAGCCTTTGATTCCCTTGATCATAACATCCTATATGAAAAATTACAACTTCTTGGGATAAGAGGAGTCACATTAAGCCTTTTTTAAAAGTTATTATCTAACCCGCGAAACAATTGTTGTACTGGTGATTTAATCTTCGAATGTCAACTTTAAAATGTGGAGTGCCCCAAGGTAGTATTCTTGTCCGCTTTTATTTTTACTTTACATTAATGACATAATCTAATGCTTCACAAAATAAAATGTTTATATTATTTTGCAGATGACACTAGTGTTTTCATGTCCCATAGAGATTGCACAAATCCGAAACAGAATTTAATCATGAATCTGAATATTTGTACAATGGCTTCTTGCCAATAAATATGTAGTGTAACAAAAAGAAACTAAATATCATGTTTATTAACGAATAGTAAAATTAATTTGAGTTACTAACAGATAACTAATGAACGAATTGGATATATCTCGGGTCAGTGCACATAACTTGTCATGTGTATAACATTCGATGTAAATTAACATGGAATAGATCACATTGGTGCATTATGTATAATAACTATCATGAAAAATTTTGGTAGTAAATGTAAGCTTAAACAACTCTCCAAATATCTAAAATGCTTACAATTCATTATCATGCCATATTTAACGTATGGTATCATGTGTGTGGGGTAATGCTGCATTAGTTCGTTTAGATAAAGTCATTAAACTTCAAAAACGTGCAATAAGAATTATAAGCAACTCATCATATTTATTCATACTGCACCTCTGTTTATTCATTAAAATATTTAAATTTTCAAGACATGTATATATACCAAATTTGTATTTATGTATTTATGTAAAATCGCCTACTCCCACACCATTGTCTAATTTATTCACTTTAAATTGTAAATACACAACATACAGTACTAGGAATGCCTATAATTTTCATTTGCCATCCGTGCGAACACAGTATTATTTAAGGACAATTTTTACAAGGACCAGTTCAATGGAACGCTTTACAAAATGACATATAAATCATCCCCCACATTAAGTTCATTTAAGTCGAAATTGAAATCATTTATTTAATTTAAATGTTAAGCAAAGCAATGATAACCCTTTTTAATTTGTATTAATAAACCAGTGGATTGTTATGTTTTTGTGATGTTTTACTGTTTGTTATGTATTATTGTTGTCTTCTTTTATTGAACAATATTGTTAATATAGTATTGTTAATATTATTATTTTGGGGTCAGCCTCACTAAGGCCCAATTCCTTTTTGGCTGCTGCCCACTCTTGCATAATTTTTTTATATGTATTCTATGATCCTATTAATACTCTGATTCTTATAATCTTATGTTCATGTTTTTCATGTTTTTTATGCTTGAGAGAAATAAATTGAATTGAATTGAATTGAATAATATCTAACGTAAGCATAGGTGAATTATCTTCTTCTTTTTTTCCTTTTCTTTTTTAAAATTAAATTTAAATTGTAAGTTAACAAAGCTAGCAACCCAGTGAAATTTGTCCGTGTACTTGTACCGGTAATATGAAAGTTAACCATGGTCAATGAAATATTGGTTTTAGATTGTTAGATCGTAACAAAAACGGTGGCACTTATACCATCGAATTCCACATTGTGGAGCTCTTAGTTTCTACGATAGCATTATAAACATGTAAGTACATTACGTAACACATGCACAGATTATATACATGTATCCTTGTGCTATAATAATCAAATTGCTCTACTTTAAAATTCAGGAGAAATCTACACATATACATGTGTATGAAAGGTTGCATATTAAGTTTTTGTTTAACCATTTATTTTTTAAGAACATTTTTGTTACATTAAAAATTCAATAGTTTAGCAATCCCATAACTCAAGAATTAAAATTTAACATGTATGACAATACATGAACAATGTACATGTACAGGTGTAAGGATATAAAATAAATTCCAGACTGAATTGAATTACGATTCAATTATCAACACCTTTACATAGAAATCTACAGCAAGTATGTCCCTGTTTATTTGCAACATAATTTATAAACAAACCAAAGTTATAAATAACCTATTCTGGTGTACAGAGATAACATCGTCTGCAACTTGAGATCATTGTTCATGGTAAACCATGAAATCACAATGCTTTTACGCATTGAATACTCCCCTGTAAACTATTTTAAGAAAATAGGTCCATTATAAATAACTGAATTAATTGGATAGATAAGAATGTGCTGAATAGAAACCCATTAAATGTCAAAGGCAAATTTTTATCAGATGTACTTTTTGAACGTTTTTTTTTGTCATATACGGGGTTCCCAGCATTTTGAGAAAATAAAATTCCTGATTTTTCCCTGATGAAATCTAACAATTCCCTGATAATCATTTACACCCATTTCCAGTTTCGCATGTTTTCTTTGTTGTCGCTGTGAACTATTTGCAGTATAAAATACTAGTCTGACTGACTACCGAACTTTCAATTTTTGGGTCAATCAAACTTTTCCCTGATTTTGAGGCATTATTATCAAATTCCCTGACTTTTCCCTGACTGGAAAAAGTAAAATAATTTTCCCTGATTTCCCAGATGGGCTGGGAACCCTGATATATTATCAACATAAATTTAGCAAATATAACTACAGTTTGCATGTTTTGGTGGCCAGTTTGAGCAGTCTAGTGATCTATAACATTTCAGTAATGAGACTCATGTACATACATATACTTCTCCAGGGCCCTGTATCATAAATTACAATCAATTGCAAATCAATAGTAGCCAATCAGAATCCTTGATGCATGGACTTCTTGTGTAAAAATGCCCCTGTGAACCAATCAGAATAGTCCTTTCAATTTGCAATCGATCGTAACTCTTATATTACAGGGCACAAATCAATGTTAGCAGCTATGTGGTAGCAGACTATATTTTTTGTGTGTATTTACATGTTTGTCCTTACAGATCTATTACAGACACCTGCAGGTACGTAACATATGAACTACATTGTAGTATGTACATGTACAACCTGATAAAGCTTACACAAAGACAGATAACTGGACAAAGCAATGTAACAAACAATGCCTACATGTCAATGCTGCAACTGCTACAGTGACAAAATCAAATTGTCAAATAAATAATGCAATTCTTTGATAATCCCAATACAATAGCCACCTTTGATATAATTCTTTAATTAGCATTAAAACCCAGATACCAACAATTGCTATGAACCTTTTCTCCAGCTTTTGTCTATCTTACAGCCAATACAGCAGACTTGTATAGCATCACCTAAAGTGCTCAACTACTCAATTCTGCCCTGATTCGTAACCAATAATGCAACATCCTCAGTAGTGAAGTGTAGTCTTATAATACATGGCCATTTGAATGATAAAACAAGTTTTCGCTACGCAATAAATTCTCACCACAATAAATATGTTATCTCGTACCCATACAAATACTTTTCTCCTCAAAATATATTAGTTTCTTGATACAAATTAAATTATAGGTTAATTTATACACTGAATTGTTAATAGTCACCTCAAAAGGTATATTTTTAGACTAGCTATGTATAAAACACAGTCAATGAGAGTGTTGGTCAGTTCGCTCCCGCTGTAACTCACCTTTTCTTGAGAGGCCTTGGAAGAGCCCTTGCGTACACACACTACATAGGCATTCGACCTAAGCCAATGGATATCTTCAAGTTTCTGTGTTGCCTTTGGGCCATGTTCATAGGGCAAGTAGAAGAGTTCACACATAAGATTGAGGTCTTCCTCCGTGATCTTTTCCCTCAGCGTTGTCTTTCTGTCCCTGGTGTCTCCTGAAGGGTTGTCAACGGAACTGTCCACCTGCATCTCACATTCTGCAATGCCATCCGGACTCGAGTCCGAAGCAACAGGCACTTCTTCCACCTTAGGAGTAGGTGGTTTATCATCCGTAATGTCCGCTTCGGGCTTGTCCGCGATGTCCGCGTCAGGCTTGTCTGCGATGTCCGCTTCAGGCTTGTCCGGGATATCCGCTTCCCGCATATCAATGTCCGTCACCTTGCTACTCGTTGCCGTATTTGTAGGCATACTACAGCTGTCCTTGGTAGGGACTATGGACGGCACTTGTTCGTTAATCCTCATATGAGAGCTTTGTGAGTTGTCACCATTGCATTCCATCGGTTCTAACGTATCGTCCATGACAGGAGGTGGGCTAATCAGTGAGTTGACAATGTTTGAAGGAGGTATAAAGTTCTCCATCCCTCCGCGCAGAGGATCAAAGACTTCCCTCTTTTTCAAGATTTCAGCAGCTACCTGAGAGGTTTCCTCCAGGGAAGCAGGGAAAGAAGTGTTTGTGGTCGGAGTGACGCTCATACACGTGTTGACGGTGTTGATGGGCGGGGCTACTACTACTGGTATGGGCGGGACTGGCAATGGGGTAGGAACTGTTGGAGGAGGAGGAATGGGCGTGGCCACTTTCTTGGTGTCAGCTGCCTTGGGTTGGTGGAACATAGGAAGCCAATCTGCAATGGCAAGCTTGAGCGCCACTTCAGGGTCATAATTCCCATGGTTTATCCTGAGTTTCCTTGGACCAGGCTCAGCATTTCCTTCTGTTTCCAGTTGCTCTTCCGCACTTATGGCTGTCTCCTCAGTCATGTCTCCTATAATTGTGTTATTTAAATTGAAAGATGAAAGACGGTTACTTCACATATTCTAATGTATTCAAGCAAAGGTCAAATTGTTACATTATATTCATCTTGTTATAAGAGAGTGAGATCTGGAGAGAGAAAGACAGAGGGAGAGAATGTAGATAAAACATAAGGAGAGAGGTACAGGAGATGAAGGGAATGAGAAATTGAATGAGGGATACATGTACAGTAGGTGGATAAAATTTGCAAGAGGAAAAAGATAAACAGGAGAAAAAGTACTCAACTTTACTACTATACTTTACTATTATAGTCCAACCTCGCTTTCATAATCTGGCCAATTTCCCTCCTTTATTCCCATCAAATTCACCTTAAAGCCTCATTTTCTTTCTCACTTTATTCCAGCTCCTTAGACAAAGACGGACATTATTAATTATACCCCGTAACAATGTTCCCCTAAAAGGACCCACAAATATTGACAGGATTGATGTCCCAAATTACCCTCATATCTGAATATAAACTTATACGGATGAATGCCAGCCCCAACATCAGCAAAGGTCGGGATGTAATTAATACAACAACCAGAAAATGTTATAATACGTCCAGTACGGCACAGTACTCACCCGGAGGTTCATCCTTTTTGTTGTCTTCAGTCCCACCTGCTTTGTTCCATGTTGCTAATGTGTGGAGGGCTATATGATTCAGGTAGTATTCACAGTTTGGATTGGTCAGTACACCACTGGTATAGGGCTTTAGTTCGGTAGACCTTCCCTTGTATGGACCTAGAGAAAAACACAGTTCAGGTCATTTCAAGCCACTTTCAATCTTAAGGCTAAAAGTGCTTCATTAATCTAATTATCATTATTAAAAATTTATCCCATCACACAAAATACTGACATACATGCATGTACGCTTATGAATTTTGCTATCATCAGAGCCAAGGCAATAATAAACAGAAATATGAAGCAAAAAATCAACTTAATTAGGGTAAAAGATGCACGGTGCAAACATATACATATATGCTGAATGTTACTGTTTAATTTTGAATATCTATGTTGACAATAGTCTTTTTTAACAGCCACTTGACCAAATCTGAGCGACTGATATAACACCAGTGTCTTTTCAAATTCTTTCAGCTCAAAACTGGCAAAAATGTTGGCTTCAGTCTGTTCATAGCACGTCATTGACAAAGTGTTCTGAGAAGTGAATGATGGATGAAAGCAATATCATTTCCTTGATGACGTTCTTTATAATTTCCCTTTCTTTTATTTATCTTTTTTAAATTAACCCTCCCTTTACAAAAAAAAGTGTTTTTATCCAAATGAAGAAATAAATACATGTTTTAAGAAGCTAGCTAATTCAAAATGGGGCACTGATGCAAGCACCATCCGCACAACAGCCCTTGCCCTTTGCTACTCAGCTGCAGAATATGCCTGTCCTGTGTGGGGTAGATCAGCCCATGCTTCAAAGATAGACCCATCACTCAACAGTGCATGTAGGGCCATAACAGGTTGCCTGAAACCAACCAAGGTAGACGATATCTACATCCTGAGTGGCATCGCCCCTCCTCACATCAGGAGGCATGTTCTCTCCCAAAAAGAGAAACTTAAGCAAGAAAATGACCCACTCCACCCTCTCTTCAACGCCATGCCTGCAATTAAGCGCTTAAGATCTAGGCACAGTTTCCTTCATTCTATCGTTCCCTTGAACCAAAGCCCCCACAACCGTAGGCTAGACCTTTGGTCAACCCGCCTTGCGTCTGCACCACACAGTGTCAACACCAGTCCAAAAGAGTCCCTCCCACCAGGATTCCGTGAACCTTGGCCTTTCTGGCTGTGTTTAAACCGCTTGCGAGCTGGAGTTGGCCGTTGCAAGGCTCTAATGGTCAAATGGGGCATCAACACTGAAGGACAGCCAGTTTGCGAATGCGGAGAGGAGGAGACCATGAGTCACCTCCTACAATGCCCTCTTCTACCTTCCCCCTGTTCCCCAGCTGATCTTACTACCCTTTCGCCTAATGGGATCGCCTGCGTTCAGTATTTAATGGGCAGAGTTTGAATCACATTCTAATTCACAAATAAACAAAAATTGAGAGAAAGGACTCGAGAAGAAGAAGAAGATTCTTTAAAAAGGCTTTTTTTAGAGAACAAATCCACCTACAGAGAAGATTAAGTATTCAGTGTAATCTAATATGGGAGACTCAGAAAGCAATCATAGACTTGACGGTACACACCCACAGGACCTACTGCTTTAAATCCTGTAAGTTCTCTTTCTAGTCTTTATTCTGTCGGTGGATGATAGTCAATTCCTTGACCATTTACTTTTGCTGTAAACATGTTTGTAAGTGTTCGTGGAGATTAGTTCTTTGATGGACTCAATAAAAACGATCTTCCAGTGATCTACTCTTTAAAAACCTATTCAAGACACTGTTGAACTAGTTACTAATCTCTCATGGACTAATCGGTAATGAAATGGTGGATCTTGTTTCTCAAATCCTATTACGGATTATCAACCTAGATAATGTCTCTTACCTATGTACATCCTTTGTTGATCATAGTCATTGGCATGTATGTTATCCCAGATGACTGGCTTACGTTTGATCACAGAGCTCAGTTCCTTGATGGACTCGATGGTAATGAACTTCGACACAACTTTCCCACCTGTGAAATAAACAAATTGCCATTTATAGCATTTCATTATAACATATAAAATGCAAAACATTACATCCACATGTATAGCTTAATGATGAGGAAAACTAACAGAGGAATAAAACAATAACAATCATAATAATAATAATACTATTATTAGAGGTGGGCTATAGAGGGGTAAAATAAGGGTCATGTTTCAGAACCAAGTTTGTGCTATTCTATTCTTTTAAGCAGCTCTTTGTCCTGATCGATATGCCACCAATTTTAAAAAATCGGATAAAAATTGAGACAGTGCAGGCCAAAAAACGATTTTGAGGGGGCGTGGCCAAAAAATGCTGAGTTATCGCTTTTCAAAATTTGAAAAAGCTGTAATTCTTTATTAAAAGGGCTATAAAGATGATTCTGGTGTCTATTCATATGTATTTCAGCCTGATAAATCAATGACAGTGTCCAAATTGCAATTAGGGGTGAAGAAAGTACTGAAAAGGGGGAATTATAGTTTTAACCCTTTAATTACCGTTAGGGTCTCTGAGGGCACCCCTAGACAAATTGTGTTGCTCAATCAAACCACCTCGTTTTCAGTAATGTCGTTTCATGTCTCTTTTCTTTACATTCTTACGGATCTTTTGACACCAAGTTCATTGGAATCGGACATTCCATGAGAGAGTTACTTGACTTTTCGTGGTCAAAGGGCAAACCGCAATTTGAGATTTTTGTCATTTTGTGTACAAACCAATGGCAAAGTCAGGTTTCCTATTTTACTCATAAAATCACAGGTAAATCATCTTTAGACTGGTTCTAGTATTCATTCAGAATTAAAATTGATCCAGATAATAATTTGAAGTATCAGAAGGTCTACAACTACAATAATTCTTATGTATTTCATTGTTTTATGAATTTCTTATGTATTCTATTGTTTTTATTCTTACATGTATATATCTATGTTTTCCATTATTTTAGGAATTTCAATAATTCAGGCCTTCATTTAGATTTAGTTTTATTCTCAATGAACAATAAAAGCAGTCAAAAGAATGATTTAACAGTGATTTATAGAGTAAAATAGGAAACCTGACTTTGCCATTGGTTTTGTACACAGAATGACAAAAATCTCAAATTGCGGTTTGACCTTTGACCACGAAAAGTCAAGTAACTCTCTCATGGAATGTCCGATTTCAATGAACTTGGCAAAAGATCTGTAAGAATGTAAAGAAAAGAGACATAAAACGACATTACTGAAAACGCGATGGCTTTGATTGAGGAACACAATTTGTCTAGGGGTGCCCTCAGAGACCCTAACAGTAATTAAAGGGTTAAAACTATAATTCCCCCTTTTCAGTACTTTCTTCACCCCTAATTGCAATTTGGACACTGTCACTGGATTTATCAGGCTGAAATACATATAACTAGACACCAGAATCATCTTTATAGCCCTTTTGATAAAAGAATTACAGCTTTTTCAAATTTTGAAAAGCGATGACTCAGCATTTTTTGGCCACGCCCCCTCAAAATCGTTTTTTGGCCCGCACTGTCTCAATTTTTAACCGATTTTCTTAAAATTGGTGGCATATCGATCAGGACAATGAGCTGCTTACAATAAGATAGCACAAACTTGGTTCTGAAACATGACCCATTTATAGCCCACCTCTACTATTATTTATAATGCGCTTTTCCTATAAGCGCTTTTGAGAATATTATTACCCCGATCATTAGATTCCATTTAAGCTCCCATACATTTTACAGGCACCTATATGCAACGCTCAACACTAGCATTTTTTAGTAGTTGCCCAACAGGGCAACCAAATGTTTGATTTTACTCCAAAATGGTTGCCCGAATGAAAAATCTGGTTGCCCTGCAGAAAAAAAATCCCAACAGCAACGCTGAAGTTTTGATTTTTATGTCCAAAACTTTGCATAGAATGTGATAATTTACATCATGTTTTTATAATTTAACCTAGTTCAAAGGGTCTGAAAATGATCTGGCAAATACATACCGAGGTAATACACATTTAATTGTGTTACGTAGGCCCTTACATTGGTCTAGCGAAGAAAAAAAGTGGTTGCCCAATTTGGGCAACTACTTTGATCATTTCTTCCAAATTTGGTTGCCTGAGGGTCAAATCTGGTTGCCCCTGGCAACGGGCCACATGCTAATGATGAGCGCTGCCTATATGAAATTATCCACCCGGGTACCCATTTACACCTAGGTGGAGTGAAACAAATGTAGATAGAATGCCTACGACACTTCTACATGCCATTCATACCTGTCCACATGACCATGATGTCTGGAAGAAGTTTACTGCCAATAGTCTGTAGGTACTCAGAATTCTTCACCGACGGTTGGGCTCTTGTACCGCAATATTCTACAAAGAAAATTTCAGTTGTAGCATCAATAATGTATTTCAGCAATATATAATTTACAAGTATCTTGCTAGATACGACTTGTTTGATAATTGTCCTTCATGTTCAAGATGTTTCTGATCAAGCATGTCATGTATTTTTTGTGTCAAGTATTTGTTTAGTGCTGCTTTTTAGTTACAAGTCAGCCCAATGAATAAATCCAAATGGGTATTACATATCCCCAACGTTTCCAGTTATTATCCAACCGGCAGACGGCGTTACCCATTAACAGCTTTTATTAAAATTGATATAGTTTGCTTAAAACATTCATATCTAAGTCCTTGGGCTAACAACTCGACCATCAGAGCAAAAATGATGACAATGATGATAGTGATGACGATGATGACGATGGTGATGACGATGAAGGTGATGATGGTGATGGTGGTGGTTATGATGATGATGATGATGATGATGGTGATGATGATTTGATTGTGATAAGATAAGATAAGATTTTATTAAACTCTATCGACCCCCGATCGGGAGTATGAGAGTCTGAACAAGAACATATTTACAATAATGAATATATGCATGAGAAAATGAACATATTTACAATAATGATATGCATATACCAATGAACATAATATCAATGATGAATAATGGTGATCGTTATGATGATGGTGGTGATGGTGATGATAATAATGATGTTGATGATGATGGTGATGATTATGATGAGGATTATGATGAGGATTATGATGGACGATGGTGATGATGATGATGATGATGATGACGATGATGATGATGATGATGATGATGATGATGACGATGATGATGATGATGATGATGATGGTGATGGTGATGGTGATGAAGATGATGATGATGATGATGATGATGATGGTGATAATGATGATGGAGATGGAGTAGCTGCTGCTGCTGCTGCTGATGATGATAGTGGTAGTGATGCTGGTGATTATAATGATGGAAGACAATGATGATGATGCTGATGATACTGATGATAATAATGATTATGACAGCTTACCAGTTGGACAGAAGAGGAACTTTGGTTGGCCGAGATATTGGAATGCTTCATTGGTGACTGAAACCTGAGCTTGGGCGAATGATTGAAAGACCTCTGTGTCTGCTACAGACATGTCCGTGTCGATGTCATCAAATAGGAGCGCAAAGGCTTCACATCCAAACTGACTCACCTGATCAAACAAAAGAAATTAAATATTGAAATAATTCCAATCAACAATTATTCATTTTAGTTTAGTTTTGTAATCAAAAACTCAATCTCAAAATAAGAATTTAGATTTAGGTTTCTGGTGTGGGAAAAAGCTAATGGAGCTAGAGCCAGGGTTAAAGGTAGTATCAGCCTTTTGCACAAATTTCGAAAACTAATGCAACTTGGTATAACTGTAGAATATGATCGACCTATACTGTCTATTCAATCTTACTGTCATAGGTTGCCTAGATCAGTAATACGAAACGAAAATCTGACTACCAATCTTGACCAGCTCTCCATCAACATCATTGATATTACAGCGCGTGCGGCACGGACCGCACACAGCAATATACACACGGCGCATCAGCGTGCATTATTCTCTGCGCTAACGGTCAGCGGTTCGCACCGTACGGTATATTTTTCGAGGTTCGAAAAAATAGGGCTGAATTTTGATAATCGCAATATAATGACAAACAAACACATTTGAGCTTAATCATGTTGTGGGAAGATATAGTAATTGGTATACTACTATATCCTCTCAAAAACTAGAATTTTAATATTTTTGCCTGCAAAAGGCTGACACTACCTTTAAAGGTGGGTGGGGCCATTCTGACATAACTTTGTTTCGCTTTAACAGGAACCAATTCACTAATAGCAGGTCGGATGAGAGTCTTGGCCTGGAGCTTTTTAAATGATTTGTTTCGAGTGAGCCAATAGTTCTTGATCATATAAGGAACTCCACATGAGTAGCTGTTTTCATCAGCTGCTAGGAGAGTCTTATTGTTGTCAATGACCTTTAAATGACAGAAACCGTATTACTACGCCAACCATTCATCAATCTAACTTCTCTGGTGCGTTGATACACAAAAGTGCATAATGCCTTATATTAAAGAGCCGAATATTATTATCATCATTATGATGATGTCACAATCCCTCTACAGCAAATAACCTGCAGGGTGTATTTCTCACCTGTTCCAGTTTTCGATTGAGACTTGCGACTTCTTTGGCGTTAGAGAAGGTTATATCCAGGCCCGGTGACAGGGCATAGACGAACAGGATGTCATGATCCTTAGCTGATGAGATTAGACTGGTCAGATGTTCTATAAAATACAGCGTGGGAGGGGGGGGGGGGAATGAGACAAAGAGTCAAGGTCGACAAATAAGACTCACTAATTAATGGCACATTATTTTTTCATAATTTTGGTCCAAACTGTCTCGTGTGCCATGGCACCTGCCTTCATGTACATGTTCAGTCTAGGTGTACATGTATTTGTATATTAATAAACTAGAATAAAGGAGGGGGATAACAATGTAGGATTTGAAGAAAAACTTTGCTTATAATGCAATGTAATACATAGTAACAATTAGTTTCACATAAAAAAAATTTACAAAAATTATAAAACATTTGTCACTCTTATAATGTATGCACATATCGTCGGCCTCATGCCAAAGGAGCCTTAACATTTTTAAAGGCCATTCATATTGTACACATAATAAAAACGGTAAGGCCCTTCTGGCATGAGGCCGACGATATGTTCTGACTATGAACACAAAATAAACCAATATGGACTTGCACATGACATACATGTACATATTCCAATAACCTCCCATATTTCATGTACAGCTTATGTGTGTTCTAAATTGGTAAACTATTATGCATGTACAATCTATACATAAATAGAACATGCACTATGAAAAGCTTCAAGTGTCTCACAAGAAAGGATGATGTTACATGAATAGCACAGTACCCTGTCATGAAACAGAAACCATTTCCTAATCAAAACCAATGAAAAATTTGCATGTCTCAAAATTGAAATTACTAACTTGAAGGGAAGATAGTAATTAATGGCCATTAAAAAAACACGAGCATGGACATGGCATACCCTTAACCGACTATTTCTATCTGGTGGTCAGCCAGGAAACTTACAGGGCTCAGGGCTCCATAACCCAAGACAAAAGTAACCAATCGAAATGCTCAGAAGGCACAATTATCAGTGTTATTTAAGCAGTTAAAGAAAAGCAGTATTTTATACTCAAACGTATGTAAAATGATGATGTTCGTTGAATTTTTGTCCGATACGCAATTACATAATTTTGCAAAATGCGAAAACGGAGTGTCTGAATTTTTCAGACTTGGTCTCAAAAGTTGCGAGACTCTTATAAGAAAAAATTCAGAGAACGCCAGGTTGCGATATATGAAGCAGTTATGGATTTCACCCCACCACCCCCGGGTCTGAATATGCTTTAACAATTATAAAATTGTATAAACTTGAATTGTACCTGCTTCTTCAACGGAGTATAGATCTCTCCAGAAGGCTCTGTGCTTGCAGTCATCTTTGGGAGCGTACATGTAGGTGTTGAGACCTAGACGTTGCATCAGAGAGAACAGGCTCTTCCTTTGTTCTGGGGTCCATGGCCTGCCATAGAATCCTGTAATGAGAATTAGACATTTTACAGTTACATTAATTATAATTTGAACAAGCTATTTGCTAAATTTGTATCAGACTCAATTCTCTCTCTGAATAATAAAACATATGGAGTGCTACATGTAAAGTAAGTACATGATAAGGATGACCATTATGAAGGCAAGTGTACAGGGGAAAACCCCCCCCCAAAAAAAAAAAAAAAAAAAACCCGGCTAGATAAAAGCTTAGTTGGAAACTTTGATTTTGATTATCTTCCACTACCAGTTATGTATTTTGAAACAAAAATACAGATTATGTGGAATAACGTTTAAAACATTTAAACACCTTTTGAGACATTTAATCCTAAGCACGAATACGTGAATGAAAATGACCACAAGCATACATCTGCTAAAATTCAGAAATCTGAAAATCCTGTGCGGGAGCGAAGCGACCAAGCGCAGTGTGGATGCGTGAGGTGGTGTTCACCGGCTTCACCCCTCTAATAGTAGGGAGCTTTTGGACTTTTTACATTGAGAAGATACAGAAATTACTAATTTAATATGTAAATTTACATGATCCACGATTAAAAGTTTCGATACTAAAAACGGGCAGTTATCATTTACATAACTACATAATTAATCCTTTTTTTTTTTATCAGCTTTTAAATTTTGAGGAGCGCGATTACTTGTGCCCCTGCTTGAATTTTAAGGGGGCGGTAAGAGCGCACAAGTTTGCGCCTGCGCTCCTTAAAAATGAAGGACTGTCCAGGCACGCCAATTGATACACAGATATTCTTTTTCCCCCTTAAAATCTTAAAAACGTAACGTTCTGTTTTTTAGACCCTAAAAATCCACAGAACGTAAAATTATATGATTAAAACAGAACAGTTGGCAGGTATGATACATGTACACTGTAATATTGAATTTAGACTCTGTAACATGAAGAAAAAAAATCATGCACACTACAAATGCTAAAGGTCAAAGTAAAGTACATGTTGTTATTCTCTGTCCCATGCATACCTTCCATGATATGCCTACAAAAAAGTATGGACCAACACAAACCTGTTTAGATAATACAGGATGTCGTGAACTACAAATACCACATGTATAGTTCTTTCAGTTGGGAAAGATATACATTGTTGTACAGTCTGTGTCAAATAAAATGGTACAAGTGAAAAACATTTTTTTATAGTATGAAGATTAATCACAACCTGATATTGTTTGGTATTTTTTATAAAGCGGGAAAATCAGACTTTCACCTACAATTTTTTTCATAACATTTGGTGCTGTAATTTTTGAGATATGACTAGTTTTGTGCAATCAAGAGAAATCCAGTTTTCGCACGCCGTCGTATGCCTTTGTGTACGTTTCGCATAATGGCCATGAAATTCAGTGCTCCAGAACAATAGAATGCGTAATTTCGATTTGTTCCTCGTCGCACAATATTTGGCATAACTTTTGTTTTATGAAAGCAAATTATACAGAGCAAAGCGCATCAGCAAGTAAAATCTTTTGGCTTTAATTTGGTACCACATACATACATTATTTGAAAAGATTTCACACCTAAATTATTTTTCCCGACTGTACCATTTTTTTTGACACAGACTGTAGTGCTATTAATTAGGCCTACAGGAGTATGTGCATTAATTAAGTTTAAGTGCCATATAAATGACCACCTAGAACAACACTGTATGTACTAATAAGTGTATTCTAACAAGGAAGGTCAAATACACAAGATATAGGGTAGATGTAGGGAATACCGGACAGTAGGGAATATCGGACGTCACCACATGTCCAGCCCTAGCTGCCAACATAAGATCAACTGAGTTGAAATACCGGCATCTATGGTCAGGTGGTCTGTCTGGGAAGGTTGAATGCTTTATTCGATAATAACAAGTGAGAAATCTCCGAGAAAACTACCACAATCTGTCAAGTGTAGGAAAATTTGCAGCCTGAAAAATGGCCTGATGTAAAATTGACATTTTAGAGAATGTGATGGTATAAAAATAGAATTGGGGCATGACCTCTATTTCATGCATTTGGACATGTGTGGAGGGTGGGCCAAACGTGTATGGAGTGTTTGCACTGTACAAAGCCTGTGTATTGGGGTGGCAGTGTGTTGAAAAGTGCTAGTCAGTCAGTTATTTATTTGTGTAGGGAATACCGGACACCACATGGACGGTTTTTTGTTTAACTTCCGGGTTGAGTTGCTAAGCATGTAGATCAAATAGTAAGTTGCATATATAATATATTATATTTATTATTAAATTGTTTGACAATTTTGAAATGTCTATTTCTCTTTATTATTATTGTGATATGTCATGATCTACGTGAGATATAAAGTTATTCTGAGTGTTTAGAAATTTGTAGTAAAATGCATATAATCTTCTAAAAATGAATAATGTTTAAAAAAATCAATACAAACATGTTATTGTTGATGGTTTACATTCAAATCAGTGCTTCCAGACAGATCTTTATACAAAAAAAAGGGTAAAAACATACTGTCCGGTATTTCCTACACTGTAGGGAATGCCGGACAATTTACGATGACGTCATTATTTGCATATAACTGCCTCAACAAATATTTGATTACCTCAATTTTTTTTGGAAAAATAAAGTTGAATGATGTAGCTAAGCAATGAGAATCTTTTTCTTTTGTGATTTTATTGTTTTCATGTGCTAATTAAGCAAATGAGCTTAAGTGGCCGGTATTCCCTACATCTACCCTATGTTAAATTTCATACGCAGAAAGATGAACATAAAGGTATGCCTACATTATATTTAAAAAAATTGGAGAATATTCTTGAATATCAGGGCTAAATTTAATCATGGTCACTCTAATGTCTTGACCATAAAATGAATTATCATGTAAGAAAGTAAGCAAGAAATATTTTCTTCAGTAATCATACATTAATTCTTCATATACCAAAGAGTAAGCACGCCCAAATTTTGTTAAAATTTGTAAATTTAAACAATAATGATTATCTGTGTCATTCTTACATTGCAATAACGAATGTTTCTCAATATTCTAAATATTACTCAATATTTTTGACAAGTTTGCATGGATAACTGTTGGTCCCAACATACCCCATACTACTGCTAAAAACACAGAGCCATGATAATGAAGTTAATGGTTAATTAAACTATAAAATTATTATTTACTTTCATATTCTTTTTTTTTTTACTGCTGTAAATATTTATGGTTTGTTCAACTGTAAAACGGAATTTTAGCACATCGCAGAATAAGGCCCCTGTGGGTGCAACAATACTGCAAACTGAAAACAAAAATAGGAGGTTTTTTAATTAGGCCTACAATCACCGTCAAATGACTTCTTTTGGAATGACCATTTCAGGGCTTAAATTAAAGGCCCTCGCAAGTCGGAGATCGTGGGGAATGCGCGTTTTTCTTTGCGTTTTTCTTGAGCTCCATTGACTCATACATAATCTACAGTGAGGCTTACGCAAGGGTCGGCCTACTGGGATTAACATTCGGACAGCACGAACATGACGAAGTTGGCCGAATTCAGTCAGTCAATAGGGTCAATAGCTTCGGATTAGTTTATAGACTCTCAACGGGTCTCTTCGTATTAATTCAAAGAGAGGACTTATATAATGCTCCATTTCAAAACAAAACATAGGTTAGATTTACTTCGGACTTCTGGTTAGTTAGTCTAGCCATGAAGGATTATACTCCAGACACCCTGACCCCTGGAGATTACGCAACACGCCGGCTCTGATTGGAATGTTATCATTTCACCCGAGATAAGGTGAATTCCCCATGTTTTATCAATTATACGTCCCTTTAATCGATGGCCACGGAGGCCATGGCCTTGGATGCCCCCCTTACTGGCTTAATGCCTCTTCTGAAATCCCCTGTTTGGCCTTGGAGATTTTAATGACCTTTTCCAGATATTTGCATTGGTGCTGTAATAAGTGCCCTATTGAAAAATGGCCTTGCCCTAAAACTGATGAAATTTAAGGCCTGTCATTTTATCACATCACTTAGCTTCTGAGTTTCCCTGTTATTTAAATGCATCAATCAACATCAAGACAAAAGAATCACACAACAGCTTCGCACAGACCTTTGATCTTGAGCTGTGAAGACCGAGCCACAAGGCCCCTCCCATAGATCCAATACTGCAAAGATGTCAAATTTAGTGGATCGAAGCCAATTTTTACAAAGTAGGCTAGATATAAATCTATTATAAATTGACCATGCATACATGTAGGTGTAAGTGAATATAAAATGGGCCCATAATGGTCAAACAATACACATCATCATCGGAACGAACAATGATAATTCCTTTTTTCTTGTATTTACTTGTTGTATGATGGCGGTGCCCAAGTCTGCGCACCTAAATTTGACCTCAATTTCAATAAAAAGTAAAGTATTATTTTAAGATTCATCAATATTATTCCATTTTCATATTCTATTGATCATTGAAGCAAAAAATCTCAAGAATTAATTTACAAGAACAATGTTTTTTTACGATTTTTGAAGGGCCGTCATTTTGTATTGCAGAATTGAATAGTGCCCATGACTGCGCACTAACTCATTTTGCACGCAAATCAAGCGCACGCAAGTTTTTGACTTTCTTTTTTTGAGAATGGTTGAAATTTTCCAGGGTAGCAAATATAACTTGCTGAAAACCATTTTTAATCAATTTTTTTCGCAGTTTTTGTATCAAAATGGATTGTTGAGGTTAAGATTGCAGGTTGATATTAGCTAGGGGTTTTGTTCTATAAAATTCGCGCATTTACATGGGTGCGCAGACATGGGCACCGCGCAGACTTAGGCACTCTCACCATACCCTCCACTTTTTATGTAAATAACCTCAAATGTCACTGTTGGCCATTGACGTCTGCACAAACAAACACCTGGCCCAGTTTAGCTTCCAGAATGAACTGCAAAGGATTAGGCCTAGATCTAGAATCTAGGCCTAACTGTTAAAGCTGGTGTATAGTGTTGGAGAAGGAAACATCTAATTTGGATTCACAGTTAGATAATATGAAAGACTGAATCCTATAACTGTAACAAAAA
>CALNVZ010003432.1:13267260-13290271 GCA_940671915.1 Paracentrotus lividus | reverse complement strand
AAAAAAAGAATGATCATAGACGGTCCTATACTGTTTGCCTGGATGTAGAAGCTATCCTACCTTGGTATGTGATCATCACCTAGCAGCCCCTCCCATCTCGCTGTGAACTGGGTCTGGTATTGCTGCAGCGCTTCCTTAGTCACATGGACAGGGCTGTTCACATCTGAAAGATATGCATCAAAACTTACAGTCAGTGTGTCTCGAGCTTTCATGGGGAGTGGATCATAATTTGCTGACCCCAGACTTTGTGAAAAGCACTGTAAATACCTGTCTTAAAGGTAAATACTAAAAGTAGCTGTCCCACAATAGACATTCTTTGGCCTGTCTCAAGCATCATCAGGCGAGGGAAAGTGAGATAACGAGTTTGTCAAAGGGGGCAATATTTGGAATATACAAGGCATTACATAAAAAAGGTCTGGCAGCAATAATAAAACTTGCGATAATGGACAACACCTGTTACTGGGTGAGCATCTTTAAGTAATGATCTATGGCATTAAAAAAAATACATTTAGTAATTTAAAGTTCATAAGTTTACTTCATAATGGACATTTTTTTGCGTTGCATTGTTGAGTGGAAAAAAAAAAAAAACAAGCTGGAATTATTAGATATCTTCGTCTTTTATACAATGTCCTCACTTGTCAAAAACTAGCCCGCTCAACTCCCATAAATGATAACACAATAAACACACATATCCAAATTCATATTCTGGATATAGCTTGCCTAACAACTACAACAAACTTGGAACTATTGATTTGAAACATTTTGAACCTTTACATGCAAAATCTATCCATCATGACCAGTATTTATCCTTGGACAAAAACAAGTGTGAAAGTCTACAGCGAATCATACAGAAATCTTTAGTAGGTTTTGAAGTCTTCCAAGTCATGGAAAAAAAGAAAACCCCTTGTAAATTTGGCTTTACTTATTTCTAGCAATGAGTGTTTATATAGATGAAATGAAAATTCTGATTATTCTTACCCGATTCTGGAGAATCATAATGAGGGTCCACAACATCTAGTATCATTATGAATTAAGGAAGCTGAATTTTAGACAGGAAGTATTTGTCAGCTTTTACAACTAACTTTCCTTATATAAGAATATAAATGAGAATGAAATTATAATATTTCAGGAGTTTTAATGTTGAATGTGTAAAGCATAAATTTGCAAGTTCCAATTTAAGTGAATATTCATGTGTGACAAAATCTATCAGACAAATGATTCTGATGACAACTAATTGTTTTGGAACAAGGATAATAAGATTGGTGTGAGTGAATTATGTAATTGATTTTGACTTAACTATCAAAATATGCACATTATACGCTACAAGTTTCAAATAGGGGTGCATGGTGTGCTTGAAATGCACTTGAAATTATGATGTTAAGCGGTACTAATATAAAATTTAGGTCATGTACAAAAGTCGATGGTAAAAGGGACTCTAACCCTAAAATTGATCCCAACATAGCTTCACGAATCAATGTCTAAAAGCAATATCTTAGGATTAATATGAAGCCTAAGATTAATTTTATTTGTGTTGGGATTGATTTTAGCTGTTAGTGAATCACCCCCCAGATGTTTATCTTGTCTGTATTGTCAAGGATACATTTGAAGCTGTGGGTATCAAGAGGAAGACAACCTGGTGGTACTGGTCTGTCTATGGGTACCTGAAAATAAATGTGAAAAAAAATAAACAAATGTAACACATGTATGCGTCAATATTTAAATTCAACCAAAATACTGAATCAATTAACCTCACTGTACAGTTCACACTATTTTTTTGTTATTTTTTAACGATACCCAGTAAGAACTGGGACTATATAAACTAAATTGTATATTGTAAGCATGAAGCCGGATCTAGAGAGGCGGGTGGGGGGTTGCAAACCCCCCAAATAAAAATCGGGACTCATTTTTTTTTTTTTTAATTGAATACTTATCCCTTTTATATTAGTTCTATAGTTTGCTTATACCATAATTATATATGTGTTATTACATTCTTATGCTTCTGCACTTTATTATTTCTCATTCCGATTATTTATCTCGATTTTCCGTTTGCATTCTATCTAATCTCATATTTATATCAATCTTAAGTGTATTATTTCTTTTTTTTGGGTGGGGAGTGGGAGGAGGCTAGCAAGACTTCTTCTCGAATTTTGACCTTGTGAGCCTGTCGACCACTGATTTTTTACCGAAAGTACTATTGTTGAATAATAGGTGGCCCTATGATTTATTCTCTCTCTACTATCTTTTAAAAACCCAATATTTGCGCGGCCCACGCTTCTCCGCTCTCGCGGATTACTAAAATTATAATGCACTACAGACCTAATTTCATACTAAATTCTGATAGTTCAATCATGGCTATAGACATATATATTTTGTGATAGCGCAGTACGTTCGCGCAATAGCTCAGCCAGCTCGAGCTTATCTATCTCATACATAAGGGAATCTACTCATTATCATGACACATTATTCTTATTAATGAAAAATATCAATTAATTATGACTTAGGAATGTTGCCCCGTTTATTATAATATGTCCAGTGATATCTTTATCTCATAATAAAGCTAACTCACTCACATTACAGTCCATTCTTATCTCTCATGCTTCGCGCGACGTTCGAGTTGCTGCGTCGTGTGCCCTTTATAGTCTATAGATGTGCACAAAATAACTCCAAACTCACCTAAGGATGAGAAACTTACTAGATTTTAACATTCATTTCATAATCTCCCTCGAATTTATCTTTATGACTCCTAGTTGTACTCTAGGCCTTATAGAAATCGGGCGGCATTGTCTCTGAATTAACTCGCGCTCCGCTCGCAAGATTTTTTTATTACTTTATTAATTCCTCGCTACAAACCCTTGGCTCCCACCTATTAGACGTAGAACCATCACATTATAGACTTCCGCTCCCGTCGGATACAAGTTTATATCACTTTGACTTCTCCTCGGATTTCGATCTCTGATTTTATTCCTTGTATAGTTTGGAGTGAGCAAATGGTGATTGACTCTGTAGAGCATTTCAACTCATAAATTAATTAGAGGAAATATTGTGCTGAAGCCAAACAAATTATATCGCTGCGTTGTAGGGATTCATTGTATATATCGCATCGGCAGTAAGGTTGTGAATCTAAATACCAATTGATATAAGTTTGAGCATCTTGAATACCTATATATCGGTTCGTATCGACTCTCTTGTACATTTTTTGTGCCTTAGGCTGCTTTAGCTTTGGCTTGCGTCTTTCTTTTTCTTTTTGCACTCAGCTATCCATCAACCTTTCATTCGTGCACCTCATCAAAACAAGAGCATCAACGTAATCTCGTCACTAGAATCTATCGCTTAAAATGAAACATATTTACAGATGACTTATTCTACCTTTGCCTTTTTGCTGTGTCATTTGGCCCTTAAGACACCGTGCGTGTAAACCTATAGTGCGAGCTGGCGTGACTATGAATTCTGCACTGCGAACAGAAACTTTTAGTTGTGTGTCGGGATAAATAATGATCCTGGAATGATGACAATAGCATTATCAATACGGTAGCAATTCCTATAGTGTCTTTCTGTCCCCAGAGTTATCCACAGTCCTGTCCGTGCGTTATATCTCTTCTAGGTTTCCCTAAAGGATTTCGTAGAGCTAACATCAAGGGTGAGCCCATGTACTTTTGAGTCTTTTGTGTAGTCTCTAAAGTGTGATCGCCACATACTTTCTTGTAGCTATAATATAACTCTCTGCGTCATTGTCTTATCATTTACTATATCATGTCCATGTCTGCCTCTCCTCTTTTATTCTTTGGCTCTCTCTCGCGCGCTCAAAGCATAGATCATAATAATATTAGATTGTTAATTTTGTGTGCATTACCATAGAGACAATCTGACAAGGAGTACTCTGAATATAGTGCGCGCTATTGGTGCCTATGTAGACTCGATTGTGCATTTCAATGTAGTGTTCCCGCTTATGTCTAATGCTGTAGTTCCGTATTTCTGTACCATACCTTCAGGTGTACCACGCGCTGTAGAGGAACCTATATGATGAAGTGACAGCGAGTGCGTGCTGAGAAGTCTTACTTGGTTAGCGCACTGATAGGCTGGCCATAGAATGAATTAGGCTTAGTTTGCTTTACAAAGAGGCATATCAAGAGGCCGAATGTTATTCTAGCGCAATGTCAAGAAGGTGAGCAGCTACTTATGTACTCTTGATTTCTATGGAGTGTATAGTGTGATGTATTGTTTGAGCTGATATAGATACTATTAGAACAACAGTGCTTCTAAAGGTAGTTAGGATTTATTCTATACTCTGAATATCCCCAAATACAAAACACTCGCTTCCCTTGTGTAGATATGTCATATATATTTAGAGCACATCATGCTATGGCGGAGAAGTCTCTTGGTTTAGTATAGCACAGCTGATTATGTCTTATGGCGATGGAGAGAGACAGATTAGGAATCCCTGAGACTTCATAGAAGAGAGTGCTCTCAAGAGAGTGACTACGACAATTTAGCAAAATATCGGCTTAAGAACATGAATGAGAACCGCATTCGTCCTAGTGACTGTATAGATACTGCATCACGACCTGTTGGCAGCTTGCTTTGGAAGCACGCGATATTTCTCTCAGAGCTCTAATGAGAAAGGTGCGAAAAAAGAGGAAAGAGGCAGCGCATAATGAATAAAACTGGAAAAATGTAATATATACCTCATTTGATTTTTTCTAAATTCAAGAGAGAAACCTGGAAATTAAAAGTGACACATACTCACGTGTAGATATGTACAATATTTCAAGTATAATTTTCTCTTCGATGATTAACTATGCAGTGAATCTTAATCTGTACGTACTCGTAGCTACAATATATAAATACTTATATTAAGAACTAGTTATTATAGACACATATAGTCGCACTAGACTGAAGTTGGAAAAAACAAACTTACTCTCTATTGTAATTTAATTGCGAGAAATCTATTGGTTCTGAATGTCAATTGATACGCTCGAGTCGAATCCTGCCATTACAATCATCATCATTTATAGAATCGAGATGGACACTATTAATCTGGGAAAGGGGACATAGATGGCTCGTTTGTATAGTTTTTCTATATTTGTTACAGCGCTTTCATTCGTGTTGCCTGATATTATTGGAAACATTCCGTATGTTCCTAAATTTACTAAAGATGCAGACTCGGTGAATGAAAAGGGATGAATTATCTAGTTACTGCGCTCAAATGGACGATATCTTACTGTGAATATATACTAATGGTGAACAGATTATCTCAATTACAGAGCTAGAACAAGACACCTGTAAAGGAGAAACTACTTTTCAATTTCTGTCCTGAAACCTCTCTCGCCGCTCTTGGCCAATAGAAGGAATAAGAAAACAGCTCGATAGGCGAGAAGAGCGAACTCATGGGCGCTGAACACACATTGAGCATCAACACATGTGCCCAACCCAGTGAAATCACGCGAAAAAACCTAATCACTCCCTTATCATCGTGCTTTTTTGATATCAGACTTCAACAATGCTGTAGAGAGTTGTTGACTGATAATTGATTGTTCCTCTTAGTAAGTTGAGTACATCGTGTACGCTAGATCGCTCCACTGGTTGTGATAATAATATTCGAATTCGTGTAGTAGGACTGCTTAAGATAGTCCTCTAAAGATTGAGAGTAGGGTTAATATACCCATTGCTTGTGAGTCCTGTAGATATCTGACTACTTGGTGTCTCCGTCTACCATCTACATGTCTTCGTACAGTAACCATGCTCTCAAATTAGTTATAATAAGAACACTGTGCTATGAGTACCTAAAGATATGAAGGGAGAGTGGAGAATCCTGTTGTCCATGGGGTGTGGACGGTGGGTGTGTGGTACACGAAGGAGTTAAGATGTCTTAGAATATGAGAGGTCGACTAACTCTCCCTAAGTAGTCTCGTGTGCTTGTCTCAAGTAATTAACGACATACCTCCTCATGGTCAAGATGCATGCTAAATAGAGATGCCTCTGCTAACCATTGAGAAACTTTTTAGATGTAGAAATCTTGTTAGCGGTGGCGTTCATATATATGAACTAGTGCTACTCTGGAGCGGCTCTGGAGTTTAAATAGAATAGAGAGCGACTGTCTAAGTCTACTCAGCTTTCTAAGCTTATTGGCGTGCTGTAAGAACGAGCGGTGTATGCTCTTACTGAGAGAGTGCCTTCTCATGGCAAATCCTATCTACAAAATACGAAAATTTGAAAGAAGCTTGTTTGGCATGATTGTATGATTCCTTATTCTCTCAGGTCTAGTTAGGAAGATGCTAACAAGTGCATGCAGAGAGTGCAACAATTTCGTGTTAGAACTCTCAGTGTTCGCGCAAGCTGTGGATGTGATGTGTATGTGCGAAACCTTGAAGTTACGTGAGACAGACAGAGGCTCTATTCAATTATGCTTAGTAACCTCAATCCATTGTTCTAGTGAAATTGTGCCTAAAGAAGCATTCCAGTATGCTCTGTTTGATGAGATTCGGTAATTTATCGGTACATGTGCAAGACATGTGTGATTGATAGTAGAAAGTCTGTTTCAGAATGGATTGTATGATCTCATGCAATGCTTCAAGCCTTGGGTTAAGGCACCTCAGCCCCTATTGTCCACTGTTTGATGTGAATTTAAGTCCAGTGTATTAGAGATTTTAACTATAGTTACAAAGACAATGATGTGAACTGTTATTGAACCTGCTGGTCCCTTATGATTATAGCCTTGAGGAAGACAAGCACCCTCTTATAAACATGTTATCAAATAACATTGACCCGTATTCATAAATGTGTTTCTAAGTTCAGCCATAGCTCAATTAAATCGTGCTTTAACTATTGGTTAGCCAATATTTGAGACCCAAATCTTCCACGTTCTAATTGTTCCTTACTAATTACTGGGTTCTAGAATTGTGCTTAATTGCGTTTAAGAAAAACTACTGTACTTATCATTCCCATGCAGTATTTAATAGTTTCAGGACCAAAATTTCAGATAAATCAAACATTTACCTGTGATTGTGTCAATTCGTTTACCCACAGTTAAACCACAGGTTTAAAGCTATGGCATGAGCCATTGTTGTCTACACTTCTGCTTCACCCAGTTTTATAAAAAGTCTAGACTTACAGTACGACTTCCTTCATATCATCTGAGAGGATCTCCAGCATTGCGTTGTTCTGAGTCTCTGAAGATCGTCTGTACTCAGCCTTCAACAGGGTCTGCATCACCTCCCTCTTGTGTGACGGAACCTGAGGATGAACAAAAACATGGGTTTTTAATCATCGTCAACATTGGTCCTTTCTAAAGACATTTAGTGACCTTTTCATTCTCCTAAAGCTTTGTTTCTCCAAGTAAAAGAGTTTTTAGCCTTTTGCGTCACTGAAGGGATTTGATAACTTCAGTTAGGGATTCTAAAAAGAAAAAATTTCTCAAGCTCATGCTGCTAATCATACTCGCCAAACCTTTAGGTCAGACTTGAAAACACCAGAGATTTTGAAGCTCATTGGTCGCGTTAATGCTGAATAATGATCTGAAAATATGAGTCAGAGTCATAACCGTCCTTAGAGTACGCAAAAACGGATAACACTACAGTCTATGGAGGAAAAATAATCACTTTTTTACTTGGGTGGAGCATGTAATTTGATTGCTTATGAAATGAATTTTTTTAGGGCTTCCCAATTGACACATTATTCCAGGCACTGACAGCAAGTAGGGCCCTAATTCTAAGATTTGCAAACTCCACAAGTTTACTCAATCCCTTTTGATTCTATCAAAATATGTCTTGCTTCTCCCCTCAAAACTTGTCCTTCCATGACTACGATCGGTAAGTGTAAGTTAATCAGAAAGACTTCAAAAACTTATTGTTGAAATTATTCTAATTCAAAGCAACAAAAGTGATACAGATATCATATTCTCTCTTAATGTTCACCCGAGACCAATAGGTCTTGGCCCGTATTCCATAAACATATACTTAAGCAATTGTTAAGTCTAATATTTTTCTAAGATTTTTGTCCAGGAGAAAAAAATTTCTTAGCTTTATACCAAAACACGTTTAAGCAGTACTTTTTTGTCTGAGCGTCAGAAAGCATCAAGCAAAATATGAATTTATTATATCGTCATTTTTTTGTGGTCTTCAAATGCAGCTTGGCATATAATCAACATTAAAGTTAAGCCACTAGGTAGTAGGCTAAAGTTAGCATGATAATTCTCATTTTTTATGAGCGCATTTGAAAAGGGGGGGCTTCAATTCCATTTTAAGACTTTTGACTTACAAATCTAAGGAATATATGCTCACTGCCATAAATAGGCTTGAACAGAATTTTAGATAAGCCGTATTTATGGAATACGCACTTTTAAAGATAAGCAAAAATGCTTAACTTTCATGCTTTATGGAATACGCGGCCCTTACCTAAACAGAGGTTTTCGAGGGCCGCGGGGTTCAACCAGGTTCCTATGACCTTTGCCCTGAGGCGTGGGTTGGCGAGCCGCCTTTGAACCTCTCCGCCTCTTTCCACTGGCTTTGGCTTGTCAAGAATAGCACCATAAGCACAGACCTGTGAGGAAATAAAAATTATTAGGCAGAGTACATAAATCCAACATTTATAAATAATTGTAGCAGCATTTATAAAGCAAGTATTGCCCTGGTCCACTTTTATGGCTCCTAGGTGCCATGACAATTTTAGCTCAGAAATCATTCCAGATAAATAAAATTAATTATAAATGTATTTCTATGTGATGCTACCTATGCAGAATTTCAATTCCAAGTGCACAGAGAAAGTTCAGGGGCCTTATATACGTCCAATATTACTGTTAAACTAGATGAATCCTCGACCTCGATGCCTCCTCCATTGCCAGATCAGAAATATATGGCACATTCAATCTATTCATTTTCATTTATACAAAGACATCTTTGACTTTTCTTTTCGACCTTTGAACTTGTAACCAAAATCAAATCATATCATTGTCACCCCAGTATGCCACACATGTACCAAGTAGAGATGATCTGTCAAACAGTTCTTGACTTATCATGAGAACAAGCTTTTAACCTATTTTGACCTCTTAAAATTTGACCTTTGACATTGTGACCCCCAAAAATCTTCTTAGATCATTTGCCACCCCAGTATGCACACATGTACCAGAATGAAGATGATCCATTACACGGTTCCTTGAGTTATCATAAAACGAGCTATTTCATCTATTTATAACCTCTGTCGACCTTTGACCTCGTAACCCAAAATCCAATCCAGATCATTGCTTCCCAGTATGCACAACATGTACCAAGTATAGGATGATAGTGAAAAGGTTCTGATTATTGTGAGAAGAGCTATTTTTTCTTATTTATTGACCTCTGTGACCTTTACTTAAAAGTTCTTAGATCATTATCATCCCAGTATAGGCACACATTGACCAAGTCATGAAGTGTATTGGTGAAAAGGTCTGAGTTACTGTTGAGAACAAGCTATTTTTCTTATTTTATTGACCTCTGTTGACTTTGACCCTAAAAGCTCTTAGATCATGTCATCCCAGTATGCACACATGTACCAAGATGAAGAAGGGGTTTGATCCATAAACGCGTTCTGGAGTTATCATGAGAACGAGCTATTCTCATCTATTTATTAACCTCTGTTGACTTTGACCTCGTAACCCAAATCTAATTCAGAATCACTTGTCATCCCAGTATGCAACAAATGGTACCAAGTATGGAAGATTGTTAGTGAAAAATGTTCTTGAGTTAGTTGTGAGAAAATGAGCTATTTTTTCTTATTTATTGACCGTCATCGTGAATCTCACTTTGCTACTTACCCAAGACTAGAGTGCAATGATCCAGACCTCCTCCTGTGTCAGTCACAGCTAATGACAATTAACTCATTTACGCAGAGATCGACAGCATAGAGTCGCTCAAAAACGTCCTTGTCTGAATGGTATAAGCTAGACTTCTGCTATGTGAGAGAAACAACAAGTCTTTAAACACGGATCTGCACGTACAATCTGTATTGCCGGCAACAGAACGCGCACGTAACTATCAAATGCCGCATAGCGAGACATATGTCTGTACAGCCAGTGGAAGCAATCATAAGACAAAACTGATCCACAAAAAATAAGACCTAAGTATCCCACTCGGTGATCAAAAGTGAGTAGTGATGCCATGGCTGCACAATACAGTTCATAAGAATCATTTTAGGTGGTGACTCCATAAGGATAATGATTAAAATAGAGTGTGACTAGAGCAGTGAGAGATCTGCGCAGAGCATATATATCATAGGAATAAAGTATTGAGCTAGTGTGCTCAATGCATGAGCCTAACTTCAAATAGTACAGCTCAAATACTAGATATATTCGTCTAGTCAGACAGCATGTTGTGGATTTGAAATTAGATCCTCATGTGCCGTTAATACGATGAGATGTTAATGGCAGTGGTGTGCGTGGAGAAATATGGATTACTACGTTGAACCTTCTGTACTTAATTGGCTACTTAGAGACTCATTTACGCAATTTCGAAGACCATAACTCTTGCATGAGTTTCTATCAATATGAAAACTCTTATGAGAGTGGGAGGTTTTTCCTAAAGTGGGAACGTTCACCCCTTGGGAATTTTTATCTGGTTTTAAAAAATGCAGAATGTTTAAATTATATATAAAGAATAATTAAGTAAACGTTTAATTTGATTAGATAACCGATGTCTAATATTTAAAATAGCGAAGTATTGAGAAATATGTTAAAGTTATTATGGTAATTTTCTTTTTAGACGTGAAATCGTGTCGATGCCACGTGTCTTCTCTGCTATGTGTGGCTTGTGGTTTACTGTGTATAATTTCCTCCAAAAATTGTTTTTCTATGCATGTGGATTAACTTGATAAAAGAGAATTTTGGGATCGCATGATTACACTCAGAGGCATTAATGATATTTCATGAATAATCATGAACATATTGTGTTTTTGTATAGATACATAGCCATCACTCACCAAGAGATGTATGCAATGATCTATGTAATATAAAAGTTTCTCTTCTAGCTATCAAAGGGATAGATATTCACCTTGATTAATATGCAAATTTACACTACATAATTACTTTTAGGAAACTGCTCTCGCACGTGGTATCCGTCTATCGTGACAATCCAAACTATTGAGAAAATAATTCACATAACTTATACAATAGTAATAAGTTGGCGTCTTTCATTTTCTACCATACAATCTCTTCACTATCACGCATTTTTATTTTATATTAGTATCTCGCTCCAACACTTTCTATTTAACAGATTAAATCCAGAGATTTGTAAACTCTCTCCCTTAATCTAAGCAATATATAGGGGAAAATCATTCATGGTGGTGGTACTTTTAGATTACGTTATAGATAGCAAGATAGATCAACATAATTTTATGGAATAAAGTCAAAAATATAAGGGAGAAAAAAGATGAGGACAACTTTATGTGAAGTTTTGTGTAGAGAGCATTAGGCAAGGGAATAACTGGACCAAAAGTAATGCCCTTATGGCCAGTTTGTGTGAGAGTAGGACACAGTTAAAGAATTAAACTTACCTGTGCCGGTGCAGACAAGTTGGAATATGTTTTGTAAACAGACAACAAGTTCTCACTTGAACCATCAGAGCTGTCTGATGCAAATCATTTCAGTGGTGTTGCTCAGATACGGATTGAACTGACATGGTTTGGATTCTTTGTATAAGTGAGACAGGCGCTAAGATTTTACGTCTAGAATACTCAGAAATACTCCAGAATGATGTTTGCTATTGATAACCGCTTTATTCCAAGACAGATAACATAAAACGGTGACCGAGAGTTGACAGTAACCATAATCCTAATAGTAAATGAACGAGTGCTCTATATCCATCTAATACACAATAAATTATTTTAACATAAATGAGTACGCAATATGCGATAAATAATATAGTGAGATACCAATTATTTATTCATCTCATCCTGTTGCTTAAGCTCATGCTAATTATATTGGTGCCTATAAAAAATACACAAAAAAAAAACAAAAATAAAAACACTGCTGTTATACAGTCGATACTTATTAGTGTGGCTCAGTATAACAAGTTTAGCCAGGCTATATCTGGTAAGGTGCACACCATATAGTTCAACCATTACATTATATAACTCTAACTACATCATGATACCTATTTTGTCTTACAAATGTCCTCAAATTCAATGTACATATCAACAATGATGATGGAAGTTCTCAAAATATCAATACGTTACATATATTAAATAATATAACACCCACTGAAGTTGCACGATACGTTGTGCAACTTGTTAAGATACCACTCAACTACTCACAAGTGCTCTGTACTAAATGTGATGTCGGTCTACTTCTCTCTCATTTAGACGCTACCTCTCTTTTGTCATGTGGTCATGCTCTTCTAGATATTATAAATAAGTCTGGTTATGTATTAGATCTTTCACTACTAATGGATTAATTGTAAATCTATGAGAAGAGCGTATATATTCCTCGCGCGGATAAAATGATGTGCAATTGGATATTTAACATATCTATCATAGAATGTAGACTACTGTCCAGGAATATTTATTGTCACCCGAATAGCGTGTTAGTCTACGTACACGTGAGCGACACCTCAAGCGGTGTAGTGATAATAGAAGAGGGATGACACAATAGAGATCGTTTGGATAGCTCTAATTGATAGACCGTACAGGGAGACTGATTATACTTACCTACATAGACACATAGAGGTTATTCCTCCTTGTCCTGTAACGGTGGATCTAAGGCTTAGTGAAAGTGGTAGGACTAGTTTGCTGCATGTCCTTATTTCTGGGCATACACACACAGAATGTGATCATTTATAACTGGCTCATGTAAGTACACGTGTTGCTCTATAAGACATAGTATAAAGTATGGGTGGAGAAAAACTAATAATGATCTTTATCCTCAGATTTCGGCAATTCAGTATGACGATACCAATTTCGTTCTCTCAGTCAGTTCCTGACTCTTATTTTCCTCTTTGCTTCCTTTTATTTTGTTTTTGGTACGTTCTAGAAAGGCCATATAGCACTGTACCTTCGATCTGGAGCTCAGTATTGTGTTATGAAGCCGAGAGTGCCATGCCATAGATCGTGAGTACGGGATACTGTATCTTCCTGAGCCTACTAGAAGAAGAGTGCTGTGATCCTACGCTCAAGGGATGCTGAGGACTGCGTGCGCAGGACTAGGTTTCCACGAGTGGCATACAGGTTAGTTGGAGACCTGGCAGCTGCGCACTGGAACTGGGATACACCATACTGGTCGAGCATAGGTCAATACACATTCTCTCTACCATGGAGCGAGTGTGCTAGCCGCTTGAAATTCTACACATGGCCTCGTCTAGAAGAGATGGCCGCGCTGCGAAATTATGCAAGATTGATTTCGAACTCATTGTGTCGATAGATTCTCAAGCCTCTCAGAGGTCTTGGCGTTGTGGTCATGACTATCGCATAGTTGGCATTTTTTGTGTAACTATTGTGTCTTTACTTCCTTCTGTACTTCGCTCCTGAATCATTCTCGAGGGTGATGTGTTTTCTTGGTTCGTGTTCCGATACATTTGTAAACGTGAAATATTCATTATATATGTCAAATTTATATGTGTGATTGTGTGCTAAAAAATGGGATCTCTATGTAATGCTCTCCCCCAATTTTGAAAAAAGCTTGTGCAAAATATATATCACACAATATATACACTAATCATTTTATATTATGTGTTCATTTATTCTTTAATATATATAATAAAATCTTTCCCATCAGGCTCTATTCTTCCCATCTATACACATCATGTTTTGTATTTTAATATAAGAATGATGACTTTTCAAATATGATTATTTCAAGTAATTTCAAGTTGCAAAAAAAAAACACTATTGCAGAAAGAAGTGAACGTATGGCATATCCTACCTCCTGAAGTTATGATTGATTGACACTTTATAATACCTTGCAATATTTTTTTTATTTTAAAAAAATCTTTTTAGATTTTCTTGGATGTGTTCGTAGTAACCTTGTCTGAATGGAGCCAACGGTACAGAATTGCAGCGCGAATGGGCCTAGTTTATGCAGGCGCATGTCTTAGCTTCCTCTATGTGTTGTACTTCACAGCGTCTGTCATCTACTTGTTGGTTACCCTGGCTCAAGTTCAGGCTAGTCCTAGCAGAAGTTTGAGGCACAAGTATAGCGCTACATCAGTGGGAACTCTCACATACGAGCCAAACCAGGGTGATACAATAGTGCTCTGGGAATAATGTGTGAATTAATCTGGCGCAGATTTCACAACACACAAGGATTTTTTTGATAGGGGTATATTCTACCATGTGGGAGACTCAGTCTCTTCTCGAAACTAGTGGCCTCCGGCTTGCAGAGACAGACTGTGTTGACGTAATGATGATTCTGTTAGTCAGTCCCCAATTGGCTACTCATGGCTAGGATATGTAAGTATGTTGGCGGCATTAAATCTCATAGGACAGGTAGTCAAGAATGTATATTATTGAGCATGCATACGAAAAGTTTCTGTTGATAGAACAGTGGTAGACTAATTATATAGTGGGCAAGATAACCATTTTCGCTTTTATTCTATTATAGTTTTTATATTACTTGTTTCTTAATAGAAAAAAGGAATTCTCCTAATCGTGAAAGCACATTATTAGTAAACGCAATTTCCTAGATGGATCTATAGGTACTCTCATTGAGCTATTGTGTCTGAAATAGTGGCACATCTAGAGACACAGCGATGAGTTCACTATTTAACCTGAGACTAGATCTCTCAAACTGAAAAGTGTTGTACATAACAACCACAAAATAGATACAAGGAGTGATAGGGGATTAAATAGAACCACACTCTTCATAGATTGTTCTGGAGAGCAGTTGAACGCATTGGTGTAGACTCAGCTGAGTCGTTCATTAGAATATACACTGCAGCATGCTGTAATACTTGGTATACTACGCGTATAAAAGTTGCTATATTAAGTGGAAAAAAAAATTTTCATACATTTGCGGATCTGTAGCACCAGTTAATTTACAGTTAACGAAGGTGCAATTCTCATACATAGTTTGGTACATGAAAACTTTGATGACACTGAAGAAAAGCTGGACGTTTACTCCAGAATGTCTTCTATTAAAGATGTGTCCAAATTGTTTTAAAAATAACTAAATTTGTTATTTTGAATTCATTAAAATATTAAGTGGACTATTCCACAACAAAGCCATATCAAAAAACCCAAGTTCATGTAAAACTACCACTTGTACATGCAAATTTTGTTATAGTGCCCTGAGAGCAGGATATGGTTCTAGAAATTTCACTGTAGAACATGAAACAACTTATTGAGATTTAATAGTGTATAGGCAATTATCGCCATGCGATTTTGTACACGCTATATATGTGAGTTCCTAGTGGTATTTATTCTGGTTTATTTCTGAGGTCCACGCTACGACCATGGTTCAATAATAGTAGGTGATATATTTTAGATCTCACGATGTTTTACAGGTGATGCTGGTAAGTGCGCAATTCAGTACAGATCTTTCATTTTTGGGTATTGATTCCTCTCTTCTGGTGTTCTAGAGGGTCCTTCGCTCAAATCGCAGCGAAATATTTTTCTTTGTATTTTCGTGTCGCAACGGTGGTTGAAATAGATAGAAAGGAAAAAAAGAGAATGTTATCAATGTCACTGATCGAGACATTGGCAGTGTGAGTATCGCCCCAATAACTGTAGGACACGTAATTGCGTATAGAATGATGTAGAGATTCTAACCACCTTGCGTGTTGGAGTGTCAAATGTACATCGTGGTGTTCAGGCATACCTTGGTTAGAAGAACTCTGTGTTAACGCAGTAAACTAGAGCATCTTGTTCCATATTAATATTCATCCATATACTGCTTGAAGCTCATCTCATTATGGTTCAAAGCTTTATCATGCACTGTCACTTATCTCGCACGCTGGAAACAATACTCACTCCTCTTCTGTCTCACTTTTCCAGAGGCCTCAGCTCTTCATCCCCTATACACGCATCCCATGGAGCGGGCGCTGGCTGGAGGCTTTGACCCTCACAGTACCGAGTTAATTAGATTCTGTAAAGGATGTGGCCAACAATTCGGGTATCTTTGTCTCTCATGAATCATTTTTTCAAAATTCATTTAAATGCGCTCATAGAATCGAACTGTCCTTATACTCTTCTTCTTTCTCACGCATTATCTCACCATATGGCGTGCAGCTTCTTCTTACTTTCCTGCCCGCACCCTCCATCCCCCAGGGTGGCTGGAGCTATTGCGCAGGAGACTTACTACTACGATTGACCAGGACAAGATGTCTGTGAAACACTATATAGTAATGACATGGTTATGTTTGTGTTCTCAATTTGTTTACAAATGCTAATACTTTACAACATATGGGCAACCTCTTTCGTACTTTCCTTACACTTTGTCATCCATATCTCATGCTTTTTGCTTACCCCCCCCCCCCTCGCGTTGCCCGATCCCCCCAGGGTTGGGCCCTGGGCTGGAGGCTTAGTGCAAACAGTGTGTACTGCGGGAACAGAAGATTCGTGTGACTCAAAGAAGTATTCATAGTTGACAGTGCGTTAGTTAATATGTTTCTCAATTTTATCAGAAATTTATTTAACCATAGACAACGTGTCTTCGCTCTTCATATGCCTATCTCGCCATAGCCTTCAGCTTCCTTTCTGTTATCCGCCCAATCCGCCCGCCTGTCCTCACCCATCCGATGACGCCCAGAGGGTGGCCACTGGTGGGTGGGCATACGGTTCTACTCACAGGTGTACCGTGATATATCGATAGATTCCTGTAAAATGACAGCAAGGTGAATTCGACATTATGGCATTAATTCTTTTGGTGATTATTGAATATAACTAAGCGTGATTTTTCAAATTTTAGTGCAGTGTAACCACATAACGCACAATTTCCTCCTTTCTCTTTCATCTGTGATCCACTCAAGCTATTCTGTTCTCTCTCCACCCCCCCACCCCTCCATCCCCAGGGCGGGCTGGGCTGAGGGCTTACTCACAGGTACCGGAACAAGATTCTCGTAAAATTGAAGTATGGACATGGTTTATTTCTTGTCTTGCTCATCTTTTCCACAGAATATTAGATTTAACCATAGACAACTCTTCCCTCTTTTCCTTTACAATAGGCCTACTACCTATCTACGGTCCTTTTCACTCCGCCCCCCCCCATGCATCCCACCCAGGTGTGCGGTGCGTGGTGGCTCGAGGACTTACTCCACTTGAGGGTAACCGGTAACAACAAAATGTGATGTAAATGAAGTAATGACATGGTTATTTGTTCTCATTTTTTCAAATTTTATTTAACCATAGACAACTCTTCCTCTTCTTGCGCCTTTAGACACATCAGTGTTCAGCTTCTGAGTTCAATACCTCCTATCACCTCCTGGCTTGGGGCTGGGCTGTGGAGGGCTTAACTCAACAGAGTGACGCGGAATCGCAAAGGATTTCTGTCATACCATATGAAGTTATGACATGGTGATTATCGTTTTTCTCATTTTACAAATTAAATTCAATCATAGACAACTCTTTCTCTTCTTCCATTTTGCCATGAGTGCCTCAGCTTCTTCTTTTCCCCCCCCCCCCATGCCCCCCAGGGCGTGGGCTGAGCGCTGAAGTTGTCGTTTTACTCAGCAGCAGTACAGGTTACAAGATTCTGTAAAATGAAGTAAATATGACATGGTTATTTGTCTCTCATTTTTCAATTGATTTAACCATTAGACAACTCTCCTACTTCTTCCTTTAACCATAGCCTCAGCTTTCTACTGTCCCCATCCCCACTGGTTTGGCTCGCGGCTGAGATGGTTACTCACATGGAATGAGTAACTCAGTGTACCCTAGTTAATAAGTAAAACTGATAAGAGTAAAATACGGATCATATGGATCATCTTCTCGATTGCATTCTAGTGGGAATTATAAACAACTCCTTCCTTCTTCCACTTCTAGCTATAGTCTCCTTCCAGTCCTCCTCTCCTCCCTATCCCTCATCCCCAACTTCCACAGATTACCCCCCAGCCTCCATTTCTCCAGGGGCAGGGTGTCTTTTGGGCAGAAGTGCTTACTCCATCAAGGGATACTATATTGTCTCAGTGAGTTACCCATGATGTCTGCTAATATCAGTGCAGAAGAGTGGATATTCCATGATATTGTATCATATTAATCATTATTAGATTCCGTGACTCTAGAATTCTCTCAAACTCTCTTATCAGATATCTAAGATGGTCAGCACATATAACAGCTAATATAGTTGCTGAATCATGCGATAGTCGCGATAAAAAATATACAACAACAAAGAAGACTTAATACTAAGGCACTATCGTACCAAAAGCAAGTATATACAGTTTATGAGGCATCACTTATATGAATTTTCTAAGTGCCTATAAATAAATTCATAACTACACCACGATGAGCATCTAAATAGTTGCTGGTTGTCAGTTTAGATCAGAGGGCATCATGATTTGTCAAGATTTAAGAAGAGGTGTTAAGAATTGAAGACCTGAATATGGAAATGGCCTCCCTCTTGGCATAATTGAGCTAAATGTTATGTAAAGTAAGGTGTTGCGCTTAACGCCACGAATTTGGACCTCCAAAAGAAAATTCCATTGAAAAATTTCGAAAATTGATTCAACTGACCTAACAATTCTTTTTATTTTCCTTTTTGCATTTTTTATATATGCAGTACTGCAAATGAAACTGTTCCTGTGGTGGTTTGTAACCTCAAAGCACTTACGATTTGATTTGAAAGTTATGATGTGATATATTCTTCGTATCCTCATCATCGACAGGATGCTCTCAAAAGTGATCGATTTCAAACCCTAACCCTAGCACCTAACCTGTACTCTCAATCATGTCCAAATTCTCCATATGACCACATGACTGTACCTGGTTTTCAAATGAGGTTACGAGAGAAAAAATTCAATCATGAACTGTGTGGTGATCAATCGTAAGTCTTTTCGTTGTGTTACCACCCCACAGGGACTTTGCGGTCATTCTTTTATTCAGGTACTCATATCTTTAACGGATACTTACCCCATGAACTGTACTCATCCCATTGGTTGGGAGGGTTTGTCCTCTCTGAATTACCGCAATCCTCAGCATGCGTGTAAGATTGTAACATATCATGGGCCATGTCTATAGAAGGAATCAGAGATTGAAATTAATCATTTGTATGGGTTTCCTTGCTAACATAGAGAAGAGTTAAATCAAATTGCAAATTTGAACAAACCACTCTGATTGGTGACAGTGAGACTTTTAATCAAGAAGTCTAGGCAACAGGGATGCCTATTGGCTAGAATTGATTTGCAATTGCATCGTAACCTCTTTATATGTAAAGGATTCTTAGGTCATCTGGAGAAAAATTCAATACATTGCCTCTATGAAACTCGGTTTTGAAAATTAAAGGCCAAGTTTAAAATATTTAAAAATTAATCTGTACAATAGTAAATGTAAATGTAAGGTTACGGGGAGTACAAGGTATTCAAATATAAAATACAGCGAATAGGAAATTTCAACGTTCATGTTGATGCTTGCAAGAACTCTCACTCAAAGTAAATCGATAGTGTGATAAGCGCAGGGTCAGAAAAGTACCCCCCCCCAAAAAAAAAAAAAACAAATAAAAAAAAGAAATAAATAAATAAATTAAATTAAATAAAAATAAATAATACATAAAAAATAAAATAAATATAATAAACAAAATTAATAATATGCCCAATACTGCACTCTTTTGCTCCATGCGCCCAGGTTTAATTTTTCTGCCTACATGTATAGATGGAGAACGTACACTAGTGAAGAAAAGATCGATCCAGGAATGACATGATAAGTATATGATACTCAGAGATGTGCTTAAAAAACTCATAACTTAAACTTGTTTGAATACTTTTCACTTATTATGATTTCTGAAAAGATGCGCATGTGTTTATGTTAAGTTATAAAATTTTCGTTTTGACAAACGTTACTTTCACTTATTACTACGTCATCACATACTAGATTACTCTTCTTTATCGCTGAGTCGTGTTCATGGTATGACGAGCCCCCAATAGAGTCAGGATCCGCGAGAAGATGTGGCGACACAGCATCGGTCAGTACATCTTTCTCTAGGAATTGCTTAGGTCGAAATAAAAATATATTGTGCCATGTATGTTTCTTTATCCTTCCAAGAGAAAATATATTTAACACATTGATATAGTAGGCGTAGCGTAATTGATGAACATGACTCTGATTGATTTGGATGCGGGGGGTGGGAATAATTAGTTAGGGACGCCTAGGATCCGTGCCAAAATGGTGATTTTTGTTGATTAATCAAGTGCTGATATATCATGATATTTTCTGCACAGCTTTGGGTGATTGCTCTTCTCGTAGCGCATTGCAGATTGTAGAACAAATTTCCTTGGTACAGATTCTAATCGCCAAATAAAAACTGTGCATACATGATGATAACATTCATACAGATTAACGTATGTGTGGTCCGCCCTATTCTTAATAAAAAATGTTGCACAACATCAGACAGAATGGATATTTCACACATTTATTCATATTTTGAAGAAGGTTAATACCGACACTTTCGTTGGAACAATAATGATTTCTAGTTTTATTAGCAAGGAGTAACTTAATCGTGTTTTTTAGCCTATAGCAAATACCATCTGCTAAAACAACAAGACTTACTATGTGTCGACTATCAAGTTTGATATGATATGTCATTGCATGGTAAGAAAATGGTATGGCATACATATCAATTAAGTATTGGCATCTGTGGAGCTCTGGTTGGAGTACTGTACCTCACTGCTTTGCGAGGTTTCACGAGAATGTTCCGTGTGATGGAGTATATAGTTTTGAATAACAGGGTAGGCTATGCAATCATAACTCTCTTTACTCTCACACCTATATAATTTATCGCACTAAGAATCACACATCTGCATGATCATGCTCTCCTGGTCACACAATTCCATCTGCATCATTGTGACCTATGCGTCTTGTGTACTAGTTGGGCCATCACAGTGCGGGGCCAGTTCTGAGCACTGTTGACCATCGAATTTGTTTTGCAACTCTTTGTACTATGTTTTTGCAACCTATGTGATTAGCGAGCGAGTCTGGTTTGCTTTTCATGTATGTGATCGTCCTAGAGCACTCCTGTAGATCCACATATCTGTTTTGTGTACAGAAAATCAACATATCTGTTACACCAATAATTAATGACATAGAAATGTCTCATTACATTTTGTTTCTTTTTATGCGAGACAAAGTATTAAGCGATAAAAAAAGAGAAGGCTAGAGAAGCTACATTTATGGAAAACATGCAGGATATTTTAAGTAACAGCGGCTAGTAACGGAAGGAGTTGGGGGAAAGGGTGGGATTAGCTTAAATGCGAAGAAGATAAAGACAGGAGTTTTTCAGAGAAAACAAAAACACCACACAAAATTGCCACTAGGCATGTAAGCATATCATAAGGTTTTTATCAGCGGAAACCAAAAAACGCGTATTACCTGAAAACCATGGCAACAAATACCAAACTTTGACACAAAGAGAAAAAAGTAGTAATTTGGTGTACCCTACACCTTTAAAAGTGACATATTTGAATTCCTCTCATTCAGGAGGCTTTTCATACATGTTATAACATTACAGGGTTCTAAGGTAACTAACATAATTCACCTATCGACAGACTTGCTACGCAAAGCCCATTTACCCCGCTCCACTAAATTTTCCTCTCTTTACGTCATAATTTTCACTCTCATCGAATTTTCATACAGCAGAAATTAGAAGTTAGGGGATATATTTATTTGAGAGATACAATTGCCTATTTTATGTATGGCGCGCTAAAATAAATTATTGAAGCATACTCAATGACTTAGTTATTTATGGATAGTAGAAAGAAAAAGAAACTGTAAACCATTAATTCTGTAAAGTTGAATTGTAAAAACAACAGGAAATGCGGGGATGGATTCCTTCTGAAGGCACAGGGTTAGATGAATCGTATGCTCTCACATCCGGGGATTGCTAGTTAAATGTGTCAGTCCAAAAATGATCAAGCCACGTGGGTCTTGTATTAGTAAGTCTCACAAACAGAAGTTTCTAATATACCTAGTAAAGTATATTTTTTGACAATTATACATGTAATTTCATTTCTGACTGGCAGTCGTTTGCAATTGTCTGTCAACTTTATTCATTCAAATCACTTACAGTATAAGAAGTAAGGCTGGCTATAGTCAATGCCGGGCCAAGCCCAGAAACCAAAATAATCGGGTTAACCTACTATATCTACTCTATCAAATATTGGCCCATGGTGTAGATCATTATCACCCCACTCCCATAATGTACTGTATATGCAAAATCCACAATCATAAATTTCAATAAACATTAATTATTTAGTTTTGTAATTTAGTTTATGTTTCATTACTAAAGAATGATTGCCTGATCAAAAATGAATTATTTTCTATTACTCTGCAATAAATTGTTACATGTCAAATAATCTGCGTTTTAGATTTTGATTAAAGGTATCTACTTAAACTGAAAAGTAATTTTAATATCGCGTACATCGTTGTGAAAAATTACAATGTTTGATTCCACGCGATCATGCAGACCATCGGTACGTTGCCTCTTGGGCTAGTGTATTAAAGTTAAATACAAATGATCCCCATAATAATAATTCAGCCCTTTAATACACTAGATATTAAAGATTGAATGTGTTATAAATCTTAAAACTAAGATTATTTACATGCATCGAATACATTATATATTCTCTAAAAATCCACGAATCCGGATTAAGCGATGTATGTGCTATCACTTATGGAAGGTGGCACAATCTAGAATGCTCAGGATCTCCTTCCGAGTGTGCTTATTCAGCGAGAATATGGGTCCATTAAAAACTTCTGGATCCTCTTCAACCCCGCACATGTTGCCCTTAGTTTAACCGCATAAATTAAAAGAAGAAATCAACATTATTTTAAAAACATGTTTAGCTGTGGGCGCGTGGTAAGAGTGACTGCTATTCCTCTATCATAAGCTTATTTTAGTTGATAACCAGCCATAGAA
>CALNVZ010003432.1:13255341-13267160 GCA_940671915.1 Paracentrotus lividus | reverse complement strand
TATGTGACCTTTGACCCTAAAAGCTTCTTAGATCATTATCATCCCAGTATGCACACATGTACCAAGTATGAAGATGATTGGTGAAAAGGTTCTTGAGTTACTGTGAGAACAAGCTATTTTTTCTTATTTATTGACCTCTGTGACCTTTGACCCTAAAAGCTTCTTAGATCATTGTCATCCCAGTATGCACACATGTACCAAGAATGAAGATGATCCATTAAACGGTTCTGGAGTTATCATGAGAACGAGCTATTCTCATCTATTTATTAACCTCTGTGACCTTTGACCTCGTAACCCCAAAATCTAATCAGATCATTGTCATCCCAGTATGCACAAATGTACCAAGTATGAAGATGATTAGTGAAAAGGTTCTTGAGTTATTGTGAGAAAATGAGCTATTTTTTCTTATTTATTGACCTCTGTGACCTTTGACCCCAAAATCTAATCAGATCATTGTCATCCCAGTATGCATACATGTACCAAGATTGAAGATGATCCGTCAAACGGTTCTTAAGTCATTGTGAGAAAAAAAGTGTGACGGACAGACGGACGGACAACCCGTAAACATAATGCCTCCAGCGAGACTTTGTCGCGGAGGCATAAAAAACATTCCACAAAAAAAATAGTCCATCAGATAAATATTGGCTAAAAAGTCAAAAATTTATGTTGCCCAAAGTGATAAAAATAATGAAAAGAGATTTCAAACTTACAAAGAAAGATTACCAGGAAGAAAAACCAAAAGGACACTCCAACCTTGCTCATCCAGCCATTTGGGACCACTACCCATCCGTTAACGTGATATGGCAGGTGGTGAGAGTAATGCATACAAACCTGTAGCTTATGTACTGGAACACCACCTGGCATTGGTTTCTATCAAAATTTATAGGGGGAGGATTTAAAGGGGAAGTTCACCCTGGAATTTTATCGGTTTTAAAAAATGCAGAAAAATAAAAGAAAAATATAAGTAAAAGTTTAAAGAAAATCGAGCAAAAAATAGCGAAGTTAGAAATATGTAAAGTTTTGATTCTGTGACGTCACGTGCGAGCAGCTCTCTCATGTGCTGTGTATGTAAATTCCCTAAATTTGTCTTTTTTCATGGTTCTTGATAAAGGAATGGGTCAATTCTATAGAGGCATTTATATGAACATATGTTTGATGATATATAGACCGCACAGATGACATAATTAATTTTCTTCTGAAAAAATGACACTTTATGAAATTTACACTACATAATACATAGGAGAACTGCTCGCACGTGACGTCACAGAATCAAAACTTTGAATATTCATAACTTCATTATTTATTGGTCGATTTTCTCCAAACCTTCACTCACATTTTTATTTTTATTTTTCTGCATTTTCTATAACCAATTTAAATCCAGGATGAACTTCCCCTTTAATAGCCTTGAGGGGAAGGATTCATGGGGTGTCTTTCTGAGTGCAAGAAGATAAAAATAATATGGAAAAAAAAACGGAGAAAAGTGAGGCATTTATGTGAATTTATAGAGGAATAAGAAGGAATCTGGCCAAAGTGCATGGCCAGTGATAGAGTAGGCCAGTTGAATGATGACGCGCTCAGCAAAGTTGAATTGTAAACAGAAACAAGTTTTCACTTGACATACTCTCACCTATCATCTGTGTGCTGTAGAATGACTATGTTGAAGTTGGCGGTAGTTCCTTGATAGATCCAGATGATTGTTTGCTATTGATAACCGCTTCCAAGCCTAGAAAGAGAGAGTTTGACGTAAATAATTGTATAAATAAGATACACCATAACTTATATGCTGCAAAAATAATATGTTACAGTAATATATAGTGCATAATACAAAAAAAAACAAAAAAACTGCTGTTTATAAGCGTCTATAGGGTCACTATAACCAAGTTTAGCCAGGCTATATCTGGTAAGGTGCACACATATAGTCAAATCATAATGAAACATCAGATAACTTTTTTTCTTGACAAAGACAAAATTCATGTACTTCAAAATGGTATCAAATTCATCTTTACAAATGATTAAAATAAAGATTCAGAACTTTTACGAAGTAAATCAAAATCACTCGCTGACATGATGTCGACTGATGCATGCTACCTTTGGGGTCATGTGCTGCCTCAATATTAAAATGCAATGAAAGATTAGACTTTTTCAAAAATATGGAATGTAAAATACAAGGGAAAATATCCGGAAAAAGATGGAAATGGATTTAACATATTCATAGAATGGATGCCCAGAATAATCACCCGTGTAGCTCTCCACTGGACACCTCAAGGGAGAAGAAAGAGGGGTGACACAAAACCACCTGGTGCAGAACAGTACAGGGAACTGAAAATCCTCAAGAACACATGGGGAACTGTACAGGAAATGGCCCAGGAAGTGGAGGACATTTGTTGCTGCCCTACATGCCAACCGAGGCATAACTGCAGTAAGTACATTTCTAAGCAAGTTAAGGGGGAAACTAATGAATCTTACCTCAGATTCGGCATTCAGAGAGTCCAATGCAGTGTTCATGACAGTTCCCATGCCCTGATTAGTGGTGACGTTCTGGGCCATAGCTGACCTCTCTGGTGCAGTATGTTAGCCTGTCTAGACGTGGTGGGTCTATCTGAGCCCTAGAGAGGGTCTCCTCAGGATGCTGAGGCCTGGCAGGACTGGTAGCAGGGCAAGGTAGTGAGAGGCAGTTGCCTGGTCGTACTGACCGCATGCCTCAATGATGTCCATGCAGGCTGAACGTACAATGTCCTGTAAGGGGCGGGGAATACAGATTGATTTCAATATTGGCTAGATTTCAGATTTCAGGTCTGGTGTATGTATAGATACATTTTTTATTTTTTTTTATTCTCGTATTTCCTTATTCCGAGGTTGATTTTCTTCGTTCGAAATTGAAAACGAATTAACATTGGATTTCTAAATATAATATGCCTTTGAAAACTTGAAAAATATCAAATACAATCATTTCATTCGATGGGCCAGTTACAGGCAGAGCTACTCTTAGTAATATCACAGCTGTTTGTTTATCATTTTACCCTGGCTCAAGGTTCAGGCTAGCCAGCAGAGTTGAAAAGTTAGATAACAGGGATTACCTGGCCATGCAGGGTCAATAGTGCTTGGATATGAATATTTGGAGTTTCAACAAGGTTTTTTGATAGGGGGTATACTACCTGAGCTCAGCTCTCGAACTCAGGTCGGCTTTGCAAACGAGGGGTTGACGTAATGATGATTCTGTTTAGCACCTACATTTATGGCAGGAATTAAGTAGGCTTAAAATCTAATAGCCAGGGCCAGAAGTAATTATAACATGCATTGAAAAGTTCTCAATATGTGCTAAATAAATGTCAAATAACCTTTTCTTTATTTATTTATTTTTTAATTTATTTTTTAATGAAAATATTTATGAACAAATTATTTACAATCCATCAGGTTTTCTGGCTATTGTTGAAAGAATTGGCAAGGTAGTCACAGTAACTGATTTCAACTGAAAAGGGTATTCATCAACCACAAAATGGAAGGAGTGATAGGGGATTAAAAACCAACCTTCAATGTTGTTCTGGAGAGCCAGTTGAACGCATTGTGTAAGGACCTCAGTGGCTTGGCTAGGTACAACTCAGATGCAGTTTGTTCACCCTTCAAAGTTGATAAGGAAAAAAAAATTTTGGCAGGATTTCACATAAGTTGGGTACATGAAACTATGATGACACTGAAGAAAAGCTGACGTTTACTCCAGAATGTCATTCTATGAAAATGTGTCCAAATGTTTTAAAAATAACTAAACTTGTTTTATTTGCATTCATTAAAATATTAAGTGGACTATTCCACAAACAAGCCATATCAAAAACCCAAGTTCCATAAAACTACATTGTACATGCAAATTTTTGTATAGGCCCTGAGAGAGGATATGGTCTAGAAATTCACTATAGAACATGAACAACTTATTGAGATTAATATTATTGGGCAAATCCATGCTTTTGTCAGTTTTGTTTCTATGTTTTTCTGTTATTTCTGTGTCCAGTACGACAGAGTACATTGTACTAATTTTAATATAGTGTACAGGATGAGTAATCAATTCAAGTCAAGTCTTGATTTTTGTATCCCTTTTGGTACTTCTTGAGGATCATCATCAATCACAAAATTTTCTTTGTTTTCATGTCGAAAAGAGGTGAAAAAAAAAAAAAAATGTTATCAAAATGTCCCGTACGACATAGCATGGAATCGCCCAATAACTGTAGACGTATTGTAAATGAGTGGTCTAACCACTTGACTTTGAATGTCAATGTCATGGGTTCGATACTGGTAAAGCACTTTATAACAAACTGGCATATTACTATAATTTACCTTATACTGTTTAATCCATCTTGGTTATCTCTTCAGCTTGTCTTATCTCAGCTGGAGACATCTCTTCCTCTTCTTCTTTACCATAGCCTCAGCTTCTTCTTCCCCATCCCCATCCCCCTGGCGGGCTGGGCTGGAGGCTTACTCACAGGTACCGGAACAAGATTCTGTAAAATGAAGTATGCATGGTTATTTTGTTCTCATTTTTCAAATTTATTTAACATAGACAACTCTTCCTCTTCTTCCTTTACCATAGCCTCAGTTCTTCTTTCCCCCCCCCCCCCTCCATCCCCCAGGGCGGGCTGGGCTGGAGGCTTACTCACAGGTACCGGAACAGATTCTGTAAAATGAAGTATGCATGGTTATTTTGTTCTCATTTTTCAAATTTATTTAACATAGACAACTTTCCTCTTCTTCCTTTACCATAGCCTCAGCTTCTTCTTTCCCCCCCCCCCCCTCACTCCCCCGGGCGGGCTGGGCTGGCTTACTCACAGGTACCGGACAAGATTCTGTAAAATGAAGTATGACATGGTTATTTTTTCTCATTTTCAAATTTATTTAAATCTAGAAACTCTTTCTCTCTCTTCTTTACCATAGCCTCAGCTTCTTCTTTCCCCCCCCCCCCTCCATCCCCCAGGGCGGGCCTGGGCTGGAGGCTTACTCACAGGTACGGACAAGATTCTGTAAAATGAAGTATGCATGGTTTTCTCTGCTCATTTTTCAAATTTATTTAACATAGACAACTCTTCCTCTTCTTCCTTTACCATAGCCTCAGCTTCTTCTTCCCCCCCCCATCCCCCATCCAGGCGGGCTGGGCTGGAGGCTTACTCACAGGTACCTGGACAAGATTCTGTAAATGAAGTATGGCATGGTTATTCTTCTCATTTTTCAAATTTATTTAATCATAGACAACTCTTCCTCTTCTTCCTTTACCATAGCCTCAGCTTCTTCTTTCCCCCCCCCTTCCATCCCCGGGCGGGCTGGGCTGGAGGCTTACTCACAGGTACCGGTACAAGATTCTGTAAAATGAAGTAATGACATGGTTATTTTGTTTCATTTTCAAATTTATTTAACATAGACAACTCTTCTTTTCCTTTACCATAGCTCAGCTTCTTCTTCCCCATCCCCCTGGTTGGCTGGGCTGGAGGCTTACTCACAGGTAATGGTACCAGGTTACGTAAAATGAAGTAATGGACATGGTTATTCTTTTCTCATTTTTCAAATCTATTTAATTATAAACAACTCCTCCTCTTCCTCTCTAGCATAGCCTCAGCATCTCCCCCTCCCTCCCTCACCATCCAATTACCCCCCCCCCCATCCCCAGGGCAGGGTGGCAGGAAGCTTACTCACAGGTTACGGTACCATTCTGCAATATAGTCAAGTAATATTGTATTGTATCATATAAATCTAATCATGATCAAATGAACAATTGTCGACAAACAGCAAGTCTGTGTATTTCCATGTGGATGAATAAAATAAAAAACAAAGAGGGTAATACTAAGGCCAATCCGTAGCCAGATATACTTTATGAGCCATCGACTTATAATGAATTTCTAAATTTATAATACATTTCATAACTACACACGATGAAGCATCTAAATAGTTGCTGGTGTCAGTTTGATCAGAGGGCATATGATTTGTCAGATTAAGAAGGGTGTTAAGAATTGAAGACCTGAATATGGAAATGGCCCACTCTTGGCATAAATGAGCTAAATATGTAAAATAGTGCCTAATACATGACCCCAGAAATCCTGAAATTCAATGAAGAACTGACCTAAATTCTTTTATTTTCTTTTTTGCATTTTTTATTTGCATGTACTTGAAATGAACTGTCCTGTGGGGTGTAACACAAAGACTTACGATTGATTTAAAGTTACGATTGATATATTCTTCGTATCCTCATCATCGACAGGATGCCTCCAAAGTTGATGATCTCAACCCTAACCCTAGCCCTAACCATACTCTCAATCATGTCAAATCTCAATCCATGACTGTACCTGGTTTTCAAATGAGGTTACGAGAAAAAATCAATCATAATTTTAATCAATGTAAGTCTTTGTGTTACACCCCACAGGACTTGGGCCATTCTTTTATTCAGATACTCATATCTTTACGTCTTACTGAACTGTACATCCCATTGGTTGGAGGGTTTGTCCTCTCTGAATACCCAGCATCCTCAGGCAGCGCCAAGATTGTACATGGCCTGTAAGGAATCAGAGATGAAATTATCATTTGTATGGTTTCCTGTAACACAGAGAGTTAAAATCAATTGCAAATTTGAAACAACCACTCTGATTGGTGACAGTGAGACTTTTATTCAAGAAGTCTAAGCAACAGGGATCCTGATTGCCTACAATTGATTTGCAATTGATCGTAACTCTTTATGTTAAAGGGTTCAGGTATGAGAAATAATACATGCCTCTATGAAACTCGGTTGAAAATTAAAGGCCAAAGTTAAAAATATTTAAAAATTAATCATGTCATATAAATGTAAATGTATTACGGGGAGACAATATTCAATATAAAAAGGAATAGGAAATTCAACATCATGTTGATGCAAGAACTCTCACTCAAAGTAAATCATATTGAAATAAGGCAGGTACCCGGGGCGCAAAAACCCATATTTTTAGTAGTAGCTGCATCGGCTGAGAGTCTAAAAAGCTAGGTCCTATGTAATAATGCATTCTAATGCTACCCATAGCAAACACCGCTAGGCGACTACTCCGGTGGTAAAGTGACACGCAGTGGTCTCTAGCAGGCGGGCGCGCCCAAATAGCCGCCCTTTTTACAAAAATAGTATTTTAAAGAAAAAGACTAGAAATAATTCTTTAACTCAATGAGTTGGGGTCTCTATATGAAGAGTATAAAATTCCTTACAACAATCTCAATTTAGTGAGAATCGAATTAAATGAATTCAGTTTTTGTACTTAAAACGCGTCAGTTTTTGATTTTTTTTTCCAAAAAAATTTTTTTTACACATTTTTTAATTGAATGTATCAAATTTTTTAAAAGAGCTGAGAGTTGTACTCTTCTGAAAATTGCCCATTGGTATGGTCCTATGATTGTAAAAGATTGGCGCGTAATTTTTTTTCTTCTGTTAAAAGCTATAAAACGCTATACCTCAATGAGCCGTAATTATACAGAAAAATCCAAAATGTTGCCCAATTTATAGCGAAAACCCGTTATACACGGTTATACCGTACATTACTGTACACGTAAACTTGTAATTGTGACTGACTAGGCTTTATCTGTTCAGATTTAATGAACTTTGGGAGCATGAAAAAGTTCAAAAATGGGATTTGATAAACACTACCAAATTTTTGGTGTATCTGAAATGAGCCACATGTGCGGTAATGGGAGGCAGGTTTATTATTATTATATTTTTCATATATTATTATTGAGGAATACATGTTCTAATATCTTGTTTTATTATGCTTTTTTTTACCTAAACGAATCTGTACATACTAAAATGATTGGAATGAGTGTCAATAATATCAAGAGATCCGCGGTGGGGTCTGACGTTCAACCACAACCAAAATTAGTGGGATAATTAAAACGGGAATTTTGTACTTTTACCCCCCCCCCCCCCCCCCCCCCCCCCCCGCGTTTGAGCCTCACAATGTAAAATCCCCACTAATGTAAAATGCCCTCAAATGTCAAACCACGTCAACCACACAATGTAAAATTGCCCTCAAAGTCACAAACACGTCAACAGAAATGTAAAATGCCTCAAATGTGCACAACACGTCAACCACAAATGTAAAAAGCCCTCAAATGTCACAACACGTCAACCAACAAATGTAAAAATGACCACTTAATGTCATACAATGTCGACACAAATGCTAAAAAGCTTTTCATTTTAACCACTAATGTCTGAAACATGTCAACCGCAAATGTAAAATTCAATCCATGGTATCATATAATGCGGAAATGTGAAACAAAACATTTCATTAATAATTACACACAGCATACTTCATAGATACATAGCACACACACTGCACACCATCACACACACAGGCACAATACATACATATCACATATACACACACATACACACCCACACGCATAACGTTTAAACGGGGAGTGCTCAGTAACAAGAATTTACTGAATATGTTTTATCAACTATCTGGCTAGCTTGTGTTAAAATCGCAGTGTCAACAGTGATTGGATGCGTGATTGAACACACATTAAAAAGGCACAATTTTGAAAGTCACATGAGTCCCTTTTTTTAGGATATAAACTGAGCAAAAATGGGTAAATTCTTATTTGGAGGCATGTTATGAAGTGTCTTTTTGTGTTATGTTATTATATGAGCACCCTATTCAATCAAATCTGGACATGTTTTACGGAAAAATTTTTAATGGAAAATGCCATTCCCATCTTCTTCTACAAATTCCAAGCTGAGCCAAAAATTTGGCGTTAACAAAGCAATTTTCTCTTGAAAACTATGCCCGATCTATGCACATAACGGTCCATGATGATGTGAGTAGGAAGTCTGAAAATTCGTGCATGAATCCCTCATGAAGGGGGGGCAGGTGCATGTCCCCGCTCGATTCTACACCTTTCTTCAAGAGCCTCATGGGGAGGGTCCGTTTCGCATGAAACTGGACAGCTTATGCCACAAGCAGGTTGTAAGCTATACGCATCTAAACAAAGACTCCATAATAACGCAGTATTTGCTTGAGACTAACCAGAAAGTTTACAATTTGCACCCAAAAGGAAAAGGACAAAGAATGCCCTACTAAATGGTGCAATAATTTTTAGATAATTCCATACCCGTTTTTTTATATCTAAATCTTTCTTGTTTATAAACATAATGAATGAATGAAAAACATAATGATGAATGAAACATCAATAACATAATATAGAACGATTTTTAAAATTTCTATACTATGTATTAATGCCTTATAATCGAATGAAACATTTTTGTTCCATTAGCAACGATTCCTCATTGTTATTAATACATGTGATGAGATTTATACTTTGTGGGTACATGTTAATACATAAGTAGGTTAAAATGAAAACTTTTACATTTGTGGTCACATGTTATGACATAGTGGTCATTTTCACATTTATGGTTGACATGTTTGACATGTGGGGCATTTTTACATTTGTGGATTGATGGTTGTTACATTTGAGGGCATTTTTACATTCGTGCGTTGACACGTGTTGTGACATTTGAGGGCCCAATTTTTTAACATTTGTGTTGACGTGTTGAGAGAACATTTGAGGGCTTTTTAGGGCTTTACATTACATTGGGCGTTTTACATTTGAGGGCTCAACACCCCCCCCCCCCCCACCCCAGGAAAAGAAGGCGGAAATACTCAAAATCTGGAACGGTGACGACAAAATTAATTTAAATATTTTACACCCACATGGTTCTTATTATATTTATTATATTATTTATTTATTATTCATTCATTTATTCATTTCGTTTATTCATTTCATTCATTCATTCATCCTTAATTCCTTTATGTCATTTATTTATTTATTTTATTTATTCATTCATTCATTCATTTCATATATCATTCTTATTCACGTCTTATTAATACAGGTATGACATCTGGAGAATAACGAATATTGTTCTTTCAAGGGGCAATTCTATAATAGTTAAGAAAATAATCCATCTGCCACGTATGGGTCAGTGATTAGGTAATAACATCAAATATATATAATATAATAAAATATTCATATTAATGAATGAAAGCGCTGTAAAGTAATAACAACAAACAACATACAAATAAGAAAACTCTATAAAGTTATATAAAATACCTTCTTTTGAAAATGATGACTCATTATAAGACGAAAGGAATGATTCCTATTCAAACACAACACATACCCTCCACACCTGAGAGCAATTTTATAATCCTGTTACATAAACAATGTGGCGCGTAACTTTTACTCAAGCTCGTGTGTCCTAACAAATTCTTGGGGTGTCGACTTGATAAATCTGAAATTCAGATTTTGGCATCCCCCTCTCAAGAAGCTCTGAATCCGTGCCCAGTTATAAGGGAATTTAAATATTACGTAAACCATTATGGGAAATTTGAATCACTGTAATCTCCTTGTTAAAAGGTCATGGCGGCAAGTTTGGATTAAATTCTTTTATCATAAAACACATTTAAAAAAATGTATAAATATTCGGCCTTTTTTGTCTTTTTAATATCGCCTTTTTTACGACATATTGATGTTAACGCTCATTGAAAAATAGTTCCCTATATATTTCCAACTGAGGGATGATGGGTCATTAATTTTTTTTGCCTCAAAACTTGAACGTCATATTTATCCGATATAATCGTTCAATTGAAAATTATTACGGTGTAAGCAAAAAAATGATTACAACTGCTCACCAATCCTTCAAACTGGATACTGACGCGCAATGTAGAAAGCGATGCTCGTTCACGTGCATGTGAAGTTAGTGTCATTTTTATTTATTGTTTTATTTTTATCTTTTTTTTATTTTTATTTATATTTTTTATTTCGTTTATTTTTATTTAATTTATTTATCTATTATTTATTTTTTATTTATTTAATTTATTTATTTATTTGTTATTTATTTATTTATTTATTTTTTTTTTGGGGAGGGGGGGGAAAGTGCGACTGTTGGACCATGGGACAACCAGGGGGTGGCAAAAATAAATGATTTTTAATTTTAATCAATTTGTGTAATCTTAAACCAGTAAATTGGGGAATTATGTCTTTCAGGCATTCTTTGTCATTAACTATGATGACAAAAAAAAAAAGAAGAAGAAAAGAATTGAACTCACCAAGGCATCTGGATGCGAGGCCCATTGGATACGGCCATTCCATGTTAAATACATTTTATTTATGTGGGCCTTGACCGAGCCCGCCAATTCATTACTCCACATACTAACAAAAATTTATCAATGTCCGTGTTTATACAGAGTTGTGATATCGCGTGAATACATGTATAAGAGTGTGCCAGTCTCTCCATATTTCATATAAAAAGGGGTCCAGGGTTTCGGCGAAGTTGTGGCGGTCTACCCTATGAATGACATTTTTTTTTAAGAGCTGAAGATAATATAACTTACTTTAAGTACACACAACGGAGAAAAATACACAATATTTGCAATAATGGCTTTGCATGTGCTGAATAAGATTTTACCTTCGTTTAATCACAATTGACATGCTGAAAATGACTTGAATCTCTCAGAAATAGCTGTAAATGGTTTTTTAGTGTTTTTGTTTAGTACGCCCCCAAATGGGTCCAGCTCGGTCGTGCGGAGGAGCGCCTGGCTTGTGACGTCACACCCTTGGACAGCATCGAACAACACACCGCTGATCTGAGTTTTGCGCGCGCAGCTGATGCATGCATTATTGTAACAATATTGCTCGCACCTGACTTAGCTTGCTATAAACTGCTGTGTCTCGGATTATATGGCTCTTTTATCACAATGATTACACGCATGTGTGAGGACCAAATCATACAGGGTTGTATATCCTAGATTCGTTGTTTTTTGAGATATTGTTAACGA
>CALNVZ010003432.1:13228268-13253137 GCA_940671915.1 Paracentrotus lividus | reverse complement strand
CTACATCCCACATACCTCATCAGTACATCATAGGCAGCCCATTCTTAGACTGTAGGTACGAAGCATCAACGGGTCGTTTCCTCTTATGCTTTCTCTTTGACAGGTTCCTGTCTTTAGCCTCCCTTACCTCCCTTTTCTTTCTTACCCTTCAGCAGATCCCTTACCAGCGGCTTGCTCGCTGGAGCCCAGCCTTGGCTACTCCTTGCTACTGACCAGCAACGTGAAATACCTTATACAAAGAATCAAATGTACATCAGGGGGCATTTCACTCAAAGGACCTTGTCGACTTTTATCGAACAAACTGTCATAGCTCCTGAAAGCTTGCCATCTATGGCTGAGAGCCAGATCTTTGTCGATAAATGTCTTACAAGTCCTCTCGATGAAATGCCATCCCAGAATGAATGCTGCCCAAATTCACCAGTCTCTGTCTAAAGAAGTGGCTTTCACTTGACTAATGTCGTGTCGAATTACGTTCGATAGACTACGTAGCCTGTCGGGCAAGCGTTCGCTTGCATTGAATGCACGTTGGCATGTAGCAACATAGTCCAATTTCTATGGGAAAGGTATTTTAAAATCTTTACGTTGTCATACATTGTACATGCAAACGTACATGTCCAAAGAACAGTACATGGCAATGCTAAGATTTTCTATGACCACCGCATAAAAGGCCATAAATTTGAACAAAGCAGATTCATTCCCTCTTTCTAATATAAGTAAATAATTACCTAAACATATTCAAAACTGAAATCAACTTTATAATATAGACTACATTCGTTGTAGGAACGAATATTAACTGAGCAAAAACAAAGATAAATTTTATAAAATAACTCTATTGAAATCTGGCATTTTTTTAGTAAAAATTGTTTTACTTAAATGTTTTACAAGTACATGTACATGTAATATCACCTATATAATGGTATATTGATCCAATAACCAAACAACCTACATATCGAAGGTCCATCACGTTCGATGCCATGGCAACTTATGTCCAATTTATCAATATATTTTTAAAACTTGAGGTGTGAGAGTTGCAGAAAACAATTTGTTAACAAAATTCTTACTTTTATAAACTCTTATACAGTGTCTCTCCATAACAATTATATTATTAATTTTTTCAAAAAACAAACCTGCATGAGTCTGAGAGGAAGCCCAAGCTGGTGCAGTAATTGCTATGGCTCGGAGCCACGCCGGTGGCAACCACTGCCAGCATGGTAGATGCCGGACTAGATGCCTAATCTTATACACTGGTGACTCCTCAACGCTAAGATCCAGGTTGTATGCAGAGAGACGATACGGAAGACTTCTGGACGCGTATGAAACGAATGCCATCGGTCCCATCCCATCATCTGTATAAATGTACAAACATTTGAGATGAATAGATCACTATAATATAGACATTGTCAACCTTTACGGAATTGGTTACAACATTAATAAATCTAGAACTGAATGCACACCTATTTTAAAAAAACTGAACCAAAATACTTTCATGAGAGAAAGCACAATTATAACCTGTTGCTTCGTCATGTTGCTCTTCATTTATTATGGACTGCATTTCTATATCAATATACATGTATTTCTTCCTCCTGCTACCAAACATTTGTTTAAGCTGTTTCAACTTTTTTGTGTTATTCTGCGAGTTTCTAATTTTCTAATGTTAAAATAATCGGAGAGTTGGCTTATCTGTAATGTTAAAAACATAACTTTCATTACATATGCTGTTCCAATAATTGGCAAATTCGCGTAAATTGAACATCTAGTTACATTTGTTGCTATGCGATTGTCTTAAAATTCATCTGTAAAAGGAATTTGATATTTTTTATATTGAAATTCTGGGAGAATTATCTTAATTCCTTACATTTTAAATTCTTTTGCTGCTTTATACTAACAATACAAAATATATTGTATCTCTGGAAAAACAATACTAATATAATTTAAATATGAAAACAATAATAATTAATAATAATAATAAAAAGATGTAATAGTTAGTGGTGATCATCCCTCATCAAGAGTAGATCTGTCTTCTTAGACAGACCTTTACGTTGGGCTCAATTACTCATATCGTATTGCAATGTCTCCTTCAAGAAGAGCAATGAAGCAATATCAAATTAAAGACTTACCGAGTGTATCCACTGTTTGTTATCTGATTGGGCTGCGAGAAGTTTGCTGGATTTCTGCTGGATTGGGTTTCAGTTTGACCTTAGATGACCTCTTGCCTGTTCTTCTTACTACGACTCTCTCAGATGCTATCAGAAAGTGAAAAGAAAATGAATAATATAGACAATTAAATTTTATTGCAGCTGTGAACTAAATAAAAAAAATTAAAGACAAGGCCGGTTATGTCTCGAAGATGACTAAAGTAGTATAACCTACTTAATACGAGTCACCCTTCGAGAATACCGGCAAATAAATTTGGACAGGGCGCAGAGTATGCATCTAAATATGAAGTGAAAAGCTGATCACTGATCAGAAACATTATCCTGGTGTATGAAATATAGAAATGTCTCAGGTTTCCTGAAATGAAACTGATCTGTTTTGGTCTGTTCTCTTACGCAATTGACTTATATTTTAATTCTCAATTAATATGTAAATGCTTTATTGTACATTTTTTTTTCTATAATTACCATCTTTTGTCTCTCTCTTATCTTTCTCTCCATTTCTCTCACTCTTTCTTTCCTTTCTCTTTCTAATTTTTTTCTACTCTCTTCACAATTCTTCCTCTGTCATTTTCTTTTCATTTCTCTTCACTCTCTCTTTCTCTCTCTCTTTCTCACTATTTCTCCACTCTCTTCACATTTTCTCCTCTGCTTTTATAGTCTCTTCCACTTATCACTTGCTCTCTTGAACATCTATGCAGTACATTACAATTGTTATTTAAATGTAAATGAACTGATTTTTTTTTTTTTTTTTTTGCATTATTATTTTTTGTAAATAAATTCAAATGTTTTTTATATTTGTTAACCTTCATTGTTAGTCTTCAGACTTTTTGAAGTGAATTTTTAATAAAACCAAATTGAATTGAATTAAATTGAAACAAGTCGATTAGTAAATTACGCGATGCGTAATATTTGTCCCCGCGGATAATGTTAAAAATCCCATTATATCACGATCAGTGCTATCACATAAGGCAAACAGAATCGAAATCGGGTAAAAAATGGCGAAGCAGTAGCCATTTTGTAGCCAATGTACAATATAGGTCAAAGTCAAGTCAAAGGTTCAAAGGGGTCAAAAGTCAAATTCTGTGAAGAAGTTTTGTAGCCCTCACCTTGTTGCTATCACATAAAGCAAACGGAAGTCGAAATCGGTATGAAAAATGGCGAAGGAGTAGCATTTTGTAGCCCATTAACAATATAGGTCAAAAATCAAGTTCAAAGGTCAAAATTCTGTGAAGAAGTTTTGTAGTCCTCACCTAGTGCATACCATAAAGCAAACGGAATCGAAATCGGGATGAAATGGGAAGGAGTAGCATTTTGTAGCCAATTAACATAATAGGTTAAAATCAAGGTCAAAGGTCAAAGGTCAAAATTCTGTGAAGACAGTATTGTAGCCATCACCTAGTGCTATACAATAAAGCAAGCGGAATTGAAATCAGATGAAAAATGGTGAAGGAGTAGCATTTTGTAGCCAATAACAATAGAGGTCGGAAATCAAGGTCAAAGGTCAAAGGTCAAAAGGTCAAAATTCTGTGAACAAGTTTTGTAGTCCTCACTAGTGCTATCACATAAAGCAAACAGAATCGAAATCGGATGAAAAATGGCGAAGCAGTAGCAGTTTTGTAGCCAATTAACAATATAGGTCAAAGGTCAAAGGTCAAAATTCTGTGAAGAAGTTTTGTAGCTATTACCTAGTGCTATTACATAAAGCAAGCGGAATTGAAATCGGATGAAAATTGGTGAAGAGTAGCATGTAGGCCAATATACATATAAAGTAAAATTGAAGGTCAAAGGTCAAGGGGTCAAAATTTCAAAATTCCGTGACTGGAAGTTTGTTAGTCCTCACCTAGTGCTATATCACATAAAGCAAACGAATCGAATCGGATGCAAATGGCGAAGCAGTAGATTTTGTAGCCAATTAACAACTATAGGTAAAAAATAAAGGTCAAAGGTCAAAAGGTCAAAATTCGGTGAAGAAATTTTGTAGCCATCAACTAGTGCTATACATAAAGCAAACGAATCGAAATCGGAAGAAAAATGGTGAAGGAGTAGCATTTTGTAGCCAATGTACAATTAAGTATAAATCAAGGTCAAAGGTCAAAGGGTCAAAAGTCACAAAGTTCCGTGGAGAGAGTTATTTGTAGCCCTCACCTAGTGCTATCATATCAAGCAAACGGATTCGAAATCGGATGAAAAATGGCGAGGAGTAGCATTTTGTAGCCAATTAACAATATAGAGTCAAAAATCAAGGTCAAAGGTTCAAAGGGGTCAAAGTCAAAATTCCGTGAAGAAGTTTTTAGCCCTCACCTAGTGCTATCATATTAAGCAAACAGAATCGAAATCGGATGAAAAATGGCGAGGAGTGGCATTTTGTAGCCAATTAACAATATAGATCGAAAATCAGGTCAAAGGTCAAAGTCAAAATTCTGTGAAGAAGTTTTGGTAGCCATCACTAGTGCTATATATAATCGAAATCAGATGAAAAATGCAAGGAGGTAGCAAATTGAACTCACATACGGACGCACGTACGGACGGACGGATGGACGGACACACACACCATACATACACACCAACATACACACGTACGGAGCCCGTTTCATAGTCCCCTGCTCGAACTCGTTCGGCGGGGACAAAAGGTTAGACAAAGACATTGCATGAAACATTTAATTTTGTAATCTATTAAAGTTGCACCTTGCAAGGTGGATACATGTATGTGTGCTATACAAGAGTCAATGGGATATTATTATCATTGTTCTTCTTACCTGCACTCTTCTTGCACTGCGTGTTCTGATCCTCATATTGAGAAGGATATCTGCAGCCCATTCTAGCTGATCCATTACAGTCCGTGTAGAGGATACTCATTCAGTATAGCCATTCAGCAAACTCCATCAATATTCAACCTTCTGCCATCACTGGATGAGGACTACAAAGATTAAAAAACATAATATAACAGAATTTAGAAAAGGTGGTTTTCAGATGAATTAGAAGTAAAATAAAAGATATGAATTTCAAAGAGGTCTATAAAGCAAACCATGTTTAAATGTATGTATGGTGCATTTCAGTGATTACAGTGCAATATTAAATAAAAAAATTAATGAAATACCAATTTAAAGGGATTTAGTAACTTCCAAAAACAAGTGCAAAAGAGATCGAATTGAATAGAATTCTATAGCTCTGACCGTTAAAACAAACTAATGCAAGTTTCAGATCAAATGCAAGTCATTTATTATCTTAAAACAGTGAAATTTCGAACGTGGCAAAGGATACGGCGCGCATGATTAATTATAACCGCTCCATTGCGAGCTTAGCCGCCCGTATGGCATGGGACTTCACAACAAGGGAAATGCGGTGAAAACCACGTGCCTTGAAACGCACGCTTTTCTAAAGCGTCAAGAAACGGGTTAGAAAATTTGAGTATAAAATCGTAGATATCTCGAAAGTAAAGCAAGCAAGTAGACTGCAATTTTTAAGGAATGCCAGACTGACCTATGTGTTCATAATCATGTTGGCTAAATGAGCTATATCCAATAAATTGCAATTTGAATATCATTCAAAGTTACTGCATCCCTTTAATGTATATTCTCTTTTGCATGATTTATCCCTATCTGACAAATTAAATGCAACTAATACATTGCGATGAAAAATGAAAAAAGCCATACCTTCCAAAAAGTACAAAATCTTAACATAGCCCACTCTGAACAACTTTTTTTTCAAGCTTTTTCTATCATACTACAGAAAACTCAAGCTACACACACAAAACATGTATTTTCATTGCTATCTATCTTGTTTTGTTGTTTGTGCTTTTCAGTTTCTCTCAGTTCCATACCCTGTAACATAAACAGATAAAAAACAATTGCAAATTTGAAACAACCATGATGATTGGTTAACAGCCAGTCTTTTATGCAACGAGGATCCCGATTGGTTACTATTGATTTGCAATTCATCATAACTCTTTATGCTACAGGGCACTAGTCAAGTACGTTCAAACAAAACTATTTGTAAAACTCACCCTCAGGGCTTCAATAGCATTCTGGTATGCTGTGAGCTGCTCAAATTGATCCTTAGAACATTTAGCCACCTTGTACCACATCAGCGCTACATAGTCCTCACTTTCATCCTATCAATAAAGACGAGATAATTATTACCATGGCAATAAGATATATTAGGCTGTGAGCTGGAAAAGATCTTCCAGATGGCCTTTTATAAGGGAAATAATATAAATGCCAGTAGAGGGCGCCAGATCTGCCACAATGTCCAAATTCAAATTTTTACATAGATTCACTGTGTAAAAATTGGTGTTATGGTCACCTTGCTTGTTTTATAGTTAACCCGTAGGGGATTGAGCCCGCGTATATTCGGGCTGAGGTCTATGGGAAATGTGTGTTATAGCCAAATCAGCTCGTCCCCAACAGGTTAAAGTATTTCAAAGGAGACCAACATAATTGATATTATTCAATGTTAGACATTCTTACATTCAATCTTATTCAATCTTACACATGTACCAACACTATACCCCAGCTTTAAACTTACCCTGAATTTAGCGATATCCACATGAATGTCTCGACCTAATTGGGCCTTCACCATGAGACGATGTTTGAATATCAATCTGAAAAAAAATGATGCAATATGTTAACATCAATATCCCTTCCCCAATATCATGCATTGTTGGATCATATGCAGTACATAATAATAATAATAATAATAATAATAATAATAATAATAATAATAACAATAATAATGATAACAATATTAATAATAACTAGGTTACTTTATCCATTGTCTTTAGAAGAATGTCTTTAATTTCCACTTTCATCTGCCAGATATATGCATCAGTGTGAGATGTCTTATTAAAAAAATATTAAGGTCATATAAATCAATGCACATAGCAAGACAGCAAAATGTTGTTTGTTGTTTAGTTGGTTTTAAAGGTGCCTGTCATTCAATTTTGAATATTCACACCAAAATATGGAAATACAGTGTGGTCTTGTTCAACTCTACGATTATAAACATTCTATGAAGGAGAAAAAAAAAAGAAAATCTGGTATTGTCTCTAGCCAGTTTTTGGAAATTGAAACAAGGAGTGAAATTTTCACTCTTTGTTCAAATTTATAGTTAAAAAGCAGCACCACCTCACTGTGATCCCTTTTACATATCCTAAAGTTGATTTCCATCCCTCCAGTTTATGCCAGGGTCTATCTGCCTGAGAACTCTGCAGAGCAAATCACATGTTCCCTGGGATGGAACTTACACAAGATCTTGCCATAGCTCAGTCAGTAGAGTACCTGTCTAGCAATCAGGAGGTCTCTAGTTCAAATCTTGATGGAATCCTATTTTCTTTGCTCATTTTTCAGTTTTTAAGAAATAATTATTTGCGTCTCAAGCACTCCGCAGAGTAGATTTGGCGCGATACAAATGTATTATTGTTATCACTATATTATTGTTATTATATTTGAGGAATGTAACTTACAATCGATGTTTGGTCCTTGGCATGTCATTGACTGCTTTGTCCATGGCTGCAAGAGCTGCCTCCCATTCTCCCTAATCAAATCAAATAAACAGTAATATATTACAGTTGTATGCAAAATTATTCAACCCCTATGGTATAATGAATATAATTTATGTATTCTTTCAAAATTTCAGTTTGTTTCTTTATGGAATGAAACATTATATCAAATTGAAGACAAGACAATAGCCTTTGATTTGATCAAAGTTAGCTATCATGTTTCATCATACATGAACAGATATGGTAAATTATGGTCAAAATTTTCAGGGTAGCAAATAAAAATAGTTGGTTCATCATTTTCAGTTTTTTGGCATCAAAATGGAGTGCTGCGTTGAAGATTGAAAATTGTTAAGTGCATGTTTTGTATGAAAATTGCTTATTTGTGTGGGTACGCAGACATGGGCACCGTGCAGACTTGAGCTCTCCTACCATACCTTGAGAAACAAAAATATTTCTTTAGACTATAGGAACATCTGTCCTTCTCTACCTGATCAGCACATGACACTACATTGTTAAATAGACCAAATATATTCAGCCCAAGTAGTATCAGACAATCTGAGAATTGAACCAACTGCTGTTAGACCAAGTGGATATAAACCTTCTTTACCTGATCAGCATATGCCTGGAAGAGAACCCCATAGATGGCTGCTCTTAGAGTGATATCATCCTCAGGGTCAGATAGGATATCAAGAGTGGATGACACCAGATTGGTTACCGTGGAAGCCACGGTTCGAGGAGTGGGTGCTCCTCCATCATCATCATCATCATCACTATCATCAGTTTTCTAATTGTCAGAAGAAAACAACCGTATTTTTAACCCTTCTATTTATGACAATAGATGGCTAGTGATCTTTCATCATATGATCATAATGACAATGATTGTGCACTTATCCATTCAAAGCAGATTCTCATCATACGATATCATAGTTATCTAATTGTCAGAAGGAAATTATGTATTTTTTAATCCCTTTAATTTATTATACTGCAGAAATTTGAAGCCCATGATTTTCATCGTTTAATGACCATAATATCACGTGATTGACTTATGACAAATGCCTACTGCAAGATTCTTATATGGAATTATTCCCCAGGGGGAATATACAGATTAATCGTTTTGAGGTGGTTTTTAACTTTTAATAATGACAGGTATGTGTCAAACTCATCACATAAAAAGGTTTTTATAACTGGGATTGAAGGATAATAATAATTATTGAATCAGGTACTCTTATATTGCGAGTAGCTATAAGTATATGCACTGCGCAGAGAACAAAATAACATTAACATTTTGAGAGCATTACTAAGAAGATTAAGTGTAAGTTGAGTTTTGAACATAGTAACTGTGGGTGATTCCTTAAAGAGTGAGTTCATATTTGGGAGCCGCATATGTAAATGCTCTATACTAGGTAGACTTTGATTTTCCAGACGGATATTTTTTAATGTGTTATCTTTTGGAACTACAGAGGCTGTAAGACGATTGTACTGATGACTTTAATTTTAAAGAGATCTTAATGTAGGTGGTGCTTTACTGTGAAGAGCTTTGTATACTATCAATTGTCTTAAAAGAATATTAAATCTCACCACTTCCTCTTTTTGTAATGTTGCATTTATGCATTCTAGAATGGACTTCAGTGGTTTTTGAGGGAGTTGTTCTTCCATTGGTTTGAGAGATCAGCACCAGACACGCTTCCAGTAACGTCAGCTGCTGTGATACAAGGCATAATTGTTAGCCTTCGTCATACCTGAATATACGGACATTAGAGATAGAGTGTGGAAATACATGTATAGCAGATGAAATAAGCATATAAAAGACATTATACTACATGTATGTTGACATGGTTAACTTGTCATTTCGTCTAACCCCACTTTGACTATAATGCCTCTTGGTATCATCCAACATGGTGTTATTCTGTGTGGTTCATATCCACGGGGTCATACAGCAGCTCGCCTAATTCTCAGATTGTCTAATACCACATAGCTGTATACATTGGGTCTACTAACAATTTGGTTTAATACCGTATGCCTTGGTCTAATGTATACTTGTCTTAACATAACTGGTGTATATTCACTTGTCAAATTGCCAGTTGTCTAATTATTTTGATCTAATTGCTTTTCATACTATTACTGGAAATGAATATTTTGTCTATTGCCAGTTTTTTTACAGGATTGATCAATGATGTTAGACAAATTGGAAATTAGACGAAATGGAATTACACTAAATGGGAAATAAAAACAATGTTAAATAGAGAAGTGGCAATTAGACAATGGATCGCACAGACTGGCTGTAGAGAAGATGGAATTGGAACATGTGGATGAGACCAAACAGGGTATTATTCAAACCAAGTTTAGACAAAATTGCATTTACAATTCTATTTTGTCTAAAAAGTTTGTCTAATGACTTTTGGTCTAATTGTTAATTCATCTATTCAAATATTTTCCTATTCCATTTTGTCTAATGTCAATTTCGTCCAATGTAATGTTGCAAACCACTTGGTGGAATTTCTGTAACAAACTGGTAATGACGCAGATATTCATTTGGGATTAGACAATTGGCTATTAGATAAATTAGCAATAAGCAATGAATGACCGAGGACCAGGTATTTACTTGTACAAGTTTGGCTAAGCACCTACATTATCTTGACTTTGGAACATTCTCTTGAAGAGAAGTTAATATAAAAGATACAAAATGTGAGAGTAAGTTACTTGCATGTATAGGAAAGCCTCCATAGCCGATGCGTACAGCATTGTTTCCGTCCATACTGCGTACATGACTCTGCCAAAAACACGCTAATACTCAGCATCTCATACATACCATTTGCTTGTGCTGCCGTACAGAGGGGAGGAAAGGAATAGTTTTGAGTTTCAAAGTAATGTTTTTATAGCAGAATATTCTTAATCGTCGTCTCTATTTTGTGACATTGACATGGTAAATGTACTGCAGTTTCTCAGAAATCAGCAGGGTGAGGGAATTACATTGACATCATTGTATTTAATTAAATTTCAATAAAAAATGACATTTACTGATAAACTTGGACAAGATATTATAATTGTACATGTAAAAAACAGTCGAAGGAATATTCATCTTAAATGTTAAAAGGCACTTGTAAAATGTATATGAATATCATTTCAAAAGCTAACAATGCAAACAATAGAGTGACAGGTTTTTAAGAAATGAAACAGTAAAGACACAAATGTTGGTAATTTCAAAATGCTCCACACTTTTTTGTCTGAACAAATGTGACCACATATTTGTTTGTGCCCTTTTCTTGTGGGCTGGCAGCCGCTGAGCAGCGCCAGATGGACATTGCTCTATCCCTTCTTGTTGAGACGCCAAACGGGGAAGCGGCAACTACCATTTTTTAAAGTCCTTTGGTTGAGCGGCGGGGGATCGAACCAAGTACATGATAGATATTTTGTCCATTATTAATTTTTTATAAGATATTTCTAATCGCTATTCTTTTATAACCTCGTGGCAACTGTACTTACATGTAGCAATGCAAGGAAACAAACAGAGTTGCTATATTTGATAATTATATATATTAATAGCAATTCTTCATTGATTGATTTCTTTATAAAAGATCTAAATAAGGTCTCTCAGTCTACCTGCTCTGATATATCTCTCCTGGATATAAACAATTTTAAACATTAAAAACATTCAATAGAAATCAATTCATTCTAGGACCTCTAGTGCAAATTAATAGTTAATAAGGATCTTTGTTGCATGGACTTCTTGACAAAAAGTCTCACTGTGTAACGATATGGAATTTCCATTTTACAATTGAAGATGCTAGTACTAGATGTTTATGTTAATCAAATCAGTTTTGAGAAACAGAGGGTAAAAATGTAACATAACATCTAGTACTAGCATCTTCAATTATTTTACATATTCGAAAGAATAACTCCTGCCGCATTCTTTTGGTACCATTTTTGTGTGGTATGACTTTACGGCTTGGATGAAACGACACAATTGTTACATAAATGTAACAGAGGGCCAAAATATAACATACGAACATCTAGTATCTAGCATCTTCAATTGATAGTAACTCCTTATGCTACAGGGCACAGAAGCAATACACAAACAGTATGTCAAAGGAGGGTGTAACATTGTATGCCTTTATGAAAGACTGATAAGGTCAAGACCAATAAGGTCAAGACAATAAATTTGAATACTGAGATAAAGATTACTCGTCTAGCCTGGATTCTTGTGCAACTGCATCAAGGCATGGCCTTCGCTGCACAGCGCATGACAAGGGAATGGTTCTTGGACTTATATGCAAGGTAGGCCAGGACGAGACCAACTTGAAGCTAACGGATGGATCTGGCCTGCACGATGTCTACTAGATTACTCAACTGCCAAGGAAAGAGACAAAGAATGTAGAAATAATTTATATCATCATATCCATGTTTTGTTTTGAATGCGGAGATGAGAACCACGAGTCAACCTCTAACAATGTAAAATGCGCCTCTTCAGCCTAACGCCTTTTCCCAGCTAATTCATGAGATATCTTATTTCACTCTAATGGGAGTATCGATTTATGAAAAATGAGTAAGATTAAATTCAGATTCCATTCTCTTAAGAAGACAAAATGCAATAGAATCTAAATGAAATCTTAAATGTAAACAAGTATAATGATAATCTATAAAAAACAATGATAGAAAGGACTTGAGAAGAAAAGAGATTTTGGTAGCTTCCTTTTATTGTTTGACAGTCTGGGACCAGTAATATAAATATTTCTGATCAATGCAATTTGAGAAGAAGGAAGTTCTATATTGGTTACTTGTCCAGTCTCTATATAAATAAAGCGCATGGAACGAATAGATATCTTATTGGCTATGGAACAGACAGAGTAAACAAAGGAAAACAAGGAAAACGTAAACTTTTTTTTTCTTTTCTTTATTATTTAAACCCCGTACGTTTATACTGAGAACTTTTCATAAAGCGAATGAATACGTGATTGTAAGCATGCTTGCAAGAAATTCTTTTCATTTACAAGAATGAAACAAAGACAGGTTAAAATAAGAATGTCAGATAATTTAAATTATTAAGGAGGTCTGTTGAATTGGTATTAGTCATTGAGTGATAATAAGACTTCAGGTGAGCAGGTCGTCCAGATGTCTGATGACGGAAGCGTGTATAGTAAGTGACGAGGGAGAATGTTAAAGTTTCTTCACCACATATAGCTGAGCAGTATTCAGAAAGTGGCTTAGAGGCTTACTTGTATTGTTTGTCAATCTGCATAATATCATTTTCTTGAGGAATGTTTTTAAGAAAAAGAAAAAATAGAGTCGAACTAGTATCACTAAAGAGTAGAATGTGTTCCCTATTAATAGGAATAGTAAGCTTTGATTCTGTAAGTTGCAAATGAAAATATATCGAAGAGTTAATGGCATCGATCAGTTATAAGATTTGGGTAACGAGATTCGGTTCAGTAATAGGAATGTGTATGATGATTGTGAAGAAGTTGAGTAGTAATAGGATGGGTAGCTCACTGGTCGAAGAGGTGTATAATGTGGGGCTAACGATGTGCCTTAGTGAGGAACTATCGGAAGACTAGTGATTGAGGAAGAGGTTATGGTGTGTTCGATAGATGATGATGTTAGTTGTGTGTGGTTGTTAAGATTAGAATAGACAATAGAGCTAGATATCTCCTTCCGAATCAATCGATATTGTGCAAGTAATATCTATTCAATATGTTGACTATTGCATTATGGTTCTCTCATTAGCATAGAAGATTTAGGATGTTTTGTGGCGTGAGTTATATTTGATGTTGTATAATATTTATCTGATGAGATCGCAGGATCGTCATAAAAATTTCAAGAGTTATCTACTATTATACGATTTGGGATAAAATGAGCTGTATGATGAGTTAGTCTGTATGATGTTGGTGTAAGTAATGGCGGTGGCTGTGGGTATGTGATAGAAGAGCTAGATGAAATTAAGTAAAGTGAGCGATCTCCGCTGATCAATTAGGCTTCTCTATAATTATGATGCGGTGTGGGAGTTTTGGCAATGTGTGAGGGATGATCTCGGGCACGAGCGTAGTGGTAACAGATTGGATGGGCTGGGTAGCGCAGAGTGGTGTCGTATAGTTGGTATCTGTATGATGATGTGAGATCGAATGATGATCTCTTATTTTTGCTGATTTTAAAAATCTTACCATTGTTCTTTGGTTGTCTCACATTAATTTATTAGGGGATAATTCTAGAGATGAAATCAACATATTAAAAAAAAATAATAATTTCAACATAAAAAACAAGGTATCTGGCTTACATCATTGAGAGAAGGAGCATCTTTGAAGTCCATGATGCCATTTCCGTTCAGGGTCAGCATCTCCAAGGCAACCAGGCATCGGGTCAAAGGTCGCTGACCTTCCATGTTGCTCTACATTAAAAAAAAGTATACAGCAGTTTTCATTTTAAAATCTTATAACTAATAATGAAAGCAAGAGGTTGAATATTTCCTACTGAGTTATCACAGAGAGTAATGAATCTCTCCAAGCAATGCAGTTCTTTGAAAGATAATAGAATGTCCATCAGCCTAGATGTGAAATAAAGGTGACATTACATTTGCTCAAGCAACAATTGCACAAGACTTTTGTTTGTCTAACATGTAGGGTTAGGGTCCACTAGGGTTTTATGTTAGTTTTTTAGGGTATGGTATCATGTTAAGTCCAGGGTTGAAATCAGACAAGCAATTAGAGTAAGGCTTGTACAGTGATGCAATTGTTTGTCTATGTTTTGTGGCATTGCTAGAGATTTGGGTGATGTTTTGTCTTGTGGCGGCCATGGCTGGGGGGCTTCCAATGTACTACGTATGCTCCATATGCGCGTATGTATGCGTAGCAAAGAAAATGTACATACGCGCACCTGACTCAATGCAAAACCCATTGGAAACCCCCAGCTATAATTATGTAGAGCTAGAGGGCTCACTTCCATGAAACGCCTGAATTCGTCTATAGGTACATCTAGTTTCTAGGGACAGCACAAAGATGAGATGAGGGAATTACACTAATGTATTGATTAGATATTTCTTCACTAAAAATTACTGTGCAATTATTATCATTAAATAATCCTTATTTCGGAAGCAACTTCTTACCTCATCTTCGGAGCCGAGACTCTTCTGGATCTGTTGGCTAAGGAGCTGTTTGACCCTGGTCCATGTGATGAGAAGGGGATGACGGATAGCGATCGGTACTAGGTCCAGTGGTCTTGTCCCGTTGGTCACATTGATAGCATAGTCACACACCTAGGGGGTAAACATAGAGTTTTCTGTTAGGTTTATGGTTTAGGGTAGGGTATAGAGTGAGGTCCAGGGTTGGTTAACCCGTTGAGGACTTAGCCCGAATATATTCAGGCTGAGACCTATGGGAAATGTGTGTTATAGCCAAATCAGCTCATCCCCAACAGGTTAAGAAGCTGGTTGACCCTGATCCATGTTATATATTTGTTAATTTTTTATTATAATGTAGGATTTGTTGTAATATACTTTATTCGATATAATGTTCTATATACAAGGTCTATGATGATATGGAGCCTATTAGCGCATTACTGTTGGTTGACACACTTCTTTTACTGAACTCCCACCTTTGTTAGATCAGAAGCTCGATCTGCATATGAATGAAAATAAAGTCAGAAAATGGGAGTTCAGTAAAAATTCTTTCTTAAGAAATCCTTCCATGAATATATTAATGAGTCAGAATTATGAGCCCTGGGATGTTTGTTTCCTAATTCTTTGTGACTTCCCCAAAGACAAGAGATGGCACAGTGGTTAAGTTGTTTCTCGGAAAGAATTAGATGGTGCATGTTGTAATCCCTCCTGGGTTCAAGATTTTTTAAAACTTTATTTTCATTCATATCATCACACGGCTGGCATAAGGGCAGGAGCTCAAATCACTCAACTAACGCCCTTCTGCTTCTTTATGCGCACAGATTAAGCCGAGTGGCATAAGCAAAGTGGCAAGCAGAAGGTCGTAGCGCGCACAATGTACAAATTGCATGCTAGCAGCTAACAGCCTTCTGCTTACTGAGTACAATAACCCTTCGGCCAGACAGATATGCAGATCAAGCACGGTGGGAGTTCAGCAAAAATTCTTTCAATTATCATCTATTTCCAACTCACCTCCAGTGCTTGTTTGATATCACTACTGCCCTCAGGGTCGACGGCTAGCACCATTTTACTCTTCCCGCTCGTATGGCTCGCTACCGACTTGGCTTTCCTTGGGGAGGGGTCTGGATCTTTGGAGCCCTTGCCTTTCCCCTGGGGTGGGGTGGGTTGGTCAGGCTGCTCCGAGTCAGGGCGGGGTATCCAGGGGAGGACAAGCCCTACAGCCAAGGCGTTGCATAGGTTCACCAGAAGGACAGTTTCACTGAGTGGGGAATGTATCAATGAGGGTTAATTGTATTAGGCTCTAGTAAAAATCAATTCTCTGTCGCACATGATATCGTTGCTGGGCAGTTAAAACGTTATTATCATATCTCAAATTTTGGTGAAAATGCTACTTTTGGGGAGATAATCTGCAGGGAATTGGTGAAGTACATTTGTAATGTCTAACTCCAAAAATTAATTTTTGTTTTAGCTCTCCTGAACATTTGATATAAGTTAGATACAAGGTTTTAAAAGCCCAGCGAGGATATATTGATCATTATAAGTGTATACATACTTAAATGAAGATTTCAAAAATATATTCATACTTCAGATTTCCTATGAGAATATCAAAATGTAGTTGATGAGAAGATTGTAATGCTAAATGATTCCATACCTGGAATGACCCACTTTCTTCAGTGCCTGAAGCAATGAATTGAAAGGATTAACCAGCTCTCTGTGTCTATTCTCTGTCATCACATGGTTTGTATAGTTCCAGAAGTACGATGCAGCACTGCATACAATCCAAGATTCATTCAAAGTAACCCCAAGCTCTGCAGCTCGCAGGAAACCGGTCGTAGATGATGCCGTCAGGTACTTGATGAAGTCACTATCGGAGGAAATCATAGGTGTATGTGTTTGGTAAATTGCCATTTGGTCTAAACTCACTTTGACTAATGCTGGTTTGGTCTCATCCCACATGGTCAAATTCCATTTCATCTAGAAGCTGTTTTTCTAATCACATTTTGGTCTAACAGCCACTTTCCATATTTAACATTTTTTGGTATTCCCATTTTGTCTCATGCCCATTTCATCTAATGTCCACTTGGTCTAAGACTACATGTAATTAGTCAATACATACTAAACTGGCAACAGACCAAATACTAATTTGGGAATTAGTATTTAGGAATCTAAACCCAATTTGACTGATGCAAGTTTGGACTTATCCCACATGGTTTAATCTCATTTTGTATAGAAGCATTGTCTAATTACCTTTTGGTCTAACTGCCACTTCACCTTATTACCAATTTGTCTTATTTCCATCTTATCTAATGCCCATTTCGTCTAATGTCCATTTGCTATAACACCACATAGTCAATACATATAATAAACTGTTAAAAAACAAAACATTCATTTGGGAATTAGACAAAAATGAAATAAGACGATTTGATCATTAGACGAATTGGCAATTAGACCAAGTGGGTTAGCCCATGTGGAATTAGACAATCAGATAATTGGACCAACAGCCATTAGACCATGTGGATATTGCTATGTGATTAAACTTTAGTTATGAAGTTTGTGTGATGCAGTTTTCTTTGATTGACAGGTTGTACATTGCACAGGAAATACTTGTGTGAAATGTACAACAAGCAGGTGCTTAAAAATGCCAAGCTTGGTAATGTACCTTATAGGAATGAAGAAATCTACAAGAAATCAATGAGGAGTAATTTCAAGGCCAAAATTTGTAAACAGGGATGAATGTAATTCACAATTGATTTGTCCATTACTTTATTCAGCTATTAAGTTTGTGTGAAACATTTTTAAATCTTCTCTATCATTATTGGTATCATCATCAACAGCAGCACCACCATCATCACCACCATTGTCATCATTGTCACCATCATCATTACCATCTGTCAACTAAAGTTTTTCTGTTGATGTTTTTTCTGTTATTTTTTATGGCTATATATTTCTTAACATTACTTTTTTGCCAGGTATGGACCCTTTGAGATGCCTTCTCTCAACAAAGGATAGGTTATGTAATCACTATCATCATCACCACAACCACCACCATCCACAATTATATCACCACCACAATCATCATCATCACCACCACCATTATCATCATCATCATCACCACCACCACCACCACCACCACCAACCACAACCACCATCATCTCATCATTCTTACCGGAGGTATGGGTTTCTTTATACATCTCAACATTCTCTGATCATCATCATCATCATCATCATCATCATCATCATCATCACCACCCCACCACCACCACCACTACCACCACCACCATCATCATCATCGTCATCATCATCATCATCATATCATATCACTCTTACCGGAGATATGGGTTTCTTATACATCTCAACATTCCTCGATCATCATCAACCACCACCAACCACCATTATCATCATCATCATCAGCACTCTTACGCAGTAGTCAATCCATCTGGGTCCTCTTCTGTTTCTTAGCTATGTATCTTTGGGATGCTTTCTTCTTATTAAACCAGAGGGAGTGGTTTGTTTATCATCATCATATCATCATCATCATCATCATCATCATCATCATCATCACACCACCACCAACCAACCACCACCACACCACACCACCACCACACCAACCATCATCATTCATCATCATCATCATCATCATCATCACTATCACCACCACCACCCAAATTATCAATCATACATCAACATCATTAGCACTCTTACCAGTAGTCAACTCCAATCTGGGTCCTCTTCTGGTTTCTTAGCGATGTATCTTTTGGGATGCTTTCTCTTATCACCGAGGGATGGGTTTGTTATACATCTCAACATTCTCTGATCTCAACAGATGAATCAAGGCCTAGAAAATTAGAAAACAACAAAATTACAGTTAAAGGCCTGTATTCACAAAGGTGTCCTAAAGCTTAAATCTGTGTTTAACTATGAGTAGCAAAATGTGACACAATCTGTCTACGTTGTTATGTTCCTTACACGACTACCTCATTCTGGAATAGTGCTTTAATGGTTACATATTTTATTTAGCAACAGTAATGTTCAATACAAATAGCACATCAAAAAGTGTAATGTAGATACAGATTTGTCAGTAACATAGGTGGATAGGTGGATGAAATAAATTCATTATCTCCACGTTATTTTCAGTGTTTGCAGATTATTCTAGTCTAAATAATTATCATTTCTCTCAAAACAAGATACAATAAAATCTATGAAAAAAGCTCATATATTACAATGGGGGAAAAGCAAATTAAAAGCTTACCTCTGAATTGAGGAAATGTACTTCAGCAAGCATACGAATGAGATCTTTATCTGACAATCCGAGGACTGGTTCTGGTGTAACAGTGTTCTGGGACTTCTTACGACTCGTTGGTGTCTCAGAGGTAGGGGGCTGCTCACTGGCAGCGCTAGAACTATAAAACAGAACGTGACAATTTTTTGTTATTATCATGACATATAAAGAATAATAATATCCCGCTTTTATGTAGCACTTTTCCATTTACTAATTATTGCTCAAAGCATATTACAGTATATTATTACCCAGGGCTGTGTTTCACCTAGTCGTTTGTTAGTTACGAATGACTTTACGAACAACTGGTGATCAGTTTTTGCCCTAAATATAAAAATGTGATTAGTATAGCACCCAAGAACATGTTCCAGTCGTTCATAAAGTTGTTTGTAACTTTTCAAACAACTTGGTGACACACCACCCTGGTCATTGGATTAATTGCAATTTGGCATATTATAAGTGCACACTATCTATTCCCAAGGGATCATTCCAACCTGTTGCACACAATTGGCACACTGCTTACCTGCCCACAATAACAATCATTATCCTAATGAATACCAGTCACCAGGTACATACCTTTAACGGGGCAAGTTTAAAGCTTCATGTTCCCCATGGTGTAGAGGGATTTCAAAATACGTACGCGGTAACGGACCATGCAAGCTGCCCATTGTCACCAATGATGTGCCAGACTTATGTAGTGGTCCAAAAACCGAAAGCCAGAATGCCAGAACAATTACGGAAGTCATGAGCCAATTTCTTATCGGTAATGTCAATGATTCGATTTCTTTTCGGAGTGCATTGGCTCCGCCTTTGTGACCCACAGCGAGAAGACACACTGCATGCAACTCACAACGCATGAAGGGCCTTGATACAGTGCTTTATACACACACAGTAGACTCAGTAGACACACATCTTGCATCGCATCGCGATTTAACTGACCTGTGCACTAAGCGATTTAACTGACCTGTGCACTAATTTTGATTGACAGTATGCAAATTACTATAAATCACCATCTTCGTGAAAAAATGGCTGCGAGCACAATAGGTCATCTTGAATCTTCGTTTTGCCATGCATGGGCAGCTTTAATATTCATTGCAAACATCAAACTACTGCACCCTTGTACAACTTATAGGGGTCTATTAGTGAACCAAAAGAATTATTTTCATAATCAGGGCTCGGAACACATTACATCACCATGTGTACATCACATTACTGACCACTCTGAATGTGAGTGAAAAATTAAATGAATAAATATTCCGATTACCATTACTAGTTAACCACTTGGCTGCGGACCACGTAATATTACGTGCTTGGTGTTTGTACACTGTGCACGTGATCATGTTATTGTTTGAGCTTTGTCTGTTTCAAAGCGCCAGCGCCACGCTGGCCATACCCGTACTGTGCAAATAGCACCATGCAGCAGTCAAGCGGTTAAGTTAAAATAATAAAAATATTTTGCAAAAAAAAATGGGTTAATTGTCTCTACATACACTGAAAGAGGTATTTACTTGTCTTGACGAGTCTCTGGTCTAGAAGGGGATGGAGGTTTGCTCCAGCGATCGTCATCGTAAAGCAGGCAGAACCGAGCAGCCACACGACAGATATCCCAAACCTCCTGCTTGCGAGCTGTCTTGGCTAGGTCCCCCCAAAGACGAGCCCTGGAAGAAAAAAAAATTAAAAGTACTTATGATTTCAGTTTTCTTGGCATAGTTATGACTGATGAAAGAGGGTTTCTTCTTTTTAAAAAAAATGTAACTCTTTTCACTTGAATCAGTTATTGCGGTCTGACAAACCAAGAGAACCAGTTCAAAGGATAACAGTCATGACTGATTGTCTAAAAAAGGGTGCTGCCATTACAAGCAAGTCTCGCAAGGAAGTAAGAAAAGGTAATTGCATAATGAAGAATCAGACAAGCTTCTTTTACGAGTTTTAGGAGTTATCAATGTCGTTGTGACACGTTTTCGTTAAGACAATCTCACTACATTCAAATTATCCTCACAATCAAATATTTAATTGCACTTAATTCAAATTAATTTGTCCAAATAGAGAAATATGACATCTCTTAGTATGTTTTCATAGCTATTCTAGATTTGTTACATCTCACACCATGCAACTAAATCTATAAAATTAATCAAATATGACATCCTTTAGTACATTTTTATAGGGTTTTTAAAAGTCTTAACATGTATCAAAGTAGCTGTTGGAATTAACTGTTAATGATAACAATCAAAACCTCTGATAAGTACATTGGTGGCCAAAATTATCAGAACACCAAGCATATATAAATGTTTTAGTTATTTTCATTCAGTTGACCATTTAAATACCTATAAAATGGTTAGAATGTCTCTGAATGTCATCATTATGCTTTAAAAACTAAAAAACATAGCCATGCGTTGGGAAGTCATGTATGTTCTCATATATGTTACGCCACCAATTGAAAAATCTAAAAATCTTGCCCCTTTCAGGATCAAAGTGTCATAACGTTAAAAATGTTAAGCCTCTCTCTACAAAAGTATATATATTTTGAAAGGAAATTTCATGAGGATGTCGAAAATGGCATTCATAATAACGCAGGGTGAAGTAGTAACATCTTATGTGGATATTTTGAAATTATTTTTGAAGGGCCCCAAATTTTTAATTCGGAGCCCCTATTTAAGTCCCCTTTCCAATGACCCTTAATCTTTCACCACATTTGAATTGCTCATGAAATTTCCTTTAAAAAATATGCATTTATAAGTAAATTTCTTCACTTTCATGAAAAATAATCTTAACCTTAAATTGGCAGGGATATGTTTGTTTTCTCGCGACCAGGGGGATGGGCCAATCCACCCCTCCCCATACGACCAAATTTTCTGAAACTTGGCATGTGTTTGGGGCATGTAAGGATAAATAAGACTGCAAAGTTTGACACATCTAGCTTAAACACTTTTTGAGTTATTGGCATATGTTATTGGAATTTCATGTTTTTGCATTTGTACTGCATGTTTAATACACAGGTCTATGGGGAAACTGAAAGCGCATAGCGCAACAATTTTTAAAATTGCGCATTACATGATGGTCGAAACTATATAAATTCGGTATCACAAGATGCATAACACTCTACGCTATGAAGTCATGAAAGCTGTCGGCACCGAAAAGTTATCCTTAAACTTACTTCGGCAAATGTACTAGGGTATTGAGAATCCTGTAGACTTTGTGTAGCTTTGGGTGTTCTAATAATTTTGGCCACCACTGTATGTGAGCACAGACTCAAATTTGACCCTTAAAAGAAATGATTGTCTAGGGTGGAGAATAGCCTTCAAAACTCACTGCCCGTGTCCAGAGCAGCCACAGTACATGAGTGAATCTTGTCTCCTACTTCAGACTCTGGTTTATTTACTATGCCAGGACTATGGGTTTGCAAACTCTTATCTCAACTCACCGTTCCCTCTCATTCTCACTGCCCAGTCTCTTGACATGCCCGCTGGCCTTCTTGGTGCTCTTCTTGAAGTTACGGGCCTTGGCGCCAAGCTGAGCAATAATGGAATCAGCGCCACGCCCACCAGCTATGTAATCAAAACAAAAACACATTACACGGATGATATTAAAACATGCCTTGTACAGTCAAGTTGGATACGATGAGATTTTGAATATCCCATGCAGAGTGCACATTACACAGGAAATACCATGTGAAATTTACAACAAGCAGGTGTTTAGGGTGGTATCTCACTTCACGGAGATGTCTCCGCGACAGAATAGAAAATTTTGTCTCCGCGACGGATAAAAAGTATTAGACACGACGTCTAGGAGACGGATTTGGGACTACTTCAGATTTTTTTTTCCATAAATTATCGCGGAGACATCTTAGAGACGTCTCCACGATACTGGAGACATCTCTAATACTTTTTATCTGTCGCGGAGACTAAATTTTATATTCTGTCGTGGAGATACGTCTCTGCAAAGTGAGATCACCCTTAGAAATGCCAAGCTTGGTAATGTACTTTATAGGAATGAAGAAATCTACAAGAAATCAATGAGGAGCAGTTACTTAGGGTGGTATCTCACTTCGCGGAGACGTCTCCGTGACAGAATAGAAAATTCCATCTCCGCGACAGATAAAAAGTATTAGAGACGTATTTGGGACTACTTCAGACTTTTTTTTTCATAAATTGTCACGGAGATGTTTCGGAGACGTCTGTAATACTATTTATCTGTCGCGGAGACGAAATTTCTATTCTGAAATTTCTATTCTTCGCGGAGACATCTCCGCGAAGTGAGATAGCACACTAAGCCAAAATATGTTAACAAGGAGCAATGTAGGACACATTGCTTGTTTCCCTTTATTTTATCCAAAGCCAGATATTTCTGTGATAGGATCGCCATAAAATGGATGTTAACCCATTGGGTACTGAGCCTGAATATATTCGGGCTGAGGTCTATGGGAAATGTGTGTTATAGCCAAATCAGCTCGTCTCCAACAGGTTAAAGGAAAAGAACTGTTAGGCAGCATTCATATCAACAAATTGTTCACTTTTAGGCGAGAAATATATGGAAAACAGTGTTAAGTCGTATGGGACATTTTTCATGAAATCTTCCTTTGTTATAACTCGGCATTTCTCCCACTCACAAGAGTAAAAATGTGATAATTCCATTATGCAGTATGTTAAAACACAACTTGAGTTGTTGTAGCCAAAAGTAAATTGGAAATAATTGTATAAATATGTCCTCACATTGTTTCATTTACATATAAAAATACCTACATGAGATGTGTTTATCTTCCATGCACTATTTCAGGTGAAATTTAGAGTAAATTGTGGTCAGGACGGTTAAATTGATGCAGCTCGTAACACCGCTATCTTGCCGGAACTCCCCGCACACAATATCGCTCACATACGGTGCGAACTGTGGGCATGCAACTGTTCAATACACTTTGCATGTGGTCGCCGCATGGCTGTGAGAGGTGACCACGTGGTGATGGCCCGACAATTTTTCCTTTATTTGCTCATTACTCAGCTATTTTACATTTTCTGCCAGAATTATTTGGCAATTATCATTTATACTCAGTTCCACTATTTTTCTAGTCTAAACTCGATTTGATTCTGTTGGACTTTATTTTTTCATTAGTACTACAACTCAAGTTTATCTTTAAGCCTGCCTCACACAGTGTGATTTGCTGCGAAGGTATTTTGGAGGAAAACTTATTTCATATAAACATTCAAAAGAGGAAATCCATACTGTCCAAAGTTCTGGGCATTGTCATTCACAGCGATTGCGAACCCCCTTCGCTGTATAAAATCAAATTGTTTCTATATTGCAGTGATGTCTCAGCAATCTCGTGATTTAAGGCTAATTTGACCTTTATTCCAAATTAAAGGCTGACATTGAAAAAAATGAGATTACATTGTTCCTTTACAGTTTTTACCTCTCATACATGTAGGATAATTTTACTCAAATACCACAATTAATGCAAACACATTTGTTTTAAAAATCGCATCGCAGCAAATCGTACAATATGACACAGGCTTTATGTACATGGGACTTTATAATAATAATAATAATAATAATATTGTTTTATTTACCCAGGGTAGCCACTTACGTTCCGACAACTGTTCTCCCAGCGGGCCCTGCATGATGTTATTATTACCCCCAAGCTCCTTGTTAAAAGGCAACTTTAGGTACCATTTTTGTAAGTCTTTGGTATGACTCGGCCGGGTTTCGAACTCACGACCTCCCGTTCATGAAAGCAAGAAAGGCTACCTTTTTACAGGCGCTGTAACAAATTGCGCTATCATGTCCGGTCGATTTTCAATTATGTATGTGTGTTACCCACCTTTGGGGGCTCTCTCACTCTCTAGG
>CALNVZ010003432.1:13168268-13225768 GCA_940671915.1 Paracentrotus lividus | reverse complement strand
AATTTTTAAAAATTATTATTGACAATCTCAAGACGTTCATGGTATAGGCCACCATCATAAAGGCTCAAAGCCTGTCAATAAAAAATTATAATACAATCAGAATAAAAGAATGATTTCATTAAAAAAGCTCATTGAAAATATGTACATTATAATTAGCATTTTAATACAGGACAGCTCAGTATGGACCTGACTTCGCAGCAGGATGAGTAAACTGAACAAAATGTGATTTTAAAATTTATTATTGATAATCTCTTGATCTTGTGGATGTCTCTTTAATGCTTGTGGAAGAGTTTTGATTATTTACGTTGAATATAAAACTGTTTTTTCAATAACCATATCTGACAATTTACAATCAAACAGCAGATAAAGCTACATGTACATTATGAACATGAAAATATGTATGCCATAACAGTAATAGTCTTATACAAAAGTGTTTTTTTTTCACGGCCTTGAACATTTTTTTTTTTTTTTTCATGTTTGCATTTGTTATGTTTTGTTAAGCGCTTTATACTTCAAGTACTTTAATGTATCATGTATTGGGGGCCCCATTAATCAAGCATTTGCTTTTAGAAGCACCCTTATCATTTAAATTGTATTTACCATTGCTATTCATATATGATTTATATATATATATCATATATATATATATATATATATATATATATATATATATATATATATATATATATATATATATATATATATATATATATATATATATATGTTGATTTCAAATGATTAAATAAACGAATTGAATTGAATTGAAATGAATTGAATGGTAAAGATGCAATCATTTAATTAAAAAACACATGCTCCAGCGAGAAAGGCTCTCACCACGATACAAGGTAATGTATGCTGCATGCCAATCATTTTTCAATATTATGCTACATATTCCAATCCCCTCACTGCGCAGAATGAGTGGGTGAGATGCAACAGCCTTGCCTAAGAAAAGGGAGGGTTCATTAGTTGCTCTAGTTGCAGGCATCCAATGCAATTCAAATTGCTTTGATCTGTGCAATTTGATTTTGTTATTTAAATTTCAAAATTATAACGTTCATCTATGACTGGCTTTTTTGTATTGTATACCTTTTCAAAAGAAAAAAAAAAAAGATAAACTTTAATTCTATGCATTTAATAATTTGTTAATCATTTGATTTAAGTGAGGAAATGACTGACCATAACTGTTACTCTTTTTCTGGGATGCACTATATGAGCATAAGTCATGTCACCCGATCCCATCTTCAGAAAAATTAACTTCCTACCTCTGAATATTTTCCAGAGACTCTGCGAGGAGCGTCAAAGGTTTCCTGAGTTGTCCTCTCAGGTTCATTTGTAGGAGAGGTAGACATAAGTTCCACAGAGTCACACATCCAGCTTGTATGATGTTAGGATCACCATGGCGTACCGCATTCATTACAGCCTCACTCAGCCTGTCTATGGCATGCAGGCGAACCTGAAAACACAAAACATAATTACAATTTAATTTGATGAGGGTTTAATTGACCAATATTTAAAGAGCCAGGGTCTTGGGCTTTCCTGGGGAGTGGATCATAATTTGCTGACCCCAGAATTTGTGAAAAGCTCAATTTCTGGACCACAGTGAAACAAGCTGTCCCACCAAAAACATCCTTTGGCCTGCTTCTGGCATCATCAGTGAGATAATGAGGTTTCAAAATGGGCGATGGGTGGAATATACAGAGCTTTAAAGGTGGTCCTGCACGAGCATCACTAAGCTAAAACGAGGAATCAAGATGTGCTCTGTATGCTTGCCGCCATATTCTTCACGAAGAGCTAGCTCAGCATGACCTAATTTGCATACAACTGAAGTGCCAACACAACCAGCCAATCGCGATCGTGCTGTGATCGTGTGCGTGTATGAAGCACTGTATCAGTGCATGAGTGAATGCTTGCAGTGTTCGGATCTTGAGATGTTTTACTAGTATCGCATGTATATAGCTACCTTCTCGCTTGCACAGTACAGGTGCTAGGCAGGGATAACTCGTTCTCTCATCCGAGCAGGTGAATCATTGCCGATAAGAAATTGGCTCATGACTTTGGCAATCGTTCGGGCTTTCGGTTTTCGGACCACTACGTAAGAGTGCCACATTGCTGGTATAAATGGGCAGCTTGCAAAGATTGTTACCGCATACATATTTTGAACTCCCTCTACACTATGGGGAACGTACATCTTTAAATAAGATCTGATGGTCCCAAAACTTGAGGTAATGGACAACACCAGTGTCAAATTACCCATGGAAGCCCAAGAAACACCGACTTTAAGATTGCCGCTAAATACAGTTTTAATTTACAAATTGGAAATAGATAGAGAGTGCACTTAGGTATTTGCAATATAACACAGCAAAATTGTGATTAAGACGATAGCTGATTCATAGTTGCTGGGACAAAATGACCAAAAAAACCACACAATTGATATCGCTTTATTGAGTTCACGACAAAGGAAAGTAACTTACAATATAAACATAATAAGTAAATTCTCAAAATAAACCCAGGTCATGACAAATAACAGTCAATGCAGGGTTAATGATAAATAATAATACTATCAATATTGCAAAAGAATTGTGTTTTAAAGCTTACAAATATAAATATTTGATGAAAAAATTGTCATCTATAGAAAACATAAAATAAACATTTATGTTCACTGAAATGTATAAATCATCTTGTCTTGATGGTACTAACTCATATAAATCAATAACTATCATACTGGAAGATAATGACTTGGACAATATTTCCACATGTAAAATGAGGATTTGGAAGGAAGATCTGCATTTGCATAAGTTTTGGATTAATAATAATAATAATAATAATAATTGTTATTTATTAAGCGCTATTACAAACAAAAGATTTTGATCAGAGCGCCAATACAACATAATATAGAAAATAATCAATAGATACATACAAATAATTCTAAGAAAACATGACATAAGACAAAATTAAGCAATATTACATGTAAGCATTTAAGTAGGAAACAATTGTGCTTTTAGTTTAGATTTGAAGGTTTCTTCTACTTTACAAATACGGAGGTGTTGGGGTAGAGTATTCCAGAATGCCGGTCCAGCAAAAGAAAACGATCGCTCAGCCATTTTAGTGTTAGTGCGGGGGACTTGTAGGTGTGTTTTGTCTTTGTAGGAACGTAGTTGATAATTAGAAACAGAGGGAGTGGTGATAAGGTGTGATAAGTAAGTGGGGGCAGTACCATTGATGCATTTGTACACCAACAGGGCTAGCTTGTAATTGATCCGTTCTTTAATCGGTAGCCAGTGGAGTTGTTTGAAAAGAGGGAAACTAGGAGTTCTCCTCTTAGCACCAAGTACAAGACGAGCTGAACGATTCTGGATTTTCTGGAGCATTTTGACATGACAAACATTAATATTGGCCATAAGAGAATTTCCAACTATAAACTATAGGATTCAACTATAAACTGAATGTACCTCTACTGCATTCTTGTTATATGTCTCCTGTTTGTCCAGTAGGTTCCTAACCATCAGCTCACATTGAAGAAACTCCATCTCAAAAAAGGCACCCTTGTCCTGTCAATCAAGAAAAAAAAAACAGTAATATGATATTAATATAACCTTGATTTCTTTTATGAAGAAAAGTTAAAGAGAATCTAGTGTAGTGGCAAAGGTGAACCATGGGTCAAGAAAATAATTGTAAGCTTTCAAATTATTTTCAAGGTATTTAGGAAGGATTTTATTGTAGAAAGTTCCACTGAAAAGGATTGCTCTTCAAATGCCTTCATAATGATAATATGACAAAAAAAGCTGATATGTTCGGGTCCTGAACATGTGAGCACATGTACATGTAGTCCCATACATGCATTTTTGTGTCCAGTGCATGTTACTCTTAACATAATTTTGATAAATTTCTTATTTCCTGATTCCAAATCCTCACATCAATAAACAATTCTTAGATACATTGTTATCAACCTTTCCCATCACTTTGAGACAATTTATTCCACAGTTCAATCTTATGACTACAACACCAGATTAGCTTTAAACTTGCTTTCCAGAGCATGAATATACTTTCATTCTCATATTATGCAAAGAAGTACTGGGAACTTATGCTCATCAGTTTACATATACACAATGTAGATGAAACTTTTGATTCCAGTCAATTTGGTATGAAATAAACATTGTTTTTGAGAAGACGTCAACAAAAGAGCACTTATTAGGACAAAACACTAGCCCACACTAAAAATAAGAGGCAAGAGGACAAAACATGATTTCCAGATAGCTTCTATAATCTATAAGCATGGGATATGTACTTGCCTTGAGAGGGAAGTTCTTCATAGCATCCAGCGTCCTTGCTAGGAGATCGGGTAGGTTGTATTCAGCACATAGACGAGCCAGGTCTAGTAGCAATGATGCCCTAATAGGATAAACAAGGAATTGCATACATGTATTAGTTGTATAATGATCTCGGTTTGCTGATGGTATTTATAATGCATCATCATTTATATCAGTGTTGTCATTACTTACATGTCACCACAAGACTTATCATTCTGTCATCGGAAGAAAAGTTCTTTATCATTTGAAATTATGATAGATATAGAAATAAAATCCAAGTAAAACTAGGCCCTTTAGTAACAATCCATGTATTAAATTGGTCAAAAAATACTCCTGAGGGGTTTCCAATGTGAAAATTGCCGTTTGACTGGAGCTGCCAGGGTTTTTTTTTTTTTTTTCTGTACAGGGAAAGGACAGGCAGGCTATTCTTCAGGAATATACGTATATATGTAGTTCTTAACAAACTAGATGTACATCAGATTTATATAATTTTAGCACGGTGGTCTTGAAAACAGCGATAATGAGCTATTAAGCTGAATGAACATTATAAAACATAAACTATTATTGGCGTAAAGCAATTCACATAATGATTTATCAGTATATCAAAATGATAGTGATTATTTATTCTCCGTTATAATTGCTTAACTGGAAAAAAAAAACATCAGCATTAAACATAAACAGATTAAAAGTGCAGGAAGAAAATAAATACATAAAATAAATAAAAGACTGTAAGATAAATATCAAAATGTAAAGAATTCATTGCAATTACTAAATAATCATGTAGTGAAGTGCTTTATATGTACTGTGCACAATGGAATATAAGAAGATTTGTGAATGAAATCATACATGTTCACTTAATTACACAATGTACTTTATCAATCTCTATTATGGACATACATGTATGCGATGTGATATGAAACCTGTAAAACACAACAAAAAATACAGCACCTATCACACAAATACACACCAATTATGACAGTGTTTTTGACATACATTATTCTAAAAATTGTATTGTCAGTTGATGATTATCTCCAGGTAATTAAAAAACACATGTACACTTTTTGATTTGCATTTAATTGAATTTTGAAGAATGCAAATATTTAATGTCTGGAGCATTTGGTATTCTATTGTGATAAAAAGGAAGCTAAAATTCCTCAATATTTGATAAATGAATTCACCATTTCTTTTATATAAATTTTCATTGCAAGCTTTGTTCTAATGTTCCAATCTCCCGTAAAATATGCAATGTTAGAACAAAAAGAGAATACTGTATACGCCACATATTTTTGCGATTTTGCCTCAAGACGGGGGATTTGCGAGAGTATTTAATGTCTTTGCATTCACTTTGAACAGAAAAATCAGGAAGTGAATATTTTTTTAGTACAGTATACCCGGTTGTTGTATGTCCGGACGGGTTGTTTGTCCGGACGGGTTGTTTGTCCGGACAAGACGGCAATTTTAGGAGCTTTGTGATCAATATTTCATTAATCGATTGAAAGTAATATCAGACAATATAACAAAGCACAGATATTTACAAATATTTTGGCTATTTACTGCACAGATTTTGAGAAAATCCAGAGCAAAAGATGATGTTTTTATCTGCTTCAGTGTCCGGACAACGGTCCCCCCATCCTATAAGTCACGAAAAATAAAACCATCACAAAATATTCAGTGTTTACAGTAATCACTCCCACACACACACACACACATCCCGCATGCACAAAGCATCAGAATGACTCCCAAAGCACCAATTTTTGTCATGTACACCTCCTCATCACTCACAATGTGCTTTCTTGAAGAAAAAAAAATCATGTATAGGGTGTTCCAAAGAAAAGAGTATCCAACTTAAAGTGGAGGAGTGCAATGATTACATGTAATCACACTTACTTCTTATCCCTATTGACAGGGGCTACAGGAGCTGCTTTCCATTTAGACACCATAGACTTGCTACATGACAGCATGCAATTGCCATGAAGCATGATTACAAATGAAATAACAAAAACAAAAGCAGGCATATATAAATAGAATAGTTTGAAAGCAGACACATGCATGAAGCAAATAGAACACTACATGTACATACTAGACTAAGAACAAGAAAGGTGCAGTCGCAGATTAGATATTATTTGCAATTTGATGTTTCATGGGAATCGATACGAAGAACTCCTGTATTATTATTCAAAATTTTAAAGATAATTAAACTAAAAATAAACTGCTCATATTATAAATATCAGTACATGCCTGAGTGAATATTAAGTATAAGCCAAAGCCAAATGTATATGATAATTGATTGCACACAAGGACATACATGTATAGCCATTAAAATCTTAAAATTTAGGATAATAGCAAAATCATAAACTTACCAGTAACTTGTAATTTTTTTTAATCCTAGGATCTTCCCTAACAATGTTATTGAATGTATTTATGGATTTCCACAAAAATGTAGAAATTAAAACAGAATTTTTCTTGGTAATATTAATGTTATATCAGCTGTTAGCAGTAAATAGCTAGTAGCAATACATACACTGTATGTGCATTGGACCTCAGGAGGTGATAGGTTTTAGGGAATAGTGAAAATGTGCAAGGGAATTGTTATGCTATGAAGAATAATAAAACCGTGCAAGGAAAATGTTATGCTAAGATGAAATTTTTTTAAAGAAATGCAAATGTTGCAAATAAATATTATCAAAGTGACTGTTCATATATGTGAGAACGAAAATGTGAAAATAATAGATGGCACAACATGAAGAAAAATAACTCATTTCACCCACCAACACATAAGTGGGGTACCGCAAGGGGCACATGTTGGACCTGTCTTTCTTGTGTGTGCAACTAGACTAAATTATACACTGTAGACAAATCAATAGTTCTGAACAAAGATGACAAAATGGACAATGGGGTGCATGTAGATGTGATAAAATATAACCACCTTAATTTATAAGACTAAAAGACATCATGTACAAGAAAAAGAAATATAAAGTGCTCTCAACATCTAAATCATGCAGAGCATGCTAAGTTCTAAACAGTAGATTACAAAATATTGAAAAGGAATACTGAAAGTTTGTACTTTTGAATAGTTTCAAGAATAAAGTATAATGATGATTTCTGAAATTAATCAGAAAAGCTACATGTATATTAAAAGGTAAATATCTAACAGTATCACCATGCCAAATCCAAGTACACAAATCTATGTACTTAACTATCTACAAGTACTCAATCTACTAAAAAAGACCTACTCTAAATAGATACACATCCACAAATCTATGTCTTCAACTTACACTGGAGGATTTAAAAGATTTGAAGAGCTGGTGGGGATGAAATTTTAAAGAAAATTTAGATTTGTGAAATATAACTAGAGAATACTTCATTTAGAATCAAAATATCAACTTTAATGATTTGATTGATACGGGGTGGTTAGATTTTGAAGCAAATGTTATTTGTTGATTTGAAAAGAAAATGTCTCAAGATATAGTATTGTACCCAAAAAAAAAAAAACAGATACGCAGCACAATTAATATACATCATTTATGGATGCAGTTACCTTTAATTTTACTTTTATATCAAAAGTAACGATTGTGCATTATCATGGAATCTCACACTGAAAAAAACAAATATCATATTTGGTGATCAAGAATCCAAATTTTCAGTGCAAAACCCAAAAATTGTAAAATACGTCGCCTTCACGCTCATGTTTGAAATTTCCGCAGAAAGGCCACTCATACAAAAATCTCTCGAACTAACTGAATAGACAGTTTCAGATATGCCAACCCTATAGAATAATTGTCATTACAAATTAGGACCCGAATAACCAATATATTTCAAGCAGCTGAACTAAATGACTTCTCACAAGAGAAAGCATGAATAATAACATTTTGCTCTGTCATTCAATTTTGGAAGTGCATTTAAATCAAAAGATTTCTCTCTCATGTGACCAAGACATTTTGTTTCAGCTGTTTCAACTTTTTTGAGTTATTCACGTTTTAATTTCTAATGCTATAATTATTCCGTAGGGTTGACATCTCTGCGGTTTTCAGAGTTCCTGCTTCACAGGGTGTTTAGCAACACAGGAATCTTCATACGTTCTATCTCAAAAGTATTATAATGAGACCGAAAAATCTGTAAAAAAAATTCAAACCCTACTATCTCAGAATAGCATTTTGTGAGGCGGAAGATGCGGGAAGGCGACAAATCCAAACAAAACCAAAAAGTTTCTCTTTCAACTGAGAAGAACAGAATAGGAGAACAAAGGACCCCTCAACAAATTTAAAACCATTCAATAACTTCATGAGAAATACAAGTAGAATATTGTGTAGATAAATAAGAAACCTCCACAATAGGAATAATAACATAATAAACGTTCATTTGGATAAGAAACGCAATTACCCAGATGATACGAGCTCATTAGTTGGACTAGTGCTGTGAAAAATTAAAGAGGGAAAAATAATGATCAGATGATAATGTTATTAGCAATATCTTGCTTGAAATAAGCTCTTGTGAAAATGGGGATGCAATAAATATATGTATCATGGTTAACAAAGATGGCACACAAGTATTAGCTGAAAACTTATGAAAAGGTGATCATGATTTGGTCATGGCACAAAACAAACCAAGAGTAAAATATTTGTAGCAGAAGAGGCGTCTCATTTTTCTACTGCTTTATTTTATAAAAATATTTTTTTTAATGTAAGATTGTATTACTTTTTTCTTTTTTTTTTCATATAAGGAAATGTGCCAAACTGGGAGAGAAAACACCTTGCAAAGACCAGCAGAAAATTTTTCAGCAACTAAGATAGTAAAATTAGTACTAATTTTATTATTTACGAGATAATCACATGACCCTCTCTTACCTTGCTTTTGTTCACGAGAACAATGCAAATAGACCAAACCAACAATAGACTACCAAAAACTTTTCCCTACTTCCCTGCCCCATCCCTTAATACCCTGCCTCGCCTGCTATCAAGAGGTGGCGCTAGACCACTAATATCTTCATTCTGTACCAACCAAATCGCACTCGTCAAAGAGACAAGGTTGGGGGCCGGAGGGAGGGGCGTAAGAGAGGGTCATGTGATTATCTCGTAAATAATAAATTAGTACTAATTTTACTAATTTACTTCAATATCACATGACCCTCTCTTACCTTGCTTAGTCCAAACAGACCAGCACAGACACCAAGGGTGGACAAAAAGAGAGGCAGGGGGGGGGGGGGCTAAGAGGACTTTGATAGTCTCGGCGGAGGCCGCCGACAACGCCGAGACACCAAAACGCTCCTCACCATAGCAAACTTCACGTAGGTAAAATGAAATGAAGGAATTACTAGAGCGCCAGTACGCGCTTCAACACATCCTCAGTGGGAACGCCTGCAAAGAGCGCCCAAGAAGCGCTGATACCTCTGGTATCGTGAGCTCTGGGGGCCCTTCCTGACATCAAGGCGTCAGGACCCCGCCGCTTTAATTCCCTCCAAATCCATCTGGAGATGGAGTCGGGGGAAGCGGCAGAAAAGGGATCTCGAGTGATGATGAAGAGTTTATCACTCTTACGACGAGATTCGGATCTGGAAGGTACCATTTAAGGGCCTCACGGACACCCACACCTTGTCCTCGGGACCGAAGAGAAGGAGGAGAGCTTGTTGAGAAAGCTCTCACACCGGTCTGAAGAGGCAGTCTGATTTTGCAATGAAACGAGGTTCAGGGCGAAGACGAAACTCCCCGAGGTTCGAACCTAATGTGGCCCTCAGCTACACTAAGGGCGTGAAGCGAACTTCGTCTGTGGCCTGAGGCCATCGCCACTTAAAGACAGTCTTAACTGTCAGTGGTGAAAAGACGCTTCCGACAGTGGCTCGAAAGGAGGGTTCGCTAACGCCTCCAAACCTTAGGCAAACTCCAGGAAGGAGCTAAGGGAGTAGACTGAGGTCTTCGCAGAAAGAAAGACTTAAGCAAGCGGCTAACTCGGGAGAGTGGAAACATTAGACCCATCATGAAAACCATCGTGAATCGCCACAATGGCAGAACCATAGCCTCGTAAGGTCGAAAGAGAACGGCCCTTGTCAAAAAGGTGGATTAAAAACCCGCTATGACTGGGCAGGGGGCCCCACTGGGGGAGCAACCCTTCTCTTTGCACCATTCCAAAAGGCAGCTAAACGGAGTTATACACCGTTAGCGTCGACTCCTTCCGGCTCCCGGCCATGAGGCCGAGGCCCTCTCCGAGAAGCCAGACGCGATAGCCTGCGACCTGATAATGGCCATGCAGTCAAGCGAAGCCGAGACGGGTGCTCTGGAAGACGCCGGAGATCGCTGACTCACAATGTCCGGCCATCGAGGGAGGGGCCACGGATGCAGACACAAGCTCGCGAAGGCGAGGAAACCATGGTCTGCCCGGCCAGTGCGGGGCTATTAGAATCATCCAAGCCCCGTCCTCCACTAGCTTGGCTAGTACTTGGGGGATCAGCGAAAAGGGGGGAATGCATAAATTCTCATCCCGCTCCAACTGAACGAGAACGGCGTCTTGAGCGTACGCTCTCAGGTCCGAGCCCTCGAGCATAGATCGGAAGACGGTGTTGAACTCGTTCGCGAACAGATCGATGTCGAACGGGCCCCAACTCGTCATCAGCCGCTCGAAGAGGGTCTGATGGGAGACCATCCCGAGGAGAGAGATTTGCGCGGGACAGAAAGTCCGCTATAACATTCTCCCGACCCGGTAGAATACGAGGCAGCGGGAGGATACCTCTCTCCCTGCACCAACTCCACAGTTGAGCCGTCAAGCGGTTCAAACTCCGGGAGTGTGTGCCCCTTGACGATTGATGAAGCCGCCACGCTCACATTGTCCATCAAAATGAGAACCGAGGGCTACAGTCCGATCCTGAAAAAACTCCATGGATGACTGAACCGCTAACATCTCTAACACATGATGTGGGGAGGGGGTCAGGTGAGACCAGTCCCCCGCCGTCCACTGACCCTCGCAGATAGGCCGCCCCAGCCCTGGAGGGATGCATCCGTGGAAATCGACACGGATGGTAGAGTCACACGAAAGGGCATGCCCTGGAAAGAAACACCCGGCTCTTCCACGGGATAGCAATCGGCGCCACCTCCGGCGGGAGGGGGACCCAAGTCCTCGGAGACGAAAACTCCCTGCTGGAAGTAACGTTTGAGGTGCCACTGAAAGGGGCGCATAAGCAGCCGACAGTCCGGTACCCAGGCCGGTGAGGCTGGATGCAACCCCATGAAGCGAAGCCACAGCTTGGCCCTCGCTTCTGGGGAAGGAGCCTGAGGCGCTGAGCACAGGACACTATGTCTCGTATACGGGCGGTGCTCCGGCCGGGCTCGCTCCCGAGCAAATCCACTCGGCTCCCAGATAACTGGTAATGCGAGTCGGTGAGAGCTCTGACTTGTCCCAGTTCACGGCAAACCCCAACGCTAGGGTCCACCGTAGGAGGATCTCCCTGTGCCCTACAAGCAGCTCCCGGGAATCGGCTACTAAAAGCCAGTCGTCCAGGTAGACGTAAAGTCTGAGGCCCTGCTCCCTGAGGAAGGCTACCAAGGCGCCCACGACTCGTGTAAAAACTCGTGGGGCCAGTTTCAGGCCGAAAGGCAGTACTCGATATCTGAAGGATTTGCCCAGCACAGAAAACCCCAAAAGGTCCCTCGACCTGGGGTGGATGGGCACGTGGAAGTACGCATCTCTCAAGTCGAGAGATATTGCCCAATCCTCCGAGCCGAGCGAAGGAAGAATCCTGCCGAGGTGCTCGTATTGGAAGTGCTCCTTGGGAAGGAGCGTATTGATCCTTTTCATATTCAAGATCATGCGTAACTTGCCCGACCGTTTCGGGATAATGAATATCGGAGAGAGGGACAAACCACGGTGGTCCCTCACCGCCTGTATTGCCCCCTTCGTCAGCAGCGACGAAATCTCCTCCGAGATATGCCGCTGATAAAGGGGGGAAAGTCTGGGGGTGCGTCTCCGGATGGCGCCGCCCGGGAGGGGACCCGTGAGTGGAACACGGTAACCCTCCCGAACAATCGACAGCACGAATGCGTCGTCGGTGATCTCTTCCCAAGCGGGAAGAAACACCGAGAGATGCCCCCCGACTCTCACAGGAACCGGTCGGGCCGCACCGTCACCCCCGACCCCCTTTAGCTTTCGCCATGAGAGGAGGATTTCTTGGGCTTGGCTTTGCCCCGTCTAACGGGGTTCTTGCCCTGATCGTCCTCCCAAGGTTTCCGTCTGGGCTCTGCGACAGGCGCAGCAGGACGGGTACTCTTGGATTTACGCTGGGTGGACCTCGGCTTGCGCTTCCCGCCAGAAGCCTGTTCAGCCAGCTCATCCGCCTGCTTCAACTCATCCAATTCCTCCTTACACCTGGAGTTGAACTGGCCGCCGAAGAGGAACGGTGAGGAAGGGTCCATAGACTCAGCCCATGTTCTGAGGTCCAATGACCCCTCGAGCTTTAGACGGGCGAGAGTCCTTTTCTGACGGTCCTCTGTTACAAGTAACGAGGTAGCCGCTAGCTGGTGAAAAACCAGCCCCGAAAGGGGAACAAGGACCTTGTCAATGTTTGCAAGATCTTGTGACGAGATCTTGAGAGGCTTGGCTCGGGCACGGAGAGAGAGCAAGATATTCAAAAAGGCCGACAGCCTCGTGCCACCTCTGATGCCGGCCTCCACCTCCTGAATGTGACGATCTTCGGACAAAGTCTTGCCACCCAAGGGGGCATGAATCTTCTCACCAAAGCGAAGGGCCTCCGAAGAGATCTTCTTGGGAAGAAATAGGCCGTCCATCGAAGACTTCTCAAAGGAGAACTCCTGGCCCAACTTATGGACGGAAGAGCGCTTAGTCTTGAGGCGATAGTCCACTTCTGAGCGCACAGCTTCCCCGAACTGAGGGGGAAGGCTAATGCCAGGTTTGGGTTGCTTCGCGAGAAGCAAGCCAGTCATCAAGGACGACGGAGCCGGAGGCCTAGAAACTAGCTCAGGCTCGTACTTGTCCAAAAGGCGTACTGCTAACGCCGCAAGATCCGAGGTGGAGTAGTCCACCTGCGGGTCGGCCTCCGAGTCTTCAAAGGCTGAACCAGACTTCGACTCGTAGTCACCAGACTCTTCCTCCGACCAATCCGACTCAGGCTCCACCAGGGTCGGTCGAGGTGGGGAGGACTCCCGGGGGGGGGACTGGGCTGATCAAGTGAGAATTCCGAAGTTAGTTCAGAGTCGATCACCGATCCTGTATCCCGGGGGCCGAGCGGCTGGGACTCCCGAGGCGGGCGGTCCGAGCTAGAGGCCGACGTGGCGGGTGGTTGTGACCAGGCCGGTGTCCTAGGACGAGGGCCGGGTGTCCACTGCCACGAGGGGTAAGCTGTCCCGTCACCTCTGGGGGCGGAGCCCGAGGGATAGGTAGCGTAACCCGCTTGGTAGGGTGCCGGAGGCACCCACCAAGGATCGGAATATCCGGCAGCTCTCGGGCCTGGCCAAGCAGGGCGAGCAGCTGCATCCTGAGCGGATAACGAATATCCCCGGACGTTCGGGTAGAACATCCTGGGGTCCGAGAGACCGGGCGTTCGATGGAACGAACTCCCAGCGGGTGTTAGGGCGTATCCCGGGGGATAGCCGTAATAGCCCTGCGAACCACCAGCCGTGAACGGGGGTGGAGGCACTCCGGACGTGGGAAGCGGAGCCGCCATCCTGGGGATACCCAAGATGGAAGTGGTTCCGCCAGACGCAGAAACTGCGGCGCACGGGTCCCAAACCGTACTCGGCACGCCCGCGGGGCAAGCCTGGGCGAGAGGCGTGGGCGCACGACTCTCTTCCCTAAGTGAGACAGAAACCACAATTTCCTGTGCTACACTCGGGGGGGGGCCGGGGGGCAAGACGTCTGGGAAGACGAACCCGCTCCCTTAGCCAGAGACAACCGAGACGACACGGTCTTAGGCACCTTGGTAAACGTGGGACGTTTAGCCGTGGTGCTCTTCGAGCGACAAGACCTTTTCTGAGAGCTGGACTTAGAGGAGGAGGAGCCCGTGCTGGACACAAGTGTCACTGGCGTACTCTCCCCCCCTTCCTGAGGCAGGAGAGGCGGACGACCTGGCGGTCGAGACGGCTCTCCCGCCGGGCAAGCTTCCGATCCCGGCGAAACCGGCTTCGAAGAGACCAAGGCCACCAGCGCTGTGTCGTCAGAAGAGTCACTCCTGCTGTCCATGGTTAGAACGCCTCTGAAAAGAAAAGACAAAAATTTTTCTTTGTAAGCGAAAACTAAACTCCTTAGAAAGCTAAGGTAAGACAAGCGAGCCGGCTACTTAGGCGGCTCACGGAGAACTAAAAAAAAAACGAAAAACCTCGTCTAGAACAGGCTAGACGAAGAAAGAAAAAAATTAGTTTTTTTTTTTTTTTTTTTTTTTTTTTTTTTTTTTTTTTTTTTTTTTTTTTTTTTTTTTTACGAAAGCGGGGGAGAACCTCCGTTAAAACCCGACCAAAGAAGAATATGCACCAGAAGAGCGACTAACAAGGAGGCGCTCGACCACACATACACACACACGCCAACAAAACAAGATGGCGAAGAACAAATGTAAGACCCGGCAGGACCCGGCAGACACCCCGCAAAAAGGCCACGTGGTCGCGGGAAAAAGTACAATAATATAACAAAAACGTACTTAAATTGTCAAATAGTTCTAGAAAGGAAGAAGGAAACCCTCCTAAAGGAGAACAACCCAAAGGGGAAGAGTCGGAGCAAGGCGGGACTGAGTTTCAAAGGAAAAACAGGCGCCCAAACCGACCGACCTACAACAACCACGTTAAAATGAACGAGTGGGACTGGGTTGGAAACTGAAGAAAAACGCCCGAAAAAGGACGTAATTCTTGGCCAAAAGGAGGGGCGCAATAAACCTAAAGCACCCAAATTTAACGCTAGGCGTAAAAGGAGGCTTTTGGAAGCGCAAATATTTGATATAATTATTTTCAAAATCGCAAGTAGGAACGAGCTCACCCAAGATTTCAGGAACGGTCCAATCAGCATGACTCGAAAATACAGAATGAAGATATTAGTGGTCTAGCGCCACCTCTTGATAGCAGGCGAGGCAGGGTATTAAGGGATGGGGCAGGGAAGTAGGGAAAAATGTTTTGGTAGTCTATTGTTGGTTCGGTCTATGCATTGTTCTCGTGAACAAAAGCAAGGTAAGAGAGGGTCATGTGATTATTGAAGTAAATTATGAGGCAGCAGGCTGTTTGTTAGTAAAAAGTGTCCTGCCATATCTCACCATCAATGATTTATTACATAATACAAGAAAGCACCTCATGTATTTTCAGACATCTTATTTCAAATTAAATGTTAAGGACAAACGCACTCCAAAATCAAACTTTTTAAGTATTTTCTATACACTGATACATTACAAAATCATGCCAGAAATATGAGTGGTTGCTCCATAGTGATTATTTTTATTTTTATAGTCTCTAAATGAAATGATCATAATGACCGCATAAATCCAGACTACCTCAGACTTAATCACGTGACCCCACATACTCACTGCGAAAAATTGGCATTCTTGATAGGCGACGTCTTTTCTTTTTTTACTGGAACATCGTGGAAGTCAGATGCAGTGTCATTCATATAGAAAACTCTTTAAAAGTTTGAGTTTGGAGTGAATTTGTGCTTTAAGGGTGTTTCAATAAAAGGGAGGGATGGATTTGGGGATGGAATCGGAGATGAACACGGTGAAGGATGACTGCAACCTGTGAATCTGTTTTTCTTGAGGGGGTGTGTATCAAAACAACTTACACATAGTTAACAGTGTTGGCAATGCGGATAATGGAAGTAATTGGAGGGCTGGAGTTAATTTGTGCTTTTAGGGTGTTTCAATAAAAAGGGAGGGCTGGATTTGAGGATGGAATCGGAGATGAACATGGTGGAGGATGACAGCAATCTGTGAATCTGTTTTTCTTGAGGGGGTGTGTATCAAGACAACTTACACCTCGTTAGCAGTGTTGGCAATGCGGATAATGGAAGCAATAGAGGGCGAGCTTGACCCTTGCTCCCGACCTACTTCTCCAGACGATGATGACCTGTTCCTAGATTATTACGGTGGGGGAGAATATACATGTACATGTGTAACAACCAGCAAGATATGAAGTACAAACACGTTAAATATGAACTATTACAAACACAACCAAAGAGAAATGTCTACGAGTAAAACATTGAATATAATAATCATACAAAAGCAGATTAGGTACAACAAACAAAGAATAGACTTTGAAATATTAGTGCAAGCATCTTATTATTTTATAAGCTGTTAATATCAGCAAAGAATGTATTGCTTTTATCTTTTCAAGACAAGAACTAAATTTGTTAGGCTTTAAATTTTGGTCATAAAACATCACATACTATTTAGAAATCAACTTGCACAGACAAAAAGAGAGATGTAAGAGAATTGTACAATCCATCTACACGCTTTGAAAAACTTTTAGTTAAAAGAAGCCATATACAAATTTAAGAGTATGGTTATAAATGCACATTTTTAAACTTCAATCATTTTGATAAACTGCCTTTGCCATAAAAATGTGTTTTCTCTCGTTACTATTATTTCAGAGATATGTATTTCGGAACTATTTCTCAAAAATGTTTCAGTATCAAAGAATCAGAAAAAAAACATACAAAAGTTCCATTCATGCAATCAATCACAAATAACCCAAAACACAAAAAATGGCATACATGCTCAACTTATGTTCTAACTTTGTTAAAATAAGATTAAACCACATGTATGTTTATTAAAAACAAAATTGATGAAAATGAAATGTTAAGATTCATTACAACATACATGTAGCATTAGATATAGAGATGTTGCTCATTCCAAATCACACAAAAACTGTCAGAAGAGACAAAAACGCATGCAATTGCTTGTAAATATTCTAAACCGAAGACTGAGTTTGTATGAGTTGAAGTTTGCGCAGTGCTATTTTTCATCCTTTTTGTTTGATGCATCAAGTAAAAAGATCCCACAATAGCACTGCACAAACTTATACAAACTCAGTCTTCGGTTTAAAATATGGGCCAACATGTTCACAGTAACTTAGCCTGATATCTCATCATACATAGATCTATCTGAACTTTAGGTCTTTCAGACCATCACTCAATCCTACCTTTCATCACTCGAAGTGGGTGTAGCTGTCTTGCGACCGCTAGCAACACTCATGGAGCTTGAGGCTCGGGAGAAGTCCTCATCGTGTACGATGTTCTTCAGAATGCGTTCTAAGTGAGGTTGGGGGTCACTGATTTCACCCTGCTCAATAGCACTAAAAAAAAAATACATACATGAATACGCTTAGGTGGAATTCGAAACTGCACTGTAAATTATGGTGTGAATTTGGAAAATCATTAAAGCTCATATACACTCTACACTTGTATTCTATCTGGATTTTAATCCCATGAAAATAAAAAAAATATATATATAACTGACAATTCTAATTTACCAACAATCTTAAATTTATTTATCTATTTTTTTTTTTTTTTTTTTTTTTTTTTTTTTTTTTTTTTTTTTTTTCATTACTGGGAAATTAGCACTCACCCTGTGTCTCCATTTTCTTCTTTCTTTTTTTTTTAAATTTATTATTATTATTATTTTTTTTTGCTGTATAGTATACTTACACCCTGAGTCTCATGAGCTTGAAATAGACTGATAGTTCACCACTTGATCTCAGGTCCTTCTGAAGTTTGCTCATATCAACCAGCTGGTGACGAACCTGGTCAAAGAGTCAACAAATTTAGGTGTTAAAAAAAAATTCCGTCTTCGGCCGTCCATAAGATCCTATATCAGCTGTAGGGGTAGGTTTAAGGAGTCAATCAGCAATAATAATATCTTTTCTTCATTTTTACGTTGTTTTTTTTAACTTTCTTTTAACTTTTTGCTCAATTTGGCGTCCCTCAATTAGAGGTCAATATGGCGCCCCTTACTTTAAGGTCATTCTGGCGCCCCCTTAAGGTCATTTTGCACCTACCCGGGGGGTCCGGGCTTGAAAGCCCCCCCCCCCCCCCCCCCCCCCAGAATATGTGCATGCAAATGCTTAAAGGGGAAGTTCACCCTAGAACTTTATTGGTGTTAAAAAATGCAGAAAAATAAAAGAAAAAAATGAGTGAAGGTTTGAAGAAAATCGACCAAAAAATAAAGAAGTTATGAATATTTAAAGTTTGGATTCTGTGACGTCACGTGCGAGCTACTCTCCTATGTTTTATGTAATGCAAACTCCATGAGATGTCATTTTTTCAGAAGAATATTGATCATATCACATGTGCGGTCGATATATCATCAAACCTATGTTCATATACACGCCTCTAACAAATTAACCCATTCCTTCATCAAGAACCATGAAAAAAGACGAATTTATGGAATTTACATACACAATACATGGGAGAGCTGTTCGCACGTAACGTCACAGAATCCAAACTTTAAATATTCATACACCCTGTAACTTCGCTATATTTTGGTCGATTTTCTTTAAACTTTCACTAATATTTTTCTTTCATTTTTCTTCATTTTTTAAAACCAATAAAATTCCAGAGTGAACTTCCCCTTTAAGAAATAGCATTTCGTCGCTGGACTGATAAAATCTTATAAAATGACAAATATTCAGAAGGGCGAAAAAACATGGCGGCCAACACATTATACCATATGAGAATGTCTTTCCTTGGAAATGCTGTGGTGACTTCATTTTTTTTAGTAAGGGAGCTTGGATTTAGAGATTAACTCCCAAAAAAAGTGATTTCAATCAAAATTTGAAATACAAGGTTTTATCAGCCTAGCGATTTGCTTTATTTATTTTTGAAAAATAAGTTTAAAAATTATCACAAAATTAAAAAAATTTATTTTCCATAACTTTGTTGTTCTTCAAAAGACTTTTTTTTAAAGCCTTGTTGATGTCTTTCTTTCATTCTCCTACTTTAAAAACCAATTTATTTCAGGTTGAACTTTCACTTTAATGATGTGAGGGAATTCAAGTATCATTCACCTGTAGAGCTATGACTTGCTTATAGAGGAGTGGGACGTGTGTCTTGGTGAACTCTGACGTGGCCTTGCTGACCTCCGCAGCTTCCTTAGTACGACCAGCATCCACATGGCACTCAATGAGGGCTATCATCAACTGAGCTCTCCATTCATAGTCCTGCGATTGAAAAGGTATTTATTAGACAAGTAATTTATTAATTTGTCTCCAACGGTAGAAACACACGCAACTCCTGTGTGATAAATTTGAAACCAGACAGCTATGAAAAAAATCATAGGCTGCTCGGGCAGGATTCAAACCCACAACCTCTGGATTGCTAGACCAGCGTCATAACCACTAGACCACCAGAGTGCCCATAGCGATTAAGGTTCAAACTATCCCATATACATGAATATCAAACGTAAAGGAATTTATACCGTTGGGATGTTAAATAGACAAGTAATTTATTCATTTGTCTCCAACGGTAGAAACCATGTTGGTAGAAACACACGCAACTGCTGTGTGATAAATTTGAAACCAGACAGCTATGAAAAATATCCTAGGCTGCCCAGGCGGGATTCGAACTCACGACCTCTCCTTTACGTTTTAAGGTATTTATTTTTCACATGGCAGCCCAAAGGCTGAATTACATGGGATATACATTCAATAATTTACAAGATGAAATTATACAAAATCATTTACACATTAATAAATAATGAGAAAGGTACAGAAAATGAGAAGAGGTAATATGATAAAGAAACTCATACATGTATGTTAAACATTCTTTATAATAGTTGTGACAATGTATATATGGATGGAAGATATTCATTTGTAGAAATATCAGCACATTTGTATATCTACAGATCTATTAGATAAGTCAAGCGAAATACCTTGTCATCAATGTCATCCAATGCCTTTACGACGTGGTGGAGGCTAACGGAGAGGTACTGTCGATAGTTGAGCTTGAGAAATGGCCGACAGAACTGCCAGTAGAGAACTGAAGCATTGTAGACAAGGAAATGATACCTGTGTGGGAGGGAAAGGGTAAATAAAATAAAAATATATAAATTTTGAAAACCAAAGGCTTTAAAATCTTCAATCATGTTATATATCTCCCATTATTCATATCAATTCAAATTCAATTGAATTCAACTTTCTGTGGGAGATTCACGATTTGAAAATAGGGGTGGGGGCAAAAATAGCTCGAAATTTTCAGACTTTATCTTGTTCAGTCAATGAGTGGTTTTCTTGACCCCCTGTCTGGATCCGTCACTGACTTTTCCAGAAACCCTTATTTTAATTAATGTATTTGCATATATATAAATTTATATAAACATTTGTACAGTTGACATACTATGGTTACTCTGCTTTAATACAAGAATGTAAAATTACACTATACTTCATATACAATCTTGCAAAATCCTGTGATTCATTATATTCCAAATTTAGTTTGGTAGCCTCTTACAGAATTCATACAATACCTTGGATTTTCTTTGGCGAAATTGAGTGCCTTCTGAATGTAGACAACTGCCTTTTCAAGCTGGGCCTGTAAATGAATTATGGTGAATTTCATGACATCTTATTTTTTTAAAGGGATTTATTGAAATAGCTCATTTTGCCAACATGATTATAAACATATACATTTGTGTAAGTCAGTATGGAATCCCTTGAAATTTACAAACAAATTGCTTGCTTAAATATCCAGATATCTATGATTTCATACCCTGATTTTCAAACCCATTTCCGAAACAGGTTTCAAACAGAATCCTTCCGCCGCGGTTCAGAACGTTAATCCATTATAAATATTCATCTCTAGAAATACACATTTCAAATTCAATTTAACTGCTAATGACACTTTCATCTTTACTTTGTGTTCTTCACATTTATATCCATATCATGCTCCTGTTCTATTATTTTCAGAATTCTTTGATTAATTAAGTTTGCAATATTCAAATTGAAAGTTATATTGCAAGAATGGGATTATTTTATTTTTATGTAATTTGCGTATCATAACTACCTTACTTTTTGTTATTTTATTGATGAATTGTATTTTCACTCTATGTAAACTTGACATATTTAGTCTTCGGACTACAGTCTTGCGTATTATATGTATTTTTAATCCAATAAAAACCTAATTGAATTGAATTGAATTTAATTTAATTTAATGAAATCTCTGGTATAATCCATTTTTTAAAAATATGTTCATAGAAAATCTGCTGTCAAACATCACAACCACACTTAAGTTTGATGATATTTCAAGCTTGTTTTTTTAAACATTCCTGAATATGTTTCAACATTTATACTACAGTACATGTACATAAACTGTTAAAATCCCTGCTTTTTAATTGATTTGAATTTCTTTCCTTTAATTATCTAGTATACAATAATAAACTTTAGGGGGAAAAAAATCATAACTGTGATATTTTTCATCAAAATTTTGATGAAATTTTCGATGTTGTACTTGTTATATTTTACTCTACATTTCAAATCATCAGAATTTTAGCCTGGATTTTTTCATCTTCCAAATTGTCCCTTTAGTTTTATGCTTACTGAAAATTCTTAATAAATTGGACACCTTCCTTTTCCCTCATCCAGAGATGCTAACACCACAGAATAATTAAAACATTAAGATTTAGAACACAAATAGTTAAAAACAGATGAACCAAATGACTTCTCATGAGAGTAAGTATGAAAAATAACCTTTTGCTCCGTCATTCAATTTTGGGAATGCATTCAGATAAATAGATTTCTTTCTCTTGATATTAAACAAGACATTTGTTTCAGCTGTTTTAAGTATTTGAGTTACTCGTTTTCTAATTTCTAATGTTCTAGTTATTCTGTAGTGTTGGCATCTCTGCATATCTATACTTTGCACAAATAAATTGAGGCTATATCCTATTGTGCATACTTACCGAGTCATTAGCTGATGAAGGAGCCAATAGCTGAGCATGACAGAGGTAGGCTCGACACAGGAATTGATTGGAAGGTGGTGTCTTCATGAAAAACATTTTAAGACACTCCTTGGTGATGTGTGGCAAGTCATTCTGAATTTGGATTAAAGAGGAACACTGAATTATATTAAATACATTTGATGATAAAAGCTTGATAAATGGCACTACTAAAAATAGCCTAATCATCACCTGTAAATAAATATAAAATCAGACGAAAGCTTTTAAGCTTTAATTTACTTTCCATTATTGCACAAATATAGTTTCATAATTATCTCCACCAGGATTTATCACAATTACCCAGTTCCTTCTTCTTGCTTCTTCCTTTTCTTTTTTTTTTCTCAACTTTTAACTTCCACCCCTATCTCTACTTCACCCATCTTCTTATTCACTAAACTTTTCAATATTATATACAAGGGAGTCAAAGTTATATGACAATAATGAATATAATTATAATGAAGTAAGTTTTTTACAATGTCAGTTATCAATGAATTTGTATACAGTGCATCCCAGAAAAAAGTATACCCAACTTTGACAGCCTCATATTAAAATAGTATAGCTTGTGTGACCTTGAAATATATATCATGATAAAGAGCAACTCATATTCTTTTCAATGATACCACACTTATACCTGTGTTGTGACGGATGACTAAGCAGTTGGGCTTTAAAAAAACAAACGTAAAATGTGCCCGGTCCCAAGTTTGAGCAAAAGCAGCCCTTGCATTTCAAAAGATCAAGTAATCCTTTGTGCCTAATGAATGGACTCAGGGGGGCGTTTCACGAAACCATGGACAAGTTAGTCATATCTTTATCCGCCAACCACGTAGTTAGCTCCAATCTTACCAAGTCGGTTACACGAAGCTCTTCCAAACTAGACAATTGGTAATATCGACATTATCGGAGATGATGTCATCGAGTAATAGCCTTTATCACGGTTTCGCTGATATTTAGAAATTGTGGTTTAGCAAAATTTTCAATATTATCGAAAATCGAAGTGATAAAATAGGTCAATAACAGTATGAAAACTCATAAAATTATGTATAATTTATACAATGTGTATTAAAACACACAATGTTCCTTACTGCATATATTTAGACGGTGTCAATCATGAAATTAATAAGACCACATCAGAACATGAGATGGGTACCCCCGGATGCCCTAATTTGATAGTTTCGTAAGGTCGTGTGTCACATATTGGGGTATAGTAAAAGGGCGGAGGCGTTACATTTTTCTGGAAAAAATGCCACATTTTTTGACATAGCATGAAAACCATGTACAGTCATGAGCTATGCAATGTCTCATATTGTAGATAATTAATTAGGCTACATGTCTGTGAAGTTTCATCTTTGTCCTGCGTATAGTTTTAGTACAAACATAATTTGAGCGGAGTAGGGTAGGGGGCGGAGGAGCCTACGGTGGAGGAGCCTACGGTGGAGGCATGTGTTAAAGCATAGGGATTTTGCATTTTTGTAACTTTCTTATTCTTTCTTGCATTATATTTTTGCTTACAATCAGTCTTATAGGTCGGTTGATACATCATTCTTTTCAGAATTTAACTGGCTTGAAATAAACAAGAAGCAGATTGTTTGAAAATTCAGTTAATTAATTTTAATTAATTAATTAATCAATTAAGTCATACTTCATGCATGCACCCTCATACACAATGCATTGCAGGTATCAAATATTGCAACAAAATAGCCTTTAAAAATACTTGTACGTGGTAATCTCAAATGAAAAAACATAACGATGGCAGATTTGAAATCGTTGATGAATCCCCTTTCCAAAAAGACCCATTTTGTGAAGAATGACCCAGTGGTTCCCGAGATGTAATGGTTAAAAGGTAGGCGACCACACCCCTTTTTGCAGAAAATCTCGAAATTATGTGGACCGTATCTTCTGAACCCCTCACCCCATTGACTTGAAATTTAAAATTTGGTGCTGTGGGATGACTCTCAAGAAGTACACCAAGTTTCAGCAAAATCGGAAATGGTATTTTGGGTGATTTGGCATGGAATGACCATACAGTAATTGAATGGCATTGCATTAAAATGGTAATACCTTTTTTTTAAACACCCTATACATGCAATTTTATGTGTGTTTTTTTCCTTTTCTTTGCATGTATGTTAATACAGAGTTGAGTTGAAACTTTTTTCTTGCAATAAACATATTTTAAATAGTAATACATATGTAGAAGAAAGGGTTTACGCCACTTTTTCACTACATTTGTTTTCCTTTTTTTGGACACCTTGTAGCGCGGTTGGACAAAATAATTTTGTGTTACAAGTTTATATTTTTTAAAAGCATAGGGTCTTATTAACAAAGTCCAAGTTGATTCATTTCAATTGGTGCAAGGAATAAGAAATTACTGACCATAGAAATGGTGGCACTTTTTAAACCATTTTTCTTGCATCACCGTGTATAGTTTTTATTACACACCCTGTACAGGTAAAAAAGAATGTTAATCATCTTCCTTACAATATAAGCTTTCAAAATATATATACTTTTATACAGGTCTGATTCACTATAAAGCAACTTGAGACATTTGATTGTGACAATGCGTATTTTTCCAACTTTTTGAACATGTAACGCATTTTGCCCCCAACTCATGACACACGACCGTAAATCAGACTATAAAAAAAGTATGCTAGCTGGAAATAGAGCTAGATTGAGGTTTTTCCTAAATTTTCTGTTTGCTGACAAAAAGAAATCAATAGTGCATTGTAAATTAAAAAATATATATTCAAAATTACTTATTTTGGGACTAATAGATCGATTTTAACCACCAACGTAGTCTCTGCGGGTCTCTTTATACAGCTTTATGGTAGGCTAAATAATGCTTTTGCAATTTACTCAATATTATTTCTCGATTGGATATATTACTAGATATTATTTCTTTATTGGATACAAAAAGCACTCAATTGTTAACAACCATTTATTTTCTGCATATTAGACCAAAATCCTGAGGTTGCCACATTTTGTATGAACAAAAATGAGAAAATCGAGATTGTCGCGGCAAATACAATTCGCCCAAACCGATCGCTTGCAATAAATTGCGTTTGATTGACGTATCAGCGCTCTCCAAAAGATATGACAGGTTCGGAACTGTCATAAGTATTTAGTCAGCTTGTTGTCCTCGATCTTGTCAGAGAGGGCTTCGTGGAACCCGCTTGTGGACAAGTTGTTCACTATCTCCGATTTAGTCAAGAAGTTAGACTTATGATGGCTTCGTGAAACGCCCCCCAGGAAGACTGACCTCAAACAAACAATGAATGATTAGAAAGCAAGGGCTGCTTCTCAGACAACCTGATACAGATCACTTTTGACCTATGTTTTTAAACACTCGAGTGTTCAGTCATCCATAACAGTATTGGTATGATTTTGGTATCATTAGATAGAATATGAGTTACTCTTTGTCATGAAATTAAAATTAATTACACATAAGTTATAAAATTTTAATATGAGGCTCTCAAAGTTGGGTATACTTTTATCTGGGATGCACTGTATATTGTAAATGTAATGTTGTGAATCTGATGTAAAAAGAATTTCCAAATGGACAGTAAATATTATATTCAATTCAATTGTATATTATTACATTCAAATGAAAAGGAAAAGATTTTCTACGACAATGATGTTCACACAAATTAAGATTTTCCTACCTTTGGAGTAGGATATTAAAGCTTCCTAAATTTATCACATTTTTAGGTGTGTGCAATTTAGCTTTAATTAATCAAAAATAATTAAGGTACTGTATCATTCACACAAATTCAAATTAATGCAGCTATTTAAAGATGGACTTACGCACACAAACTGCATTTGCTATCAAACAGCAAGCTAAAATGTACAAATAAAGTAACGTCAGTTACCGGCGCATTTTTGCTTGCCATTTCATATGAAACGGAGCTTGGGTGGAAAATTTTTGCACAATTTCTTCCCTATCATTAATTCATTTGAAAATCCATGTATTCCTATTTAGGTAACTACAATAAAAACAATCTAAAAAATGTTGTGTTTTTTTTGCCCATTGCCCATACACACCTTGAGTGCAAGCTCTGCACACAACACATAAAGATCTTGATTGAAAGGTAGAGGGCCATCAGGATTAGGTTTCGATTCAGCAGCACTCTTCAGCAGATCATAGGCCTGATGTAGGAAAGACCCTTTTCCTTGAACTAAAAAGAAGCAGGTTAAAAAGAATTGTTAACTTTCAAAAACTAGAGTAGATCCCGATATTAAAAATGAATAAAAATCTACTGCTCTAACCTAGGTTAGGGCTGATGTGTCAGGCTACGAGTTGAGAAGTTATAGACAAGCAAAAACAGGAACACCAGTGTTGAAAAGGCAGAGCAAGTGACATCTCTTGTCTTAAGCTTAGCCTAATAATATGAGTGCATTGCAGTGCATTGCACCACATTTTGTCGGGTGAAAATTGGTCTACTCAGCAGCTATTTCAGCCATCTTCGAAAATCATGTGATGAAAGATGTTGTGGTCATCTTCGCATGCAAAAGACGAACATCATCATCAGTTAGACATCGTCATCATATTCATGAATTGAGTATTGACATCATCATCATCATTCTGTTTCACACGTAGAAATGTTTACCCCATAATTTATGGACGACGCTCGAATGATCACGTTAGCATATGAAATACACTACCATTGTGCCTTCCAATGAACAACAGTCACGATAAAATTTAGATTTGTCATTTATTTTTTGGGTAAGTCCTCATTTCTTTATAGTCTAGATATACGTTTTCAAATGTTGGTCGAAGACCGACAGTGGATTCGTTGAAGTTCCTTTTTATATTTCTCTTCTTTATTCTTAAAAGTATTCAAGAGTGGCTTTGCCGAACACGTTTTGTGAAGTAGAGTCTTGCAGTTTTTCTTGCAAAATGAGTCCACTTTGGTTATGATTGACAGCGCGCAAGACAAAAGCGGTCTTTATCGGGAACAGCTGAATCACGTTGTTCAGTTACGGTCAACGCACTTCAGTCATCGCAACCAGGAGGCAGAGCTCCACACGATAGCTAATCAGAGCGCCCAACAATCAAAATGCATTGTTCTCTAGCTCTGTAAGAACGAACTTGTAGGTATTTCGATGTGTTTCACTTAGTTTCACTTTCAGCCAGGCAGCATCATCAACCGGCATTAATAATATCATTTTTAATTTTATTAATCAGACAACAGCATCATAACGTTTAAAGTTAGATCTAATAGGCTTAAGTTAGATCTATCTAACGTTAGATCTAGGTCTAGATCTAACTTTAGATCTATTCATAAATGGGGATTCTGTGACAAAGCTGAACACAAAGTCCAAAAACTGAAACAGTTGTGTAGGGGAGGTCATGGACTCACAACTTTGAGCCGACGCCGTAGGCGCAATCAACATTGCCTGACCCAGTCCCATATGCAACATATTTTGTAGTGCGTTCATATCAACCAACATTTTTTAATCATCCCCACGTAAATGTACTAGAATCTATAGTTTATAACGCCCGGTCATTTTTAAAATAATCAATATCTAACACTTACCTCCAAATTGTTGCGTTGCTGCTAATAGTTGTCTTATATTACTATCCATTTTGACAGCAAACAATGAGAATTGGCATACTTTCGCTAGTGTCTCTGCAACCTTGGCAACAGAAATTGTTTAATTATAATCTCCGTAAAACGAACGTAGAGGGCGTCTCCACCAAGCTAAAGCAAAAATATTTCAGCTGAGCTGCGAGGATCGTGCCAAACTATAATATTTGTCCCTACATTTTGCTTTCAAATTGTATCTTTCTCACCAATACTGCTCACAAGTCCCTTCCATACAGTTGCTTCCTTTTTGCTCTATGGTTGAATAAAAATGTCGACGTTTGGACCTCCCCGACCTGTGTCAAACAAGAAAAGTGCAAGCAGCAGGGGGACGAATCAGGCAGGCGATGGAAAACGTCCCCGGAGTTTCGGGGGAGCTTCAGGGTCTGGGACCGATGCTAGACCGTCTCACAAGCTGAATCCCAAAACTGTTGATCCAGTAAGTAGTATAGAGCCAAAAGCCAGTGCATTAGTATGACTATGATTATTGACAGCCTGATTATGTAAGGAATAATTTGCAATGAATTTTTAAGGGCCTTAATTTTGTCACCTTTCTTCTAGTGTGTGTGTGTGCGCTCATTGTGTTACATACAAAGTCAAAAACAAATGTAAATGAGAATGGAAGGATGTCTGTGTTTGTCACTTTTTCTTCTTTTGATATTATGCCACTGCTTTTTTTTTTCACTCTCTTTTTTTTGTTTCATTTTCTTCTTCTCTTTGCCTTTTTTCTTTTTATTTATTGAGATCTAGATCTATTGTTTATCTTTATTTCTTTTCTTTCTTTTTATCTTTCTTGATCTTCTTCTTATTTTTTTCTTTCCAAAAAGTACTTTGGGGGCAAGGCTTTCCTTTCTTTTTATAATTGAATTTAAACAAAACAGAAGCAAAACACAAGATGAGTTGCGAGATTTGTGGGTCATGCAATAGATGAAAGTGCAATAATGAACCAAAAAGTTTGTTAGTGAAATTAAAATTAAAAGATAGACTAGAGCACTACCGGTGTCATTTGTAGACTTATACCGAGACTATTCTAATATAGTCATTTCATGTAGACTATACCAGGCTGTAATACAACGACTTACGATCGATAAAAAGTTACGATCAATTTTTTTCTCGGTAGCCTGGCCTTATCATGGACAGGGTGCTCCAAAGTTGATAATCTTAATCCTAATCCTAGCCATAACCCTAATCTTAATCATATCCTAGTCTTAATCCATGACTGTACCTGCGTTCTAAATGAGGCTACCGCGAAAAATTGATCCTAACTTTTTATCGATCGTAAGTCTTTGTGTTACAGGGCATAAATCTAAGTCTGACTTAGTTCTCACACACTTTGTCACAATATCTCCTTAATGAAATATTATGTGAAAACTTTATTGACTGTTAATTATTAACTGTTTCGGTGTTACATGTAGTTACTTGGAACTAGATCTACTATTTTTTTCTTATCTTTTTCTACATCCTAGTTCACAAACCAGAAGAAGGCTAAATCAGCATTTGAAACAGTTTATGTGAGTGGTGGTGTGCCTTGCAGGTATGAATCTTACTTTCTTGGATTTAATTGGATATAGAGACGTAAAGCTGAAGCTTAATTGCCCCTTTTCACGTTGGCATGCAAAGCAATGAATTTTTAAAAAGAAAACTTTCAAGCTCATGACATCTATTGCAAACTTGTTTCTTGTTGAGGGCATGTTTCTCAGAAAAAATACTCCTTCATCTGAATATTGTTATATATTCTCTGTTTCATTTTCATGTCATAGCTATCCAAGAAAGTTTTGAAATATTGATAATAAGTAGCATACAGGGCTTCATTTTTGAAAATTGCAGGAGAGCTATAAATTTTTCTCCTGAAAGGCTCAAGGAGAGTTGTAAGGAGAGTTACTCCATAGGGTAACTGATTAAATTAGCAATTTAAGGAGAGCTAACTATTGCTCTCCAAAGAATCGTTTAGGAGAGCTTAAAGCGAGGGAGAGCAATCACTCTCCTTAAAAATGAAGGCATTCATGATTGAATTTTTACTTTTAACTTGTATTTTTTCAATTTGCCCCAATTATCTTATTACTGTTAGTACTATTAGTATTTGTTATTTTTTTCTCTCTTTATTTTCCAACAGACTAGTACATGGTTCAGTGAAGCACAAGCTACAATGGGAAGTAAACCCTGAGGACATAGCCTTTGATCCAGTGCTACTTACTTTAGCAGAGGTAAACAAGTGTCTCTATTTTTAATTTATTTTGCCAGATGTCAAGGCTAATGGCTCTACAACCCTCAATTTTTTTTTTTAATAGGACCTCCTGCTATAGAAATGAGTCCTACAAATAGGTAGTTGAACTGTCTAAAATCTTTAGAGTTATCAGAAATTATAGATATTAAAACAAATATTTACTCCTCCCAATCACATTTGGAAAATAGTACAATAGAAGATTTATATTGATCTCACTCACAGAATATCCCTTTAATGAGTGCAATTCAATTATCTTTACGGAAAATGCATTTCATCGTTTGAAGGGTTGCCTGTTTCTTTTTAAATGTCGTATGATGATAATACAATAACAATAATAATAATATTAATAATAATAATAATAATAATAATGATAATAATAATAATAATGATAATGATAATGATAATGATAATGATAAAGATAAAGATAAAGATAAAGATAAAGATAAAGATAAAGATAAAGATAAAGATAAAGATAAAGATAAAGATAAAGATAACAAGAAGAAGAAGAAGGAGGAGAATGTGCTTTTCCCATAGCGGCCCAAAGTGCATACAGTCATAATAATGATTATAAAGTATAGTCGAATTCGGGCTGCATTTCATGGAAGTGAGCCCTCTATGTGCCCGCCATATAGCTGGGGGTTACCCAGTGTACTACGCATGCGCCATGTGCGCGTGTGTTTGCGCGTTTGTACATTTTCCTTTGTTACGCATACATGCACACACAAGGAGCATGCGTAGTGCATTGGAAGCCCCCCAGCAATGGCTGCCACCATGACAAAACATCACCCAAACCAAATTCATCTATAGATCTCTCTGATGAAAATACATTCACATCAAGAGTAGATTGCATGAATGCATACCTGTTGGTCTATTCATTAGAATTCATTAGAATTAGAAGCCCACTGAAAATTTTCAAAATATATACAAAGTTTGGAATTACATCAACACATACATTTATGGAGTTACCAAATACCTGATGTCTCATTACTCTTTACAGATAATTAATTCAATTTTAAACCTTGTCTTTAGTTAGTTAGTAGAACTATACAAATACACATTAAATGCATTTATTATTCATATGTAAAGTCTGAGTTCGAGTGTTACAAATTTAATGTCTGCTTTTATGTGTAAATATTGTAAATATTGTCTTGCACATTACTTTGTTAGATGTGATCCAACAATTGCATTTTTGTTATTTATGACAAAGCAAATATTAGGCTCCATGGATGTTGACAAGTAATCAACAAAGAATCACACGTCCCAGATTGGTGGAAGTTGCTTACAAACCATCTGATGAAGATTGTTGTTTTAATGTTGTTACTTACAGAGATGTCACTTTTCAGATAATTTCCTGAATTCAGGGGCCCGTTTCTCGAAACCGTCATAAGTCTAAGTTCTTGGACAACCCATAGGGATACATGTTGCGGAATTAACACGTTTCAATGGGATAGCCAGGAACTTAGACTTACGACAGTTTTAAAAAAAGGGCCCTGGGATTTTTTTCCCCTCCAAATGTTTGTTTTCACATACTATTAGCCCTTTTTCTTATATCTTTTTTTCACAAATCCACACATTTTTCAGGATTTTTGATTGGCACTGTGTGGCATCGCTGATTATATCACCAACCTATACAACTTTGTCAGTTTTTGTCAATTTTTTTTTTGTAGGGCCTGAAGGAGTTCAAGCATCCATACCAGTTTGTGGCTCAGCAGGGCTTCAAAGAGTTGCTTCAAGTAGGAGATGCGGATATCAAAGCTGTTCCTCTTCTCTCGCGACTCATTCCACCCCTACGTGCAGCATTGGTCAGTCCTGTTATATAATCTTATGAAGTTATTCTCTCTCACTCTATCTCTCTCTCTCTCTCTCTTTCTAGCTATAAGTTGATACAACGTCCCAAAAAATGGTTTTATACAGTAAGAAAGATGATTTGATGAAGTCTTATACTTGTCGATAGACAAAGTGAAGCAGTAGATCGTGTACAATTTACTTGTTACATGTAACAAAATGATGTTATTTACATGTAGGACCCCAATATTAAAGGGAATCCCACCCAAGGAGATAATCAACCTTACAGGAAAGAGGAAAATGAGAGGAGTTAAAAAAAGGTTCATCAAAATCGGTTATAAAATAAGAGAGTTATGGAAGTTTGAAAAGTCTAGTTGTTCCTTCTATGGGGATCCTCAAATTGGCATCATCAAAATGGCCGATCTCATGGACAACTCTCCATTCATTTTGTATACAAATTTTCAGATTTTCCCCATTTTCTTTCGAAATATATCTTACCTCCTTCTGAGCTCAACATATGTTGTGTGAAATATATTTTCCCATGACATATTTTGAGCTCAGAAGTAAAGAAGACAAATTTTGAAAGAAAATGGGGGAAAATCTGAAAATTTGTGTACAAAATGAATGGAGAGTTGTCCATAAGATTGGCCATTTTGAAGTGGATGATGCCAATTTGAGGATCCCCATAGAGGGAACAACTAGACTTTTCAAACTTCCATAGCTCTCTTATTTTATAACCGATTTTGATGAAACTTTTTTTAGATTGCTCCTCTCATTTTCCTCTTTCCTGTAAGGTTGATTCTCTTATTGGGTTGGATTCCCCTTTAATGATCATTAATATGTATGAGATGTAAACCTTTTGAGCAGTATACCACATAGAACACGACATCTGCATATGAGTAGCTTTCTTCATTAGATATTAAACAATTCAAATGTTCAAGAGATTATCTTTTCTGAAGAATGATTTCATACTAGTAATAGATTTTAATGTATACTGCAATCTAAATAAAATCCTAATTTTATGTTCAAATATTCATTTAAAGAATTAATGAATAAAAATCTGCGAAATAGTTAAACTTGTCAAATTTTGGAAAAATACTTTTGATTTTCTGAATCTTTAATGTTTCATGTGAGCTCTGTGGGAAAAAAAATGAGTAAAAATGATATTGCAAAAGTATTTAAAAATTTATTATTTTGCCAACTTCCTCGATACTTTGATGGGTGACTTGTGTCTCATTTTGATATGATACATGTATGCATAGAGTTATTTTAGTTTGTTTATTTTCATCTCGTAGAATTCCAGCAATGCGAGTTATAAGTATAGTATGACTATGTATAAACCAGATAATAAGCATATGGTACTGCATACATGTATAGAGCGATTTCACGTGACGTCACGTGGTGGGCAGGACAATGAGGTACCGGTGCACCAGACCGTAAAAACAATGATGTTTCACGGTTTGATGGACATGTTTCTATTGTTCTGCCCACCAACATGGATGAATGATGACGTCGCTGGGAACGCTCTACAGTGCGTCCCAGAAAAAAGTATACCCAACTTTGAGAGCCTCATATTTAAATATTATAGCTTTTGTGACCTTGAAATATATATCACAATAAAGAGCAACTCATATTCTTTTCAATTATACCAAACTTATACCTGTGTTGCGATGGATGACTAAGCAGTTGGGCTTTAAAAAACAAGCGTAAAAAGTGCCCTGTCCCAAGTTTGAGCAAAAGCAGCCCCTGCATTTCAAAAGATCAAGTAATCCTTTGTACCTAATGAATGGACTCAGGAAGGCTGACCTCAAACAAACAATGAATAATCAGAAAGCCAGGTCTGCTTCTCAGACAACTTGGTACAGATCAGTTTTGACCAATGTTTTTAAACACTCGAGTGTTCAGTCATCCATGTCAGTACCGGTATGATTTTGGTATCATTAGATAGAATATGAGTTACTCTTTGTCATGAAATTAAAACTGATTACACATAAGTAATACAATTTTGATATGAGGCTCTCAAAGTTGGGTATACTTTTATCTGGGACGCACTGTATAGTGATAATTTAGTTTTATATTTTCTACATGTAGAATTCCACCAATGATTCAGTGTTTCTAGGATCAGTGATTGCATTAGTGGATCTCAGCAGAGCCGTCGGTCCACATCTAAACCCGCATCTCAAGTCAGTACTTGCCTATGTAAGTATTATACCTTTTATTATACAGTGTGTCCCACAAAAAATGCTAATGGCACTTCAGATGGATATAAAATTAAAATTACAAAATAATATTGTTTTATATCTTTACACCCGTAAACTACAATTCGTTTTCTACAAGTGGTTGAAATTTCATGTGATATGATCCAAGAATCACAAAGATATGAGCATTTTGTCATTACACATCAGGAAACCTCCCCATCCAAGTTTGTATTGAGTAGTACCGGATGTGTTGAATAAAGCAAACCCAAGTTTGATCATTAATACTTTGAAAAATATTTCAGTAGTAATTATGAAATTTATACCACTGTAAAGTGCAACTCATTACCATTTTAATAATACATCTCTCAGCTCACCAATATCATGTATCACTGAACCCCATTGTTTTAAATATGTCTTGCAAAAATGTGAGTGGTTCACTTTCACACTCATTGATAATCAAAGTTGGGTTTCCTTTGAATAACGCTCCTCAAGGAGCATGAAAGTGAACACTCACAGTTTTGCAAGACTTTTTCAGAACAACGGGGTTCAGCGATGCGTGATATTGGTGAGCTAAGGGACACATTACTAGAATGGTAATAAGTTGCACTTTACAGTGATATAACGTTCATAATCACTACTGAAATATATTTCAAAATATTAATGATCAAACTTCGGTTTATTTTATTCGATATACCCAGTACTACTTAATACAAAACTTGGATGGAGAGGTGTCCTGATGAGTGATGAAAAAATGCTCATATTTTTGTGATTATTGGACCATATGACATCAAATTCGATCCACTTGCAGAAAATGAATTGTAGTTTAGGGGTGTAGAATAAGATTTAATTTGATATTGTAATTTTGATATTATACCCATCTAAAGTGCCATTAGCATTTTTTGTGGGACACACTGTAAAGAGCGTAGATACACAGGCGTGGGATCCAGGGGGCCTGGTACCCCCCTTCCCCCCAGCAAAATAAAGGGGGGGGGTTGTTTGATACCGACCGATTGACCGACTGAACCCTACCCCTATATGGTCAATATATGATTCCCTTAACGGCCAAGGCCCCCCAAAAAATAATGCCTCCCCCCCCCCATTTATCACTCGGCCAGTATGACATGAAAATATTTTGATGTACCTATTCATGCGCCTGGTGTGACGGGGGAAAAAAACTGGATGTACCAAAATCTGATATTCCAATTTTGCCCCCCCCCCCCCTGGATCCACCGCTGATATAAGATTTTGTATAAAAAGGTGTTTCTCGTGATTCCAATATCAAGCATATGCACACGTGTTTATGTGCCCAAGTATTCTGTACTATAATGAGATTTTATTACTGTAAAAGCCAATATTTTCACGATTTTGGACTAGTTTGGGAAATTTGCAAGTGGAGATTTTTTCAATTTTTGTGATGTTTTCATTACTGTAGATAGCCTGATGTTGAAGTGGAAATTTATCCGAAGATGGACTTGTGAAAATAAAACCATCACGAAAATAACCACTTATACAGTATAACAAGGCATTCGGTTTGATCCCAAGCTCCTTTGGTAGTGGACTGTAAAAGAAAATCTTCACCTTGGTGCAAATGAAGGAGCCATAATACATGTACAGTCCTCGAGACCAAGAAAAGCAACTCGTTAGATTGAAATCTTGTTATATTGTCTTACTCCCATTATAACGTGCACAGAAACAGTGCAATATTCCATTATAACGAGGTAATTCTCCCAGACCTCATAATAATGGGAGTGGACTGTACTGAACAATTAACATAATTATATTGAAAATAAGGCATGCATGCAACTGATTGAAATTGGGACCATGCAGGAGTATTGCCTTATTTACAAAATCATGCATTTTAAATAACAGGAGTGGACTGTGTTGTGTAAAGATTTTACATTAATCATGAGACAATTCAAAATCAAAGGAAAGTTTAACAAACAATCTAGTTGCATAAATTTTAGTTTGTGAGTTTTAAGTTTATTTACAATTCATTTAAAAGTGTCTCTTTATGCATCTATTCTTTGATACATGCAAATGTAAGTTAATTGCGAGACTAGTGAGAGATCTATCACTATGTGTGTATTAAAGTGAAAGTACATTTAAAAACTGTGTTGTTATATTAAGATGTAACAAAATCATAAATGTGCTTTTTATAGATAATAAAGAATAAATTAATTAAATTCAATTGAATAAATTATAATGTTTATCTTTCCTGGCATCAATTTGACAGTTATCCAAGCACCAGAATAATAAGAAGTTTAAGGAGAAGATCTACTCAGCACTTCAGGATATTGAACAGGCTTGTGGAAGGGTAAGGCAATACACACATTTACGCCTTTGCATTGATTGAACTACAATTCGGTACCATCATGCATTGTGCTGCAAGAACAAAAAAGACACATATTTTCATCTACTCAGAACCACCACAGTTTTTTTCTCAGTATTTATAATAATTAAAGTTAAAAATCGAACCCATTCAGCTCTCAGTACATGTTCATGTTCTTTACTTCAATTTACCAGTAATGGGGATTTAGTGATCTTCAAGCTGCGGGCAGATTTTGAAATTTTACCTCAAGGATTTTAGATTTGAAATATCTTTAAGAATCTCATAGACTATGATCATCAACTGTTACAATATTGAATAATTCTCAAAGTAATATATTGTCTTAGCCAATATTTTTGTGATGTTGGACTATTGTAGTTGCGGAAAATTGCAGTGCATATTTTTGTGATTTTTTTTCCTGTACTATAGATAGCTTTATACTGCAGTGCAAATTTTTACAAGGATGAACTCGTGCAAGAAACAAAAATTTTCCTAGTTTTTATGTTTTACTGTCATCTTGACATATACCATACATCATGCTTAATAATTGCAGTTGAGATATCATAATGTAATGTGTAAGAATCGTAAGCAACTTTAGAATTAATATTGATCTAATTTTGCATTATTGAATCCTTCTTGTTTTTGATATTCCATATATATTGTCTTTTGTGTTTTATTTATTCTGGAGCAGGAGAGCGTACCTATCATCAAGTCCAAGATTCCAACATATACATCAATAACCTGAGCTGAGTGGTATAATTCAGTGATGAACCACCATGAAGAATCCGTCCCTGCAAGCCAATCTTTTATGGCAATATTGTAACAAGCTGGAATTTTTAGAAATGTGTCGTTTTAGGTCCATTGTGATTCAGTGTCTATGTACTGTGGAAACCTGTTATTAAGAGGTCTGATATGACGAGATTCCTGATGTAAGGTAATTTTGTTGGTCCATCTCTTTTATAATTTTTTTTTTGTTTTGTTTTTGGGGGTTTTAACCCTGGTATAAAAGATTCCTATCCATTTGGCAGGACCTTGTAACAAGTTACACTGTACATTAATGTCATTAGACCATCAAATAACACAGCACATATAAAACAAGGTTCTGTTAGTTTAGATGTTAGGCAATTTCCCCTTCCTTAATAGACATGTATAATAAGAGTATTCAAATTTATAAACAGTAATTTGATTATATGATTTGTGAACAGATTGGTGTACAAATTTAGTTACAAGATTTTAATAAAAAGAAGATGGTGGGCTTGGTTTTGATTACCTCATTATACAGAGTGGGCTGTTATTATTTTTATTTTTTTAGTCAATATGATTCAGCATGATTTATTAATATCGTCATAACAACCTATCTAGCTAGTTTATATCAAAGATAAAATACACAATCAGAACTTTTATACTACATACAGCATTAACCTCATTTGAACAGGACTATTGAAATTGCCTTGCTATAAATGAAAATTTTGCACAAAAAAAAAAACTATTTTAATAAGGCATGACAAAATGCATCTTTTTAGAGAGTAGATACATGTAGTATGTTCTGCATAGCAGTGTTCCACTGTATTTGAATTTTAGTGCTTATTCATATAATATATGTTCATACAGTGTATGTTAACTTTAGATAATGTTTGACAGTTTCAATAGGTGTCTAGTGATCTCTAACACCACTATCCGCATTTTCTGTTTTTGTGAAAATTATGTATACTTATTGTACCTGAACAATTATCTGGTGTGTAATCCTAAAATTAGCCTAAAGTCTTGAGTTTATCAATATGGAAACATGCTTTATGCCAATTTCATATTTTCTTGATTTGTAGAGAATAAGGATTCACAGTATATTCAAAGGTTATAATTGTACTTTAGAATTTACTTATTTATTTATATAAATATGGTATTCACTGTTTCATCATCTTCAGTTCTTGGCAAAAAATGTTTATATATCCACTTATTTGAACCAATTTTTTTTAATTCAACTTATAATAATATAAGACGCAATCAATACATGATCCTATCCATTCCCTATAATGCAGTATTCCAACTGTAAGACAAACCTGTTTTCAATAGTATTTTTGTCCCGCGCAACGAGTTCGAGCAGGGGACTATGAAACGGCTCCGTACTGTGTGTGTCCGTCCGTCCGTCCGTCCGTCCGTCACGTGCGCCGTATGTGATCAAATCTTCATTTGCTACTCTTCGCCATTTTTCATCCGATTTCGATTCCGTTTGCTTATAATGATAGCACTAGGTGATAGCTACAAAACTCTTCAACAGAATTTTGACCTTTGACCTTTGACCCTATTTTGACCTAATGTTAATTGGCTACAAAATGCTATCCTTCGCCTTTTCATCCGATTTCAATTCTGTTGCTTTAGTGAGCACTAGGTGAGGACTACAAAACTTCTTCACGGAATTTTGACTTTTGACCCCTTTGACCTTTGACCTTGATTTTTGACCTATTATTGTTATATTGGCTAAAAAATGCTACTCCTTCGCCATTTTCATCCGATTTCGATTCCGTTGCATAGTTGATAGCACTAGGGAACTACAAAACTTCCTCGTGGAATTTTGACTTTGACCCCTTTGACCTTTGACCTTGACTTATTACTTATATTGTACATTGGCTACAAAATGCTACTCCTTCACCATTTTCCCATATTTCGATTCAGTTTGCTTTATGTCATCCTGGCTCAAACTTCTTCACGAAATTTTTGACTTTTGACCCCTTTGACCTTGACCTGATTTTGACCTATATTGTTAATTGGCTAAAAAATGCTACTCCTTCGCTATTTTTCATCCAATTTCGATTCTGTTTTGCTTTATGTGATAGCACTAGGTGAGGACTACAAACTTCTTCACGGAATTTTGACTTTTGACCCTTTGACCTTTGACCTTAATTTTTGACCTATATTATTATTGGCTAAAAAATGCTACCCTTCGCCATTTTTCATCCATGTTCGATTCCGTTTGCTTTATGTAATAGCACTAGGTGATGGCTACAAAACTTCTTCACAGAATTTTGACCTTTGACCTTTGACCTGGATTTTTGACTATATTGTTAATGGCTACCAAATCCTACTCCTGCGCATTTTTCATCCGATTTCGATTCCGCTTGCTTTATGTGATAGCACTAGCTGAGACTACGAAACTTCTTCACAGAATTTTGACTTTTTGACCCCTTTGACCTTTGACCTTGACTTTCACCTATAAATGTACATTGGCTACAAAATGCTACTTCTTCGCATTTTTTACCCGATTTCTGATTCCGTTTGCCTTATGTGATAGCACTAATCGTGAATAATGGATTTTACATTATCGGCGGGGACATATATGCGCGATCGCGTAATTACTAATCCACTTGTATCGTATGCTTTGCTTTTCAAACCAAATACAAGCCAAGTCGAAAGAAGACATCAATGCAGGTTATTCAGCTGTTCATTAATTAGAATTTAGATATATTCATAAATTTATCATTGTATTCTGTCTGTTTGATCTCTCTCATTTTAAAATTGAAGTACATTATTAGCCCATTCACATACTCACAAATAGTGTAAAATATAAAATGTAGGGTATTGAAATCTATCAATATTTTACTTTCAAAATATAAATTGTTTTGTATAAACCTATACATGTTATCCATTTGCAATTTCCTCTGCTTGAAATTATATTTAAAATCTTGTTGTGACATACTCACTGTCTAAACTGTATCAAAATCCTTTTTTTTAAAACAATCAGTAATTAATCTTTGTAAGATGAATTTTTTTGTTAAATGGTGCTTTCGAAGTACGGATGCCATACAAGTTGATTGAATCTATTATCTCTCCAACAATATGATCACTTTCTTCAAATAGATGTACATGCATTTCAACAGCACCGCTACGACCAGAAATACAACTTTGTCATCTGTTCTTTATGTATGTAGAAACACTGTCACTAATACCAGGACAATTTGTTAACCTCTTGCAGATCCATTCTAGAACGGACAGGGGCTTCTCACAAAATTCATAACATAAAACTCACATAATACTAAAGAGACACACTACCCCAGGGTTTAATAGGGAACGGCGTTAGTTGCCCAACGGTACATTGTTAGGGTAGTTTTCCTTGTATTAAGAAAACTCAGTAACAAACATGAAACAAAATACGTGAAAGGGCTCAAGTACCTTTTGTCGTTTTTTATCTTGATATGCTTTTAGGCGCCTCCCAAACAACCGTGCGTCAGTTCTTCCCACAGACTCCTGATCCAACGCGGCGAAAACCAATCGGATTTTGTTTTCAACGTGTTTAAGCCGTATTAGACTTTGTGGATTCTAGTCAAAAGCAGATTAAATATCTTTTGGTACAAAGACGCGAAGCTTGACCACTTTGTCTTGGAGAGAGGCGCACTATAAATACTCACCAGTGTCCATACCTGTCTTGAGGCGTATCCAGACAATTAGGCCACATCAGGACAACTACAGCCCATAAATAGAGTTAGGTGGAGCGTCAAACGGGTTGATCTTTGGCTAGGGAGTCTGTGGGGGTAATTGTCCAGGAGGAGTTACAGAACCGTCTAAAGAGCATGATTTCACGGCCATTTACCAATACAATATGATAAATTTTGTAAGGGTTATTTGTCACTATTAATTCTCTAATCAAAACTACACTTCATTGAATAAGGCTATCTTACCTCTGTTGTACCCGGGACAACTCTGAAGACTTGAAAGTCTTTATGCAACGTATGGACAATCATCCATTGTCTGAGAGATGTATACACATAGCACATACCAGTATGGTCGCAGGCATAGAATAAGTTAATTCTCAGGTCTTGAAACGAGGTCTACCAATTGACACACACTTCATTGGAGGATTGTAGAGGTGCACCTAAAATGAAGGGATTAGAAAAATGGAGCATACTGTTAGAGATAGAATGGGCAAGTGCAAAATGAATGTTTAATTTTGATAAATTGCATATGTCTAAACCCACTGACAATTGCCCGTTTGGTTCATATTCACATGGCTAACTCTATTTCATCTCAACCAGTTGTTCCATTACCTTTTTTAGTCTAATTTGCCATTTCTGCAATAACCATTTGGTCTAAAATCCCTTGTTGCAAATATCAACTTGTCTAACACACCATTTAGCCAATTCCTGTAAGAACTGGTAACAGACCAATATTCAGTTTTGGGAATTAGACTAAGTGGTCAATTAGCCACAGCTGAGATTGTTAGACCGAATGAAACATTAGACCAAATTGTCAAGAAGAACTAAATGGATTTAGCCCATGTGTATTACACATTCCAAGAATCGGGCTAAATACTGGTTAGACTAAGTGGGATGTAGAACCTGGATTTATTTTTTTTTGTATCTTTGCTGATACGTCCACTCCCATTATAAACAACGATGATTACTATGGATTTCATAATGCAATTTTCCAGGATCTCAACTTGCGCAAATTTGTACATTTCATAGTTCAGTATTATAACAAGATTTTGTTTGAGACAGGTTTGTTGGCTTATTTTGAGCAACTCGTCATTAATGTGTCATGGAACTGTAATGGATATACAGTCTGCTGTCAAATAAAATGTACATTAAGTGGAAAAAAATTTTTTTATAGTATATGAAGATTAATCCACAGCCTGCATATCGTTTCGGTTTTTTCATAAAGCAGGAAGATCGACTTTACCTGCAATTTTTTTTCATCACATTTGTGTTGTAATCTTTGAAATATGACTCTTTCTACAATCAAGAAAATCCACATTCGCACGCCGTCCCGTGCCTTTGTGTATATGTTTCGTCAAATGGGGCATGAGTGCTCAATTTCGATTTGTTGTCTCATCTCGCACAAAATTTAGCCATAACTTTTGTTTACGAAAGCCAAAATTATCACAGAGCAAAGCGCCTTATCAGCAGGCAATCTTTTGGCTTTATTTGGTACCACACACACACATTATTTGGGAAATAAATTTAAATTTTTTTTCGTACTACATTTTTTTTTTACACAGACTGTACATGAAAGCTCTATGGATTCAGTTTCTATCACTTCTAACAAGACACTTTGAGGTTCTGACTGTCAATCATAAAGAGGTTGCTTTGGAACAAGTCAGATTACCTTTCTATAATCATAAATATCATGTCCTTGAACATGTAGGCACATACATTTTTTATTGGTACCAGTAGAATCACCGTTGTACCTTTGAAATCTTGAATCCATGATATTATAATGGGGCAGTCGCGGTAATATACACACAGCTCTTCTTGAAACTTAAAGACTATGGCATATTGATTATACCATCCAATTAGAAAGGTAAGGACATAACGAGCTTGGTATAGTCTTTTTTAAAAGATACTGCTCCGTAATTAAACATATATGCATTTCCACGATTTCATATTACACGGCAGTCAATGCATGAAAGTATAGAACTTCGGGCCTCTGCAAGCAACGAGGCTAAATACAAAACAAAAGGAATTTACACATATCTCAATATATATCGAACATTCTTTTTGCTACAATTAATCAGAGCAGTGGCAGCATGCGAGAAAGAAAGAAAGCTAGGCCTACACAGCAAGAGTCACTCTTCTGTTTTCCCACGGTCGTCAAAGACCAAGAGAATTCCTGTATTATATCAACAAAATCTTGTTATACTGAACACACATACCATTGTAGGACGTTTGACAATTCTGGACCAGGAGATAAATCGTCTTAAGTCAGTCCATGAATCTGTGCTTTATTTATAACATGCAGTAAATTGTATGAGAGGAAAACTACAGGAGGATACTTCCACTACAGCCATTTTGAGCGAGAGAGAAAGACAAAATTGATTGGCACCTAGGTGGGAGAACAAAAAGAAGAAAAGATAGAACATGAGAGAAAGATATTTAAACACATGCTAGAGTCTGCATCCCAGTTGACAACTTACTTGTTGAAGCCTGGCACTTGGCTTGTTATATGATGGAAGAGATGCCATAAGAGTAGAAGCAAGAGCATCATCCAAGCTGTTCTGATACGCTCCTCATGACTTCCAGATCTTATAAAGAATAACAGTTTGAATGAAAATAAAATTAAACTTTGTGAAATAAAATGCACACATAAAAAGGAACTCATAATCACTATGTTCATGTTATAAGTTGGTAATTGTTGGTTGCATTTTTCATTTTTAATTTCAACAGACCCAAGAAATTACTTTTATTTTTTGTCATAAGGAGAAGCACGAGTGAAATAATAATTGTGCCATTGGAGTAGGAAAACTCGGTATGCAATGGTTGAGAATCCAACCAAATGATAATAATTTAAACATCACCTAATCTAATACTCAATTCCTCTGTCTTTCAATGAAAAAGAGTGGCTACATTTGTTACATGATATTTACCTTTTCTTGATTCCATTGTTTGCTGCTTTCCTTCCATGCCAAATCGTCAGAGACAAGTGGACACCTAAGCCTTGATCTTTTGCCGAAATTCAGCATATTGTTCATTGACGCTTGACGTTCCTGCTGTTCATTAGCCTTTTTCTTCTTTCTTTCTGCCTTCTCACATCTTTTCTCTTATGCTAGTTACGTTTGTTTGATACCTGGATTTGATCCGTTTGTTCACTAACTGGAATCCCCTTGCATCGGTGAATTTAAGACAGAGGTATTTCCACTTTTGATGCAGCCCTGCGTATCACAATCACTTTCAAGTCCGCCCGGGTTCTTGGGGACATTTTAAAAGTAGCTCCACCCATCAACAAAAACCTATCTAGTCTTGCTTTAAGTTTGACATTTGGAATCGGTTTGTTGACATTCAGAATTGGTCACCAGTGTAAGGCGATCATTGGGTGGACCGACCCCATGTTGCTTCTATCTTCCTGATGTTTCTCAGGTTGTTACTCTTGACTGTGTGGCCCGACGGGAAGAGGATTGGAATGACCATAATAGCACAAGTTAATAGGATCTACAAATCCTCGGGCACTGTTTCGCGTGGCGTCCATTCCCAGTTACCGAAGTTGGCACCTTATCATGAGAAATGGAATACAACTTTTTTCTTCACATGATGTGAGTACTTGATGTTCTTTTGAGGTGCGATTTTTTCTGTTGCCTTCACACCAAGTCCTTGAAGATGTTCAACGGTTTTACCATTTTCTGTGAACTAGTGATTTATCACAAGACAAGGCCGGCTGACCCCATATCTCTACTTCTTCAATGCAGGCACTGAAGCACCATGAACCCTTGTGATCTTGACGATTATCTGATTAACATTCTTCACACATGCTGGAAATGAACACCTGATGTCCTTGACAAGAACATCTACGGTACCTTCTTGATAGAAGGGTTGCCTTGAGGCATTACTTTGTGTCTCGATTGGTATCTCCTTATTGAAAAAGCAGATGAGACGTGGAAAGACATTGTTGCAGGTATCCCTTTCCTTATGTTTGTGGGCACCAAGACAGGTGATTTCTGGAACCTTGACCTTCACCACTATGCTTACCATCAGAGCTCTTCTCTTCTTCAGGTACAGTTGCCGAAAAGACTCTATGCCGCTAGATTTCTGGGAGCCAACATTGGGATCTATGATGATGCTGAGATATCTTCTTGAATGAAAGGTGAAAGTGACACTGAGCGGTGGCTTAATGAAATGCTCCTGCAAGAAAGCCTTTTCATCTGGACCATATTTTCCAGGTTTAAGGAGATTCTCGATCTCATATCCATCTGTGCTTACTGATGAACAGTGGACTTTTTTCCCAAACGCCAAATTTGAAAAGTTCATGGCCATCCCCTAAAAACTAGCGTATTGTTGACCAGCGTATTTCAGTTCCTCATCCGGAAGCTGGATAGGTAGTTTTTATTTGAACACTGAAATAAAACGAAAATGGATACAATTATTTTCTGTTTAATATAATACCACAAGATCTATGATTTGACATTTTAGGCTCAGAGAGCTAAACACACTACATATTTATGATGAATTACTTCCAGGTTCTGTCAATGCCCAAGGTCAATTTTCAATCAAATCCTGACTTCAACACTAACGTATTGACCTAGTAGCCATGTGCCAAAATGGGTGGAAATTTTTGCAAGCTTGGTCCATGATTTTGTCTCTAAGGTCTTTCAATTTATTTATTTTTTTGCAATTGCTATCGACTCCAAATATATCTAAATAGACGTCTAGGTTCAATCCTGCACTAATTTCTTTGTAACTATTCCTCACAGAGAACAAGTTTGAATAAATCTTAATCACAATAATAAAAAAAAAGACCCAGATTTTTTCCTTCTCCGGCAGAAAATCTGAACTTGAAGTATGATGTTATTTTTTAATGAAAGGTTATCAAATTGGAACAAAACTTGATTCTAAAACAATATTATTTGCCTAATGAATACCTCAAAACCTATTAAGGATCAAACCCCAATAGGCAATATGCCAGTGGCGGATCAACGAGGGGAGTTTAAGGCCGGGTTTAACCCCACCCCCCCCTGTGCTGTGCTGCCGAAAAATAAAGAAAAACAAAAAGTTAAATCAGGTCTGAAAACTTGAAAGGGAGGGGGGACTAGAACGCTATGCGGCTCGATCTTCACAAGCTCAAGGTCATTAGGTCCCCCCCCTCTCTTAATTTTCTTTTTTTAAAGCTAGATTCACCTCTCACTACTTACAGTTAGTATCAGCATGCAGCAGTGCCAGTTCTTTCATTCACGCATTCACATCCACATAATTTAACAATAATAACGTCAATTCAAACACATGGGACTAAGGTACAAAAACTGACATAAATTTCGCCTAAATTTCTATTCAAATCTACATATAAAATTTCTCTTTTAATCTTATAATGGATCGATGTTAAAGGTACGCTTAATGATTCACGGAAGCTCCAAATATACTTCGTTTGAGCTAATATTCTTACATTTACAACTTACAAATAATAATTTCTCTTTTCTGGCGTCTGCTTCTTCCTGAAGATAGTTGGCTGATTTTGGTGGGTGGGTTGGACTTCTGGAAAAAATAACGGTGTCTTCAAAAAATAGAAATATAGTAAATGGGAAAGGTGACTGTATTATTTTTATAGCTTATTGCCTATCTTTACGGTGGCAGATCCAGGATTTCACCGGGATTCCAACACAAAGGGAGCATCCGAAGGGGGAGGGGTCATGTCCCCTGAGCTCCTGCCTTGATCCACCACTGCTTCGATCATGTTCCCATAAAGAACTTAACGATCGAGTGCAAGCATAATTATAGGTCTAATATTCATATTTTTCTAAAACTTTATGAAAACAAATAATTACAAATTAAAATGGTGTGAGTTGCAAAGGTTGTGACGTGGATATAGTCCAATAGAGCCCTGACAAGTCAAAAACTTTGGGGCAAGAAATTAATCTAATTGGACCATGCCTTGAGGGTATTTTGGGGCCGGGGGTGACCCCCGGCCAACTTAGGCCCCTAGCTAGTATTTTAGTAGATATATTATTCTAATATGCAGAGTTTGACAAAATTTTGGAATTATTGTAGGGCCTAAACATCCAGCAACAAAAATGTGGTTATAAAATCCAATTCAATATCAAAAATTAAATTGCAATTTGGAAAAACCTGTTTAATACAATGCTCTAATGTTCTACAGTTTATTTGTTACTTTCAAGTACAGTAGCTCCTTAACAAAATATAATATTTTCAAACCAAATTTGGAACTACAGTTTAATTCCATAAAGTTATTCTTCGGTTTTTATGGGAGTCGTTGAAAAACTGTCACTCTGTCAAGAAATCCTCAAGCGTTAACATGTACAATGCAAAAAGCTTGTAATCAGGAAAAATTCAATTGTTTCATAAAACTCACAGTTCTGTGCTTTGGAATGTCATGGACAGTAAGGAAATTGGGACAAAATAAGTCATTCACTCTGGTTATTCCTAATTGACATATCGCTTTCAATCAACATTACTTTTGATGATGCAATCATACAATGTAAAGGTAAACTTCCTCTCTCTACTTATCCCTTCTTCTCCTCTCTTTCTCTTCTGTATCCTTCTGTTCACTAATGTTTTCAATGATTGATTTATGTAATTTACTATGTGAAAAAAATAAATGAATATATCAAGGGCTTAAAGCCAGAACGGTCTATGTCCATTTTTTAAGTCCACCAAATTTCTGCATATCAGTGTACATTTGTCTGTAACAACTGCATATATCCTCACAGGATATTGATTGCCACAACTGTCTATATCCTGTGAGGATGTAGACAGTAAGTTCTGGCACACAAACACATATGCATATGCAGGAATGTGGTGGACATAACTGAATTTTGCCAAAAATGGACATACTGTTCTGGCTTTAAGCCCTCAATAGAATTATTTATAAATTTTGTTATTTTGTACTGGGAGCAGCATGTGAGGGTGGACATGCCTTCAGGTAACAGTGTTTTACTTTACCCTTGTGCACCCTGGCCCACATGCTGCCCCTCTTCCTTTTCAATGTTCTTTTTCATGTTGTATATGTCTTGTCAAAATGTTATGTATTTGTATATTTTAAGAATGGTTGAATAAATAAATAATAATAAGAAGAAGTTGAATGGTTATTATACTTCTTGACGATTTTTGGGGGTAAAAGCATCTCTAGACAATCAAATATTAAGAATTTATTTTTGATTTGATAAATATGTCACTTTATTTATTATTTAAAAAGTTACAAAAATTAAAGAGAAACAATAAGGTTAGAGCTTGTATTCAAATCATCATGGAACAAAAATAATAAAATTTAGAGCACACAAAGAAAATAACTGACATGTGTTGTTCTCAAATTTTCGATACAAGTAACTTGCATATGAAACAAAACAGTATCATCAGGCCAACATAAAATGTCATTTGGTCATCATAAATAACTATTATAAGTTATAAAACAAAAATCTAGTTTGATATATTTACTAAAAAATGTGTCTGGTCCAACTGGAAATCACTCAAAAAGTAGAGCGACACAGACTACAACTTTCTACTGATCATTCCAGGACATTAATATAAGTTTACAGAACTATGACAGCCACCTTTCCAATCTTTTCCAAGATTGAAAATTGATAAATTTACTAGATGCAGCAAAGAGTAAGAATAATATGATGTACCATACTTAAAATAATTTTAAATGTTTTAGCAAAAGCATAAATTGCCTGTCTGGAAGTTACATACAAAGGAGAGAAATATAACCTTATTTCAACCCATGACTATAACATCAATATACCGCTTTTCCCATAAGACTCAAAGCGCTTTACAGTACAATAAAACCCATTCACTGGATTAAATTCCAGCTCCCATACATTTTACAGGTGCTATATGGAATTTATCCTCCTGGGTACCCATTTACACCTGGGTGGAGTGAAGCAAATGTGATACGGCTACTAGACAATGACTATAGGAATGAGATTTTTTAAGTAATACTTAATCTTAATAGGGTACTAGTATTGGAAATATTACAATTAATGCTCTTATGGTTAACATTTAGTACCATGTCCACATGTCTAGTTTAATTTTAAAAAGATATCAATTGATAGATAATGCACAAGTGAACTAGCTCAAATAAAAAAAAAGAAATAAATTGCCAGAATACACCTGCTAGCACCAACTGTTATTAAATTTAAACAACCTGCATTTTGGCTACAATAATATGATATTACATCCAATAATTGCTTGCAGCACGTGATGCAATATTTTTGTAACCATTAACTACGATCTTTGGGTAGAAGTTTCTAATTATTTATATAAATATTGACAAGTCCGGATAAACATTAATTTTTTACCAAATTTTTACTAGGTACCTTTGATTAAAAAAAAAAAAATGGCCTTGCCCTACAACCAAAAGATCATGTATTACACCATCTACTGATAGAAGCAAGGTGCAATTGCGCAAAAAATAAAAAATAAATAAAAAAAAATATATATATATAATATATATATAGATATATATTTGCAGTTGGTCGTTGCAATAGTTTGTTAACTTCTTTGGAAAGAAGCTTCCAGCTCATTCGATCTAAAAATTGACCGACCTATCACATTTATTATTAGCAAAACCTATTCATGTATAAAAATAGTGCAAATTCTCAATGGATAAACTGCCAACAGATAGGTTGATTGCACAATTTCTTTTTAACAATTCATAGTAATATTTTAACTTGTGTTTATAATATATGTTAACATTGTACAAAATGCCCTGTAGATATACATTACATATGATTTTACATGTATAGTAAAAACAAAATCCTATAAAATATCTGAAAATGGAAGAGATCTCTTTAAGAAGCAATAATAAACCAAATGTCCAAGAGGTAAAGAAACAAAGATTATTTGTCTTGAACTATTGATGGCAAGCAGTCCAAAGTCCAACAGTGTGGTCGAACTTTAAAACAATAAATAAAACAAACAGCGACAATAATGTCAGTGACCACAGGAGGAAGAGCAAAATGTGGTTAATAATTGTGTATATTAAGTGCATTTGGATTTCAATATTTGTTTTAATTGTCAACATCCAATGAAGAGAACCTTAAAAGTTTCTAAAATAAATTTGTATATTCTCTTAGGCAATCCAAGCATAGGTAAAATCTTGTGTACAGTCAACCTTGCTAAAGTCGAATCGGTTGGGACTCAAAATAGGTCGATTTAGTCACAATTTGACTTTTGAAGGGTTAAAAACAATAGAATATAAGAGAAGATGACTTAAAAGACATTTAACTAAGCAATTATTTGATAAAATGTGAGTTTGAATTTGTTAGGCAAGGTTAAATTATGTAATTGTGCTATTTTTTTTGTTTATTCTGTTAGATTCCTTAGCCTATATGTTCCTGAAATTAATAACTATTTTAAACATTTATAAATATTTATTTATAGAAATTATATAACCATCTATTTAATCAAATCTACATGATTAAACAGTTGTATGCTAATATTTGCATCAAATGTGTGTTGACTCTGCTATGCCTCAAAGCTATGCCTTAAAAAGTACACAAGGAAGTATATTGAACTCTGCCCAAACTATTTTATCAGTAAAATTGTTTACTTTCTTGATAACGGGGTATTCGTGATATAAGTGGCGGGTGCTTAAATGTGATAAAGTACTTTAATTATGTACTATATTTACCTTTTGAAGAGGGTACACAAAAAAATTTGTTGTATTAAATTAATGTACCAAAGTTTGTAGGCAATTAATATTCGTTTTCTATACAGACTATTACCCTTTACAACAAGCTGAAATACAACAAGATTTTGGTATACGAAACAATTCCTCAGGTCACCAACTTAAAATATATTCAAATCTATATAGTCAATTGGACACAATTTCATTACAAACTTGGTAATTTTTTGGTTCCAAACACATCATCATAAAGGGAGTGCACTGTATCAAGGTAGAAATGATACATGAACATGCATTCATAGACTAAGGCAATGACAGGTCAATAGCAGTAGTAGCTCATGCATGTCAGTACATTTCAATTCATGCATTTATGTTAATCTGTTATTAATCTATAAAATGCAATTAGTTATAAAATTTTTACCAAAACATGATTTAAATCATCCTTTTTTTATTTCTTTGATGATGCATGTAGTTCTAGAAACTTTAAAATGTGTATTAAAATACATGACTAACATAATTATGTCAAAAGTATCACAAAACATTAAAGCTAATAACCCTGCATTTGATGCATATATTTTACTGCTTAACTTGTTGGAGTCGAGCTGATTTGGCTATTAACACAAATTTTCCCTAAACCTCAGCCTGCCCTTACAGAAATCCCCAATGGTATTTCATTAGTATCTACCATTGAAATACCATTTATACCACTGAGAAATTTCTGTAAGGGTGAGTAGGGCTATAATTGGGCTCAGTCCCCAATGGGTTAATTTCAGTTGGTCGTAATCGAACCATGAGAATGAACTTGATTACAGACCAACAAGTTTAAAGACGATCGGAGACCAGTAGTTTGATGCCACGCATATAGCAAAATAAGTGATGTATTTATAAGGGATCTCGATCCACGTTTGCTTCTTCGTCTTCTCCGTTATCTTCTCTCCGTTGATGGCGGAGAGAATTCCAAGGATGATCATCTTAAATGTGAGATGTGAAATGCCCATCAGTGCTAACCCAATGACTTCTCTCAACAGCATGAGAAGCACATCATACGGTCCAGGCCATGTGATTTGTGGGGGTGGTAGTTCATCATACAAGGGAGGGATACCTTGCTGGTGACAAAGCCATAAGGAGGAGTAAATGCCTGTTGTCACCCCCATGATGGTAATGGTATCGGCCCGAGTGCTACTCCAACCGTCCTGGATGGGGTAAATGATGCTGAGAAAGAGGGCCGTTCCAATGGAGAAGAGTGGAGCGTATGGGTGCGTGATAAGGAACGTGTCTAATGGCTCCATGAACTGGAATACGATAGCCATTAAGATGCTTGTAACGATGATGCCAATGATGATATCCTGAACATGACAAAACAAAAAAGAAAATACAATATATAGAAAACCATTGTCTCAGTAAAAATATGTAAATGCACATGTCCTAAAGAGCACTTAATTGTGTTTACTTTCAAGTGTGTTCATGTTTGGTTATCTTAAACAAACATCACAAAAATAACTCATGAAAGTTCAGCTATAGTTTACTCATTTTGTTTCAAGTCTTGGTGGCAGGGGAATAAACTTTGATAAGTAATTGTAATATTCCAGTAAATATTTCCTTTCATTGTTTTTGTATCACTATCAATGACCCATAGAAGAGGAGCAGGAAGAGCACAGTAAAAGGACAAATTTATATATTTTGTTTGCAGTGCTTAAAGCTCTTCATGGATAATAAAAGTTTGACTGACAAAAACCATCAAACTCAAAAATTGGCAATCCAAAGAGGAACATCTTTTTCCACGAAAGCACAAATTTACACTTCAGTAGGGTCAATATATATATTTCCAAAACAATTTATGAGTGGAAAGAAAATACAGTGTGTTCCAGAAAAAAGTAAACCCCACTTTGACAGCCTCATATTAAAATTGTGTGACATTTAATTTCATTTCATGGAGCAGGGCCGGCGGAGCGTTTTCAAAAGTGAGGGGGCACAAGTTTTAGAAAAATTCATGCGAACATATAAGGCCCGAATAATAAGGATTTTTACGGGGGGGGGGTTCGAAATGTGAAAAAGTGCACCTTTCCTTTGTGAATGAGCAGATCATATTCAAGCGCGAAGTCAGGGGTCAGTATAATGAACTTTTTAGAGAAATTTCCGAGCGCGTATACGTAGCGCGAGCCGAAAATTTTGGGTTATAATTACCTGAAGGTAATGTATTCTGTACACATTTTGATAATTGTCATCCCATCTGAGACACATATGCGAGCGCGTAGCGCGAGCCGAAAATTTTGGCTTATAATTACCTGAAGGTAAATGTATTCTGTACACATTTTGATAATTGTCATCCAATCTGAGACACATTTGCGAGCGCATAGCGCGAGCCGAAAAATGTTGGCTTATTACCTGAAGGTAATGTATTCCGTACACATTTTGATAATTGTCATCCAATCTGAGACACATTTGCGAGCGCGTAGCGCGAGCCGAAAATTTTGGCTTATAATTACCTGAAGGTAATGTATTCTGTACACATTTTGGTAATTGTCATCCAATCTGAGACACATTTGCGAGCGTGTAGCGCGAGCCGAAAATTTGGCTTATAATTACCTGAAGGTAATGTATTCTGTACACATTTTGGTAATTGTCATTCCATTTGGGACACATTTGCGAGCGCATAGCGCGAGCCGAAAAATTTTGGCTTATAATTACCTGAAGGTAATGTATTCCGTACACATTTTGATAATTGTCATCCAATCTGAGACACATTTGCGAGCGCGTAGCGCGAGCCGAAAATTTTGGCATATAATTACCTGAAGGTAATGTATTCTGTACACATTTTGATAATTGTCATCCAATCTGAGACACATTTGCGAGCGCGTAGCGCGAGCCGAAAATTTTGGCTTATAATTACCTGAAGGTAGTAAATTCTGTACACATTTTAATAATTTATTGTCATCCAATCTGAGACACATTTGCGAGCGCGAAGCGCGAGGCGAAAATTTTGGCTTACAATGATGCAAATGCCGTATATTTTACGCACATTTCCCCCTCTACTCTTATGTATTTTGTTTGAGAGGAATTTGCGAGCGCGAAGCGCGAGCTGAAAATTTTGGCTTATGACACCGCATATTTTACGTACATTTTCCATCTTATCTCTTTTTGTTTTAATTCTTCTATGGGTCAAGATCACCTCAATTTTAACAAAAATAAATTGCGAGGGCCAAGTGCGAGTAGAAAAATTTACATAACTTTACTAATACGGGACATAAGGGATCAGTCAATGTGCCTTATTGAGAGAACCTTGCGAGCGCGATGCGCGAGCAGAAAAAAAAAACTGGCTTCTAATGAACCCGAAGGTAATGTATTTTAAACACATTTTGCCTCTCCTTTCCGTTCTTCTTTTTTTTTCTTTTCCCTTTTTTCCCTTAATAAATATTAAAATTTCTGGCAAAAAAGTCGGGGGGCCCGGCCCCCCAGGCCCCCCGTCTCCGCCGCGCCTGTGGAGTAATACCAAACTTGGGCCTGTGCTGAGCCAGTTGACTGAGATTTAAAAAATGAGTGTTCAAAATTGCCTTGTACCAACTTTAGGGAAACAAACTGTTGTCTTTCAATAGGTTGAGCAACCTTTTGTCCCTCGTAGATCATGAATGAACTCAGAAGGCTGACCTCAATCAATCAATGAATCTTGTTTCTGCCAGATTTGTACAAGCTCATTTTGGCACAGGTTTTAAAATAATTTGGTATCACTGTGATAGAATATATGAGATTACCCTTTCAGATGAAAAACAATTGATGCCACATAAATACACAATATATATGAGGCTCTCGAAGTTGGGTTTACTTATTTCTTGGACGCACTACAACTAGCACAGGATTTTGAGCAGGAGCAGATTCATTAAAACATTGAAAATAATGTACTGCTGAGTTCCTTTTACTTACCAGGATGTAGTGCATTGCCTTGTACAATCGACTCATACACACAAGGAGAGTGTAGGCTGCTATTAGAATTCCAATCTCTGGTGGATACTGCCAGGAGAAAAACACATCAGTAATAGATGAATTTTTGTGATTAATTAGAAATAAAAAGAAATAACTGAAGAGCAAAGCCATGAAAACAGCAGTGATAGGCAGATCTTAGGGGAGCCAAGAGTTCATGAGGGGTCAAAATTTGATGTTATTGAGATTGGACTATAAGTAGAGGACACTGCTTCTTGTAGTATACTTTGAAACTAACATAATAATTTTTAATCAAATCTGGCATTGCAATGGTCAACATAGTCAAAAATAAGCAAAAGTATTTATGCTTTGATTAAAGAAAATAAATTTGTACAGTATCAAGGACACAAAGGTGTTTTTTAATTTTTGTGAAGGATACATAAATTATGTAAATAAAACTAAAAGTAGCGACAAAACTGGTGTACCTCAACTTCCCCCAGGTGACATGAGGACAGTGAGAAGGCACCAAGGTGCCGACCATAGCATGAGTGAAGCATCCCGTATTCCTGGAAGTATCGTCTCTCCCAGGGGAGCAGCCGTGGTGAAAGGGGCGTGGCCATCTGATGATCTGAAAAGACGACACAAAGTCAGACAAGAGATGTGTATTTTTAATCCCTTTCAATTTCTGAGCAAAATGCTTCACAAAAATTGTGATAAGAAATAAGAAAAAAAGTCACAAAAGGTCTATCAAATTTATATATCTTCATAAAAAGCATTTTTTATCATGCCCATTGTCTTTTTTTACAACAGGAGTTTTCTAATTTCTGTGTACATCAAACAGCGAAATAAGAACACAGTACAGCAAGCCTATTTAGCAACAATATTTATCCATATTGAAACAAAATTTAAATAGATGTTGCCTTATAATCTAATTCTCTTTATCTTCAATTAATGCATTTAAATCATATTGAAAGAATTTTTCAGTGTTAATTTTGATTTCAACTAAAAAAAAAAAACGAATTGACTTAAACAAAGGGGAAAATATATTAATAGAATACAATCTTTGCGTCGTCTAAAAAGTAAGATTTGCAACAAAGTGTACATGTTAATATGAGCAAATGACACTTCATTGCTAAAATACAAAAAATAAATAAATTAGTCAAGGAAAATCAGTGCATTGATCGAAAAGAAAAAAGAAACCTACCCAGGAGCAAGTAGGGTGGACCTGACATGGCGAGATATAAAAAGTAGTCCTATCCAGATGGTTTGTATGACCCTAACCAACATCGCTAGGGCGGACTACTCTTCAGATCAGCTGCAGGAGGGTCCCTACAGGTGGGGGCGTCCAAATTGCGCCCCTTTTACAAAAAATTAGCATTCTGAAGCAAAAATGTTGAAGAAGAGGTTCAAATACATTGAATTTGATTATAAACTAAAGTAATAAATTTCCTACAATTTGGTACTATTTCAATGAGAATAATATTCAGTAAAGTTTAAATTTAAGCGTTAAACTTGATTTTTCTCATTTTTGTCAAAAAATAATTTTATCTATTGTTGTTTTACCTCGTGTAATAATCATGTCAAGACCTGAGCGCGAAACTTTTCAGAAATGTGCCCAATCTATGGACAAGAGTAGATGTAAAAAAAAAAAGTAATACCCGTTTCCAAATAAAGATATAACGCTATAAAGTTACAACTGCAATATACGGAGAAAACGACGTTTTTGCCCCATTTATGTGGTAGACCCATACATACACGTGTAAATACCCTATTGACAGTCGCGCATGTGTATTGCACGGTATGATCTAACAATTATTACATGAATATGCAAGTTTCATAAAGGTTAATAAAGAATGGACTCTCGACAATCTTTTTGAGAAGGGAATGGAATGGGGGGGGGGTCATGAACACGGGACCAATTTTAGGGCGGCAAAGGCCGGCGAGCCAGGGTAACGTGTACAAAACGCGAAAATGGCCATAGATTTGTGATTTTTAGCCTGTCAGCCCCCCCCCCCCAATTGTCGGCTAAGCCGCTGCCATTTCAAAAACGCTCCCGGGCCCCTGCCCCCTCCCCAATATGTGTACCTGATTGGATGTGCATTTTAAAATAGAAGTTTTTCTTACAGCTTGTGATCAAACAGATTTTGGAGTAAAAAATAAGACTTCAAACCAGAGCAAAATGATGTGGAGGAAGTTTAATAATAATAATAATAATAATAAAAATAATACTACTACTACTAATAATAATAATAATAATAATGATAATAATAATTATAATAATAATAATAATAATAATAAAATCCAAGCTTTATGACCAAAAGTGTATTTTGCATACATTTACAATGTATCTTTTTGTTAACAGAGTATTTTATATTTCCTGAAAAGGAGATTATTTGGAAATATAAAATACTCTGTTTGGTATACAATGGTAAGATAAATCGCTGGTTTTCGTGAATAGCTTATATGGGATGGTTGTATAGACCCAAACCAATATTCTTCGGATTGTTTCGATAGGCCAGCTGAAGTAGGGTGCCTACAAGCGAAACTGGGGAGGGGCAAGTTGTTCAGTGCACCCCACTTTTTCAGGCATCAAAAACATGACAAATGTACCTCTTTCAATATTAATATATAGTGCCCCCTTTTTCTCAATTAATAGTGCTCCTTTTTTCTAAACAAAACCTTGTGAAATTGTAAAAATCCAAAAAGAGCACTTTTTATGTATTTTCAAACCCAAAATTCTCCTCAACCTCGTATTAAGAGGTCACAAGCATCAACGTTGAATCAAACAAACTTCCGCCTGCTGCTATGCTAGAGACAAATATATTTCAAGTGTGTTGTCGACAATTGAAATCAACAGTGTCGTCCTGAGAGGGCTCGGATAGGGGGGGGGGGTATGCAGTCGCGGATCCATGGGGAGCCCAGTGGGCCCGACCCCCCCCCCCCCCCCAGAAAAAAAAGGAAAATGGACAGGCGGGCCGATTAAGCCCCTAACCTTACCCCTATGGCTGATTCAAGATGACCTCTTTGACTAAAGCCCCAAAATGTTCTTGACAAATTTATGGTTCTGGTTCCCAGTCTATTCCCAATTTTAATACTCCGCTCTTTACTCCACTGGCTGAAAGTACCCACCGTTTCAGAAAAAGTGCCCGGCCCTTTCCCCTGTGCCCCCTCCCTACTTTCACATTTGATCCTCAACATCCCGATTGCTAAATTCATGTACT
>CALNVZ010003432.1:13096197-13155004 GCA_940671915.1 Paracentrotus lividus | reverse complement strand
TTCCATACCATATCTTATGAGCTCGTCTAACACTCCAAGATAAGTTCATATTCGTTTATTACGTGATAGTGTACTATTCATTATTTAAAAAGAACCACACACACACACACACAATCCAGTTGGATCCAACTTTTTCAATTCTCAATCTTATGTCATTTTCTGCAAATGTTATGTATTTTTATATCTTAGTATTTTTTTATCAATTTACATGTTTTGGTATTTAATTTGTTAATGCCTTTAAGTATTTTTATTGTAACATGCCATTTCAGCCCTTCGGCTGTCCATTCATGTATACTGCTTTTATTGACAATAAACCATTCTTGAATTTGAATTGAATTGAATCATTTGAAAAAATTTCATGCACCTAAATTACTTTCTTTTTTCCCGACTGTACCATTTTTTTTGGACACAGACTGTATATTGCAATGTATTATGTCCGCTGTTCAGATTTGGCTCGAACTTGTATAAAGGTCAGAAATGTCAGGATCTATTTGGTTTGCAGTGTATGTGATAGTTTTCTGGACTGAATTTCAAGTTTTCTCGGGTTCATAACTCGAATCCTTGGCCTTCAAATCAGGATGAGACATGATATTTATCATCATACGTTTATATTACTCACAATTGCGTCATAAAGCCGTATAGTCTGTCTATGAACGTAGTTCAGCGTTAGTCACATATAAACGTAATAATACAGGTTTAGACAAATTTCTCTGGAATTAGGTAAGTTTGCCTAAGATGGATGTAGATCTATAACGAATTTAAATTTAGTATAGTTTTGTTTAATATTACGAAACTGCGAGGATGGGACGTGTTTCCAGACATTGTCTAAACAAAATTGAAAACCATATTTTTTTTTTTTGGATAAAGCCAAAATATACGTTGAATAGGCCTATTGCTTATCATCATAAATATTTGTTCTTCACCAATATATTCTAATATTCTAACATAAAAAGATATTGCTTTTTTTTTTTTTTTTTTTTTGCTTATCCTTTTCAGATGGCTCTCATAATCGGCTAAAGCTTCATAATCACGTGATCTAAGTGCATTTGCATAATCACGTGATCTAAAGTTCATTTGCATAATCACGTGATCTAAGTTGCATTTGCTATAATCACGTGATAAATGCACTTGATATCAGTGATCTAAGAAGAATGTGAAAACATTCTGACAGTAATTTAAAAGCAAGATTATTTGCTTCTTGCACTTTAAATAAGATAACATCATCTGTTAATGACGAGCAAGTAATGATATGTTTATACAAAATTAATGCATTCATGACTATGAATGGGCTTGGTAACAATTGCTAGGTTAGGGGTCATGTCAAAAGTGTAATAAATGATAGAAAGTTATGTCAGCGTGTGACTAATTTGTCACTGAGTATCGGCGCAAAAACACAGAAAAGTCTGAAGCACGCAAAAGTTTTTCGTCTTGTGTACATTCTATACATAAATAACAAATACATTCATGTGCCTGTGCAATGTCGGAATAAACAGTTTACGAATTAACAATAGAATAGGTCATTTTGCTGTTCTTATGTTATAAGTCATGCATTCTAAAACTCGCGTCGCCAAAAAAAAAAAGGCTATAGATAATGAGCCATGGTCTGTGTAATTGTCATTGTTTTTAGTCAGTGTTATTCAAAACTACAGTGAGTCCGCATTGACTGAATCATGCCATCTAGTATCACTGTATCAACATATAGGTCAGTAGGTTCCCGGTCAATTTTAAACTCTTTGCAATCGAATTCATTATGTTCATCAATTTAAACGATGACTCATTGAGCGGAGCTATATATCGGTAAATTAATTAACATTTAGATTTTTAATCGCGATCACATTTCGGACGAAGTGCTTGTAAGAAATGTCAAATTGATCGGAGATTGTTTAAACTTGACCAGGAAAACCTATGGTACCGTCAAGGTCAAATGGTAAACATACATGTAGTTTTTTGTCAAGATTAAAGTCCGATTGTCCATGATAAAAAAAATATCAAAATAACAACGAATTGTCGAAGTGAAAAGTCAAAGGTTTAAAAAGCTTAAATTCAAGTCAGCGATAAAATCCAATTTTAATGTGAAAATGTAAATGTAAACAATGTCAAATAACCAGGTAAAAATTTGAATGTCCAGGTTAAAATTTGGATAAAAATTATAAAGTCCAGGTATATAATGAAAGGTCAGGGTTTGAATATAAATGTTCTGGTAAATATTCAAAGGTCAAGGTAGAAAATTCAATTGCTCAGGGATATATTCATATATATAGGTTGATGTAAAAATTCAAAGGTCATGTTATATCATGGATATATTCAAAGGTCAACATGGTCAAGGTAAAACTTAAAAAGTCCAGATAAATAGTGAAATGTCAGGTTTTAATTAAAATGTTGGTAAATACTCAAAGGTCAAGTTAAAATTCAAATGTCCAGTGAAGTATCCAAAGGTCACGGTAAAAGTTCAAATGTCCAGCTATATATTCACTATAGGTTAATGTAAAAATTCAAAGGTCAGGCTATGCCAATAGGTTAATGTTACGGATATCTCCAAAGGTCAAGGTAAAAATAAAAAAGTCCAGATGAATAGCGAAGGTCAGGGTCCGAATTAAAATGTTCGGGTAAATATTCAAAGGTTAAGGTAGAAATTCAATTGTCCGGGGATATATTCATTATAGGTTGATGTAAAATTCAAAGGTCATGGTATATCAATAGGTCAAGGTAAAAATTCATAAGTCCAGCTACATATCCAAAGGTCAAGGTAAAATTCATATGTTCATGCAGGTAATAATGAAAGGTCGGGTTTGATTTAAATGTTCGGTAAATATTTAAAGTTTAAGGTAGAAAGTAAAACGTCAGGATATATATAAATGTCAAGGTAGAAATTCATTGTTCAGATATTATACCAAAGGTCAATGTAAAATTCAAAGGTCAAGGAAAATATTGAATTATAACGTTCAGGTAACATTCAACAGTCAAGGTAGACTTCAATTAGTCATGTAATCATAATTATTTAAGAGGTTGAGGATGACAATAAGTTTCATGGGAAGTATAAATTGTCAAGGGACACATTTAAATGTCCAGGAAAAAAATGTCATGGGGGGGGGGGAATCGAATTCAGGCATAAACTCAACGTCCTGGTATTTCGAAGGTCAAAAATGAATAGCATTCAGTTGTCGTTCACATGTTTGTTAGTCTGTTATCGATTCGCATTAAAGATACAAAAAAGAAGGTATTAGGAGGTATCCGGTTCGTATCCCGATGGAATCCTATTTTCTTTGCTTATTTTTTTTTCAACTAATATTTCTGGTCAGTTTCCTTCGTTTTTCAAATTTAATTTTTTTTTTTTTTAATATCTTGTCAACGACGTATAATAAAAAAATGGAAAGCAAAATAGCTTGTCTGTATAATTTTCAACTCAATCTGAAGAAATTAGGAGCACTTTGTCTTAATTTTGAGAAATCGAGCTCATACTTTTTTCTTCAAAATTATGTTCCAACTAACTTTAAGTCGAGTCCGTCATCAAAAGTCCGTCATGTCAAATGTGACCAGAATAACAGTACAGAATCTAAAGATCATTCTAGAACTAAAGCAACTTAAATTTCATGTCATGTCCCAGTCCAATAGAATTTTTCATGCATCCAGGATTATGGTTAAGTCATATAACGGTATGAAATCATTACAAGATCCAGCCTAACTTACATAAAACATTGCATCGGCCCATAACAAAATATTATTATATAAACCGACATTGTCCCCAAACAATTGGCCTTGCACAATCTTTTGTCATAGCGAATGCTGGAGCTGTGCCTGAAGATGCGAGTATTTTAAGTCTCAAGTCTGTCACTCTCATGTCAATGACGAACGTCTTTTGTTTTTCAAGATGCCAAATTCAATTTCCACGTTCTTGCTTGGAGTAAAGTTGACAGTTGGTCTAAGGTCTAGTTCTGCGTCAGTCTGGCAGTCATGTCAGTGTTAGATCATTTAAAGTTCACTGTTTAATTCTATTGGTGGAAGTATTGTAAATGAAATATGTCCATGTCACAATGTGCGAGTACAGTGATTTGGAAACACAAAGGTTTTCGAGAAAAGCCTGATTAGTTTAAGAGTGACAGCCAAATTTTGACGTCATTTGGCCCATTGGGCGACATCCTTCACTATGATTGTAACCAAAAAGTTCAATATTCTCATGAACAATTTTTCACAGGCCGTCAAACTTCGAAGATTTGGTAAATGGCCGTCCGTTATACAAACTGATAAGACTCAGAATTAGAGGTTGTCTTCTTAAGTGACGAAGTCCAAATAGAATGTGGTTAATCCTATAATAAAAATACCGGTTCCTTATAAAGTGCTCTACCTGTTGAGATCAAATCCCGAGTCGTGTACGGCAACAAATACATGAAAACGGATGGCTGCATGAGGTTGTAAATTTTTGTCATCATGCACCATTATGCAGAACCCGGGAAAACATTGAGCTTGTCTGTTGGAACCGGGACCTTATTTTGTCTATTTGTACGTCATGCTTGTTTTTATGTCACTGTCAGAGGCTCTGAAGGAACGGGTAGTGATGGGGTGGGATTTTCATACCTGGTTGGTGTTTCACCAAGTCGTTCTTGAAGTGACGAATGACTTTACGAAAGACTGGAATATGTTCTTGGCTGCTATACTAATCACATTCGCAATCATTTAGCATAAGAACTGATCAACAATCTTTCGTAAAGTTGTTCGTAATTTACATGACTTACGAATGACTATAAGAACGACTGGGGATCAGTTCTTGTGCTTATGACTAAGCATAATATAGCACCCAAGAACATATAGCCCAGTCGTTTGCAAAGTCACTCGTAACTGTGCGAATGACTTAGTGAAACATCACCTGTGGAGCGTTTCATCAAAGGACTTGTCGGACGATTTATCCGGACAAACTGTTATAAGCTACTGAAATGCTTGCATCTGATTGGCTGAGAGCAAATTTGTCGGATAAAATGTCTGACAAGCCCTTTGATAAAATGCCCCCCAGGTCACCTAAATCCACGAAAGCAGTGTCGTCTTGTTGGAAAAGTGCGTAGGACTTGTCGGCAAACTTGTCCCTCAGAAGACGTCATTGTCAAGGTTATCAGGAGTTGGTCGAGTGGTAACCCTCATTGTCAGGTCTTTACATTCTCCTAGAAACTTAATCTAATCGGACCCAGGTTCGAATCCCAGTCACGTCCTTCGGATGGTGACGTCAATTAAGGTCGGTCTAAGTTAAATAACCATATCTGATTGATACACGTCCACCAAAACCGACAAAAGAAACCAACCAACCAACCAATTATGCCTTACACGTGTCTTCTAGTCAGAGGTGGTAAACCGGATGAATGTCTTAAGACAAATGATCAATACTTTCAGTCCGATTGTTAGGGGGCATTGTATGGAGGGATAGTGTATCGTCAGTTACGATGGTCTTCGGGAAAAGGATTCTGACTTGAATTGATAAAACGGATTGTTTGTCAATTTTCTTTAGGATTCGGTTATCTTTTCTGCAAGTATACAGTAAAGCGTAAATTTTAGTCACTTATGTTTGGTATTGGCAGGGGATTTTAATAGCTTGTGATACAATCGTTAGATTTCAAATAAAGGGGGCCAGGTAGTATATAAATTTTAATTAAGTGTTGTATTACAAAGAAAGAAAAAAAATATTGGTGGTTAATTATTGAAGATTCGTGCAAAGCAATTAGGACACATTTTTACAGTGAATACAACTTACACTCTACATTGGTTTATGATGAATGGAGCCACGTTTTGGCTTTTCGCAATTGTGACTCAACTTCTATTTCAATAGTAATGCTTGACTTGTCACTGTCTTGATATCGCCAGAGTGTAATTCATATCTAGATTTTGGACAAAAATGTTAACAACCTCTACATGGACACATCGCTTGAGGTAATATAATGCCCGTGAACAAGTCATAGAGAAGCCATCTTAAATAGCTAAACAACTAAAAAAGCATTTTAATACTTTATCATAATTCATTTAAGACTATGGATTGCATTTAATGGGTTCTGAAATTTGCAGTTTTCGATCGGAAAAGACATATAGTCATGAATCTTTGTACAGGACTACCCTCAAACTGTTCAAATTGTATGCATTGCTCATATTTTGACGACGCGGGTTATTCTACAAGCTGGAAAGACTCACTGACCATATGCATGAAAAAAATGTTAGAAGTTGGTTTCATGAATGTCTTAGGCTTGATCTGAACGTTGACGTTTCATTTAGGCGGAAGGAATAGCGTCGCTTTTTGCCACAACATATTATTCTGATGAACGCCCTCCTATATTCTTTATTAAAGCACGTTATATACACAGGATTAACGCCGAAGATACGTAGCCCAGCCACGTAAAGGCGATAAAAAGTTCATCAGGTATCTGGCAAGTTGTACAGAAACCATTGGCGAGGTGCATGACAAGAAAGGCAGCCAGAGAATTATAAAACAAGCAAAGACGACCACTAGAGTCTAGCCGCCCTCTTCTCACGTTTGTTCGATAGCATTTTCTGTCTGGTGTCGGTACAGCTTCCACACAGTGCTCCCCGTACCCAAGTTTTTGACCTGACTTACGATTCATATGGAAGCTTATTCGAAGCGGACGCCTGCGATAGTCAAGCCCTGGTGAGGCGGTGCTCCGTTACCTTGGACAGTGAGGTACGTTTTGTCTGGTGATGGTGGTGGGCGGCGGAGTGGAAGATCGGTGATCGCGAGACACACTCCGCGTCGGTGACGGCGACGGTTGCGGGTGGTGGCGTCTGTCCATGCTTCGTTGTGCCGCTAAAGCCTTGCGTCCGCGTAGCTTTCCCACGGCGCGAAAGTCCACAACGATCATCACCGCCAAAGGCACATAGAAGGAACCCATAGAGGAGTAGATGATGAAAGTCTTGTCGAAGAATCCACACGCCTGCCGTCCTCGCTTAATGTTTTCTCTGGATTGATGAAACCCTGGATGAATAGGGGTGCACAGATGGCTATAGATACCACCCAGACTGGTATAATGGTGCCCAAGATGCGTTTCTGGGAGTTAACGCGATCACGTGAGTACATCAATGGGAAGGTAACAGCAAGGTAACGGTTGACTGCAATTGCGCAGAGATGAAGAATGGAAGCCGTGCAGAGAAGAACATCGAGAGATAGGTGTGTAACACAAAGAGCAAGGCCGAATCCCCATCCTCCTCGAACCTGCGTAAAAACAAGAAAAGAATAAGCATTGATAAAAGCTTTGCATGTTAGCCTATTCTACTCTTCAGGGCTCCATAACACAAAGGTTTGCAATCAATCGCAAAGCGGCAATGGCCAATCAAATTCGTCGTTGCGCTTTTAATTCAAGAGACTGACCAGTATCCAATCGGACATTGTTCTTTTGTATTTGCAATAATTGATCGCAAACCCTTGTGTTACGGAAACAGGACATTCCGTTCTTATTTAAATGAAACTGATGGAATATGGTAATTTTGTAAAGGATTATTTTGACGGGGCTTTCAAACGTTTTTCACATGGAGGTATGCGAAAGTCCAACAGGGTTTATTTTTTTAGGTCGCAAATCTTCTTTTGTTGCATGAAAAACCACTGCGACGTAATAGCAATTCGCAAAACGTTCGTTTTCCCTTGAATGTTAAGGCATCGTGTGATAAGATATATTCACAAAATTATAGCCTTGCGATTTTATTTTCTGTGGGGTAATATATATAAAAAAAAGTTTTAATCCTCCGTGAACGTCTCCAATAGATCAATTATAAAGAAGTCTGACCTGATTTTGGTAGACACTTTCGTCCTTCCTAAAAATACAAAACCTCAAAATAATCAATAACAAGAACTCGGACGTTTTTAAAATGAATTGCATTCATTTGTTGGTTGGCAACACACCCCAGGAGTATCAGCACATACCCATCAACAACCAAGCATTTCTATTTTTACAACTAATGGAGTGATTATAAATCGTCATCACAAGCGCAAGTGGCGTAGTTATCATGATTGATCGGATGTCACGTGTGCAAATAGACTGGGTGGGTGGAAACGAGGATGTAGCTGAAGTAATAGACTAACTAGGGCACAAATATTCATGTATGGTGGTCGTGAACAAACAAGCGGCAAAATGCCTTGCAAATCTTATGGAGATACTATACGTCTGCACTGCGCAAAATGATTATGAGTTATCAAATGACGAGGAAGGTGTTGCCCCTTTCGGTACAATATCTCGAAGCGAGAGAGAATAAGTGGTCATCGTAATATCACTTTTATTTGGATAGCAAGCTACAAACAAAATGTCCTTTGAAATACAAGACTGGAAGAAGATATGCATCAGAAATACGAACTCATAGCTCCATGATCTATAAACAAGAAATATCGACTCGAACGAAAATGACAAAATGAAAAAGAAAAGGGAATCAGGGTTTTTTTTTTGGTGTCAATATAAATGAAAGAGACAGAGAACACACTGGTAGGCACTTTTAAAGCGACCTCGTAGTGAGGCCGTATATTTGAATATTCATTAGGGGCGGGGTTAGGTTTAGGGTTGGGTTAGGGTAGAGTTTAGGGTTAGGGTTAGGGTTAGGGTTAGGGTTAGCAATGGTTAGGGTTAGGGCCTCACTACGAGGTCGCTTTAAAAGTGCCTACCGAACACACTGTGAACACAGTATGGAATCACCTTCACACTGTTAAATTTGAGCGTTTTTACACCACTGTAAACCACATTTTTACAGGGGGTAAATTCCAAATGTGAAACGGAACCCCACTATGTGAACATTCTGTGGAAAACAATATCACAGTGTGAAATCATCGCCACACTGTTAACTTCGAAAGATAGTCGACTATGTGAACGCACTATGGGCACACTGTGGGGGCACTGTGTTCTTTCCAACTGGGATATTCTTTCTTTTCGTCTGTTTTTCGGTTTGTTTTGTCTTGTTTTGATTGTGTTTTTGTTATATATGTTTTTTATTTGTCTGCTATTCTTTGCGATGCAGCGCAACAAATACAATACACATGAAGCAAAAGCGACAAACGTTTCAATACAAAATCTTAGACGTTCAGACATTGGCTACCTCATGATATGTCAGTCAAAATTGGCAACCCCACGGCGGAAAATTCCTTCGGTGTACTTTAACAAGTCAACTCTGAGATATCACGGCAGATTTCATGTTCCCATTCCTTGGATAGTGTTGCGATGTTTTTATCCGTTTTTCATTTTGACATTGGTCTATGTGAGTATCCAATAACGAACGAACGAGGGTGCGCATCGTACCAAGATATTCATGACAACACGATTACACGCAGATGGGACTATGGGTATGTTCCCATCTGGATTCCACCTTGCGTAGCTAACTTCCAGGATTAGCTTATTTAGAATGTGGTCTAGTCATCATGAACTAATCGTATATCTCACTCTCAGTTGTTGATTCAGGTGTACAGTCCTATGAAATTGAATGCATCAGATTGGATTTGGGGAGGGCTTTAAGGCAAGATCCATTCACTCTACCACCTTAACTAATCGAACCAAGTTGAAAAAAAAGCAAACAGAGAGAGAGGGAGAGGGGGAAATTCATCTAATGAAGCACGAAAGTTAGAAGATCAAGGCCGGTAGAAAGAGTGACTTTTGCAGAAGCAACATAGTGGTGATGATTAAAGCTGCAACGTTGGGCTCTCTGGAGTAAGTGGTCCTATAACATGACATTTATCATAAATCTAGTCTTAATATACATGTTTATACAATAATGAGTAAAAATGCGTTTTGAATTTCAGAAGAAATTACCCTATAAATGGATGAAAACAAAGAAAACATTTTGAAATAAGCACTGCGTTCATTATTATCATTATTATTTCAATACTTATTTTCTTACTCAAATTTGTAGTGGGTATATCATTATAAGAATGCATGATCAAAATGTTGCATTATGGGTTAAGAAACTGCACTGGTCGAGTACATCTGGGGGGCATTTCATCAAAGGACTTGTCGGACATTTTATCCGACAAATTTGCTCTCAGCCAATCAGATGCAAGCATTTCAGTAGCTTTTAATAGTTTGTCGGATAAAACGTCCGACAAGTCTTTTGATGAAATGCCCCCCAGGGCTCAATGTTAATAGCCAAGTCACACCAATGAAAGCGAAACCGAACTGACACCAAACCGAACAAAATATTACATTACCACGAATGGCAAGCTGTTGGTCGGTTTGGGATTGGTTTCACTGGTCTGATTCGGTCATTATAATGCTATAGAGGGCTGATGTAGAATAGTGACTTTAAATGGCATTGCATAAAGCGCAGTCTCCATTCGTCTTTCAGCACATTATCTCAACATACGGAAAACCAGCAAGCCGCTATGTTTAACTCAATGAAATGACTTCAGGATGAGCTCTTACTTCGTAGAGCCTTTGTTTTTGAAGAGCAAAGAGGGACTGGTTTTGTCGCACGATAATCTTCATGTCACCTTGATATGTCAGGCATGTTCTTAATAGTCAATCTGGGGCTACGAGGCTTGAAGCGGTTGCCTTTGACAAACCTCAAATAGCTTTTTTTTGTTTTCACGCTCACGAGGAATTAGCATTATACATTCATATCATAGGCGAGGAGAGAGAATGAGATAAGAAGAGAAAGACAAGAAGAATCATGCAGACAGAAGTTCAAGGGGATAGAAGAGAGAAGAAAGAGAGAGAGAGAGAGAGGGAGGGGGGGGGGGGGGAAAGAAAACCATGGTAGATAACATATTTTTAAGGCAAACAAAGAAAAGGATAAACAGAAAGACAGACTCGTAAAAAAAATGCAATGGTAAAGAGGGAGAGAGAGAAGGGGATAGCGAGACAATACGAGAAGTATTTCTCTTTAAAATAAAAATGGAACAATGAGAAAACATAAATTACAGAGTAGAAAATGAGACAAATACATGATAACACGAACGAGGAATAGATAAACGCCTAATATTATCATTTAATTGAACTTCGATGGGTTAACGTCCACTCGTAAATGAAACGAAGCTGTTATGTCGTTAAACATGGCCATTCCTGTACAAATAACACGTTCAAATCTACCGTAGATTGAGTCGTGCAGGGTGCAGCGCGCCGCGCCGCGGATGTGGGGAGCAAACCTGGGCATGACGATTACCCAAGCCGCGGTCTCCTAACAAATACAGAATCACAACGTGATGATGGATCGTCATGTAATTCTAAAAGTCAATACAAGGACATAGAAAGGTGGAGTTTAAGGACGATCCTGGGTATTCTGTATACCCTATACCATCCATCTAAATCTATTATTTGAGCATTCAGTAATGCTGTCCCGGTTTAGTGATTGATTACTTGTGGACATGTGGCCGATCACTGTTATGTTAGGTCAACATTACAATCGTGCTTATAGAGTTGCAGTCATATCAACCAATCAGGCTCCCGGATCCGTATTGATTCTTATCACGTGATGCCAAACACGTGACCAATGATAGTACCAATAAAACATGACGTCATAACGAAAGGCAAATATTTTGATGAATTTTGGTTCGTTTGCAATCTAGTTAACAGTATGATTGCTTTAGCATTGAAATTGAAATGGGGGTGAATCAGATTATTAAGGTGGTGGACTAGGAGGATAGCCGAGTATCAGATTGAAATATGTATAATTTTAATTTGAGTTTGAGATCTCAAGGAAGTCAATGAAAATGAATTTAAAATTTGAATTTGAAATACTTTTGTCATTTATGAAAAACCATGGCATAAGAATGGTAATAAATCAAATAATTAACTTTAAGAAAGACTTTTTTTTGGATGTCCTTTAATTCAAAAATTAAATTTATTGTAAACCAACAATTCTATTAAATAATTGTCCCTATGATGCCTAAAAATCCGTTTGTAATGTTTTTCAGTACATTATCTCACCTGTAAGAAATATTTTTAGAAAAAAATCCTCCTTGACCCACATCTATATATATTAAATCCGTGTATTGATAAAATAGAAGTTGTGTGGGTGATTATTAAGGAGCTTAAACGTGGTAACTTAATCCAAGAAATTACACGCTAATAAACAAGAGATCTATTGATCTACTAGTATTACTTGCAATGAAACTGTTTATCTAGTCAGTGAAATGTCGGCATACATAATTATCCCCTATCTTAATCCAAGAAATTAGATACTTTAATACACACCGATACAGCCAAGATTTATTTATCTTTTAATTTCAATTGCAATATTTGTCCAGTTAAAGCTTGAGTGGGATATTCGTTCAAATGATTATCCGATAAGTCGAAATAAAGGAAAACCCCTAAGCTTACACATAAAATGGTCAACGCCCACTTATCAGAGGAAAAAAAATGGGATGGTATAAATCATAAATTAAATGATATTATGATACTGGTAAGAAATATTAGACGTCATTATCTGTTTTCAAAACAAAAACATTTTTGTGATGATCATATTGAAAATGAAATTGATAATTGAAATTAAAATGTTCCCCTTCTAAATAACAATAATAGTATTTAATATGAAAGTGTAATTATTAAAACAATAATCTTGGGTCCATGCCGTATATTTTGCTCACGGTTCAAAAGATTCGTGTAAAGCTATAGGCAATAATGGACAAATTTTTCGTAATGAAATTGTGGGACGCTATCGGCACATCGTTGTTATCTGGTATATTAAAAGAATAACTGTGACACAATTTCTGTTACTATTTTTAATGACGAAGAGAAAGTATAGTACCAATAGTATAGGGTTTAAAAGGATAAAGGCTGAATTGATATCAGAAATGAATTATTTAACTTCATACTTTGATGTCCCGTTTATTTCATATTTTTGAGTAAGTGACAGTAGAAAATCGTGTTTAAATTCAATCATAATTGAAGCAGACGCTTTGTTTAATAAGGCATTATTTTATTCGCATTGATGCTAAAAGTAAAAGTGCTTAACATCGTCATGTTATGAATTTCGTTGTCTCTGTGTGTGAGTGTGTGTTTTAAAATTACACACACGGAATGAAATCTCGTTTCTAGCAAGCTCTTTAGGCTATTCAAAAGGTTGGAGAAGAAGAAAAATTCCCTTAAAAGAAATTCCTTGCTGCCATCTTGAATATTCATCTTGATAAAAGGTTTTTGCGGTTATTGACGGGCGTCCCGATCTCATCTTTCTCTTACAACTCAAAGTTGGAAAGTGAAAACAGGAATCGAATTTTGAAATACAAACCGACTTGACTTTCAAAGTCATCGATATTTGGACCATTGAGCAACAGGTGTATCGGGGACTCGAGTCACAAGAGTTCTCTTATTTTCTGCCTTTCTGTCTATCTGCACTCTCTCTAGCCCCCTTCCTCTCTTCCCTCCGGTCCTCTTCTCATCACTAATTTCTGAAATTGTCAACGTCCTCTTCATAATAAATTTTGAAATTTAAATTCTCTCTTCCCTCTCTCTCTTTCTCTGTTTGTCTGAACTCTCTCTAGCCCCCTCTCTTTCTCTCAAATTCTCCTCTGTCACTTCCTTCTAAAAATTTTGAACCTCCTCCTCATCATCAATTTTGAAATTGAACGTCTTTTTCCTGCATTCTCATTTTTATATAATATATAATACGATATTATAAACTTGTCCTTCAATATTATTCTAAATGTTCTAAAATGATCATAATCATAATAATGATTGTGCTTAATGATATTAGAATGAAATTACATCTGTCTTGTTTCTCTTTTCAACTTCGGTCACCGAAGATAGTTACACTTCTAACTTTATCATTCGATTTCAAGACAATTAGGATTCTCAAAATACCAGGATTTCGGAGTGCTATAGTCATATATAGAGTTTAAACATAAAGTTATTTACCATACAACATTAGAACATTCCGTGGCAATCAATAACCTAATATATACTTTGTTTCATTATATAGCGCTTTCGTTTTGAGAAAACTGTGTTCACATTTTAGCGTACTGTTTCCATTACCGATACTGAAAATTGGCCAAATACACACTTTCGTCACATTGGTAAGGACTCTGAAATTGTGTTCAGAGAGTCGACTGTTTGGACTTGGCCCATTTTCACAGCGTTTTCACAGTGTGAACACACTGTGATTAACTCTGTGTTTTTTCATACACAGTTCCCACAAATACTAGCAAGTAATAACCATCTTTATATCTACCACGTTCGCATGCACGGGTTGCGTTTTCTTTTTGTATTCCTTTACTCATTGAAGTTGGTCACGTGAAAATGGCGCCAATGCGGAAAGGTATATAAACAAACAACAAAATAATACAGTAAAGATTTTCCATCACACACGCACCAAAGAGGCCATGTTGTTTTGAGCGCATTCATGACATTTGGGGAGTTTAATGAGCCGTGGGATGTTTTTGCGGAGTCACAAATCTTTGCCCTTTCTCCACCAAGCCCAAATATCCTCAATCTCATTCGCATCCCAATCCACTTATCATGTCTCGGTCTTCTTTCCTCCTTTCTTTCTCATCTCTCCATCTTCCATCTTGCTTTCTGAGTTCATGAAGTGCACTATGTCATCGGAATGAAGGACATCTAAGTTTGTATCAACCAAAATAGCGCCACTTACTGGAGAGGCCTGGTTGAAACAGGCCTCGTGGTCTCTCTTAAAATCCACCGTGAAAGGGAAAAAGTTTGGGGGTTACTGTGTTGATATATAGAACGGGGTATTTGATGCGTCAATCCGCTCAGACGTTAATTTTAATCAAAATTGTTTTTCCTCTGACTTAATGTTAACTCCTCGGAACCGACCAATCGGCAAAGAAAAGTCTAACGAATTGCAAGGTGGAAAATATAGGACAGGGTAATATGGTTAGCCCAGAATACACCCTCAATCTTATCCAATATGCACACTGTAACATAAAATAGATACGACCAACCTTACGACTGGCTGTAACACTTAGGACACGGTTTACCATAGACTTACGATTGAAATCAGTCGTAAGATCGGTCGTATCTTTTATGTTACATGGCACGGATCACACAGAGTGTGACTGATATGAAATCAGTTATCTACCGTGAAATGAGAACCACAAATAACGCTTCAGTTGATTGTGTCTGGAATTGAACATTGATAACATCATGACGAAATCTTAGTTTTTTGAAATACCAATCGCTATTTTGAGGCACACATATTTCCCCAACATTATTCTCAATCATGTTTGAATGCTTAAATAATGAGAGAATAATTGATAGATTCGCAGAAGTCACACTAGCCAGCTAGATAGATTGCTTCAATAGTAAGAAAGCGAAAGCTGCAGTTGTTTTGTACCATGCTTCCTGCTACATCCAAAATGAATTCGAGGTTACGAAAATGAGATCACCTCATCAAAAATAAGCTTCTGACCACATTAAGGTAAAGCCAAAGAGCACTTTGATAGATATACAGACTAGACAATTGACATTTCACCCATAAAGTATAGTCATAAAATATCTCTATGTGTCGCCAATGTATGAAAACATAACTATCAGGACGCATGAATCGATTTGAAACACAAATAAAGTTTATGTAGCTTATATGTCCTTGTGAAAATGTGATTGTTTTTAGAAAGAAAAAATGTTCATGATGTATGGGTTCTTCCAATATTAAAGATGGAAAGAAGCTGAGAACTGGATATGGGTTTAGTCGCGAAATGTTCGTATATATCGTTCGTTTGAATCTCTGGAGTTCTACAGTTTGTAATGATTTGTAGAAACTGAGGGAGCTTATGCTACAGCCATGCACACAGGCACTTATAGTTACGTTTTTGTTGTTTTATCCTTCTTTCATCTTCTACTCTATCATTTCTTATGTATTTCTTTGTTTTATTGGATGAACGAAATTATCAGTATTTTCACTGCTGACTATGATGGGAACGCATCCGTGGGGATCCGCAGAAAAGAAAATATTTTTTGGACGCAACCGGACGCAACCCAACGTAAGTGTCTGTGTGACTGCAGCATTACTTTCTTACGACGTTCGTACGATCGTCTTACGAAAGGGGGTTTCATACGTAGTTGAAGACAATCATTCACAGAGTATCGACCAATCTTTGAAATGGTTGTGCGTGCCTTATTTCACTCCATGTTACAGTGGACTTTTCACTAATTCTTCAGTGCCTTTTCACTCTTTTAAATTTATTCGCAATTCGCATGCATTGTTAGCTTAAATAAATGTTGTACGAGGCAAGACATAGTGAAGACTGACAAGACATTAAAGAAGAAAAAGAAAGCAACTATTCTTGATCGATATTTTGACGGCAATCAAGCGTGCGTAATACCCTGCCCGAAGAGGCACATTCAAAGCTCGAACGGAGCCTACAAGTATGCTAAATCGAATGTTTTATTTTCCGCTCAAGAAAATGTCGGACCAGGCATGCTGCGCTAATGTTTTACCAGCTATTTTTATGCTTTGAATCCACCGAAACTTGCCCGGATGTTTGGGTAGATAGTAATTGTGCTATCTGACAGCCCATAATAGACGACATTATACAATAAATAACATCACAGTTATCTCTCTCTAGGGGGTATGTAATCGGAGGCTAAATTTATCTGCAGGGCATTTGGATGGCTCAGCTTGCATTGAGGGTAGGATAAGGTTTTCATATCACTACTTCAAAAGTCTTCTTTTTTAAATGTTTGTGAACAACGATTGGCATCAATGGCACAGCAAAATGAATGTTTCAATATTTGAATTGAAAGTTTTTTCTTTGTATAACGTACACGAAAAGTACGACGCAGTGAGTATTTTATCCATTACCACTACATTATACCTCTTTAACTTTAAGCTATACGGTCACAAAATAATGTTCGTATAGGAACGCATCGTCCGTATGAATCTCTTGAGTTCTGGAGTTGTAAAGATTCGTAGATTAAGCTTACTTACGGCTTTCTTACGACGTTCTTATGATCGTCTTACGAAGGGGGAAACGTTTACGGGGTATAATCTTGGGGAGTTTGGTAATGAGAGAGAGAGAGTGACAGAGAGAAAGATTCAATAGAGAGTGAGAGAGAGAGAGAGATTCAGAAAGAGAGAGAGAGAGAGAGAGAGAGAGAGAAAGAGAGGAGAGAAGGGGGGGGAGGGATAGAAAGAGATTGTGATGCAGCCAAGCAGACAGTCTCGTCATCTCACAGCTTCCCGCCTAAACACATTCCACGATGGTTAATTACAAATCAACACGTATAAAACAGCATGAACTAATCCATGTCAACCAACAAACTTGTCCATCAAGAAGATCATTGTCTTTCTTCGTCAACCCGACAAACGAGTGAGTGAAGCTGGTTTCTCATGCAATGAGACGTCTCCAAGTCTCCTAGACTCGGCAGACATCGTCGCAGAGATGTTTTGGAGACTGGAACAAAAGTCTCATTTAATATGAACATGTTCGATTTTCCGCAACTCATGAGACGTCGCGGATACTCAGGAGGACGTTTTGGAGAAGTATCCGAGACGTCTCAGAGACCAAGTCGCAAACTAGTCTCAAACCGTTCTCATGGCAGGTTATATACCACCAATAGCGACACGGGTTCAAAAGTGCAGAGGTGCACATGCGTTTATCTATTAAAAATGCATACTAAAATTAGGTACAATATTTCAGTAAATATTAATTATTAATTATATATCAAGTATGCACATCGTTCGCAATAATGGCAGCAAATCTCAATTATATTTGTTGTTGTTTCATTAAAAGTGCTGGACGAAAAAACAAGCAAATAATTTTCAAAGTTTTACAGAGCAACCAACAGCACTATGGTAAAATTGTTTTTTTCCTAAATTAAATAAAAATTTAATGGGTTTGATATTAATGTGAAAATAATGAATTGGCATTGACAAAAAGCCTTGAACCTCAAGCATTTAATTCGAGAAGGGATTTTTGGCAATTAACTTGGGTTACTCAGAGACATTTTTTTATTAGAATGGATAGTACAAAGGACCCCAACATTGGGAATTAAATTTTAAATGGCATGAATGGCGAAGGCAAAGACAGCGATCTTTCTTTCTTTCTTTCATTCTTTGTGGTAAATATTTGAATAGAAACGCTTAATGCACATACGCCCACTACTGATTAACGTCTATATCTACTGGACAATGGGAAATAATGAAGACAAGTTTGTTCCAAGTTATCATGCGTTTTTGTAATATACAACAGATTACTGTTACTTCTCTTTCTCGTATTCTTTTGTATGCCATTTATTGCTTTTTTTCTATTTTGTTTTTTGGTGTTTTTTTTTGCAATAAGGTAGTGATTGTATAACATTTCTTCGAATATTAAAAAAGTGAATGGATGTCTAAAACTGCATTAATCTTATAAAACCATGATATCTAAATGGAAACAATGAGATAGATAATAAATATATTGAGAGATGGGTGGTGGGTGGGGTAGGGGTAGAGGAGGAAATAAAGATATCTAAAGTCAACATACGAGGGAAATTTGATGATCAATAAACAACAGACAGGGATAGAAGAGGATGGGGGAGAGAGAGAGAGGAGAGAGAGGAGAGAGAGGAGAGAGAGAGAGAGAGAGAGAGAAGGACTTTGGAGCATTTAGGTGTGATTATGAAGGAACTACCTGTATTAATAGTGCAGCTATAGACCCATTATTGTGAATGCTAATGAAATGGTCTATAGAGGTTGATGATGATTGAATCGTACAGTAAAAACAATCTTCAAATTAGAGTCTCTTAACCCCAGCGTTATCTGGGGCAACGGATCAGTCCATTTCAACCTCCCACATCAGGATAGAAGACCCAGTCACATTGGGCTAGGTATAGACACCAAACTGCAGCGAATTGATGGTCAGTTTTGTGCCAGATTTGAATCGGTTTAGATGTATTACTGACGTATTAGACAGGGTAAAAATTACCCAATAATATTATGTGTCCTTGTGGGCCATATACGCCATTCTGGATCATTAATCTTCAATAATTGTATGGGGATATTAGTGACTCGGAATAGTGAATGATCTGAATAGACCCGAAATTGGATCATATTAACCATTAATAGCACTGTCTCAGCACGAATAATACATTGTTGCTAGACGATAATTTTTCTTTTAATGTGTCTTTCTGTCATAATACCATACCATGTATACGTTTGAACCCCTACCTAAACCTGCGTCCCTTGAACATCGGTCTCTGCACCATCGGGACCGAACGAGACCGACCCCAAATAGACCTCTAACTTGTCATTTTTCGGCCTGGGGTCGGTATGGACTCGCCCTTAAAGGTCTTGCTTCTATTCAGCACGTTCAAGGACATAACTATGAGAAAGGTCGCGACAGAGAATTGAAGATGCGTTTATCTGTTTATCTTGGTAATTACCATAATATACTTCATGACGGGGGATCTCAAATCATTTGTTATGAAGGGTGCAGGGTAGATTTCAGTCAACATGCCCTACTTCTAAAACGGTGTGTATTAAAATGGAATTTATTTAATGCGACCACGGTGATTAAGCTGAATAGTAGTAATAAATAAGCGGTATCAATAAATAGGAGTGAAATTCGTATTGGTATTAGCAGTAATAAATAGCATAAGAATAAGCAGTATAATAGCAGCGGCCAAAGTGGTATTGTAATAGTATTAGTAGTAGAAGTAGAAGTAGCAGCAGCAGCAGCAGCAGCAGTAGTAGTAGTATACCGTGTGCAATAAGTATTGTCGCCCACTTACATAGCATATACAAAATTCTACAAAAATGCAGTATAACTCATCATATTATGACTGAATTTCATTGGTATAAACACATTTTTTTTACTTATAATATATCAGTTAACATAAATGTTATCTGAAATAGCAATTTAACGGAAATTATTTCCCCTGGGGATCAATAACGCTGGACCCACGATCTGGCCAATTTTTCTAAGCTTGACCCAGTAAAGACGGCCTAACTGATCGATGCTTATTCTTCACCCCATCTTTCCTGGCATTGCTCCAGCGATAAACCCATCTTTTTGACCCGCAAAACAGACTTGCTATCTCCTTGTTTGTTTTCCCTTCTTTTCTCCAAGTTTGAGCTAATGTAATTGACTTTTAATTTCGCTCTCAGTACTTTCCTTCTCCCTCCTGTTATTATTGTTCACTATTTTCAATGTCAAAAAGGAGGTTTGAGATCTTTAAATTCTTGGGTGAAAGTTCAAACCAGCATAGCTCTGCTTATACATATCACACAAAGTTCATCTATGCAGCATGAAAAAGGTAATTTCAACAGATAAGCTGGCATATTTGTTTGAAATCCGAAATCATTACTTCCTTAAGAATATATTCAATATAAACACGACATAGGGGGTGACAATACTTATTGCACACGGTATAGTAGTAGTAGACCTCGTATAGAAATGATAGTACTAGGAGTGGCAGTATGTGTAGTTGAAGTATTGGTAATTGTTGTATTTAGCAGTAATGTTGTAGTTCATGTAGTAATAATATTAGGAGTAAGAATGATGACAATCGAATAATACAATAATAATACAATATAATACTTTAACATCTACTCTAGATAGCACACTATATTTTTCTCGATATATTCATCCACAACAGAAGATATTCCAGCTGCTTTTATTTTCCAATCTCGTATTTTTCCAAGCTTTCTAAATCTACTTTAGCTATTCCTCACAATATATCTAACAATTATACAGAAGTCATTGAGCAGAGAGTGTATCGTGTAACTCCACCCCCTATCCCGGCCTGTACGTGTTTAAGCAAAGTCAAAAAATAAATCTGCCAATGGTCTAATCCAACAAGGCTGCCCAGATACGTTACATTCGTCTGGGGGATTTCCGTTTCCAAGTCATTAATTTCGGATACAACATCATGTGCAGATAATGTTTGCTGCTTTACGAAGTGCTCAAGTCAGAGATAAAACGGCCATAACCATGATAACGAGTTTAATGTTAAGATTGAGCGTGTTTTCATGAAAACAGAATGTCAATAACCTCATAAAAGCTTTGATTACAGGCGTGTGATTTCCTGAGAATAAATTCAAAACACTCATGTGTATTGAATAGCAAAACAATACTTGTATAAAAGTTGTATTTTATGAGCGTGTAAAACCACTACTTATAGTTAAGTACTATTATTTTTTTTTCACTAAATCCATTACAAACCATAAGGGAATAAACGTTGAACGCAGAAAACAATTATATTGATACTGATATCAATAAATTTGAAGGAAAGAATTTGGAAGAGAACGGTATGATGCACGGGAGTGAGAGAGAGAGAGAGAGAGAGAGAGAGAGAAAAGGGAGGAGTGCAAAATTTGGGGAGAGGGTGTATATCACAGAGGAGACAAAATATGTTAAAGAAAAGAGAGAGGGAAAGAGGGAGAGAGAGAGAGAGAGAGAGAGAAGGAGAGAAGGGATTTAAAAAAAAACAGATTATTTTGATAACAGCATTAATAAGGATGTGTGACAAGACAGAGGATCAATTTTAATGGCTATGGGACTACCAAACAGTGATTAATATGATAAGACCGACGATACATCAAAACAGAAAATGAGACAACTATTGGGCGGCGAAAGATGTGAGAGAGATAAACATAAATACCACAGCTTTTCTTTAAACATGTTAAAGAGAAAGTGACCACACTAAGACAGGGACGAAAACACAAGACAATACAGAGAGACACACAGAACTCTACAAAAACTATACAGAGCCCTAATAGAGAGAGTTACCACATGGAGACTGCAGAATTAAAACATGAAATGAGAGACGACGAAAGAGGCGTTAAACATATTGTTGGTGTTGTCTTCAATACTAAGGCAGAAATGCAAATATTAGGCGAAAGAGAGAGAGAGAGAGAGAGAGAGAGAGAGAGAGAGAGAGAGAGAGAGAGAAAGACAGAGAGAGAGAGAGAGAGAGAAAGAGAGAGAGAAAGAGAGAGAGAATGGAGACTGGAGAGCTAAAATATGAACCGATCAAGAGAGAGAGGAGGATAAAGAAATATTACTAAATCATGATCACACAGTCAAGAGGAAAGGAGAAGAAGAAGAAGAAGAAGAAGAAGAAGAAGAAGAAGAAGAAAGAGAGAAAGAGAGAAAGAAAGAAAGAAAGAAAGAAAGAGAATGATAGAAAATGATTTGGGCTGCGGATATAGAAGGGGAGGGGTCTCACTGACTACAAACAAATACCGCCTGGAGCTATTTTCTCCAACAGTATCAAGAAAAAAAAGGCAGAAGAAACGGAGCCGATCAGTTTCCATTACGACTGCATCTTCATTTCCTAACCCAATATCTGGGAGGCGAACACGAACTCTGCTATCCCCTTCGTTCCCATCAGTTCCATTTCAAAGCGGAATTCCTTTACTTTCTTTTTTTATCTTCTTCTGAGCCAAAATTAGAAAATTCCCAATAATCGTGGACGATCAAAAGAGATGATCACGGTTAGGTATGGCATTAGATGCCCGTGGCTGCGTTTGTCTCATATAGATCGCAGAACTATTTTAGTTTCATTGTATTAACCCCTTTTGAATCCAATCAGTTTCCTAATGTTGGCTCAACAAAGTGTGCTCCGAGTGTAAAATATATCTACGGTATCACGTGGTGAGGAGGAATTAGAATTAGGTAATTAACGGAAATATGTCTTGTGATGAGTACTGCCGTCGTCAAATTTACCAAACAGGTTGATAAAAAAGTTCTTTAAACATTCCATGAATATATTTTTCAAGACTGATCACAGTCATGATATTTTTGTATGCCGTATAATTCTATACCGAGTAAGTCAGAAAAAAACTTTACACCTAGAAAGAGGTCAATAAAAGGTAAACCAATTCAAAAACCCCAAATTATTATACATATTTTGAAAGAGTAACTTCTCCCGCATCTTCTGATACCACTTTTGTGTGGCATGTCTTTACGCTTGGATAAATATGACGCATTGTTTGCGAACATGTAAATTTCGAATTGTACGAAATTGGGGATAAAATGAAAATAACAAAAGCTAACAAAAAAGCAACTTCACCTGATTAAAATAGAATAACTTTTTAACAAAAAGGTTTTGAGTAAAATAATTTGGCAAGTGTGTTGTTACACTTATCATTTAGATTCTGCGACAAAATGAGATTGAATGATGAATTAATCCATGAGTAAGCACACATCAAAGAATAAATTGTCACTTACAGACCTAAACAGGCCTATTAATCTTTTGAAAAGTGATTATTTTGGCTTTGACGTGTGCTCTACATACTCGACTCTACAGATCTATCTCATTTTCACAAAAAAAGTAGTCGATATGTGTAACAACATCCCTGCCAAGACATTTAGCGCAAAACATGTTCGTTAAAAAGTTATGCTATTCTAATCAGGACGGAATTGCTTTTTTCGATAGCTTCTGTTGTTTTGATTTTACCCCAACTTTTGCACAATTCGAAAAAATGGTATCAGAAGATGCGGGAGAATTTACTCTTTCAAAATATGTAGAATGATTTGGGGTATGTAAATTGGTTTACCTTTTTCTAGGTGTAAATTTTTTTCTGACTCACTCGGAATATGTTATTCTTTGATTTGCCACCCCCTCCCCAAGAACAAAAGGGACACATCCATGTTATTAATACCTTATTTGAATGTGTTTTATGTAAAAGTAAAATAGAGAAAGCGAAATAGATAGAGAGAGGGAGAGAGAGAGAGAGAGAGAGAGAGAGAGAGAGAGAGAGAGAAGAAGAAGAAACAGGGTGGCAGAAAGATTAAAGAAAAATTTGGAGACTGAGAGACATTTTTTTTTTTTTTTTTTGCTCGTAAAATGACAGAGGCGACAAAACTCGTCAGACACAACTTTAAAGTCCTTATAATCTCCATAAAATCAATAAACGGACTTGAATTCGGCGCGATTTGGGAATAAAATGACATATCTGATCATGCAAAAGCTAGGGGTGGATGACTTCTAGCAGCTGCTCGATTTTTTTTTTCTTGTCAAAACATATTACCGAACCGGAATGTTTTTTTTTTATAGAAAACACAAGATTTAGAGAAAAATCAAATGAAAATAAAAAAGAGAAGAGAAGAATGGGAAGTGAAGGTGAAGAAATAAGTGAAAGTAAGAATTAAAATAAGTGAAAATAAGAATTAAAATGCATGAGGTATAGACACCATGGAGGTTTTTTGTTAAAAAAAAAAAAAGATAGGAAGAAATACTGATAGAACTACCATAGAACTTTATCACCCCCTGTAAAACCCACCGTGAATTGACAAAAATGAAACCTTATAGGGTTGAAAGAAAAGCTTGTGAGAAAATGGGGTATAAGCTTACACCTCCCTAGGTTAAGTATCGCTTACCGTGCTCCTCGATTGGGAATCAAATGCATTTTTATCGGATTTAGCACACCAGTTTCAAGCAACGGCCGCTGAATGGAATATGAGATGGTTATGATGTTACTTTATGCATGTTATGCGTGAAATAATTCACCGACAAGGTAGAAATTAAACAACAGACAGCAAGAGCACAATATATGAAGAATGGTGGTTTTTGCTGAAAGATGCTACCGGGATGACTCTTCGGTTACATCTGGAAAAGACTCATGTTCTTGTAAAAGTCAAGCGTGAGTGTTAAACTCGTATAAAATACATTTCCGACCTTGGATTAACACATGGCTTTATGTAAAACGCATCGATCATGTAAACAATGTAAGAAGATGAATATTATGAGCTGCGTGCATGCTGCAAAATATCAAAGGTTGTCAAAGGGCACTTTATCTTGCTAAGAATTCGTTAATAGAATATCAATGAGTTCCTCTCATGCAGATTATTAACTTACTCCTAAATGTGGTGTCTCAGTTCGCGGAGACGTCTCTGAGACTCGGACACTCAGAGACGTTACCGATAATTTTTTCCGTCGCGGAGACGTCTCTGAGACGATTTAAGCATGTTTGATTTTCACTGACTTATGAGACGTCGCAAAGACCCAGGAGATGTCTCTGAGACATATCCGCGACTAGTCTCAAAACCGTCTCGTCTCAAATCCGTTCCAAACTAGTCTCAAATCCTTCTTGAACATGTCCCAAACTAGTCTCGAATCCGTCTCAAACCCGTCCCAAACTAGTCTCAAATCCGTCTCAAACCCGTCCCAAACTAGTCTCAAATCCGTCTCAAACCCGTCCCAAACTAGTCTCAAATCCGTCTCAAACCCGTCCCAAACTAGTCTCAAATCCGTCTCAAACCCGTCCCAAACTTGTCTCAAATCCGTCTGAAACCAGTCCCAGACTAGTCTCGAACCGGACTCATGGCAAGTGAGATACAACCAAACGGGTATGACTGTGTGATCGAAAGCTTTGTTTCTAAAAACACAATATTTATAAGGATAAAAAACGATCTTTCAATATATGATGAGCTTTAACACTATTTCGTATTTGTGAGTTCTGATGAAACCTAAGGAGCGTGTTTTAAATCGTGAAATATTGACGACATTGACACTAAGCATGGCGAGCTGGGGGTGCTTCTGGATTCGGTTAACAGCCAAACAGTTCAACGACTTTCTCACCCAAGAACCTTCCTCTCTCTCTCTCTCTCTCTCTCTCTCTCTCTCTCTTCTCCATGTTCTCATCTCTCAATCACCCTCTTTCTCCTTCTAACTTTCTCGATCTCGATCTATATCTATCTCTGCTGCTACCTGGCCCCTCTCTACCTCCTTTGGTATCTCAAAAAAAGTGACCATGATGATTACGTTTAGGGTCCATTTTCAGGGTGTTTGACTCGCATGGGTACACTTATGTCTTTGAGTGACCCCCCCCCCCACCCGCATCACGCAAACGAACAATTCATGCAGACGAAGAATAACACCAATTTAAATTCCATTGTATACAAAGTTAATTTTATTTTTGTTTCACGTTGGATAATTATTGTCATTACGTTACAAGAATTAATTTGGAATGAAAAGTTTACTATAAGACCTTCATCGCCGAAATTGACAATTTCATCTTACAATTCAAGATGAATATGAAAGACTGGAAAACGGATGCTTAAGAGAAAATGACTAGTACAAATGTGAAATTAGAAATGAATAGAGACATGAAATAGACAGAGAAACAATAAAACATACCTGCTGTTAAGGGATATTGTATTAATTAAAATTATGATCACTTCATATGAAGATAAAGATATAACATTGACGAATGAGACATGAAATAAAAAGAGACGAATAACGGACGAAAGAATATTATCAAGTTGCCAGATCTATTGTCACATACATTATAGCAAGCATGATACTCTTTTTCAAGTTCATATCAACTGATGCGTAACATGTTGGCTATGCATTTTCTAACCGGGGACAATTTATATACAAACGGATGAGGGTAATAACGTGCCAATAATTTGTATAGACGTGATTGCTTTTCGTTTGACTGATATAGCGCTTTCCAGTAAAATGAAGTGATTAAATAACTTACAATGTATCGAGTGAGTAAAAAAACAAAAACAAACAAACAACATAATAAATTAAAAAATACAATTAGAAATTGCAGTAAAAGAAATTAAGAATAAAACCCAATTATATAATATTTGAAAGAGACTTTCCGCTTTTCGGTTGTAAATTTTGTGCGTTGTGTTTACAACTTGATGAATATGGCGCAATGTTTGCGAGCATGTAAATCGACTTGTGCCAAATTGGGGTGAAATCAAACAACAAAAAGCAATATATCCTGATAAAAGTGGCATAACCTATACTTGCACAATATCCTCTCCCGCGGGTACTATTCCAGCAAGGTACCAATGGTGCTCACATCAAATTCTAATCCGACAAACGGATATACATATTTTATACGCCTGGGTGGGGAGAAGCAAAGTTCATGAAATGCCTTGCTTCAATGAGTTTAAATCCTTCAACAAAATTATGGGCTTTACTTTGACACATTTGGCCACGGACCACATATACTTTGACACAAAGAAAAACACATTTAATTATTTCACGGGAAAAAAGTATGTTCAGTAAACATCATTTGATCTAAAACCGTGACACATTTGGTACGAAAATTTTACAATGAAGAAGAGAGACAAGAGTCTGATGAAAGATTTCAATCTACGATCTGTTGTTACAACAGCTTGTGCTCACTCCGTTAGAAGGGGATGAATTTGGAAAGAGGAACTGCTTTACGACTTGCATGTCGACATTATCAAGATAAATGTAAGTGTATAGAAAGTGACAAAATTGGACCCAGAAACCACAGTCAACTCTTGGCTGTTGATTTACAACATGAATGAGCATGGCAGATCTGGAATTGTAGGGAAATCAGGGTTTCATTATCTGAGCTTGTCAGACTGGTTTGGCAGTGCAGGGAATGAGATAATGTTATCTGAGAGAGTGTATTTTCATCATGGGTCCAATCTTGAAGCTGTGGTGGCCGAGTCCCTTTTCTCTTTCTCCCTCTCTTTGCTTCCCCCTTCATCTCTCTGTTTCGTTTTATATTATATTCCCTTTTTCATGTATGTCTCATCTTTCTATCTCTATCAGTCTCTAGACTGATGTCGTGCTAACCTCCCCTCTCTCTATTTGACTGTGTTATCCTCATGTTATTCAATGTTATTTGCATGTATTGTTGTTGTAACCATATACTGAAAATATCTGTCCGGTGGCGGATCACTGATTTGAAAATAGGGATGGGCGCCGAAATTGTCCTATTTTAACCTGCACATTCAATTAGGGGTTTTCATAGCATAGTTGGCGTACCCTGCGCCCCGCCTGGTTCCACCGCTGCTGTCTCATTGTACTCATGGATTAAAACAGTTAAAATTATTTTTTTAAACCATCTTTCTATCCTTCCCTCTCTCATAAGTTCGTATGATTATATTAATGACCTTTTCGTTTCATGAACTGAGAATAATATACAGTGATTTGTATGCACCTATCAAACCCTGTTATATTGCTATCAATTTCCTTTCCAAAGGCTAAAGATGATCTTATTAGCGTAAGTTGTTTTTCTCGATTTTATAATCCAATTTGAAGGAACAAGACATTGTATAAAGCAGCTCTTACTGTTTGAGGGATACCAAAAGGTTAGGTTCAATGTCAGGATACACTAATTAATAACCCCAAAGCATGACTGGAAAACACTGGCACTGACTTCGCGAGGTCGCATAAAACGAGGTTAACATTCATATGTTTCTACTTCGACACTATCAGTGTTACTAATTCTATGGGGTGTAACACAAAGACTTACGATTGATAAAAAGTTACGAATAATTTTTTCTCTTTAGCCTCATTTGGAAACCAGGTACAGTCATGGATTAGGATTTGGATATGATTAAGAGTAGGGTTAGGGCTAGGGTTAGGAATAAGATCATCAACTTTGGAGCATCCTGTCCATGATGAGGCTACCGAGAAAAATCAATCGTAACTTTTTATCAATCGTAAGTCTTTGTGTTACATCCCACTGATCTCTTCTGTTAGGATTGATACTGCTCATTCTGCTAAAGGGCTTTAGATCATATCAGTATAAATCAGTTCTGGGATGAGGGATTGTCCTTTCTCTACTCGGACGACAACGAACTGCGAGTGTTTCGGGATCCGGAAACTTAGGAAAAATTTAAAAGCTCAGTGGTGATACGAACACATCCCTCCGAGAAAAGATTTATCCTGAACTTTCGAGTCATTAAGCATATCAGCTTTCTAACAATTGTTACGAATAAGATAAGACAAATAGACAACTTAAATAACATATTTCGACTTGCTATTCTTTCTCGCCCGCCGTTAAGAGCATCAGAGCACTCATTGCGTTTTGGAACGATAACCGCCCACGTTATTCTTTAATTTGCAGGACATATTTGATTTGTTCCGTTGCCATGTTTGTCGCTTTGTGGGGAAATATAGGAAGACTTTTGTTGGGGTGACATTTTCAGAAGACATTTGCTTCAGGTGATGTTAATCATTGCTCCTCATGGCACACCAGTAAAGTGATTCAATCTTCGAGGATGAAAGGTTTTAAAAAGTAATCATGTCACTGAATAAAAAATGACTTTCTTTCGTTGTTGACTTCTTTCTTCATGCCCTGTGTCTATACATCCATGATTGCTTCTTATCTGAAAGCTACCGTCACAAAATATTTCTTTGCGAATATCTGGACGTTGTGTGCTGTTTTCAAAGATTCGTCGATGATGTCCTTACCTTTTCTAGCGGCCTTTCTTATGACGCTTGTACGATTCGCTCTATAACAATAAGAGGTTCTGTGCGAAAGTTTTCTTCGACATAAACCATCGCCAATCTTTTGAACATACGACAAGTTTTGGAATGTTGGTTATGTACGACCATCGTTAAGGAAGTCAGTGGGCGGAATCATAGGCGTGGCGCAGGGGTCGTTGCGTTCCCTATGGATTTGAGAAACCGTTAATTGATCGTGTACAGTGTTAAAATCGGAAAACTTTCGGCCCCATCGGCATCTTGGCGCTCCCCTAATCCTGAAATCCTTGGATCCGCCATTGAACGTATGTTTTATCGAATTGGTCCGGAAATTGTTCGCCGATTAACCGTTTCATTAACTACATATGGTATTTGTTGACCAAGACTTTTACTTGTGATAATTAACTCTATTTTTTGTGTATATATATTCATGGGATAATAATAGAACAGTCAACCCATCAATATATCACAGGCATTACCTTGATGTGTCGAATGATTTCATAATTATTTTTTATTTTTGAAAGAAGAATTCTGTACGTTTGTTGTCATTGATGTCGATCTTTGATTGGTTGTGGTCTATTTGTGCCTTCTGGTGTATCTATAGTTATGTAATGCATCTTTCGTTTACATTGAGTCTATTTAGTGGGTGTTTGTATCCTGCTTAGGATTGGCATGTATATTCAATCAGGGTTCGTTCACCCTACGATTCTATTATCAGCTTTATCTCATTACTGTCTTTTTGCCCATTACTGTCTTTATATGGGTACCTGGCATTGGATGACAGTTATATGTGGGTTTGTACTGAATTTTGTATGTCAATGCCTCGTTGGGAAATATTTATTGTGTTTTATATAAGTACAATAAAGTTGAGTAAATTATGTAGTATATTCCCGATGTTTTCTTTTTTATTTGTACTTTTCGTCTTGTCATTTTAGTCGGTAGTTCTTTCAAAAATCGCTTTGCACTCTGCATTGACTCTTAACTTTTAACCTATTTACATTTGTACACTCATACGGTCAATCATACTCTAGTGGATAAACAATTCCATAAGATTTACTTTTACTATAGAGGTGGGATATATCCATCTTATCTGGTATACGTATTCTTCAAAAATGGTAATATTATTGCTGTCTTACAAGAGCGTATTCGTCGGCTAGGTTACGGAAAAGAAAACCACTCTGGCATCCCATCTTCTCCATTAAACTAGTAATTTAAGAATTGTTCCATTTTTCGTTCTTCGCGCTCTCTTTTTAAGTCATCTGCTGCTGTCCTTTATATAACCTTAACTTATGGCATCTTCTAATTTACTTTGCATTTTCTTGGGCGCTATTTTCTCATTGTTCTCATATAACGGGTATCAACTTGATCTCTTCTCTCTTCTTTCTCTCTCCTCTCTCTCATGTGTACCATCCCATGTTGTTTTATATCCTTCTTATCTTTCTCCGATCCGTTACAAGTACTTCCATCTTTAAGTTTCTCCAATTTAACGGCAACTGCTCTCCACTTTCTCTCCGCTGTTATTCTGTGTTGCTCTGTGCTGCTTTTCTCTCTCACCAGCGTATTATCTTTTTTTTTGTTCACATTCTTTGTATTCCTCCCTATCCCTATGTCTTTCTAAACACTTCTATCATTTTCCTCCTTGTCTCGTACAAGTCCTCTACTCATTTAACCAGTTTAAGCACTGAATACCTTCTAAAATGGGATAGTTCCAGTGATGTTTGCCTTTAATAAATGGGTTCAATAAACTTTAAAGATGCCGTTCTTCTGAAGAACGACCATATTTCAGAGCTTGATCGGTTGTAGAATACAGGTCTTAGCACAAGTCCAGAGACATGAGCTAAGCATGCACGGGTATGACATGTTACAGGCTATTTAGAGCATGGGTGTCATGACAAAGTGTAAGTCAGCTACGTAAATTATGCATCTTAAATGATGCAACGAACATACGGATTCTTATTAACTTAACAGTTCAATATTATATCTATAATATCCAGGTGCATTTAGTACATATTTGACTGTGTAAACCATGTAATACTTTTTTGTTGAAAGTCGAACGCAGCACTCAAAGACACCCATGCACAATCTACTTACATATATTATTGTTGCTTTGTATTTTATGTCTGTTTTGGCGGTTAAACTTGGTCATGTGCAGATTGCGGTACACTTGAATTTTATTCATGTTTTCTTTTTGAACCATGACTTTGAAAGCTGATCTTCCAATGGTCTGAATAACTTGTCTTTCTCTTAAATAGACGAGAGGGCATGCTCTCATACCGACTAAGTTATTTATTATATAGTACCGTAGGATAAAAAACTACTGGTCATCTTTTGGAGTAAGTCTGTATTTTACACATCATTGATATGCCCTCCAAAACGTGTCAAGCCATTGGGCCTACTATAGTTACAAGAAGATCATTTGGATTCTAAAGCTCTCAAATACATCTGTAGATTGTGTTCAAATGGTTTTGTTAATAATTTTTTTTGTAAAAGAAGATATTTTAACAACGAAATATGATATGAAGTAATAATTCCCGGTAGCTTGTGGACTTGCGTTTAGAAATTTATATGTCAGAAGGCGCATCTTAATCATAATACTGATTGGTAAAGTATAAATAAAGATTTTTAGTGAGCTGGATTTTTTCAAATCGAATTTCCCATTAGTTTTAACTAATCTGACAACGATCTGATTGATTCGATGATTGCGAGCCACATTTCTTTTTAATAAGTTCCTTTTTCAATTGAAGGGATCAATATGAGAAAGAACTTGTTTCCTATATTTTCTTTTGGTAAAACGACTAGGTATACATGAGTGCCATTTTGACCATTAGGACACTATATTGCATGTGGCGATACTGGCGTAGGCGAGCTGTCTCTACATAAAAAAACTTCTTATTTATGGTTACATCAAGCTTTAGGATCGGATTTCTTGAATCAGCCCATTGGTTAATGTTATCTGCTCCAGGTCATACTTATTACGCTCTCGCAGCAATTTGACATCTAATCTGTGGTCATAATCATGTGAGTAGGATGGCCAGTTCTGTTTAAATCCAATATATATAGCAAATCGTGTTCTTTCTGTCTATTCCCTATGCTTCAAGTGCAGCTTTTGATAGATGACTGTTTGAGCTGGGTATTACCGTCATGTAGCTCCGCAGTGCCTGGCATTTTCCCCAGGTCTGCCCTTGATCAGTTTTATTTTATGGTCTTTGACAATGCTATATGAATTATTTTATGATAGTAAGAAGGACAAATAACTTGGGATTTTCCCTCGATATCTTTTATCTGAGAAGTAAACAGGTCATAATATTTATATTTCACCTGGATTTATGATTAAATGGGGCAGTAGGCTCGTAATTATCGAATTCTTCGTAGAAGTGCTTTTGACCTTTACTCTCGTTCATCCACTGTGGACATTGACCGCAAGGGTCCGCACTGCGTCGATCCTGGGCGAGGTGGACTGCTTCGTTCAAGTTGTGTCTCGATCTAGTAAGTCTCTTTTAAGTGTTCTCCGCCATGTTCATTGTGTGTCTTCTCTTTTCCTTTTTCCCTCCGTTTCCAAGTTCAAAGCGTCAGACAATGCTGCTTTCTGGCATCCTAAGGGCGTGACCGCCATGTCACCTTCGTTTTGCAATTATTTGGCTGAGCAACTTTTGATTGTTGGTTCCTTACTATCTTTTTGAAATGTGGTCCCTTCATGAAATATTTTCATTTATACATTGTGGAACAAATCAAAAGCAGCCAACTTTTTTTGATGAAAGAAAGTATCAAGTTACTAACAATTTCAATGGAATGCTAAAAAACAGCAAATAACATATATTCTTTAACTCTATTAAACATTGTTTATCATGATTTGATGCTGTAAAGTTCACCAAGATTTGTTTTAAACTATGATCATGATGATAGTCCTACCGATTTCATTTATGGTGACTATCTTTCAAAACGATTGTGGGAAGCATTCATATTTTATGAGTTCGTATTTGGCATGCAGCAGAGAGATTCCACGTTGCTATTTCAGTAATAAAGAATTATGACGAGAGTTCAAAAAGTCAAATACTTTCAACGAAAAACAAATTGGGTGACAGATGGAGAAAGAAAGCGTCACGCCAATAGCTCAAATCAATACCGACAAATAAGATTTTATGGAAATCTCTTTCGTCTGTTTCTCTGTTTCATCGTGCGACACCTCTGGTAATGTGAGATTCTAACTGGTGATTTCTTCGCGCGCATAAGCTTGGTTACCTCACACAATTCTCCGGTTTCAGGCCAGACTTGTCGGATATTGGGGGATCGGATCAATACATTTATTGCAGGTGAGGATTTCTCGAACCGAGCTCAACAACCAAAAGTCAAGGTCACCAATATTTCCATCTTTCATTGAAGTGTAGTCAACCTGGGATAGGGCGATATCTTTTATAGAAATGTACAGGTTCGAGAGTGAAATTGAATATGCTACAGTAAAACATGAACTAAGAACCTTTTCTGCTTCTCTTTCTTATTATATAGCTCAAACCTTAAAGTAAAGGCCACAAATATTTCGATATTTCGAATGAAGATATGAGTATGAAATGTTCAAGGGCGCGACGTGAAAAGGCTTTACTTTTTCCCATATAATGACTACAATAAAAAAAAAATTAATTAAGAACCTATCTATTTATAATCAAACCAAAGTCAAGGTCACAATATTTTCATCTTTCATTGAAGTGTAGTGAACCTTGGATACGTTGATTTCTTAATAGAAATATACAGGGCCGAGAGTGAAAGGGCTTATCAATCCATAACATGACTACAACGAATATTAATTTAGAACCTTTTTATAGCTCAAAATTAAGTCAAGGCCCAAATTTGCAATATTCATTGAAGTGTAATAACCTTAAAAGCATATAATTACGGTTTGAAGATATGAGATCTTTTAGAAATGTACAAGGTGCTGGGAGTAAAAGGGCTATACATTTATCCATTTCATGACGGCAACAAAATATAAATTTAGGAACCTATCTTTGTTTCCTCTTTCCCTTTCTATAAGCTCAAATTAAAGCCATGGTACAAATATTTTCCAACTTTAATTAAAGTATAAACTAGGAATACAGTGAGATATGATTGATCTCAATAAAAATATGAAAGGGCGCGAGAGAAAAAGGGCTATACATTTTTGACAATATCAATTAATGAACAACAAACACAAAACAACATGAAATTTATAGATCCTATTCTAGGTTTCCTTCTTTCTCTAAAATGATATTTCATTTCTCAAGCGGCCGATCTAAACTTGTAAAGCCACGCACACTTAGGATTTGGTCTGCGTACTTGATTGTGAATAAAACGTCATAACAATTGATGTGAATATTTTAGAAATAGAACATCATACTGTGCTGAGTTCTAAATCTTCGCAGGAATACTTATATGTTCAAATCAGTGACTATGTAACCTCCTTATTTAATAAAAGCGAATTCAATATCTTATCGTAATGACGTCATAGCAATCGCACGATGGCTACATTTCAAACCAATTTGCCTTTACTCCTAAATAAAGGCTTTCAATTTTCCTAAATTCGATATCAGTATTCTTACAGTTAATTTGAATGATACGTTTCTATTCATTCATACTTCAAAAAATAAGCAAATGCGATTTGTTCCAAAATCGGATCGTTGACCAGTCGTAAGGTGTTGGTGGGCTTAAGTTGCTTAGAGACATATATCATCTGTCTTTTCATTTAATTTCTTCACTGTCAGTTCATCAGGGTGTGAAAAGACTTCTCGGAGAATTAAATTATGAGAGACATTGTGGCTCAGTTTACAGCACCTATCATACTATTTCCATGAACTTATGAGGCTGATGATGGATTCATCATACACTCAAGACATTTTTTTTGTGGGTGTTGCTGAATCACATATGTCTTGTAATGCGTGGGCCTATGAGCACGCGATATCCTTTTCCACCAAGGCTTTCTGAAAGTCATTTTAAAGTACTTGTTACTTTCTAAAAACAAAACAAACACGCAAAATATTCACTTTTGGAGGAGTGAATAATTATGAAAAAAAAATTAAATTAAGAGTGAAATTCGAGTAAATTTGGAGCGAAAAATACACATTTTCATTTTATTTTAACTCCGAATTCACTCGAAATTCTTTCCGTAAAGAGTGAAGCTTTTTACTTTATTTTTTAGAGAGTAAGTGCACAACCGATTAATGTTTCGAATAGTCTGTCAATTACAGACTGGTTAATAGATGTTTCATATCTTATTCTAGATCAGTAACTCTCTAAATGAGAATGTGAAAATCTTTTCTAAGGTTCACTCTTGAAGGACTGAATATGAGAAAACAATGAATATGGACTGAAATTCGAGTAACTTCAGAGTGAAAATGCACATTTTCACTCCACTTTTACTCCGAATTCACTCTAAATTCTCTCGAATTTCACTCTAAATTCACTCTTTCTAAAATTCATTCCGTCAAGAGTGAACATTTTCACTCGTTTTTACCGAGTTGTTTCATATCTACCGTAGATCAGTAATATAGGTTTTCCCAATTATAAACTCTTTGTTAGAGTTCATTCAATTTAAAAGATACCTCTCGAAACGGGGCTTTCGCTCATTCAAATTAACACAAACAGCAAGTAATTTTGTTTTTGAGCATTTAATTTCATTTTTGGGCGATGAAACTGTTTATAGCTTTATCAATTTCGTTCATGAGCGTGAAAACCAAATTCTTGCATTCAAATTAAGAAAGACGGAAGTGATACGAATCGACGAATTTGAATGACGATTCACGAAAACGATTGCTCATAATGTTAAATTGATTCTCACTATTTGCAATTTTGTTGCCGAGTTTCTTATTTCGAGCGCTCAAAAACGAATCTGAATTCTGATTTTTAATCGCGATCGCAATTCGGACAAAATTGGTTGCTCGAAATGTCAAATTGATTACAGATATTTTAAAATTGACCTGGAAAATCTATAATGATACTGCGAATGAAAAAACTACTGGTCATTTTGGGGTGGTCTCAAGTCAATTATTGGTATGTCTTGAGAATGACTTTGTGTTTATGACTACTATAGAGATTGAATAGCTGCCCGCATGCACTATCCGAAATTTCAAATCAACATCAATTATTATCCCATCGTAAATGGACTGGCAAAATGATGTCATTATTAACTTGAGTTAAGGAGAACAGCTCTATTTACATGACGGTAAATGGACTGGTGTAATGATGCTATAGTTGACTGAGTTAAGACGAATGGTGCCAGTGACCTGGATAAAACGATCCATCTTAAATCTAAACTGACATGACCCTGCTGAGAGTCGGTCAAATAGAAGCCATTGCATAAGGGTTATAGCCTTGCTTTAGGAGCAAGAAGGCATTCAATGTGTTCAAAGAACAAGAGCTACCTCCTTTTGATACTCGTCAGACGTAGTGGTATAATTATGGTGATGCTAATTGTGAGTTATTGATTTGGGTGGGAGGTGTACACAAACAGAAGGTAAAAGCATGTGCGTTTGGGCGGAAGATATCAAGTTTATAGGCGAACGTGGGTATCTCCTATGTTTGCAATCACGCACTTTGTCATATGACATTATATTTACAGGATCCGAATGATGAAACTGCATGACATTCGACCATGACTGGGGAGTATTTCATTAAACGAATATCCACCGATTCTCACGGACAACTGTTATAAGCTACTGAAATGCTTGTATCTGATTGGCTGAGAGCAAATTTGTCGGATAAAAGTCCGACAAGTCATTTCATGAAACGCCCCCTGAAGATGCCCGTGGGAAGCTCGACAGGACTACATTTTTTTTTTTAATTCATGTACTTTAAATTAAACTTAGATGCATATATAAAGTAAAAGAGGGTATCTTCATTCCGTTTGTCTCGTATATGAAATTCGTATTTCTTCGTATAATCTGATACATTGTAATACCTTGAGGCTGTAGCCTCAAAGAAGGCCATTTTAATATGTAGGCCTAGGCCTATATGCCATATTTCGTGTATACGAGGTTTTGTAATATTTTGGTAAAAAAAGTTCTATACCTGCTCTCATGAAATATTTATTGAGCAAGCTGATGATGTCCACATTTTGCTTTTTTTTTTTTTAATTAGTGAATGTACCTAGCCAAAAATATTATTAACTCCTTTTATTAAAATAAAAAGCGATTTGGGTCGAATCGAATCAGTTTGTAATCGCTTGATAATTAGTGCTCCAATTACTTGACAAATTGTGGATAATCCCCTTGTTTTCATTTCGCCTCGTCAATTATCAACACAAATGAATTCATCCAGTCAGTTAATCCTGATAAGATATTTGCGGTTTATATGGACCTTCAGTGATGATAGGAACGAATAACAGATTTCGTTACTTTTCTTTTTATTTTGATAAACTTTAAATGGACATCGTTATGGGGATTATGGAGAATATCACGAAAGCTGAGTTTATTCGAAACAATAATGAAAAGCAATGATAGTGTTTGGAACAGATCATTACATTAGTGCAATGAACTCCATGGTAACAGCGCTGTTAAGGTTAATGGCGGGGAACAAAATATCGCAAAACGGAGAAATCTTCCTTCTCAATAACAAAAAGAAATATTTTGCGTAAACTATTGAAAAATTATGGCATGCAAAAAAGAAAAAAAAAGAAAAAAAAAAAGGCCTCCTGAAAGATAAATATTTGAGTATTTCCCCTGTTACAAAGACAACAAGTAAATGCTTCGATGGGAAATGAAATATCATAAATCTACATTCATATTCCATGATGACTGCAAACATGGTGAATATTCAAATACAAAGGGGAAATGCTGCGTACAACGATCAAGATACGATTGACAGCACTTAGGGAGCGTATAGCTATCTACTCAGATCTCAAGACGTTAAGATAAAGAGAAGACAGAAGGTGCTGGAGAGATGAGGTGAAATAAGTAGGTGACGAGTTCGATAAAGAGAGACAAAGAGATGTAAAGATAGAGAGAAAGATAGGGATGTGGTGGGAGAAAGAGAGGGGGGAATATAAAGAGAGATGGAATAAAGAGAGAAAGAGAGAGAGGGAGGGAGAGAGAGAGAGAGAGAGAGATGGGGGGGGCATATGAAAGAAAGAGAGGAATAGCATCGAAGATGAAGGGAATGATAGAAGATGGAGACTTAGAGAAGAACGGGAGAGGAAGAGAGAAATAGAGAGAATAAGATTAAATAAATAAAGGAGAGAGAGAAGAAGAGAGAGAGAGAGAGAGAGAGAGAGAGAGAGAATATAAAAGAAGGAGAGAATTGGAGAAACGTGGGGGGGGGAGAGAGAGAGAGAAGAGAGAGAGAACAAACTTAAATAAAAGGAAAGACGTTTAGAATCGACATGATACATAGAGAGATGTTTGATAAAGAGAAAGAGCAAAAGAAGTTGCGGAGAAAGAGAAAATGAAGAGAATGAAAAGAGATCGGTGTAGGAGCAAAACCCATTAAGGTGAAGAAGAATAGATGGTATCTTTCAAGGAGTATCCTCAGGTTTCAATGGTCTGGGTGATGAACGATCTTACACTCTAGTTACCCTACCATGTTCCTGATTAAACTTTGCTGGGTTGAGACACAGTTAAAAAGAGTAGTAAAATCGAGATACGGATGATGGTCTATTAATCATGAAGATGGTATTTGAGACGGGTGGTGGTTGTGGAGATGGTTGTGTTGGTGTTGGTATATTGGTAGCGGTATCAAATATATAGTATGAATTGATATGAATACCTGTTATAAAATCCAGAAAATTATGTAGTATTGATTGATCTACTGATTAACGATTTGATTCTAGTAAAAAAGCATTACAAAATTGATAAACAGAATATAATATCTCACATGATAGAGCGCAATGATTCTAAGCGCCCTATCCTCTGTTTATAAAACATACTGTAAAAGGCTTAATAACAATAAATTATGAAGTAGAATACTATCTGCATCCTTTTTTTCTTTAACACTTACTGAGGACAAGCATTGTTTATGATTAAAAAAGTAAGAAAATCATTTCATAGACTATAAATACTAGAGATAACACTGTCGGGAGATAGACCTTGGAACAATACAAAAATATAGGTTCTCCCGCTCATTTCATCTTTCTTTCACTCAATTCCCATTTGGATCAAACGATTTAACGCAAGTTGCGATCGCGCTACGCGCATCGTCAATCAAATTAATTTTTATTCACTCGAGTTCCATATTTCCCAACGATTCTACAAAGCATTCGTGCGAATTCATTATTAGGAGCATACGATTTCAGGTATGTGCACTCATTTAATTTACAGCTGGCTTCGCATAATTTGTCTCCTTCTTTCAAACAAATTCACGAATAGGCATCGAATTATAACTAGAGTGCATTAAATTTGAATTTAGTGACACTTCAGTAAGCTTATGATGGTGTCTGAATTATAATTGAGACGGATTTTAGACTAGTTCAAACAGTTTTGAGACGGTTTTGAGAAAGTTGTGGAAGCGTTTCGGACGTCTCAGAGATGTATCCCAAGTCTTGCGCCGTTTCATGAGTCGCAGAAAATCGAACATGCTTAAACTGTGAAGTTTTGCGTCACGACGGAAAAAAACTATCGGGGACGTCGAGTCGCAGAGACGTCTCCTCGAAGTGAGATACTTATGATTCGAGGTTCTTACAGGCGTGTAAATAGCATTTTGTTTTTTTTCTTTTTTGTTTACAAGTCTTCATGCCGAGATGGCTTGTCAGGAGATATGATGGCTATAAATTATCAACCATAATGATCAGAGGGATTTTCAAGAAAAGTATTTATCTGTTTATCTGTATTGCGTATGATACAAAATGAATGCACATCAAGAAAATTACAACATGTCTTGTCTAATGATTTATATTGTATAATTTGAGTCATATTTCGTTTTGAGTGCTAGTTTGTGTTGTTTAATTTCAAATTAAGATTTAAAAATCCAATACAAATCATTTCAAATTAGAAACTTGATTGAACATTGAGCATTTTGCCATCGATGTTATGGGCTATGTGATGAAAATGATATGGAATATTTATTTTATGCGAAAAAGAGAGAAAGAAAAGTTTTTGAAAGGGATATTTGATATCATGAATATTTAATTTGAAAGGGATAAATTAAGTATGATAGGATAAGATCACAAAATGGAAGATTATATACTCCAAATCTCACTAATATCCAAATATTGAGATGCGTATATGTTCATAATCCTGAAAATTAAAGAGCTTAATTAAATTAAGTGTACAAAGTAGGAAAAAGAATTCCTATTAATGAATTGTTTGCCGCAAAGAACGCCCGTCGCTGTTTTGTTTTAAATTAAATGAACGAATCGGGGAAATTTGTCATAATATTGACAATTGAATGAATATATAGTAGTAGATTTGTTTGCACCTAACAAAAATGTTAGTGCGATAAATAATGGAGTGCACAACGAATGTTGCGTGCACGTAAATGAAGTCCATTACTCGAATTGAAAATTTGTATGACCCAACCGGCACGAAAGCGGCAGCTGTGTGAATTCGAGTGTACATAAATTAAATAGAGTGAGGAAATGATGAACTTGAGCGGGAAAACCTATACTAGTATAGTGTGGTCACAACATGCTTACGAACGGTCGTCTATGCAGGCTAAATTAAATATTTAAAAATGTAAATATTTAAGGGAGCGAGTTGGCTCAGTCGGTAAAGCGTGTACCTGTCGAACCAAAGATCGTGGGTTCGAGTCCACCCCGAGCGGATGACTGAAGCCTGCGTTGTGTGTTAACGTGCCCCTCTCCTGTTTCATAGACGCAGGCTATGTTACAGTGGAATACACTCCGTCCCTCGGATAGGACGTTAAATGGAGGTCCCGTGTAAAGGAGAGTCACAACATTTGCACGTTAAAGAGCCCACTGCACTATTCGTATAAGAGTAAGGGGAAACCCCGGTGTAGTGGTCCACCTGCATACCGCCAATCAGTTATATTGGGAGGAGAGACCTACGGGTTACAGTTAATTAGTTTGCTTTTCGCCTTCCAGGCACAGGTGACGCTAAAACGAATAATAATAATAATAATAATGATTATAATTATAATAATAATAATAATAATAATAATAAATAGTCATCAAATAATCTATATAAGAGATATAACCCAAATATGATTTGAATGACAATGTACATTATATTTCTCTATTTAGTACTCCTTATAATCTACGAAAACCTCTTAAAACATATCATCATCATGATCATAGGATAATTTTGCCGGGGGATTGTTTTTAATGAGATGTCGCTGAAAACTAAAACCAAGTTGGTAATAGTCCCTAAACAGCAAAGTGGAACCCCTCTGTGGCCTAACGAATGTCAAACGTCAGGTATTAGGTAATCAATGGCTCCACATTTGGCCATCAATGTAATAAACGCAAGAAGCAAATCATAAGTGAAGTATCGATGGGAACAGTTCTCAGACTTTGCAACATATTAAGGGGCCATTCCACGGTAACTCGCGTTACAAATAACCGGTACCTTTCACGATTAAAGTTCTCTGTCTTTCAAACTGCTAGGATCTACAATTTACTTTTTGCACCATATGTAAAGCAGACATAGGCTAACCAAATGGATTAAAAAAGAAAAATATTGGTCCAGCTCATTCAAATTCTCGAGTCGTTGAACTTTGGTAACTCGCGTTACGCAAAAAGGACATGGTCAAAATCATGATGAATGTTAAGGCGAATTGTCCTCATACTACAACATGTTGACAAAACTTTTCCTATCTTAAAAAAAATGAAGAAAAAATAGACATGAAATACGGGGAGCATTTATGTCGGTAACTCGCGTTACAGTTTGTCCGTCTAGATATAGGCCTACTTCGAATTTTCATACCTTTTCTGTGACGTCAGATTTAATTTTATTGTTACTTTAGGTGTAATTTAATATTCTAAAGATTATCCAGTTGGAAAAATTGTAAAAGAAACCATAGTTCTCTGTCAGAGCACATGTAGTCCCATGTGCTTCAATCTATGTATAGTTCGGATTCTCCTACAATGACATAGAATTTGCAGGTAAAATCAAGATTAATCTGTGTCCCCCAATGTAATAATAATTTCAGAAAATTTTAAAGCCCAAAGTACAAGCTGAATTTGAGATAAAGCAAAAACAAGACAACAACAAATGTCCTCCCGACCGTGGAATGGCCCAAAGACACTGTGTATTTAATGCGGTTGTCACAACACGTCGTTATAATGCGTGCAACGTAGCTTGCGTTGCATGCATGTCGCATGTAGCCGTCGTAGCCCAATTTCTGCGATTTGCAAGTTTCTGTAGGAAAGGTATCGCAAAATCCTTCTACGTGCAACGTGCATGTCTAAAAAGAAAATTCCTTGAGACGCAGGATTTTTCAACGGACTCCGTCATAGACAGTTGCACGTTTCACGTACCACGTGTTGTGACCACCGCATTAATGAAATAATTTTAGTTTCAATGAAAGTGGGTTTTTTTTAATACCTGTATATACCTAAAAGCAGGTTAACTATGCTACCCCTTGTTCCACTCACATTTCCATGACAACGGTTGTCACATTACTTCATAATCCCTAAAATGAAAAGTATTTTCCTGCACTCATCGCTCAGTTAAGATAAAATTAAATCGTTCTCTAGGTCTACACCTCAAGCAATTAAAACAAAATTTATTTGCTTGCAGTTGACTGTCAGTCTATAATAATTTTTTTCTACCTCTAAGAACTCGATCATACCCTTCTACGTCTCCAAGAAATGAACAAGGAACAGCGACCAAGATGATAAATGAGAGAGGAGGAGGGGGGGGGGCGCAAATGTGCTGATGGATCGCCTATTCCAGAGGTGTAGGATTACTCTTGTGATACTCTGTATACAACCATTAGTATCAGTTCCTCATTATTGTCACGCCCACTAGCGGGGAAACGGAGAGAAGTTGATGAAAAACGACCAACATCTCTCTCTCTCTCTTCGATTTTGATATTCATCTTCAACTCATGACACCTTATCCTTTTCTGCATCTTTATAGAATCTTAAATGATGAACTGTCACATCCATTAACGGCTTAACATTATGGCTGTTTACCCAATACAGGTATCTGAGATGAAAAGACCATTCCTATTTTTGGTATGAGATGCCTTCGAGATGAAATTTATGGAATAATTGTTACACTCTTCCCCGGTGTTCTTCAAGTTAAGAAAAGGTTTTCAGAAGTTTATTTATAAAGAGCATTGTGTATTTTACAGTAAAAATAACATTTGAAATCTCTGAATATAATTCGCACTCCACATTTATGAAGGGGTTAAAAAGTTGTTTTCTTAAAGAACTATAGTTCGATTTCCAATAAAAGTAGACACTCCCGCATTACCTTATTTAAGAAAAATACAACAAAAAACAAAACAGAACAAAACAAAACAAAATAAGGATTTTCTTGTGATGAGAGTAACTGCATGACGAATGCAGCAAAAATAAAAACCAGACAAGCTACATCTACATCTAAATTACAAAATAGGTAGCGAAAGATTGAAATAGTGATAAAAAGCAATGATGGTTAAAATTAGTCTTCCATCAAGCGCAAATCACCTGTTCTTAGGCTATTATTAGTATCACATGGTTGTATTCTTGGAGTGATAGATAAACAAGTCTTAAAGATACACAAAACAAAATGTATAATTATGAAGTCAATATAAACATCAGGCTATATGGTTCATATGGCATATAATGACCTGTTGACGTGAATGAATTCAACAAAATAAATAAAGTTGTTTCAACTTCAAATAAAACGGGAAAAGAGCGGCAAAATATTACACATGGATAAATTCAACAGTCGAACACATATCATGACGTAGATGCACATGTTCAGATGACGTGGAATGGGATATAACGAGGATATGATGATGCAACGACTAAAATGAACTCTGAAACGGAGCAAGTTTGTAGAAACTCATTCCAAACACAAAGGCCCGAATTCACAAAGGTGGATTCTGCAAAATCCATGGTTTCAACCCTGGGTTTAACCTAGGGTTGGACAAAGGATTTTCAATTTGGTATTCACAAAGGTGGACTCGACTGAATCCACAGATCCACAGCGTCATAATACGTCATAATTAGGGTCAACTGTTGATGAATCATAAACTGGTGGATCCGTGGATCCGTGGATTAAAAAACCCACGGATCCACGGATCCGTGGGTTCTGCAGAATCCTCCTTTGTGAATTCGGGCCAAAGTCCCTGATTGCCTCAGGCGTTTGTTGGATCAGTACACACATAATGGTAGCATGCAGAGATGAGGATTTTTTGAGGGGCTTACTGGTCTTTTTTTCACATTATAGGCCTTAGTTTTATGATTATGTACGATTTTGTTTGGCTCATTAATTTTCATCGATGCACTGCACCTATGTTTGATTTATCAAAACTTTCATTATTTGTAATCATAAAAACCAAAGTATTATGAGAAGATTGTACAATTATTGGCGTAGATAGAGGGGTTGGAGCATTTTCATCCTCTATTTATGACATATTATTCAGCATGAGTGAAATACGTTCCATGACCAGTATACGCTCGTGCGTGCAAGATCCCTGGATCGAATTGGGAGTGTGAGAGGCCAAAAAAAAAAAAAAAAAAAAGAGCTTTAAAAGTTTCAATTCAAACATCTTATATAACTTTGAACAGAGGAAGAGCTTTCAAAAGGCAGAAAATGGGCTGAAAATCAAAACCCCCCAAAAGATGAACTCTCACATCCCTCAGAACTAGAAAGTTTACGTTGCACTCCATCTGTGGCTGATGTGGGGAGTACAGCGGTGCCCTCTTTCAGTAAGATCGTTGAACCCTGGATGCATAATGCAACAGTAGAAGTCATCAGCAAGGTATCAATAAATGTGCTGGTCACAACTGTTTATAGACTACATGGCATGTGCAAGCAACATAGCTTGTAGCCCAATAGGACTATTTTGTGATCCCTACGGCTTTGATTTGGTTGAAGAAAAGGTAATGCAATAACTTTCTGCGTGCCGCAGTTGTTCCATGCTTGAACTGACAAAAAAAAAGTTCAACGTACAACGTTCGGTCGCTGAGAGGAGCCCGATGCACGTATGACTTAATGTGACCACCGCATTAGGCCAGTCACACCGGTGAAACCAGTTCCATTCGAAGGAGAGTAATACTTTGTTCAATCTTCTGTTGGTTCGTTGTCAGTCTCACCGGACCCATCGACATGTTGACGGTTGAAGAGCAAAATACGGCGGCACAATATAGAATCAGCGGTGAGATAATCAAGTCTTTGTTTTTACTTAATATAATCAGGAATATACAAGCTACAAGAATATTTAGGCCTACCTAATACCGTAAAAGGTTGAAAGTAATGCAAAGTTTGCTTATACGTTATACAAAATTTTACCTTCAACTAACAATATTTAGAGAGGAAGAAATGGGGTGATAATTACTTTCCACTAATCAAAGAGAATGTCAGGAATATGTTTTAAAAGAAAAACACGACACAAAACAAAAACAAAGACAGGAAATTTCACGGGAGATCTATTAAGTCTTTTCTTTGCTTCATGTAAAATGTGGCATGTCTTTTATGATGTTATTGTACTCATTTGCCTTCAATCGTTCATTATTTAGGCTATATGTTTCAGAGAATCAAGGCCTACAGAAAATGTAATTCTTCAGGGAATGTCGGTCCTGATAATAATGTCCCCAAAGACATAACAGTTTTCAAACTTGGGTCATCAAAGAATGTTTTCAGCAAAACTCTCTTGCTTTAAGTTACCAATTCGTGCATTGTAGACAGAACAATAAGACAAGAAAATGAACTGAAATTTCCGTGAACCTTTTAACTATTTAAAAACTTGATCTCTTGATGTCTTTTAAGGTCTTCTTTTGTTGAATATGCTGCAATGCCAGAGTGATCTTCTACTAACGCCTCATGAGGATTACCGGAGAAACACAGATTACTAAACTTCTCCTTTCTTGAATTATATGTAAGATAATCCGTGTCTATACTTTTAATGCTCACACATAGAATAATTTATTCGAATTCACACAAGCAATACAACGTGTACAACTTTCGGACGAACTTTACTGAGACGATGTGTTCCTAATTGTTATCATCAAATTTTATGAAACTATCAAGGAGTGTGTATTGGACCTTGAACAAGGTGTATTGGACCCTGGATGACTATTAGACCCTGGATGAATTGTATTGGACCCCGGATGAGGGTTAATGAACCCTGGATGAGGAATATTAGACCTTGGATGAAGTGTATTGGACCCTGGGCGATGGTTAATCGACCCTTGGTGATGGTTAATGAACCCTGGATGAAGTATATTGGAACCTGGATGATGGCGTATTGGACCATTGATGAAATGTATTGGGACCCTGTAAAAGGGTTATTGGACCCTAGATGAGGGTCATTGAACCCTGGATGAAATTTATTGGACCCTGGATGAGGTGTATTGAGCCCTGGATAAGGGGTATTGAACCCTCTGGATGAGGTGTATTGAACCCTGGACGAGGGTTATTAGACCCTGGATGAGGTGTATTGAACCCTGGATGAGGTGTATTGAACCCTGGACGAGGGTTATTGGACCCTGGATGAGGTGTATTGAACCTTGGAAGAGGGATATTGAGGTGAACTGAACCTTGGACGAGGGTTATTGGACACTGGATGAGGTGTATTGAACCCTGGATGAGGTGTATTGAACCCTGGATGAGGTGTATTGAACCCTGGATGAATTATATTGGACTCTGGATGAGGGTCATTGAACCCTGGATAAGTTGTACTGAACCCTGTACGAGGTATACGCAACCCTGGATGAGGATATTGAACTCTGGATGGTGGTTATTGAACCCTGGATGAGGTAAATTGAACCCCGGACGAGGGTTGTTATTGGACCTTGGATGAGGTGTATTGAACCCTGGATGAGGGTATAGGACCATGGATGAGGTGGGTTTTTTTTAACTGTATTTTACTTTCACATCAAACATCGAAGTGTGGGTTTCACCAGACGATTGAGATTAGTTCCTATATAAAAAAATTGCTGGTATTTCTTTTTCCGAGTGTTTCCTGAATCGCTCAGCGTTTGCGCGCAAGGAATTTTTCATTACAGGGTCTCGAGGATGTGGAAATGCACATGTAATACAGATCATTGAGATGTTGGGCGTTGTAGCGATAGGAAAGCAGGGAGGGGAGAGACAGAGAGAAATAGAATAAAAAATAAAGACATATAATGCATGTACATATATACAGAGATACTTACCATATACAGAGAACGGACATAGAAATAAGCAGTGAGATAGGGGGAGAGAGAGAGAGAGAGAGAGAGAGCGAGAGAGAGAGAAACATACAAAAACAAAACATTTAAACAAAAAATATGCTGAGAAGACAGACGCAGAAAAACGTTACCAATGAACAAAGATAATGCAAATTATAAAGGACAATATTGGAAGATGAGAAATGATAGAGAAAGGAAGAAAAAAAAAAGAAAGAGAGAAAGAAAGAAAGGAAGAAACATAGATAAATATATAGACAGGATGATAGTTGAGGGAAAGAAGGGAAATAAATATTACAAAAGTCAGAAGGAGCAGAATGTATTTCATTTGTATGATGAGGAAAAGATGAAACAGCATCAACTATATAGGAGAAGGATAACATGGATGGGAAAAGGAAGATGGGCGGAGGAGAACGACATCATGAATTTGCTCCATCTAAAATAGATTGATTGTTGTTGCACGGCTGACGACGAGTAAAACGATGCTTATTGGTCCTCGTTACAAACAAGCAATAGAGACAATGTGACGATTGACTGTCACTATTCTACTGCAATTCCAGTCATCTTCGTCATATTCAATATATAAAAGATTGGAGGGCCAACGTCCTCTAATACAAACTCTAATGAATGAGTTGTGATGTATACCCGTAATCTTAAACCACTCACAATGCAGTTCTTTTGTAGCAATTTGGGAATAAATACTCGACAATCTAACAAGTTGTGATGTCGGAATCCAAAATAAGTGAGAGTATATCATTTTTTTTCCTTCATTTTTCAGCACGATGTAATGGAGCGTTTTCATTTGGCTTATGAATATGAAGGCTTGAAAATTTCATCAACCTATATCAAAAATTGTCATGATCACATATTTGACAATTTGTCTTTGTCATCTGCAGTACAAAAAGAGCAAACAAAATTCATGTATTCATAAATGAAAACTCAGAAATGAATACATGTATTTACTTTTAGGAATCGACATGTAGATAGCCTCGCAAGACTACTTACTTAAATTAATTCCGTCTTAAAAGGCGATCAAATATTATCCACCAATGTCTTGGGAAACTGTGTTGAGTTAATACCCATAGAAAATATTTTATGAATCAAACAAATCCGACTCCAAGATATATTGTATTCGTCTTAAAATCTGTTTCGATTTTTCCTCGATACAACCGAATCGATGTTCTATTTCTGTATTTGATTTGGCAAATTGAAAAACGGATGGTATAACCACAATTTGAAAACTTGGAAATGAGAATTACTTATCTAACTTCTCGGTAATGTCTTTAAATATTTAAATTGGTTCAAGAGATACATCCCAGTTTCTACTAAAGCCATAGATGCATATTATATCCTCAGGAAAAATATATACTGGTTGGTGCTTCACAAAATCGTTCGTAAGTTACGCATGACTTTACGAAAGACTGATGATCAGTTCTTGTGCTAAATTATTGTGAATGTAATTAGTATAGCAACCAAGAACATGTTTCAGTCGTTCGTAAAGTCATTCGTAACTTATACGATCGACTTGGTAAAAACATCACCCATGTTAAATAATTTTGCAATAAGCTTCAATGTCAGAGGAAGTGGAATTGAGTTGTAGCATGATCTTTGGACGGTAAGCAATTATCATTCCTGCATTTCGGAGAAACTTTCTTAAATGCATCCAAATTGCACTCAATTTCCATTCGGAATAGCTATCTAATCTACGTGTCTTTTCTCTCTACATGGGTGTTCTCTTAATATGTTTGTTCCAAGCAAAAACGGTCCAATCTATCAACTGGACCGTTATCGGCCTATCCCACAGTTTCGAGAATCTGCAATATTCGACGAGTCACCTCATATTTGATTCACTATTCAAAATTAATTTTCCTGACCTATTTTCGCTCCCTTATTGAAAGACAGTCACTTCCCTTCCATGTCCTACATATAGGAGTTGGGATAGAATTTACGTCATGGTGACGTCACGTTACCATGGAAATGTGGTTTTTACAGCCATTCCAGCAATGTTATAAAATTAGGTGACATATCTTACTGAAAGAGGATGCGAAGAGCAAATGGCTTTCAGGATTGTAAATTTGTCATGGTTGCATTAAATAACAATAAGAAGCCTAACGGCAAAAATGGGACATGGTATAAATAGAATATATCGCCTGCATCTTTTTTTGTCCGGTAAATATAATTACCGAGTCCATTAGTTTTCATAATATTTTTAGTAACTCCTAACAATACAGGCGCGGATTCAAGAAAATCGAATTGAATGCATTTCGGGGGCCCAATTGTCTGGGCACAAAAGCGGCTCTATTTTGTTTACGCATGGGCCCGGTAAGTTCATTGTGTGATTCCGTTCTGCGTCCGCTACTGCAATACATGGAGCATTCTGGAAGTTAACAATGACAACTTAACAAGATGTGTTGTATCTTTTGCCGTCGAAAAACATGTACCAAACAACATTAATCATGCCGATGCTTTACTATTTGAATTATTTATCGTAAATCTATCTTTAGCGTGTAGCTGCAATGGAATGTTGCTTCAAATATCAGGAGCAGACTACCGAACTGTCTTGAAACCTATCCTGGGAGTGTTGCATAGGCAACATTTTCTCATCCTAAGCAAGGATAAATCGAATATATGACCGGGTATTGTGTAAAACAATCTTTATAAAGTGCCATTAGCGTCATGCCTGACGGACCTGAGCGCTAAATAAGAAGCAATTATCATTATTTTTATTATTTTATTTCGTAATTCTCGGTAACGAGAATACATGACGATTACACCTCCCATTACTCATAATATAATGATCAAACATCAAACGCTAAGTTCTCGTTAATCCTTCTGTTATTAACATCTACATCATACATTATACAAACGGTCTTCGTACTGTTTATTTGGCAATTAGACAAGTCTATTTTTGAACCACAGGTCGATTGAATAGCACTCAATGCCACACGGAAATCTCTTTTTGGCATTTCACAAACATCAGGACCTTGGCAATAACATTACCTAGAGACGTGAACTCACAGTGCGTGTGTTGTTTCAGTAGTACGAAGGGGTAGTCTCTGGAGACACGGCAGGCATAGGCTACAGGGGCTTGACATACTTACGAGGAACTACAGCAGAACGTCTGTTTTATCACGAAAACATCACGGCCAATGTCCATTCATGGAAGACCCACTTAGGGTGTCCTTATAAAAACGAGAAAACGGATTTAGAACCAGTGTCAACAACGTAAAGGATATATAAGGCACGCTGTATTTGAATGCTTGTCGTGGCGGATCCGAATGGGGCGGGGCGCGCAAGCGGAGTACGCCCCTATGTTCAAGGGCAACGACGAATCTAGATAGCCCTAATATTACGAAAATATTCATACGAAAATTCTTTTCTGCCTCCATTTACACAAGACTCAACGCCTCATTTGTCGACAACCTAGATCCGAGATTGTATATTCAGGACAGAGTTCTAGCCGCTATAATACCTATATTGGAGGAACATGGTGACACTTATAAACGCCATGCATTGTCATATACTAGTAAACCCTTTAAGATCTGCTTTGATCTTTATATTTTGTTCACCAAAGTGTTTTTATCACTAATACTATCTACAAGGTCTATTAATAGTTTTATTATAAAACATTGAGAAGGCAAAGTTGTTCTCAAACTGCGAGATCTGTTCACGGTAAAAAAAATGTAAAATAAATTTGTAATAATTTGCACAGCAGGTTTGTATTCAATACTTGGCAAAGTACACAACATGAATTTAACCACACATACACTTCTTGCTGGAAATATTAGAAACACGATACAAACGACTGTACATGAAGAACATGTCATGAAATCTCAAAGCTTGAAGACTACCGAATATTCTTTTACAACGATGTCATGTATGCTTCTAGGAAATAAAGATAGTTTGTCATTTCAAGGTATTCGTTACAAGATGAGTTTATGTACTGGATCTTTTTTAAAGATAAATTGCCTTCGTCTTTGTCTGGCGTTTTCATAATCTCCCAATCTAAAACAACAGTCTCCATTTATGTCTAAATGCGAGCATGCACAATAAGGGAGCCATTTTGGGCCATCGCAAAACGAGCACTTATAGAATTCGTCATGGTCGTGTAATAGTTTTACGCAATACAAATCAAATTGGATTTGCTTTCTTTTGGAAAGGGGTTCAACCACCGAATATACACGGGGAATGCACTTTTCTCACGTAGCGTTCAATTTTGGGACTTAATTCACACATTTCAAGTCTTTAAACACCTCCGGCATTAAGAATTAGATTTGTGAACAGCAGTAGGCCTACTAAATGAAGATTACATGGTACACGATGGCCTTTGCGCGCCATATTTTGTTGTTGCATGATCGAAATTAAATTACTCAATGACGAGTGTATGAATCACGAGTCGCTGCTTGATAGGTGATTTAAATCAATCCACAGGCAATGTATTTTTTTGTATTGGGAACCATATCAAACAGTTATACAACCTACAAAAGTTACGATAACTGTTAGTTCGATAAACAATCAAAACTTTCGTTTTATGATACACTGTAAAAACGACGTTTAAAATAATTATTTTAAGCCCGTCACTCCTTCAACGCCACTTTAAATTTTAAACAACATTTAAACAAGTTGCGAATTTCATTTCAAACCAGACTTTCAAAGCTGGTTGTTAAAAATTTACCAACATTGTTCACGATTAAAAACAACGTTGTTAGAGTGACCGGCTTAAAACAAAGTTTCTTTAAAATAATTTAAGCATCGTTTCTTAGAGTGCAGTGACTATGATCCACACCAAAAGACAACATTTTTACTGTTCGATTCCTAAAAGCTTTCAAATTAACGTTTGATTGGTGTTTGGCCACTGAAATTACTTCTGAAGGTAAAAATTGCCCCCCCCAAAAAAAAGGGTTAATAGTAATTTTAAAAATGTTGGTGCCAAGGTCAAATTGGCAACACTATCTATACAATGAAAGAAACTCTAAATGATTCACGCGTAGAATTGGTTCTGCCAACATTCAAAATTCAATCAAAACCTAATTAATCCCGCTGACAAAACCCTCAAGGTTAATGACGGCATCATAAATTTATTTACAATATATTTCTACCCCCAAACACAGGACGGATACAGTCAATTTAAGGTTAAATTATGCATGATATTGAACCGAAAATTAATTACTTTGAGGGTGTCATTAGGCTGTGTGTGCGTTTGTGTAGGAACTGGATCATGAACAGTGCTATTCAGCTGTAAAAATGGGATAAGTGCGAACACATATTTGACTTTATGATTCGATAGCAATGAAGGTTATGGAGCTTAATGACTTAGCTGGTTATTACGGTAATTATGATCATTATTCTGCCCTGTCGAATCAAGGTCTCACAGAAAAACAATTATTGAACTGTCTCTTGATAGAAAAGATATATTATATAGTTGGCGACACATTTGATGAATGGAGTGATTTGAGAAAAGGGGGGAAAAAAGTTCGTTATTAAATAGCCCTGGAAATTTGTTAATGTTTACTTTAATGAATTCGAGATAATATTGACATGAATAATGATAACAAAGATAAATAAGTTTGATATCACCATAATATCTTCAAATGAGGCAAGAAGAAATTATATATAGAATACATTGTTTTCATTTTATAAACTCAAATAGCCAATACGAATAATATTCTGGTTTAGTCATGGGAGATTACATAATCATGTTCACTGAATTATCTTGATTTATTCCTTTCTCGAAATATTTTTGGGTAAAATCTAGCAGAACAAAATTTTAGAAGACAATATTACGCTTTATAATCAGAATAAACAAATTTGCACTGTGGGATGTGACTCTTATTAATTTTGCAGTTTTCAAAAACTTGTTTTTTGCAAGATATTCTTCTGCGAGCTGAGGACAGTTAAAAAACAATAGATAATAATTATAAACGATTGATGGTCAGTATGTTGAGTGTAAACGCGCTGGCCTCTATAAAAACGGTTTGTAGGGTAACTACGGGCGTAATATCCAGGCAAATACGAGGGATGAGTGCAGATCGCCTGATCAAATATTATTGTTTGAAATGCTTGTAAATTGCGAGAGTTGTCACAAGCTAACCAATAATTGTTCTCTTGTAGGTACATGGTGAGTTACCCGGGGGCTCACCAGGCAGTGAGCGGTAATAAGAACCCGATTTCCGCCGGTTCGTTGGGGGCGATCGATGGTGATGTACCGTTGATAATCAACTTAACAGCATCGGGCCTTGAGGGTCAGGGAGAGGAAATAGTGTCCAGGGTGGTGTTGCATAAAACTTTTTTTCTAACCCGAGTTTTCTCAGGTTAAAAAAACTCAGCTTATTTAGACCTATTTCTTAGGTTATTCAACCTGAGTTTTAAAACTCCCTAAAAATGTATTGCATTAATACTGTTGAAAACTCTGGTATGTTTTTATGCAACGGAAAAAACAGTAAAAAATCCAGAAAAATATTGTAACCGGAGTTTTCGGACTTTAACCGGAGTTTTCAGATTTTAACCGGAAAAAACTCAGGTTAGAAGTTTTATGCAACGGGGCCCAGGTAGAGCGAAATAAAGAGATGTGGATAATAATGAGAGAGTGAAGAAGTTAGATAGCAGAGAGAGATGGGAAAGGTGATAGGGTTGTAGTGCAAAAGCGAGATAGAAAGAGAGAGAGAGAGACGCCCGTAGGTTAACGATGACAGCACACTGGGAATAGACGGTCGAGTTCTGTCAACACTAGTGAGTGGAGTGAAAGTATTGTCCCTGCAGAGTGTGAGTTGCATGCAGCAAGATCATCCTTATAATAAGCTTTGACTAGACACCCCCCCAGTCTCGGAGGTAATTTTCGCCCGCGTGCTTGCACTCCGTCCACATTCTCTCTCTCATCTGTAAATTATGGGGGGGGGGGGAGGGAGAAAGACAGGAGAGTAAATTACAATGTAATCTACCTTAGATGTAAACACATTATCAAATAGAATCAAACATCATTATTTAATATACTGAGCAAAGTAGACGATACTAGTCATGCTAGTAGATATACGTAAATAATTGAAAGTAATATTATAATATATATATTTAATATTTTTTTTACTTCACTTTACTTTTTAATATCTTATCCTGTTCATGATGATCTAATCTCAAAATCTCGTACACAATCTCTTATAGCTCTAACGAATAGATTCGCAGATGATCCCGAAAATCGGCTAATTAGATATTGTGAAAACTGATAGGGATGAAATTATTGTTTAAAGATTAATGTCTCATTATATCTTGTTAGATAACAATTTATTTTACAATTCAACCATAGACCAGTTGTAACACGTTCAATGGCCATTAGAAGGCTAGAACATTTTAGGTCTTTACTCCGTACCAACAATGTTGATACTGTCTTCTCCCGTAGTATTCAGACGGTTCAGTTTTCTAAAAAGCTTTTCTCGGGATGAATGGAAAGATTACATAAACATTGACTGTCGGCAGCTCGGGTTGTGTCGATTGACATTACTGTGCCATTTGTTCCAGAGGGGCAAGCCCCGGGAGGTGTGGGGGAGAGACAGGGGTGAAGCGACGTGACGACATTTCAACATAATACCTTCATGATCGTGAATGTTGTTGATAGACTCTTCTGAGAAATGGAAGACGGATTGTCGACGATGAGAAGGATTAGCTTCAGAATGGTACAACGGAATTTTAAAAAAGAAATTGGAGAAATGTTGCATTACATTATTGAAACATGACAATTTGCAGTATCATCTTTGCCATTCTCTTATGTGAGTTTCATTTCCTAATGTGAGATTTCCCCATCATTGCAAGAACGCATTATCATTTTTGAACAAGATCCAATCAAATACATCAAATAATTGCATGATAACGGTGATAATCATACAACGTAAAAAAAAAAAAATCGTACATATAAAGTCATTTTCAAATAAAGGGGAGTTTTAGCCTATTGAGAATTAACAGACATTGATATGTCGTGGCGTTTCCCTCTTGTAAAAATGCAATTCCCTGTAATTTGTGCGATTAGTCTTTTAATACGTTCCAATCACCCATTGCGAAACCACCGCATTATGTAGGACAGAGAAACAATTCCCCAGAGACTAACCAATCAGAAAACAGACTTGTATAAAGTAAATTTCCCATGAGTGAAGGTTACATAGTAATATATTCAAATCTATGAAGCACTCTCATAACTAGAGAAGAAAATAGGCGATGGATTTGTCAATCTTAAGAGGAGCCGAAGAAGATAAGGAAAAGTGTCATTAACGTCGATCAAATTGGAGTCACTTTGGAATATCAAAGAGCATTCCATCACTATTTGGGAGGAGGACTCTTTTCTCAAGAAACGGAATGATTTGAATGAGTTAAAATGTATAATCGAATTACAACTGGCGTTTTCCCCCTATCTGATTTCATTCAAGAAGTTCAATAGATCGTTCTTAAAATGAAACAAAGACATTGGCTCTATTGAAGTGCACTAAAGAATTAAAAAGGTAGAGAAGAATACGTATCAGGACATCTCCCCCGGAGGACAACTCCCCCGGGGACAACTCCCGGAGGACAGCTCCCCCGGAGGACAACTCCCCCGGAGGACAACACCCCCGGAAGGACAGGTCCCCGCAGGACATCTCCCCCGGAGGACAGTCCCCCAAGGACAACTCCCCGGAGGACATCTCCCCGATGAAAACGCCCCCGGAGGACAAGTCCCGGAGGACATCTCCCCCGATGAAAACTCCCCCGAGGACAAGTCCCCCGGAGGACAACTCCCCCGGAAGACAACTCCCCCGGAGGACGACTCCCCCGGAGGACAACTCCCCCGCAGCACAACTACCCCGCAGGACCAGTCCCCCGGAGGACAACTCAACTATTCCGGAGAAGATCCACATGCACTCGTTTATTTTTGCTCCATTTTTTAAAATTTATTTTATTTTTTTTTAAACCGAAATAGCCATTCATGGAAATACAAAATCTTTGCAATTTTTTTTCTTTTTTCCGGCGAAGGGTGTTAAAGTTTTGGGCAGTCTGTAGAGGCGTGCTGCTATTGGAACCGAATTTTATCGTCAAAAGAGAGAGAGAGATATCAACTTCAATCTTAATCACCATGGAAGATGATCTGAATTAGATTTAGATGTATGTAGGTTCAATGCTCAGGCCAGTAATAGGATTTGCGGGGGTTCGAAATCTGAAAAAAATGAACCTTTTGAGGATGTCTTGAGCGAAAGCGCGAGCCAAATTTTTGACTAAAAATGACCCGACTAGCAAGTATATTTGTACTTTTATTGTTCTATTTTTGTTTTGTTATTCTTTTTACAAACGGTTACGATCATCTTTTCTTTTAGCCAAAAAAAAACAACAACAACAACAAAAAAAAAAGAAAAAAAAAAAAAAGATTTTCAAGCGCGATCGTCAAGTGGAAAATTTTATATCACACCTCTTCAATTATTACCGACAAAAAATACAGGTACAAATTTGATACACATGATACAAGGGTTTGTTTGTTTTGTTGTTAGCTTGTTTCAGAAAATGTTTTTACAATTATAAAAATGTTTTTATCGGATATGTTGACGGAAATACGGTTAAAAACTGGTTGATAATACGAGATGTTTTATTTCATCTACTTCTTGAGATATTTTCATACCACACTAGTTGCAATAAAACCCTCTTTTGATAGCGATGACACGGCATGCATCGCAAAGCTGTGCAAGTGCATACTTACACCGTAAAAAAAATTTTGTATTTTTACAGCAAATCTGCTGTCAGCACAGTCTCCATAAAAAATGTAATAAAAAACAGTTTTGTTGGTAAACTTCTCGTCTAAGAATTTATGAAAGAGAAGGGGAAAAATCATTAGAGTTCTAAAGCGTACATATTTGGTTAAAACGGAATCAATGTGTTACTCCTGATGTATATTTTTGTATTTTCTCATGTATTATTTGCAGGAGAATTTACAACAAAACTGTTTTTAAATTACATTTTTTTTTGGCGACTCTGCTGACAGCAGATTTGCTGTAAAATACAATATTTTTACAGTGTAATGAACACACACCATACAGACTATAACAATTGTCTGTAAAATCTTAAACCCAATGACAATGATTGTATTACATTATTCCTTGAAAAATGACAAAACAAGTGATGATGTTTGGAATTGAGTTTTGTGAATTTCTTTTTGATAATAAAAAATTGTGTTCTCGTTAAACTTTTGCGCTCATTCTTATTTGTTTAGGGTGTGATTAATTATTAAATTAAATCTAATTATCGTGGCTCACCCCCCCCTTCGCTGAAGACGACTAGAGATATGTAGGCCCAATCGCCCTTCGTGCTCTTTTGTACTCCTGTAGCTTCGTATTTAAGTTTCCCATTTAGCATCCTTCCTTTTTTCAAACATTTCTTTATTTCTTTGCACTTCATTAATTTTCCTTCTGATGGTCACATTTCGTTGGGGTACCTCTGAATCTGCCAAACCTAACAACCTCTTGAGGGAAGAAGTACCATTCATAGATTGGAAGGGGTGGTTCGAAATGGATGATTCAGCCAATTAAACAACCATTCCCATCCGCTCGTCATTACAGAAGGGTTACTCCATGCGAAAAGTAATGTAATAATTGTAACAGAAAGAAAAACCAAGGGGTTGGCATAAAATCAATAGTTATAAAGCATTTAAGTGAGGGGAGATGTCATCCGGGGAGTTCCTTGGGGGACCTATCCTCCGGGGGAGTTGTCCTTGGGGGACCTGTCCTCCGGGAGATGTCCTGCGGGACCTGTCTCCGGGGGTGTGTCCTCGGGGGTTGTCCTCCGGGGGATTTCCTCGGGGGTGTTGTCCTCCGGGGAGTTGTCTCCAGGGAGTTGTCGCAGGTGGGAGGTTGTCCTCCTGGGGAGTTGTGTCCCTGGGGGAAGCCTGTCCTCCGGGGAGAGTTCTGCGGCGGGAGACTGTCCTCCGGGGGAGATGTCCTGCGGGGAGCTGTCCTCCGGGGAGCTGTCCTCCGGGGAGTGTCCTCCGGAGGAGTTGTCCTCCGGGGGAGCTGTCCTCCGGGAGTTGTCCCCGGGGGAGTTGTCCTCCGGGGGAGATGTCCTAGAACCAGAAGAATAGTATCATATTTCCTGAAAACCTGAAACCCCACGCACTCATAGGAAATTGTTTCTCGGCAAATCATGTTGTGTATACCCTTATACAAATTTAAAGAAAAAAAAAAATCGCTTATCCATGCCATAATGTAAAAAATAGAACAGTAATAAAATAAAAATAAAAAATAAGAAAATAACATGCATTCATGAAAACATTATAGACCTATTCCATTTTTTGTAAATGAATCGAATTTAGAGTTACAGTGAGCAAAAAAAAAAAAAAAAATTGTATCTATATCATCACATTAAAAAAAATAAAATTATAATGCCATTCAAATCATAAAATCTAATTTGTGAAAACTATTTTTTAAATCGCCCTGATAGCTTCATAATCCTCTTTCTAAAATTTAAGTTATAATAATGACGAATAATAGATGAAAGTAAATATACACTGTTGCTCACAAAGGTTGGATATTTT
>CALNVZ010003432.1:13034342-13092352 GCA_940671915.1 Paracentrotus lividus | reverse complement strand
CTTGTTTTATTTTTTATCCCCCGGGAATGGTTGAGGAACGACCAAGATATGTCGAGAGTCCCGAAAAGTGAAAGCGGGGACAAATAATTGAAATTAAAGCCGGAGCAAAATTATATTAGTGGAGCACACAGAAAATATCCAACCTTTATGAGCGACAGTGTATATAGATATCTTATATTTTTAAAAAGAAAAAGCTATCCTTTTAATATTCGTATTTATTTTGCAACTTTCCATCGCTTCAGATAATTAAATCGAGGAATTGCATGACACACTTTTAAGACACCCCTTGGCAAGAATTTTTGAATGCAGAATAATTTCCATGTGTAAATGGAATAGATAAACAGTCCTCTACAATTTTGTTGAGAAGCAGGTACTAAGTATTCGATCCCCCAGGAGTTATATCTTAATCGTTGAATTAATTACTATGTAGGAGTTACACTCCTACATAGTAAAGTCTTTCGTTGAGAAGTCGGTGCCAAATTGCAACTCCCAGTCCTTGTGGGGCATAGATGGCAGTTGGGCCGTTCTGATGGGTGAAAGTGGGGGAGGGGGGGGGGCAAGCATAGGCCCCTCCATAAATTAAAAGCAATATGTGCTTTCAAATACTATGATTTTTATTGACAATTTATTAGACAAATGCCAAGACTGTTGATAGAATTCCCAAGAACTTTTTACTTGTTCACTTCGCTTCGTTGTAAAAGTGACGTTGATGTTGTCTTTAACCCATGATAATTATCATGTTTATAATTATATGCATCAAAATACTTTATCTTTAAAAAGCAAAAGAGAGACAGAGTTTTGTACATGTTAAATGTCCTCCAATGTCACTGAGGGAAATTCTCACAAATGTAAACAAAAGTATCCCCTCTCCAGCCAGTGCATTCATGATTCTCGCCAGCTGTCCCAGTGATCATTCATGACATTTCCCCACTTTGACGTATTTTGTGGAGTACACATCCACCTTGCTTTCTGACCAAACATGCAAGGTGCATCGGTGTTTTATTAGTCTGTCACCTAGGAAGTACTTGGCGTCACCTGGGAAGTACTTGGCGTCACCTGGGAAGTACTTGGCATTGAAGGGACAGAGGAGAAAAGCCGGCAAGACGGCAAGACTAGAAACTAGACCCGATGGCGGAACTTGACAGGCAATGATCAGATGTTGTTGATTTGAGGCATTTACAGAGAGGATGATGATACAACACATGTTTGCTTAAAGAACTGAGGGGGCAAAATGTAGGATGAAAAGAAGAATAGAGGAAGGAGAAGAAAGAAAGGAGGGGAAGAAGAAGAAGAAAAAAAGAAAACAAAACAAGAGGGAGGATAAGAAAACGAAGAAGAAAGTACAAAAGTAAGAAGAAGAGTCTGACAGCAGAGCGTTCTATCCAATTGGAAATTCTCACAACAAAGTCCTATCTTACTTTCCATGAAACTAGTTCGAGACTCTAGTCCTTTGAGTCATGGACACAATACAGCGACCACGTCTCCGCGGCTGCAGAGACTCGAATTGCCAACTACTCTCATAATCCGGTTCGGTGTAAAAATGGCAGAGGTAAAAATGGCAGAGGTAATAATGGCAGAGGTAAAAATGGCAGAGGTAAAAATGGCAGAGGCCAAAAATGGCCAGAGGTAAAAATGGAAAGGTAATAATGCGCATGAGGCAAAAATGGCAGAGGTAAAAATTGGCAGACGGTAATAATGCGCAGACGGTAAAAATGGCCCAAAGGTAAAAATGGGCAGAGGCAACAGTGCAGAGTAAAAAATGGCAGAGAAAAACATGGCAGAGGCAAAAATGGCCCAGAGGTAAAAATGGCAGAGGTAAAAATGGCGGAGGTAAAAATGGCAGAGGTAAAATGTCAGGTCTTTACCGGACAATTAATTTTGTCAGAGCAAATCCCATGATGAAAACATGCGCCAATTCCCTTGGTTGGTAATCTTTCACTTCTCGAAAACGCGCTTCGCGACAGATTAAAAAAATATATATTACGTCTCCGTCTCCGATGGTTTGCGAGAGACGTCGGCGCGAGATGTCTCCACGGACGTTCCGCGACAGTTTCTTTAAAAAAAAACTGCTAACAAAGCACTTTCAATGAACCGTCTCAAAGTTGTTTCTGCGACTCATGAAACGTCTCAGAGACGTCTCCTCAACAATTTTTTTAAAAACTTGTTTAAAACGTTTCATGAGTCGTCGATACAACTTTGAGATGGTTTTGAAATTTGCTTTGTTACAGTTTATAAAAAATGTATCGGAGACGTCCAGGAGACGTCTCTACTACATCTCCGCGACATCGAGACGTCTCTAATACTTTTATCCGTCGCCGAGGACATCTCCGCGACGGAATCCTTTGTTCGCGTATAAAGAGTAGGACCTATTAGAAACGTGTCTGGAAATTAAGGAGAAAGTGGAGAAAGCCCGTTTACACCGCATCCGCACGGCAACCCGGCACGGCATTTCCGGCACGGTTACGCACGGCATGCCATTTCTCGTTTTCCACTGAACACGGCACGGCAAGAACATACCGTGTTGGGATGCCATCCGGCAATCGAGAACCCAACTTCACTTCAAGTGCCTAGGGAGAAGTTCTAAAAACTACTTTTTCATCTGTATTTTGATTTCCAAGGGCGTCACTAGCATTTATTTTCAAGGAAAGGGGGGGGGGTGCGCAAATTGGAATTTAAGATTTTGGTACACCCAATTATTTTCCCCCGTCACACCGGCGAGCAAAAAAGGTACACCTTTTTTCACATCAGGTTTATTTTGTTTTTGTTAATTATTATTTTAGGTCTGAATGGTGGTTGGGGGGGGGCGGCGCTGCCCATGGGTGCAGTAGCTTGTCAAACAGAGCCAGCTTGAGGCATTGGCAAGAAGTCAATTCTTTCTGCACTTAAAAGTTCTTTTTCCTATTTTTCCCCCTGGCCAAATATCAATACATATATTTGCGTGCAGGGGCGTCCCGAAATGTTTGAAATTGGATGAGCAAAAAGGGAGAGGGCCCTCATATCCCCAAAAGGCCACTTCAATGAAGAAGAGGGAATTTAGGGGATGGCGATTCCCCCCTGCCCCTACCCCCCCTCCCCGATTCACAGCCCCCTCTTTTATGCTAATTTTTGAAGAAAATAATTATATAAGATTATAAATTATATTATAATTATATAATAATAATAATAATTGTCAATTGTAAATTTTGATTCATTTGAAAATGTTAATTTAATCTCAGGTCCATGACTTTGATCCATAAACCAATGCAAGATACAATACCAAAATGAATAAAAGTGACACCTTATTTTTTCTATTAATATATGATTTATTTCTCATTTTATTCCACCATCGACTGTCATTAGGTTCATAGTTGTCAAGGCAGCTGTATCGAGATAACTTTAACTGTTGACACATTGTCATCGTTTCAAATAAGCTGAGTTAGGAGATATTGAAGACCACATTGTTATTGATTACTCATCGCTTTAAATTTTCGCTATACCTACATTCATGTTTTCTATATGGATAATGCATCAATATGATATTTGTACAAATCAGTGTGGTGATCTGTTAGATCTATTATAATAATTATATATATATATATATTATATCTTTCTTCCGTAACATTCAAGTCTACTGAAATAAAGGGTACGCACGTTAGAAGTTATTTTTCAAACTTCCTCCCCCCCCCCAAAAAAAAGAAACATTTATTATGATCTTCTTCACAAACTTGAATTTCTGTAACATAGATTGTCCCGGAACTTACAATGCGGGTCCAAAGGGACAATGAGATGTAACTCTACAATATAATTTCAAGTGGTAATTTGAAAAGTATACTTTAGATAACCGCTCCTGGTTCACTAGAAGTCATTACAAATTATAAACATGATAAATATCCTGCAAGTGATATACATAAATTGGACACGATTGTTTTGTTTGTTTGTTTTTTTTCTCGTTGGGCAATATTAAGTTACATACCAATGTGATATAATTTATGTTTGTTCCAGCTTTTATTTCTTGAGATCGTTTGTCCCCACTTCCACTTTTGGGAACCTGGCTATATTTCGGACGTCCCAAACAATCCCCGGGAATCTAGTTTGTCATGCCCATTTTTGCCACTTTTTTCTCATTTCCGGGTCTTTTTGTTTACCTTGCTGAAAAAAAGGCTCCTCAGCCCTACCCCACAAACACATTTGAGGTCAACGCATGTCTGAGGTGCAGTGGCCTTGGTTTGCATGGTAACAAAATGGGGCCTCAAATGAGAAGGGAAAAATGCAAAAATGGGCATTGTGGGGTTGACAAACTATTTGTTTTCAATCCCCGAGTATGATTTGGGGAACGTCCGGATATATAGCCAGGTTCTCGATAGTAAGTGGAAAGTGGGGCAAACAATTTCAAGAAAATTAGCGCTATAACAAAATATGTGACTGGGGTAAGAAATAAATAATATCCAACATTTATCTGACCAACAGTTTAGATCGATTCTATCCTTCTTTTTTAATGAATTAATTGAAAGCAGAGTTAAATGTATTTTTGCGTTATTAAGTTACAAATTATTAGGTTTATCCTTAGCATGTTAAAGATATATAAATATACAAAGTTTGCATCATAAAACAAACTTCATGCCGGAAAATTGATAATACTATAGCACTTTGACGATTCAGGCCAAAAAGATAAGGGGGAAAAAAAGAAGAAGAAGAAAGATACACATATCAAATATTTCTGAGAGTAATGAAGATAAGCGTTTAATTTTTTTTTAAAGACAGTGATATTTGAACAACGGGTGAAAACTGACCATAAATAAACATGTGAAAAATGATCAAACAAAAATGAAAAAATCCGCTTTTCACAACTTGTCTAACCTACCTCCCGTCATGCAAGCTGAAGTTCAATTTGAATCTACCTCCTTCGCCATTGAGGTTAAGTCTTAACTTTCTGAGTTTTGAGAGTTATCATCTATCTAAATATTCCATGTACTAGTAAAAAAAAATTAACGGGAAAATCAGATTCCATCGGGTCTGAATCAATGGCCTCCTAATTACTAGACAGGTGCTCTACTCGCCTGAGCTATGGAAAGCCCTAATGACAGTGTCCGTTCCACAGTAAAACTTAAAGCTGCAAGGGTCTCTGGACGGGCATCACCATTACGGTTTTTCCATAGCTTAGGCTTCTAGAGCACCTGTCTGGTAATTAGGAGGTCTTGGCTTCAAATCCCGATGATCCGATTGTTTTGCCTTTTTTTTTTTTTTTCTGGGTTTTTGCTTCACATTATGTATCTCTCGTTTGGGTAGACTTTTAACATCGCTTTCTCCAGACAATTCTTCGTCACCCTTTCTACAGTTTTTTTCACGACAAACCTAAGGTTGAACTGTGGGTTCAGACGGAACAAACGTGCCTCGAAATGATGTGAAGGCTGCATGCTGTGTTTCACTTCCACTGTTCGCTGGCGGCGTCCTCCTTGTGTCCTCATCAAGGGAAGTTGGTACTCCTTCTGTTGGCAGACAAATCATTTGTTCATATCTCATTTATTGCTTTTGAAGTTGATTTATTAATAATTGTACGTGTTTCTTTTCGATAGTATCAAAAGCACCGAGTTGAAATAAGTACGTCATAACGATCAATTGTTCTTTTATCTTTGTATTATTTATTGGGTTTGCTGGAAATTGAATTATAACTGTTTTTGGGGTGATTTTTTCCTTCACATTAAAGCTTTAATTCATCGTACAATAAAAAATAAATCAATTATACAACCATCAACTCGCTGTCTATCATGCCATGGGTAGTCTAGTAACAGATATGACAAGTCAAATAATTAAAATTTTCAGATGTTAAGAAATAATATACATGACTTTGTTCAATGAATCAAAGACTATATAAGCTCATTTATAATTGGAAAGAATTGATTATTCAAAGTATTGCAGTCTTTTTGTAGTCCTACTACAGGCAGTAAAGTTTAAAAATTTCTGCAAAAATACGAATTTCGAACCTTTCGTTAAAAGGGAACAAAGTGATTGAGGTAAGTTCTTTTTTAAACTCACTTGCGACAATGAATATGTGGAACGAGGAATTGCATGGCGTCACTCTGTATATTTTGTTGAGGGATCGCACCACTACCACTCTTCTTTTGTATTTTTCCTATTTTTCAGAAAACTCTCCCTCATAATCCGTCCAATTTCTTTCAGCTGCGTCATCTCTAGTATAGAAAGAAGAGAAGAAGAAAAGTACTTCATAATTAGTCATGTATCCTCTGAGAATCGACTCTTTCGGTTGAGTTTCCTCTAGATCTATAACTGTAAAAAATATTTGTATTTTTACAGCAAATCTGCTTTCAGCAGAGTCGCCATAAAAAAATGTAATTTAAAAACAGTTTGTTGTAAATTTCTCCTGCAAATAAGGAATAATTGAGAACAAAATATACATCAGGAGATAACACATTTGTTCCGTTTTAACCAAATATGTCAGCTATAGAACTCTAATGATTTTCATTCTTCTCTTCATTAATTATTAGAGAAGAAATTTACAGCAAAACTGTTATTTCAAATTACATTTTTGTATGGCGACTCTGCTGACATCACTTTGCTGTATTATTTTTTACAGTGTACTATAATTGATTGTAAGGGCTATACTGGTGTCTCATCTACCGTAACTTACATCACGTTCAAGTTATCACTATTAATTTTTATAAATGCAAAGTAGGCTAGTACAATGACCACAAAACTTAGTATACTTTTGTAGTTATTAGATTGCAAGTATCACTTGTTGCCATCATTTAGACACATCCTTCACAAACACACACAAAGGAGCAATATTTGTGGTCTTCTTTTTGTGATCTTTCTATTCCTCGATTGAAATCAAAGTTTAAGACATTCTTCACAGTAGAATGACATTGCTATATTAAGCTTGATTAAAGGTCAAACCCGTTATATCACCAACCTGACATCCCAAGTTGGGTGCCCATTTGACGCCACAACTTCTGGGGTTCCTCTCTCCACCTCCAAAGCTTCCAGGATTTTTGCCACAAATGCATGGTGTGTCTCTACTGCGATGATTATTTCCTCCTCCATGGTTATCTGCAATAAATTCCATACCAAACAAGCATAAACGTTTACTTTTTGAGATATAGTGCAGACTAAGCGAAAGTGATCGCGGGAACAATTATCTCAGGGGCACTTGTTTAGAGAGCTGAAATTGGGACTGGGACTTTTTGTCAAACCAAAAGAAAAAGCGCATAAGCTCCCCTAATTTTTTAAGTTGTAAGTAACAGGTGCATAAAGATGATTTTTTTTTTTTTAACCGGGGGGGGGGGCGCGACATGTTTTCGCACCCTTGCGTAGGCCAATTTTTTTAATAATGGCGCCCACCCACGCCCCCCCCACCTTCCCGTCAGTCAAAAAGGACTACGGCTTGAATGAATGTTGAAGCATTTATTGTAGCATTATTTTTTTAAGCACTTTATACTCTGGCGAGATATAATTACATCAAAACAAGGCACTTGTGAAATAGTTTATAATGTATCACCACATAAATAAAATAATAATAATAATAATGATAAATGCGAGCGCCGAACCGCGAATTTTTTTCAGCGGGAACTTTTGTAATTTGTCCATGAAAATTATTGAAAGCAGGTTATTGTATTTTTATTTTTATTTTTATTTATTTATTTTTTGTTGTTGTAACAATCCAGTAGGTCTATTCTGTTAACCCTAAAATAGGCGAGCGCGGGAGAGCAAACTAGTGAAGTGAAAACAGGCCGTTTTCAGCGTTTTAGAATATTTATCAGGAATAGTGATATACTCTTGCAAATGATGCGAGCCCGAAGGCAAGCAAACTTTTGATCACAGCATCATCAAATATATAAGCACTTCGGAGTTTCAATTTATATCCCCAAAACAGTAAAATAGTGACCTGAAAGCATGACATGTTGTGCATTTTAGGAATAATATTCTTCAGGAATGTAATCTAACAATGATCACTTGGAAATTATGCTAGCGCGAAAGCATACGTAATGACCATAAATTTCAGCTTTTTGGGTCTCGATTTTACTTAGCTTCTCATGGATAGAAGATCATGTTGAGCGGAAAAGGCACCCCTGGGTTTAAAATCGATTATGTGCCCAGACGGCACCACTTAGTTTAATTTAGCGGCCCAAGTAGCTTGTAGGTTTAAGGTTAAATTTTAGCCCTGTTATTTTTTCTCCTTTCCCTTTCCTTCCGTCTCTTTCCTCTTTCTTTTCCTCTTGTTGCCCTTCTTTCCCCTTCTCACCTTTTCTCTCTTTTCAGTGCCACCTACACGATAGACCTACCCGGGAGAGTGGTCATGCCCGCCTCGAGAACACTCCCCCGAACACGAGCATGCTACCCTAACCAAATATCACAGATAAACAAGACCTCCATCTACCCAAGTCTAGATTTAACGAACATTAGGCCTAAATTTAGATCACTAGAAGTCTAGGTCTACATATTCTCTAGACAAATGTTCTCTAGACTCTAAGTCTAGATAAAGAGGCGTTTTTACATCAAAGCATCCAGATCCAGATCCACACTCTAGCTCTGCCTAGTAGTAGTAGGCCTAGATCTAACGTTAATGATTTAGTAGTAGTAGTAGATGATTTAGATCTAGATCTACTCTCCTTTAGACTCTCCCTCGAAGTGTTTGTACACGTATGAATAGAAACATACATGTATATAAATGACCGTTAGATTTATGCTGAATGCAATGGTATAAAAAAAAATGTATAAAAAAATGCGCTTAGAAATTATCACAAATAAGCACTGTCCCAGATGTGCTTATCTGTGTTGGTGATTCACTGTGTTCTCGACCTCCAGCCTGTAACACTTAGATTTCATCATTTCGAAGTTATTTTTACCTAGAAATGGTGACAATTGATTTTCAAAACCTTCTCATGATCCGCGAGTAGTCAACCTAAGTAAATATAATCAAGATCTAGACTAGACCAGGGTTTAAATTTATAGGCCAAAGCCAAGGCCAAATCTTTCATTTTTCACTCTCAATCTCACACACTCAACCCTGCACAGCGCAGCCACACTCGTTACCCCCACAGCCCAGGCATGCAAATTCGGAAAATCACGCACTCAACAAATAATTATCTATGCACGTCAATAGATTAAGGTGTTCTTACGGTCCAAGATCAGTGTGGAGCTGATCTGATAGGGCTTGGTCTTGCAAGTTTAATTCAGCTGTAACCTTGCGATTTTGTATTAAAACAGTAAACGATTAACACGTAAATTCCCATAGACCGCCACCGCAGGAAAAATTGTTGCTCAATCAAGAAAATAGAGGCGAGTAAAGTGACGTAATATCTCTGGACTGTGATTGGCTAAAAGTGAAAATGCCGTGTGCCGTGCTCCAAAAATGGCTCTGGATCGATTCGCAATCCGGCAAAAAATACCGTACTGTAATACACGGCAACGGCACCGTTGCAGTTGAACAGCATCATAGGATATAGTGGGGAGCGATTTTTTGGGTTGCCGTGCTGCCGTGCCGGATCGCCGTGCCGGATGCGGTGTAAACGGGCCTTAAGGAGACAAGCTATAATGGCAAAACCATGTTGACAAATCCGTCTCAAATGTGTTTCCACGAAGTGAGATACCAGAAGGGGTAAATAGTTAACAAAGAAAGTTATAGTTATAAGAAGGGATTATAAAATATCATTGTTGGAGGTGTTCTTAACTTTTAAATTGACTGCCTTCCATTTGGACTAGCTGATTATGAGCTATTGCAATATCAAAGTATTGGCGATTGTTATAGTCATTACTGCACGTGTTACATCAAAATCGTATTGGTAATTTTATTCTATTTTTCTCTCATTAGGTAAAAATAATAAAGAATTACTTTTGTTAAGACATTTTGTTGTTTGTATGTTAAACAAAAACGTGCACACCTATTTTAAGATGGCATTTCCACAATAACGTCGTAATTTATTTATAATTTGCTATAACATGTACAGTTAAAAATGTAAAAAAGTTAAATGTAAATAAAACAATCGTTCACTTTGGTATAGCAATATCTCATAGCAGATAGTAATCCTACAAATGGAAGTCAGTCAATTCTCAAGATAAGGACCCTGCAGGCAGTTCAGCATTTAAATTTGAAAATCCCTTCTCAGTTTTCATTATGAATGTTTTACTCCCTTTCCTAAAGGGAATTTGCCATAATTATGAGCATGGGCTTTGCGACAGACATTCCATTTTACTCTGCATTTTTTCTCTGCCATTTTTACCTCTGCCATTTTTACCTCTGCCGTTTTTACCTCTGCCATTTTTACCTCTGCCATTTTTGCCTCTGCCATTTTTTACCTCTGCCATTTTTACCTCTGCCATTTTTACCTCTGCCATTTTTACCTTCTGCCATTTTTACCTCTGCCATTTTTTGCCTCTGCCATTTTTACCTCTGCCATTTTTTACCTCTGCCATTTTTACCTCTGCCATTTTTACCTCTGCCATTTTTACCTCTGCCATTTTTGCCTCTGCCATTTTTACCTCTGCCATTTTTACCTGGCACCCATAATTATGGCGATTGAGATAAATAGGGCCTTTACACGACACAACGAAAACCTGAAGGTAATATTTGACTCCAGAGTATCATACAAAATAATAAACAAACAATAAACAAAAAACAAACAGCAAGGCAGGTAGCAATCCTTGTAGATTTATTCATAATGGGTCGGACACGTATAGAAAAGGACAAGAAAGCTAGGACATGCTTCAGCAGGAACCAAAAAACTGACATAATGTGATGGTGATAGATACAAAACAGTGACTGAAGATCTCCAACAAGACTGCAGAAAGCAGACGCACAAAATCCACCATCGTGTCTTACTTGAAAAGGCGGCTAATAGCAGGCAATACGGATCAATAGTCAAACGGTGTAAGTCATCCTGGATCTGCCAGCGTGATTTCTCTTTTGTTTTATTGGCGGCGGTGTGGTCTTACATCGTCATCCCATCACATGGAACCGCACCGTCAGAATTCGTTGATACAATTTTGGCGTAATGAAATATGCTCAGCTTGAGGCAATGTGTAACACAGGTTTCCTCAAAGACAAGCAGAATGTAATAAAATAACATCTAAATTTACACATGTTTCAGGGTTGATCGACGGGGGAATGTCGGAGGCATCCACTTGAGGGTCATATCTTTTGAGTTCAGGATAGTGGTATGAAAATTTATAATAATTTCAAATTCCATAATTACCTAAAAGTTAACGTAATGATAAAAAGAAACTATTTAATTTTTTATATGCATGCAAGCTCATGAATTAAATGAAGAATGTTTCTTCTCGTTTGAAAAAGGAATGTTTTAGTTAATATTCCTCTAAGTTTATTTCTAATTTTCAGTAAAATAATAATAATAATAATACAATTATTCATAATGTGCTTTTCCCCATAGCGGGCTAAAGCGCGGATAATCATGCAAACGGGATGTAATCAAGTTAGTCCATTATTAAATTTATGTGGAATTGTAGAAGTCAGGGTTACAAAAAAGAAAATTTTAAATGAAAAAAAGTGATAGACGGTGATTAACAATGGTAGCTTATTCCGCTATTTAGAGGCTGTTACGGCGAAGGTTCTGTCTCCAGCACTAGCATCTTCAATGATCAATATCAAATAAATATCATAAAGTTCCTATATAAAGTTTGCATGCCTTGAAATCAAGAGAGCATGTATATTAGAACCAACCTCGTTTAGCAGAATAAAGTAATTGACATTTGAAATGATTTACTGTACCTCGGTAGAATTGCGATTATGCTATTATGTAGTAAATCTATTTACCTTCAACATGACTAATAAAGTTATGTACCAATTTTATTCAAAATCGCCTGGAGGCTAAAACATTAAGGAGACATTTTGGCCAGAATGTGTCAAGTATTGAGGACTATGTTGCCTCTGCTGACAGTAATTGGGTGATTCGGCAAACCGTCGCATTTAATTTGAGTGTTATCTCAACATTTGCAAAATGGATTAGGCGTCTCTACTTTACAGAGTACTCGTGTCATATAAGCACCTGCAATGGTACGTTAAGATTTATTCATTAAGAGATTAAACGGTGATGATGGATCGTTCTTAAGAGCCATACAGTATAAATTGGTTGATTAATGTGAGCTTTCGGAAGGGAAAAGTTCTTTTGATCTAATTAATGATATTAATCACGGATTATCTGTTGCAATTACTCGTATCTATTCTAGATATGTGCAATTATTTGATTGTTTGAAATTTGTATTGGCTCTAACATCCTGTGTATAATCAAATAAAATAATAAAACAATTATTCCGAGATCAAACCACTTTAGAAACAGCGAAAACTAATCATTAAATACATCTAAAATGACCTTTTCATAATTACAGTTCAAATGTCAAGCTAAAAATCAACCGCCAATAAAAAAAGTAGTTTTTTTTTTCAAAATTAAATTATAATCAATGTTATAAGAAACTCATACCATAAAACAAAAATGTCTGAGGCGCCAATAATGTAATAATAGTGCATTGACAATCTCGAAGGGCGCTCAGCAATATCATGTCTAGCTTAAAAACAAAGAGTAAAATAGAATTTATTGAAAAACAAAACTCATTGAACTTTTGAAAGAGAAGTTGTTCACAGTTTTGTTTCCGGTGTCTGGCCTTGTTCCACCCCTCATATTTGGGATAATTTCTAGATCAATACTTACTATTTTAGATCTCTAAGTTTGTGGGTTTGATGAGACCTATATTGGAATTCCCCAAAATCAATTTCGCGAGACTTGAAGGACGGAATCGCAGAATTCCCGTCAATTCTAATCCTCCTCCTTCCAACAGTTTCAATTGGTGACTGGAGGAAAGGAAAACAGATTCCGTTAATAAGAAAGGGGTTATGTCAATTCTGTTCGTTATAGAGAATAATCATCCCCAGTGTCTTATCTCTGTTACAATCTGAACTATACGTTTTATGCTGTCCGTAACGTCCGTAATCACGTATAAGGTTTGCGCGATGTATGAAACTTTCAAGATTGAAAATGTAGTTCATCAACACAAACATTGAATATGCCAGCGAAAGAAAGCAAATCATATAAATAATATATATGTTTTTAATGAGAATTTAAAAAAATATGTAATCGAAACATATACCGGTTTAACTTAATAATATGTCACCCATTATCACACAATGCAAAAATGTCTTTGATATAAAGCGGACATATTCCGGGCCCTCTTATTGAGGCTTCGTTTTTTTTTATTAGTAAACCGGTATGATCAGTATCCATAAACCTGGGGGCATTTCAGCAAAGGACTTGTCGGACATTTTATCCGACAAATTTACTCTCAACCAATCAGATGCAAGTATTTCAGTAGCTTATAACAGTTTGTCGGATAAAACGTCCGACGAGTCCTTTCATGAAACGCCCCCCCCCCCCGGCTTATTTCACTGAGGTTGAAGAATAAAAGGGATGTGGTGCTTAAATTTGTATAGGTATATATTTCGGGGTATTCGGAAAATGGGATCTACATCCTTCTGGCAGTGAGCTTAGGATGTATTGATCGGCTTGGTAAGAGAAGTTGAAAGGCAATCACAGAAGCACCTGTCGTTCTTGCCTCATCTTTCTTCTAACGAAAAAAAAAAACGAAAAAAAAAAAAAAAAAGGACGGGAAAACCCGCAAAAAAACACATTGTGCGGAGCAAGAGGCCCTGTCACAACGAAAAGAAAAGAAAAAACCTAAACCGAGACTCGGACCAAACCTAAGATTAAGGCAAATGGGAGTATAACAATCGGGTTATGGTCGGTTTCTGTGGTATGTCTGTGATGTTAGTGAATGGGGAACATTATCAATTAGTTCGGTTATTGGTGGACGTGGAGTTAAAGAGGGGAGAAAGAAGTTGAAATTAAACAGGGAAGTAAAAGATTGAAGTGAAATTCATTCGTAACAATATTGTGGGATAGAATTACATAAAGTCTTGAATACTTACTTTCCAGTGGGGTGTAACACAAAGACTTACGATTGATCAAAAGTTACGATTGATTTTTTCTTGGTAATCTCATTTGAAAATCAGGTACAGTCATGGATTAGGATTTGGATATGATTAAGAGAAGGGTTAGGGCTAGGGTTAGGATTAAGATGATCAACTTTGGAGCATCCTGTCCATGATGAGGCTACCGAGAAAAAATCAATCGTAACTTTTAATCAATCGTAAGTCTTTGTGTTACACCCCCCAGATGTTGTTTCACCAAGGCGTTCGTATAAGATTCGAACGACTTTACGAACGATTTGAAATACGGAGAGCCAATGGGTTGCCCATAATTCTTCCTGAGGTTAGACCGCATTTCCCATAATCTCAATTCTTTAACTCTTTACACGCTGAATATACTCTGAAGGAAAAATAATGGCAATTGCTGTTGAGATATTTTCTCTGAATTCTGCTTTTCAAATGACAATATTGATAGGGGAGACCGGGTATGGACGTTACAAAATTCACATTTTGGGCCAGATAATTCTAATGAAAGAACTCACGCACTCCATATTGGGTCTGTAGTTAGCCTATTATGTTGGCTAAAACCTGAGGCATATAAAACTTGAAAACATGTAAACACTAATTAACTACAGCTTAATTAGTGAAGACATTTTTTTGTAACAACCTACCCCATATAGGGGGTAAGTTGTTACACCATACGGGGTCAATTGTTACAATATGTAAACATACGGGGTAAGTTGACAATGTGCAAATCTCTATACCATACTTTAATTTCAACTTTCCAGTTTCTTGACATCGTTAACAGTAGATCAAGTAGAGCTCTAGAATAGACAAAAGTAATAATAGAAAATAAAAATATTAACACCTGAAAATTGACACAATTGACACAGAAATCAACTGTAGCACAGTCATTAGGCAGAATTACAGGGCATGGCTAGGGGGTATATTAGTGACATACATGTACTATATTTACAATACCAGACTATCATCATGTGCCTTCAGTTGTAAGAGCTATTACAAATTTCAATTTTTGTCAAAAATTTACTTTGAACTGTAAAAAATGGTTTTTGTTGATTTACTTTTTAATAAAACAACGGAGAAACCTCACGACCGACAGTTCATCACAGCTATGTGTAGGCTGTATATAGATGCCAGTTAGCACATCCTCTCTTGTTCCATCTTAGCACACTGAGAACTGTAACAACTGACCCGTGTAACTTCCATACCCGGTCTCCCCTACTGTTTGCTTTACTACATAGGCTACATTATGTATGATCAGCAGCTATTTTTTTTACTTTCTCTTGTACAAAAATATCTGAGAAAAACAATTATTACGATTGTTTAATTTAATTCTATGATTGTGCACAGATGCCTCTTCAGCGTGGCAAGGGTTAAAACATCCATGATATTCAAAAAGTTCATTAATAATAAACGCACTTTGAAACTATGAAATGAAAAATGATTTTAAGCATCCCATTTGGCTTTTAGTATTCAAGTCGTTCGTACAGGTGTTAATAACTTACGATCGTCTTGGTGAAACAATTAACCCCCAAAGTCATGGATGTACAAAAGTAAATGTAAAACTACTATACTCAGTAGTTTCCAAATTAAAGGGATAAGATCATTGATCTTACGACGTTGATGACGCTATTTGATTTGTGTATGCTAATTCTCCTACACTGTCACAATATACCGTTTATTACCGTTTCAAGTCAGCGGAATTGACATATCTTCAGTAGATATGAAACTAGTTTCAACTTTTAAAGGGAAGCGATCACGCAGTTGTTGACGTAGGTGACGCTATTCAATTTAAATGTACTTTCCCTACACATAATACCGTTTATTACCGTTTCAAGTCAGCGGAGTCTGCCATATCAATTCTAGTTGTAAACTTAAGAGGAAGAGGGCGCTATCACTCTACGCAAATCAAACGCTGCCATAGACATTTTGTATTTTGCAGTGCAACAGTTTTTCACTTTGTTTTCTTGATTATGGCAGCAACTACCTTTTCAAAGAAATGAACAACTTGAATAATTACGCTAAGAGTCTTTTTTTCAAAATAGGAATAACTTACTGCAAAGGGGAAAAAAAGTCCTGTCACTTGTGTCAATTCGAAATCCTAATCAGATCAAATTCCTGTACAATATGGTCAATTTTTGCTCTCAAAATAGCTCATACGCCACATAATTATCTCCTGGATAACGATAATTATATTAGCAGCTTAATGATCAAACCGTTTTAAAAGCTTGATTCTCACCTTTCCAGAGATGGTAAATTCATTCGATTGGTTAAAAAAAGTCCTGTCACTTTGAAACATTATCACAATAAGAATCTTTACTCGATGGGTCGATATTTCCGCATATCACATGCTTATCGCATGTGGACGGTGTCTTCGCAAGAGGTGACAAGATCACTACTTATTCAATAATCGTTTGGAACATCAATCTATGTTGAAATAAAGATTCTTTTACATCTTCATCACAATAATGTTATAAGCTTGCCCAAATGTGTATTTCAATCCATCTGGTCTGGAGAATCTATTAACTAACAACATGATAAAAGTTCATTAATTTCTTTCATCTCCATGTACGAGTAGATTGCTGACCGAACGGATTAATACCATTCCAGCTGCAGGGAAGTCTTCTTAAGCGAGTTTTTGTGAGCTAATTTATTATTGCAGCCAGCTGTATAGATTTCTTCGCTTGTCAGTCGTATTTCCAACGTCGATTCGTTGCGTCTGGCCTCTTAGAGTAATGACGCGCCTTGTTTAATTACGATATAATGCCGCACATTGGTATACGTTAACTTTACATTTTACATAGAGTAGAATTGATATGTTTCTTCTGTAAATATGAAACTAGTTTCAACTTTTAAAGGGAAGCGATCACGCAGTTGTTGACGTAGGTGACGCTATTCAATTTAAATGTGATTTCCCTACACATAATACCGTTTATTTACGTTTCAAGTCAGCGGAGTCTGCATTTCTTCAGTAGATATGAAACTAGTTTAAACTTTTAAAGGGACACGATCACGCAGTTGTTGACGTAGGTCACGCTATTCAATTTAAATGTGATTTCCCTACACTTTCATACCGTTTATTACCGTGTCAAGTCAGCAGAATCGACATATCTTCAGTAGATATGAAACTAGTTTCAACTTTTAAAGGGAAGCGATCACGCAGTTGTTGACGTAGGTGACGCTATTCAATTTAAATGTATTTTCCCTACACATAATACCGTTTATTACCGTATCAAGTCAGCGGAATCGACATATCTACAGTAGATATGAAACTAGTTTCAACTTTCACTACACTTTCACCTTACCGAGCCGAGGTAGTGGAGTCACCAATTGTTTAGCCTACAAGTTACACGTCACTCATCGAGTTGATATACGTCAAAAGCTGAATCTTCGGTGTTATTTTACGTGATTTTTAATAATTTCAATTTGGTATTGGATTGTGTACAGGCCTAAAAGGATAACACACAACGGTGCAAAAAACCTGGGTGTTAAATCAACATCACTGGTGTTTGTTTGTTGTTTATATAGGACAACACCACCATGAGAGTTGCCCTATTCCAACACCAGTGGTGTTAATTTAAAGCAATTTAATACCATCGTTTTTGTAGTATATAGTATCACAAGGATATCTCCGAAGTCAAAGGCAATGTGCTCAAGATTCCAGACTTGAAAAAGCTAATAACATGTTTATATACAATCACAATGTGTCATCAGTTTGATTACTATCTCAACAGATCGTTATATTGGACTTAGACAAAACTGCACGTTTTTGAAAGTTAAATAGAACATTTTGTGGTTTCTGACAGCAAGATCATGCGAGATTATGCGAAAGCTGAACAGAAATCTGAACAGCATGCGGTGGCCAAACCACGCCGCCAAGATAACCACTTAGCAGTACAATGTTCCTTGGAAAAGTATGGGTGAGCTCGCCTGCAGGTACGGACACCCTGGATAGTATCGAGTGTCACTTTTAGAAACGTATACTAGGAAGATTAAAACGTATTCAGCGATCGTTTACCTTTGGCTTAAGTTGACCAATGTAAGACGCGAAAAAAAAAAATAGAGCTTCTAAATTTCTTTCAATGCTGTAAATACAAACAAGAGACAATAATTGATATCTTTATTTATGTATCTTACATTACTGTATAATTATTATGTCTCTTATGTAAATAAGTTTATGATTTAATGTATGTTGTTTAATATTTTGTAAAGCGCTTCGAAACAAATTAGTAAGAAGCGCTACATAAATCTAACATTATTATCTCTTATTATCATTAATATGATGCAAAATTGAAAACATGTTTGCATATCAGAAAGCATAGCCCATAAAGAAGTATATTCTATGTGTAATCCTTCTAATTGGCACATTTATGTTTATGATACAAACATGTATAACTGCAAACTTAAGCCCAGCGCACACATTGCGATGCGATTGCACTAAGATCCGATTGCAACAAAATTGCAGTGTGTGCGCCAACCTGCAACACGCTGCAACTGCGATGCGATGTGTTGCAGAAGAATCGCAGACCATATTAAATCTCAGACATTTGACATGTCAAATCTTCCTGCGATTTTCCTGCGATTTTGATAATTTCAGCCAATCAGATTGGCTAGAGATGGGGGTTGTATTACTGCGCGCCTGCGCGTAAAAGAGGGGTACCATGGTGATATGCAGCGCCTGTTGCAATGTGTGCGCTGGCCTGCGATGCGATTGCACTGCGATGCGATTGGCAATTTGTTGCAATCGGATCTTAGTGCAATCGCATCGCAATGTGTGCGCTGGGCTTAACACGTTAGAAGGTGCTCGGAATGAAAGATTTTCTGCACCTTCAAAGGTGTAAATTTGAACCTATTTCTTTTTGATCGTTAATTTGACATTTTATATTTTTGAACAATAAATAGTTACTTTTAGGTCTAGGTATACTATTGTCTTCGGCCAAATCCCAGTTTCCCTGTGAGGACTAAAATGAACAAATCATTTATCACAGACGGATAACGTAGTCTAGCATTATAACCGTTATAAGTCTATTTCCCATTGATTCTATTCTATTCAGGTGCCATATCTGAAGACTTAGGCGATCATGTTCTTCCACAACTCTCTGTTTTCTCTGCTTTCTCCATTAGCTGTAACCATATTTCTTCTACTCCTCTCTCTTCAAGCCATTTATTCAAGCTGTTCATCAATGTTACTCTTCTCCTTCCTCTACTCCTTTTCCTCTTGAACTTTCCTGTCAGTGACAGATTCTCTAAACCTCCCTTACGTGTTAGGTGCCCAAAAAACTCAACTGTCTAATTTTTATGTCACAAAGCAGTTTCTGTTTTACTTTAGCTTTTCTTAGCACTGATACGCGTGTTAATTCTACATCACGTGTCCCTAACATGGGTTGTGCAAGAACTTAGACTTAATGACGGTTTCAAGAGACAGGCCCCTGTTTTCAAGCAAACGCATATTTAAACCTTTTCTCAATAGATGCACTTTAAGTGTATCCAAGCACAACTACACATCTACACCGTCAAATTCCATTGAGTAGAATTCCATGTTACGTTCATCGGACAGATTACAGACGGTCTTCATGTTTCTCGATCCATAAGAGCCCTAAACAGTAGAGTAATTTAATCAAGATGAAACCTACACCTCCCTTTAGAAAATTTGGTCCATGAAGAAAGGCCGCCTTCCTCTTGTCTTTTGAAACCACCTTTCCATCTTTTGTTCCCTTGAAATCGAGAGCACGCTTTGCATAATTCCAGGTCCGTCTACACTGCCCATATATTCATGATTATGTTGCAGGTGAGTGTGTCTATACACATTTATCTTATCACAATATTTTGTGATGAGAATCATAGAGTAATGGGAAAGGTGTCTGTATGATCAGTGAAGAGTTAAGACCGTGAATGTACACACAAAAGTTTTACTGATATAAAGACAATACAGTATGAGTTTACACGCATGAAACTACGCCCTATATAAATGAAGGGTGGAATTGACCTTATTTCAGGTCTATTGGTGCCCTACGCGGACGCATGACAATAATTGACCAGGAAACGTACATTATGACCCCAAATGTACCCGGAATATGTTCACAATGACCCTTACTTTTTCTAAAGTGTATACAAGGCTAAGCAGTGCCTTTAATCTCGAGTAAATGCTTGATAAAAAGTACACTTACCCCATTCAAGCAAATATCCATATCTCTTTATCTCGGTATGAAATCAAGCTGAATAGCAACATTTCTTTTCTTTTTTCTAGGTAACGCACCTGTGTGACCGTGGACTTGGTAAGATCACATTAGCTCACCATTTACACATCCAGCCACACTGCTACATCCATACCCCGATGAGAAGACGCATCAAGCCATGTTACCAGAGCAACAAACAAACACGCCCAATGGGAACACTCCTCTAGTGGTCGTGGAATTTCATGTCGTCTGACAGAAAAGCCATATAACGATCACCACAGCGAGACATTTATTGCTTTCAAAGGTAGACTCTAAAATAGGTCGTACCACTATGATTTACGCGTAATGGATACTCTCGCCATTTTTAAGGGAGGTAGGTCCCTAACGTCCCTTGCAATGACAGACAATGGCTGACATTCAATTTAGACCTCATAAACATATAAGAACAAAAGGGTAATTGGAAAGAGAAACACTTTCCATCATAGATGTAAACTATGTGAGAGTAAACAGTAAGAAAACTTAAGGGTGCTATCTCACTTCGCTGAGACGTCTCCGCGAAGTGAGATAGCACACTAAGAAAACAAAATTTGAGACATTTCCTTGATTGTGATATCAATGTTCAGGAGTTGTTGAGATAAATGGAATTTGCAGAAAAAGGAAAGGAAAGGGGCAATCGCCAATCGTTTAGTTTTTTGTTTAAAGCTCATCATGTCCCTAAATTTGAATGTTACATTAACTAAAAATTCCATCCATGTTGTTAGCTGCATGTATACACTACTAACCATTGTATAAAGTTCAATATTCTTTCAATGATTAAGATATCGTTTTGTAATGATCTTCGCCCACACTCACTACACAAGCTCGTTATCGCACTCAATTACCAAACGATTTCCCCACGATGTCGATAGAGCAAACATTATCTTACTGTCTACGAAGGTTCATCATGTTATGTTTCGTGGTGACATTGGTTATATTGGTTCACAAGGTCTGTCAAAACGATTTGAGTAAATTCATACGTCACGTTTTCAATGTGCATCGCAGGTTATTGTCTGCAATCTTTCAAAGATCGTAACGTGTCAAAGAAGACCGTCATTATGCCTCGATCACAGTTCGTGGCCGGGGACCCGTACGGCGAGGGAATCAGTCGTTTTTATAATTTCTCTACAGTGCGGTTCCAAAAAAATTTCACACGAGATTTACCCTCAGAGCGACTTGGATAGAGACCACTATTGTGTCATCTCCTTTCCCCAAAAGCTTCTATTCCGGGGTCCGCACGGTGAGTAGGAAATGACACTTTAACCTTTACGTGCGGTTCCCGGCCGACACCCTTACGATTTTATGTGCACACCGGAACATTTTCTAGTAGTTATGCTTTAAATGTAGGGGAGCCGGGAAGATCGACTGTGTGTTCTCGATTTTCCCGGCGTTTTTCTCAACCCGTGGAGTCACTAAAGGGACCCGAGTGGGGATCTGCCTGTAGCCGAGCGGGCTCCGTCCGTGTTTTTCAGTGAGTCCTCCAAATAAAATATTGAAAGGCCTCTTGCAATACGGTTCCGGTGCGACTTTCCTGCGGCCCCCGCCAGGGCCCCTAGAAGGTTCCTAATGAGACTATACGAGAAGGTTATACTGTCTAGAGTCAGATCTCAAACTCTGCCCTGAATATACTTTTATTTATTTATATATAATATTATATTTGGGGGGGGGGGGCTGTCGCAGGAAAGACCACTTTGGTCTTTTTAGATGTTTATCTAGGACTAAGCATCTTATATCGTTTCCCAATACATGGACCATCAATATCATTTTCAAATGAGTGTCATTTCTCTCCTAATGGGTGTAATGGGTGTAAAAAATGAAAATAATATTTTGGATTAAAATTCGTCTCTGAACTATCGGTTTTATGGATGGATCTTATTTATTCATGTAAGATCTATCCATTAAGAGCATCTACAAAAAAACAAAAAAAAATCTTGGGAGTCGAACTTAGGTCTTCTGGATGAGAGTCTGTTCCTCATACCACTCGGCTATATTATTACTGATAGCGACAACTTGATTCCTAATTTTAAGCCCGCCTCACACCTTCTCTGTATAAAATCAAATTGTTTCCATATCGCAGTGACGTCACAGCGCCCTTGCGATTTTAAGCTCATTTTACATGTACTCCCAATTAACGGCTCGCATTGGAAAAAAATTTCACTTACATTGTTCTTATACATTTTCTGCATCGCATAAGATAATCTTGCATGTTGGAAAATGTCACATCTAAGGACAATTGCCATTTGTTCCAAAAATCGCATCGCAGCAAATCGCACAGTGTGAGGCGGGCTTAAATGAAACAAACTAGGATATATTAGTGCACGTTCAAGGCTTATTTTTAGTAATTAATTTGTAAACGGTTCGGGAAAAAAAAATGGCGTGCAGCTCAAACAGAATTTATCAAAACGACTGCTACAATATGCCGTCCGGGTCCCGCGGATGGTATTGTGATCGCCCCATTATCATGCTTTCTATCCATAGGTTAACATAATTTGAAATCAATGTAAAGCTCTTAAACGAAGAATAGGCCCTACAATTTGTGATTTTGTGATTAAATAGCTTTTACGATGGTACAGTATTTCTTTAATACCATATCAAATTTGTGATTGTTCAAGGGCAAGAAATTCTTGAAGGTTTAGTTAAACCTCTGTTACAGGATTGAGGGAGGCAGTGTACCAAGAAGGAGAAGAAGAAGTAGAAGAAGAAGAAGAAGAGGAAGAAGAAGAAGAAGAAGAAGAAGAAGGAGGGGGAAAAAGAGGAAGGGGAAGGATTTCAGTACGAGGGCGTTAAAGAACCGTGGTCTGCAAATTTATTCAAATTCATATATAAAATGAAATGGCAGTGCTAAAATATAATCATTCTAAATGCACTAACAATCATGCTAATTCCATGACGATCGGCCAAAGCGTTACCCCAAAAAAGTTTCCATACGTTTAATATGATAAATAAGGACTTCATAAGCACGTCCTATTCCAAATACCTGTTCCCTGTAACATAAAATATACGACAAATCTTACGATTGATATCGATCGTAAATCTATGGTAAATCGTGTAGTAAAAGTTACGATCGACCGTAAGATCGATCGTATCTCTTTTAAGTTACAGGGCACTGACTGGCCTAAAGGCAGATTCGGTTTTGCGCGTCGTTAAAAGGCATTCTAATATCTTTATTCTGGTCGATAATCTAGTTAAGATGCGTAGCAATGTCACTCTTCCTGCTCGACCCAATTACAAAAGATGTTTGCGAGGCGGGAGAGATGGCTTGGAGATATGAATCGCCATGACAGCTATCTTAATTTATTCCCTCTTACCCCCAAGAGCTCTTTAAAGATCTCACCACTGTCAATCTTCTTCCATAAGCTGATGATGGTCTTAAAATGACCGTGTTAGGGGATCCTCTGTTCCCTTCATATTGTTAAACGTAATAATCTTAATGCTATCAAGAAACGGACAAGACAAACGGTTATGATATACCTTTTTAATTAATGATGAGTAGTAAATTAGTGTGTTATCACTTAAATGTGTTTATATTTTAAGACTATACTGCTCAAAATATTGCATTATGGGTTAGGACTCAGGGCATAGTAGTTGAGAACCTGAGGTGGTACTATACAAGGTTGCAGGTTAGGCCTACATATTTGGCTTTAAAGGGAATCTAGTGTAGTGGGAAGGTGAGGGAAAGATGAAGAAAATTATTGCGAGCTTTCCTGTTATTTTCATGCTACTTGGGAAGAGTATCATAATAAAAAAACTCCACAATAAAAGATTTCTCTTCAATTGCCCCTGTAGTCATAATATGACCCAAAATATACCAAAAACAGCCACATGTTTGGGTCCCGGACATTTTGTGTTGAACCATACATGCATTTCTGTGTAAGTGCATGTGACTCAAAGGTGAATTGGGTTAATTTCTTTTCATTTTGGTGATTCCAAAACCTCACAGTACAAAATAATGCTTAGGTAAACTGTTATCAACTTTTCCAAATCACCTTTAGACAGTGTCTTCCACATTTTAATGTCATGACTAGAACACTAGTTTCACTTTAAAGGGAAGACTAGTTACATATCTACTGTAGATGGTGAATTTCATTACGACCATAATAGTGGCGTTGATGGCGTTTAGATAAACATGAGTTTTTAAAACAAAGCATAACTGGCTTAAATGAGTTCCTCAGTGGCGGATCCAATTGGATTGGGGGGGGGGGCACTACTGGCCGCCTAGTTTTTTTAACACTCACTGACCATAATGTTAATATCAGAAAGTTGCACTCCATATATTTTCAAAGTTTCCAGCTGAGCCCAACATCTTTCGAATCCTGGATCTGCCTCTGTTACTTCATAAAGTACAGCTAAGAAATAATGACAGATATGCACCGAAACTGTACTAGTACTAGTATTTCACTTTGTGTATGTATTTCACCCGTGCAGTGAATATTCAATAGTGCAAGCTTGCACGCTTTGTGAAGCCAGGATAGAAAGGGTGCAAAATAGCGAATATGAGCCTTTTTATCAGAGCACGCTTGGAATCTGTTTCATTGAGATCGGTCTCGAAAAGGCGATATGACGAAAGAATGTGGGTAAATAGGTCCAATTCTTCTTAATATCACAAACGTTTTTAATAAATGGTTGTGGCTACTGAAGTAGTACATTCTAAAGTCAGATGGGGTAAAGTATTTTGTAGATGATCTTGATAATTAAAACTTTCGTTTACTATGAATATAGCCCTAGACATTGGTTAAACTATAATTTATTTAAAATTAATATACGCATTTATATGACAATGAATCTTTAATAAAAACCACTTTTTATTTGAAGGGTTGCATCTTTTTGAGTTTGATTTCTTTTTGTTTAATTATATTCCTTTATTTCGTATATAGTTCACACGCTTTGTAAGTACACCGAAAATTTGTTACTCACACTATATACCATACCGATATTATCAAGACATATAAATAGACATGATACATGTCTATAAACGTTTTGGGTCTTTAAACAATTGACATGTGCAATAATATCCTTCAAACCCCGCTATAAACCCAAACGGATGCTGTATATTTTCCCAGCTTGTTTGCCGTAAGTCATAACAAGATGTAGGTTAATTTGAAATGGGTGGTAATTCATTTAGACCCGATTACGGAACCTAACTCCATGTCCAGAAGCAGTACAGCACTTGACAGGAAGGAAGAACAATTTAATTAGCTGAAAAGAGTCGATAATTGATTTGAAATCACCATCCAATACCGCTTTTCATTATGTATACGATATAATAGAGGATACGAGTGTTTGGTGCTTCTAAGATGTCTAATTATAGACGAGTGTCCTTCTAAAACAAGAGTACTTACAGCTCCTCCAACTGACCGAGAATACCATCAAGAAACATTACCATTGCCAATTAGATATGAGACGATGAACTACCAGTGTCTACCACTGAGTAGAGATATTCATTACCCTTCGTTTCAAAACATGAATTCTGAAGCAGACCCTACAAATTGGCATAAGTATTGACATGCGACGTTAAAGCCAAATCAACAAATAATAATCTTAAGTCTCGGTGATTATTTACTTCAGCAAAAAAGGAAAAAAATATAGAACATTAGGACATTGAACAAAATGATATATATAATGACAAATAAAAACGAGCTTAATATGATATTTGTATTGAAATATTATGCCAAGAACCATTTCAGCCATCTTTTATTTCTACAAAGATATCAAGTTTTCTTTGAAATGTCAAATTTTCTTAACCCTTTTCAATTTCAGCTATGATACATCGGTTTCTTCTTCTGTAGCTGCTTTTGTGACGTACGGTAGTAGCCACTTGGGCCACGAGATTAGATTACATCAGATTTAATTCCTTTACACCAAAATTTTCCTTTCCACTTTGTCCAGATCTGTTGTTGCCGAAAGGCCTTAGCATCCAGACCTGACATGCTTGAAAGATTAACAAGAGCAATCAGATTTTCTTTCGAATGGTTAAATCAAATTTCCAGTTAACCTATTTTCCTACCTTCCGATGTAAACGCCATTCCAAAATATTGAAAGATGTATAGGCAAAGCTAAAAGGAACGACAACGTGTATTGCGCATATTTGATTAGCTATAGGAGCGAGTCCTTTATATGAATTGTCCTAGTTTAAAAAAAATGTACGTCCAAATCATGAATATAAATTGGCAGAGATGTCGAAGAGAATTTTGTCTAAATTCATAGAAATTGACTTAATTTTACTTTAAGCATTTTGTTCCAATTGTATTTTCGAGAACTTGGTGAGTTTATAAGCACTTTGCTAAAAATAATACTTTCAAATTTCGATTTTTATCTTGAAAATTCTTCAAGATGGAGTTCAAAATTTTTAAGATCGCATAAAAGCCTTCCAATATTCGATTCAAGTGGCAAATGTTTTATCAAAAATGCATAGCAGTCCTTGAGTTATTCATTGAGACGGAATGAGAGAAAAATAGGAAATTTGTGGCCAACACAACGTGCTTGAGTGTTTTATTTTTGGTCATAATGGTTGTTTTCTATTTATATTTTTAAGAGAAGATATATATAATATTACGATTTTATTATTAGCTATTTCAACAATATCTTTCAGCTAAATTATAAGTTCCAATATTGCAATCGGCGACTTTGATTTGGAACTTTTTAAGATATAGGCATGGAATTTTGATAGGCGTGGACGAGGCCACTGTACTGGACGAAATAAAATTTATGTGGCCACTGTACTGGACGAAATAAAATTTATGTTGCATAAATATGGGGACAGGAACAGCATGTTGATAACATTGTACTATTTGGGGAATTCACAATTACATAATACATAACACGCATAAGCATTGCTTTCAGCATACTTCTGTTTAGAAATAGATTTTTTTTTCAAGTTGTTTATAAGTTTAATATAAGCTTATGTCATATATATAATTTTTAAATATTTGTAGAAATTTATGTCATTTTTATGATTCAACACATTTTTATATTTTACGTTACTTTCTCGACCTTTTTTTTGGTTGTTATTATATATTCTATTCTATTAATAATACTATTTCTTTTTACAGTTTGTTAAGCCAATATGAACTACTAATCGTATTTGTTGATGCAAAATGAAATTGAATGAGTAAATAAGCCGTAGATGAGCTCACGGCTGGGCCAACAGAGATCAAATAAAATATCAGACCCGCAAAAGGGGTCAATTCGCTGATAATAAATTAATGAAACGTGGCGTGAAATCAAATATTTATAGCTCTGGGTATCATACGCCTGACATTTTCTTTTCTTAAAGGAGAACCGTGTCGCTTCCTGATCTCAAAGTGAGCATTACTGTCAAGGCCACGGTCTTCGATTTTTAAATAAAAGAAGCAGTCCGAACTCGGCAGGTATTGTTGATAGGATAGGGCCGTGTAATTAGGTGCTTTTCCGTTGAATATTGATACTCGGCCTCGCATGGGTTGTTTACGGCGAGGGAGAAAAAAAAAAGATTAAAAGAGTACTCGGCAACACAAGCGAGAATGATATAAGGAAGATAGGTATGGGTGAACTTTGGTGAATGGTAATAAGGAGGGAGGAGGAATGTGTGAGACAGCACGACAGAAAGAGAGAGATTGAACAAAAACCTAAAAGTAGAGAAAAAGAAGAGGAAGAGAGAGAGAGAGAGAGATGGAGAGAGACAAGGAAATGGAGCGAGAGATAACGAAATAGAGTGAAGAAGAAATAAAAGTTTGAGAACTCATCAACATTTCCAGATATCACTCTACTATATTTTGCTTTATCCCCCTCTCTCTCCCTCTGCCTCTCCCTCTTTCTCTCTTCCTCCCTATATTCCTATATCATTATCTTTAATCACTATCTTTAAAGTGTCGTTTACTTGAGCAGAGTAGCGATTGCAGACAATTCAAGTTCGACATCTTTTATTCATGTTGTTTTGTTTGCGCTCAAATTACACACCAACACATTGCCTCGACATACAGTCTTAATTATGATACAAGCGGCGCTAATCATTGAAATGTACATGTGATTCCTTAGATCTAGAGAAACTGAAAACCCAATTTTTAACATTAACAAAAACACGAGGTGGTAAATGTTTAAATATGTCACCCCTGTTTTGGTGATGTAATCATTTGCGAAATAATCGCTTCAAATCCCACCGCTGCCACCGGTTTAAAGCACCGCTGCGACTAAGACCCATTGCCAAAAGTTTAAAGGCACACTGCCACCTTGTAGTTTCGGGTATAGCTGACACGTACTGCCACCGGTTTGTCAAAAGGGATTGAGTAACTCTGGATGTTTGCAAAAATCTGAGCTTAAGAGTCCTACATGCTGTCAGTGCATGTCATAATGTGTCAAAAGGAAACCCCCCAAATAATCTTAATAGACATCATAACATCTTTACAATAAGAAAAAAAGGTGATTATTTATTATATTATTATCATTTTATTATTATATACTGCAGTGTTAACTTTAGCGTACCTAGGGACACTTATGACTAAGGTGATATTCAGTCATTAGTATCTCAGCATTTAAGAGACCAATGAGGTTCAAAATCCCAGGCGATTCTTGTCCGACCTGAAGGTTTGCAATTATGATGGCAGCACGAACTGGAAGAGTATTTTTTTTGTAAGATCCTGAATGAAGTTAAACAATCCCTTTAATTAATGATAACAAAGAGTGCATATTGATAATGAAATTCATATCGTACATGCCAGGTATAATACTGACCTCTCCCTAAAACAGAGGGCACGGAATAATTCCCTATTACTAAGTCAACATGAATGCAAAAATATGTCATTTTGAATTATTTCAAAATAAGGCACAGAGACGTGGAAAAAAAAATTTTCATGACCATTCGTTAAAGTGAAGACTGGTTTCATATCTACTAAAGATAATGCAGTGCCCTGTACCCTTACCGAACTGAAGGCCTTCTCTAAGCAGTCACTTAAGTATTCACAAGCAGTCGGGCCAAGCAGTCACAGGACTTCATTTGCAGTATACATGTCAATGGCTTGCTTTAAGCCTTCGAAGGCTTATAGGCAGTCCATAGCCCTTCCCACAGCCAAGTTAATATGCAAATTGGTTATGACTGCTTATAATGAAGCTTTAAATAAGGCTTCGACTGCTTTAATATAATGAAGCTCTAAATAAGGCTTTGACTGCTTATAATGAAGCTCTATTTAAGGCTTCGACTGCTTATTTTTGAAGCTCTAAATAGGCAGTCGTGTTTAACCTTCATTAGCCTTCGAAGGCTTATAAACAGTCGATAGGCCTTCCCACAGCCAAGTTAATATGCAAATTAGCTAAGCCTTCAAATATGACTGCCTATTTCAGACTGCTTAGTAGGAATAAGCCTTCAGTCAATTAGGCCTTCATTGACTGACTGCTTATTTCTGAATGCCTATTTAGAATTAGCCTTCACAGCCCTTCACCAACCGATTGCTTGTTTTCGACTGCTCACAAGGTTTAACCCTTCATTTGATGGGAATTCAAATGTGTATATTTGTCCTGTTGACGAACTGCTAATTTTCAACTTCAAGAAATCAGAAGAAAAAAAATAATACAAGCATATACTTAGAATCAAAGGAAGCAAATGAAATGAAATTAAATAAAAATAAAATGAAAAACGTTTTTTGAAAGCAAGTAATACATGCTGAAATAAAACTTACAAGAAAACTACCAAAAGACAATGATCTAATTATCAATTCTCATCAACATAAGATATCATAAAGCCCTGTAATAATTGATAATAATGTTGACATAGTTACTATCATATTTGTCTCAAACATAAAGTCACTGGACATTTAAAAGTCCACTGTATAGGTTCACATATACAGGCACGTTTTTTGCATGACATGAAATACAGTACATGGGACCTCAGTCAATCAATATCAGCTTTGTCCTCCTCAAAATGATCCTAAAATCTGCTATAAAACACATAATTATATCATTGTAATGATTATACTTACTAAATCACAGAATTCAGCTAACAGAGTTTTCAGTGTTGATAAGTTATTAAGGCATCAGACGCAATAAATTCAAGTTAAAATTAAAATTGTATCGTGCACTAAGTTTCTCGTGAAGATCCTTCCAGCAACTGATATTTTCCCGCCAATTTTGTAACTGCCAAATAGGCCTTCATTAACCCTCGCTAGCCTTCACTCGCCTTCACTAGCCTTCGACTGCCTAAAATGCAAGCCGTCAGAAATGTGACTGCTTAAGCTTTGTCTTCGACTGCCTAGAATGTAAGCCTTCAGAACTATGACTGCTCTTGACTGCTTATGACTGCTAATGACTGCTTATGACTGCTTATGGGAAAAATCCAATGACTGCTTATTTTCTGAAGACTGCTTATTTAGGCAGTCATATGTCTTCGACGGTTAATACGAAGGCTTTTAAACGTCTATGAAGGGTAATGAATGCTTCTTCGCCAAATGTTGAAGCAGTCAGATGTCTTCGAATGCTTAAGGACTGCCTGATAAGCAGTCATCTTTGGTAAGGGCTGTAACACAAAGACTTACGATTGATAAAAAGTTACGATTGACTTTTTCTCGGTAGTCTCATTTGGAAACCAGGTACAGTCATGGATTAGGATATTGATATGATTAAGAGTAGGGTTAGGGCTAGGGTTAGGATTAAGATCACCAACTTTGGAGCATTCTGTCCATGATGAGGCTACCGGGGAAAAAATTAATCGTAACTTTTTATCAATCGTAAGTCTCTGTGTTTCATCCCACAGATTTAGAATAATGTTGGTTACACAAAAGTGCAGAAAATACTGCTCCAAGGTATTACCCCCTTTCATTACGCCCCCTTACCCGCCTGAACCCATGTAACGCCCCCTCCCTGTATGACCTCATACAGTATGTGGGTTGCACAGTACACAATAGTGCAGATCTCTTGCTCCAATGAGCTTTTGAGGAAGCATGAGCAGTAATGAGCGGCGGCGTAGCAGAAACTTCGAATGTTCAAGGTCACATGACATCTCTTAACTGTTCTTTATGTATGAATTTATATCTGCCCCCTGAATCTCGCTTCACAATTTTATTGCGACGGAAGAGCAGCAAAGTACATCGCAAAAAGCCCAAGTTATAGCAATGTGAATTGAAACGAATTTAAACACCGCATTAAGCTGTACAGATAATGTACATCTAACGGTAAATTTATATCTTAACTCAAATATGATATAGATGTAGATGTAGCCGCATCCTTATTTGCAGCGCTTATTTTAATTATTTATTTTATATAATGCTATATAGGTTTGACAAATCACATGAGCAGATCGAACAAAATAAAAACAACAAATTTAAGTACCCTTTAGTATCCTAATTATCCAAATCATTAAAAATGCAACGCAAAGAGACAATACAATCAATATCTTCATGAATTAGTTTCCAAATTATTTATAACGTTCTTTAAAATAATATTTCACTCTGTAAAAATGCTGTAATGACAGATAAACAAGAATGTAAACATTCATGCCAATTTTTCGATTAGAATAGAGTAAATTTTGTACATCTATTTCTTGCGTCAAAATTTAAAGTAGCGTAATTACTACTCCTCGGGCAGCTTTTGAAATCAGTGAGTGAATTGTGTTGGATTATAAACATGATAATTGATGAACAAAGGAAGGAAAAACAAAATTAACTCGATAAAACAGAATGGTAATAAATTACCTGCATTGAAATTACCTGAGTGATTTTCTTTTGGATTATGAACATGATAACTGATCGGGGAAAAAAGGAAAAAGAAAACTAGCTCGGTAAAAACGAAAATTACCTGCAAAAACCAACCGAACTGAGGATAGAAAAAAAGTAGCGCAAACAACAAATTCCATCTGGTCTCTGCGGGGACGAGAGGAAGCGATGTTTGTCTTAAACTTCTAGGAAGGAGTTATTTTCAGATCCTAATCAGTAGGATTACACTGGCATGATGACGAATGTACACATTCGATGGGGGTTTTCAGGTCAATAATGCTCAACAAAGCGACGAGAAACAGGGATGGTTTGAAAGCGCTGAGAAGGATATCAGTGGAACTATTATTTAATATGTATATACACACACACACACACACACACACACATATATATATATATATATATATGGTGACAAAGAAAGAGAGGGAGTGAACCAGAAGGAAATACAGAGAGAAAACGCCCAGTACGTGAAGAAAAACGGAAACGACATTAATTTCTAATGTGAAAATTATCTTTCTTCAAAACAGAATAATTATATTTCCCTCAACAATCGCCTAAAGGTTTTCCTTTTATATTCAATAAGACGAGCAACAAACTGGAAATAATCACGGCAAAAATTTCATCTTCTGCGTGGACATTAACAATTTTGATGTTAGCATTAACTTCAGGTAGCATCTAACTCCAGACTGCATTAAAACATCAAAATAAAAAGCAACAATAAAAAACAAAACAAAACAAAACAAAACAAACAAAAAAAGAACAATAAAACAAAATAATGGGAAAACATTGATATCTAATCAAAACTTATCAAATAGTAAGTAACCATTAACAAAACAACATCTTATTAAAAGCTGTATGACTTTTGCTTACTTTTGCTTTCTGAGCTATATTCCTCCAGATTCAGACGGTGTGGGGCTTAAAATAGACAGGAATATTTGAAGTATCAAATACGGGACGCTGTCCGTGACCGGGCACATCTACCCATCTTATATGTCAGTCAGAACGGGGAGACCGATTCCAAACCAATAGCTAACTCGCCATTCGCCGCAATGTAATGTTTTGTTCCGTCTGGCGTCGGTTTGGAGTCGCTATTGCCAGTCTGACTGTGCTATTACTATATCACCGCTACGGCAAAGGTAGAGATGGATGTATTGACGTGCATACTAAGATCTGTATGGAGCTCTTAAAGACGTTTGATGGGATTGGCAAAAGTCAAGTGGAATTGACCCCGGTTGGTCGGCCATAGTCTTGCAATCTCCTCGCAGTATAATTCAAGACGGAATGCCATTTTCATGAAAAAAGTACAGTACAAAAGGTTTTTTTTTTTGCTAAAAATTTTATGTTATAATTAATAACATAAAAATAAATGTATGTCGTTCAATACATAGGGCTACTTTAGTTATGAGAATTTTCCCCTTCAATTTATTGCGATGGTGACAGGACGTCGTACGTGCAACATTCAACTCTCTACGACGGATTTCGACTATTTTAGGTCAAACGTTGTTTTCAGTTAAGACACGCACGTTGCAGGTACGACACATAGGAGGCTTTTACTATACCTTTAATTCCTACAGAAACGTACGAATCGCAGAAACTGGACAACGACGGCTACATGCAACGTGCATGCAATGCAAGTATACGTTGCACGAACGTGCCCTGTAGCCTACGACGTGACCATCGCATAAGTAAAATCCTCTTTGAGTTTATTGGTTGTTAGTCGACATAAGCCTTGAGATAGCAAACACTTTCACTTCTGAATCAAATAAGAAATTAGCTTTAAATTTCATAGTCACGACCGATCGTGTACTTCTTGCGTCTGATCTGCATCAAAGCCTTGTAACATAAAATATACGATGTACATTATTTTAAGATTGATATCAATCGTAAGTCGATGGTAAACCATGTACTGAGAGTTACAATCGATCGTAAGATTACGATCTCTTTACTGTTACAGAATTTGCAGAAAATCTGGGCATCGGACGCATGGACCACGGTGCACGTTTTTCACACACGCTATAGGGAAAGGTGGCCGTACTCTTAATAGCTTTAACGTTAACGACAAAGCAATAAGGGATCTCATGAGTTGATAGGCACCCGGTGCAATCTCCGGCCCATGTATTAAATAACAAAAAAATAAATAAATAAAAAAATAAAATATTAGAACAAAACAAAACACACAGTATAAGATTATATAATTCAAATAAAAGCACACCAAACATGAATAAAGAGAAATATAGTCTCTTGATAAATTCAGGATGATCAACATTGGTTCAACACAGCCCAGCATTGTACATTCGTACGGGTAAAGAGAGTACACACTTTCCACATTTTGCACAAATAAATAAAATAAGATAAGAAAAGGAGGGGAACCGCTCGTCTTTTACCTACTCTCTCTGCATCGGAAGTACACACAACGTCTACAAAAACGACTGCTTCAATGCAATGGCGGATATGTCGAAAGAAATTGAACATTGTTGACATATTGTGAAGCCGTCTCAAAATTTAGATTCGAAATGTAGAATGGGAAACACACGCAAACAACATGATACTCGGCAAGAATCAAATCTTAAGGAACGGTGAAAGAACGAAGAAGCATAAAGATCATTTTCCTTTTTTTGGGGGGGGGGGTCCATGCGTGTGTTTACGGAGGCAAAGGCATTCTTAGGTAAATTTAGAGGGGAAAGTTATACGTAACTTGTACAATGCCAGTAACTTATTGTAATTTGTGAAGTCTTTGTAGAGAATTCTAAATTATGTTCAATTCAGGTTCGTGATTTCCATATATGATAATGAATGATTTCTAATAAAATTAACATTGATCATGATATCGAAGAACAACGGGACAATAGAAAACACAAAAACAAACAAACACAGAACACAATAAAAGAAGAGTAGAAAACAAAACTGAACAAAAAACATTTTGAGAGAAAAGACTTGAGAAGAAGAATATACCTCTCTGATAGAAAAAAACAACGTACATGTAATATTTGCACTATCAAACGGTTATTGCAAGGTGATTCCCCATGATTCAATATATCGATCATTTTGAGTAATGTCAAACATATCTCTTGATTATGAATTTAGATGTGTACATGTATTCGTAAATAATTTCATCTATATATCTACAACCCTTGAGTGAACTTGACTCTACAAATACACTGAGTGAAATGGGTGTGATTAAATGCGCACCGACATGTCTGTCATAATTACATTCAGTTAGACACCATCCAATATTCTAAAGAAGCGACAAGAGTGGACATTCAGAAAATAATGAATTCACTTTCTGTTTGTTCTTTTTCATTCTGGCATATGGGATTTCCACAATATTAGAATTAAAAGTTATTCTGCGGAGTGACGGCATGTATACTTCATTATTGACTCCAGACAATTATTATTCTCTTATATTAAAGTCGATATAATAGTGCACCCGCAGCTCTTAAACATCATGAACATGCATGTTTTACGCATTATCGTTTTTTTTTTTAATTGTAGCTGACATGTTTTCTGACAAATGCGAAGAAGGATATACTAAAACCATATTACCTGCTCTTCAGTAAATGTATCCCTGAGTGGTACGCCGTGATACTGAATAATGCATAACACTACCCTTGACAATGCTTGGGGTAGTTTTATAGAGTACTAGTAACTTCATAAGCGATCGATACAAACTTAATCGACTATGTATATTTTAAGCAACATAATCCAGATATGCCTAGCTCATCTGGAATAGCTCATCTGGAACAGTTTTAATTTTTCATCAAAATGTTAGGGAAAGGAGTATTTATTGTGACCAAATACCCGATCAAATGGTAAAAATTTCTGAATTCACACCGGTCTGCATCTCTTATTAAATTTTATGATTTATGTTATGCTATAATATGTCTCCGAGAGCTGGACATAAAACCAATTCCATGGACAGGAGAATATAAGCTGCGGAAATTCATGTGATTTGTTCAAACGAATGCTGAGGATATATAAGACTTCAATAGTAACCAAGAGGGCATATGTCGAAATATCGCTTGTAAATAAATATCATAAGGGAAATGCAACTTCAATTTGTAGGACACATGAGAAAAAAGGCATAATACTGGCAGCATAAATTGAAGGGAGGAGAAGCAGAAGGAACGTAGCGTATCAAATACATTGATACGTCCATAAAAATGACTGGTAACAGAAGTATCAGACGATTCATTTCGTCCCGGGTTCATTTCCCGGACAAGCCCCCATTTTATGCATTTAGCTACAACTTGAGATCTAAATACAAAAAGAAATAATAGAAAACTAACAAAGATTACCTGAGAAATCGTCATAAAATTTAATCAAGTAAACACAACCATCAAAGGCCCTCTGCCAATATGTATATTCATATCGATACATTAAATATTCATAACACCACCACCACTAGATATAATGGTATAAGATGAAGAGCCTTGGTAGCCAACGTCTTAAACTGAAAAGCAAGGAAGGAACGTAAAAGGAAGGTGGTAAGACACATTTATCTATCTACACCTTCTAAAAAGCCTTGCAAATGTTTGTCCTCCCCCAATATCTACTCCTCTATAGTTATTTTAAAGGAAACGAATCCTGATTAGACATCTAATGGTTACCCTACATAAAACAGCACACGCACAGATATCCATCAAGTACCACTAAAAGAAAGGAAACAGAATCCAGTTCGTATCTATTTATGCAGCTGGCATAGAATCTCGGGTGGACTCTTCGGTAAACAAAGTATGTATTTTTGAGCTGCTCTTTCCAGTTTGATTTTTTATTCTTAGGCAACGTGACTATTAAAATTCTCAATCTTCCACCCTTCTTATGAAACTCTCTCCCCCTCTCTCTCAACCCACTTCGTAACGGTAGTCGTAGCCTTTCCTTATGTCTCTATCTCTATCTTTATCTTTCTGTTTTTCTTTCTTTCTCTCCTTCTTTCGTCGTCGTAATATAGGAAATTTTTGTCCCCGTTTCTCCCTGCTTCTCACCATCTCCGTTTATATTCCCAAGACTCCTTCCACTTTTCCGTCTCTATCTTTCTTTGTTTTATTTTTCCGTCTCCTAATTCTTGCCCTCTGTTTATTTTTGGCTATTCCCTCCCTTCTGTCATTATACACACACACACACACACACACACACACACACACACACACACACACACACACACACATATATATATATATATATATCCTCTTCACTCCCTCCATTTCATATCTCACTGTAGACAAATATATTCTCTCCTCTCCCTTATCTTCTTTTAATTATCATCGTCTATCCCTCTTCTCGTTAATTTCTCTCTTTCTCCCCTATTCGTGTAGTTGCCCCCAACTCTATTATCATCCCCTCTATTTCTCCGCCATTTCTACGTTTTCCTCCATTTTTCTTTCTCCACCCCGTATCTATCAACCCCTCCCCTTCTCCCTCTTTATAACCCTCTCACTCTCTCTCTCTCTCTCCCTAGCTCTTTCTTTCCATGTCTCTCCTTTCCACGTACTTCACTTTGGATGACCACACACTGAAGACGTCGTGAATAAATCTAAAGTTTAGTGAAACAAAAGGCTATTCGCCATTTCGGTAAAATAAACCATTGTACTGCACATTACATAAGTACAAACTGCAGATATCCATACGCCTTTTGGGGGTGGTACTCAATTATAGAACTTGTGCATCATTAAAGCATTATCACTATAAGGATAATGGTGTTGTAGTCATTATTATTTTGATACCAAAATCTCTTTTTGGTCAAAATTGCAGATAACCCTTTGTGGCACTAAACCCACGATTTTTAGTAGTGGGGCCTGTGCACTCATGGCCGATATCATAGTACTTCCCAAACTACCTGTAAACAGGAATTCGTTTGAATAGTATAGTAGACACCAGAGAGCAAAGATTAAACGCCGATGTCTTACCAAACCATTTGTAAATACATTTAGTTCGCTTACATTGTGGTGTACAGCAGAGTGCAAAGATTAAAAACACTGAAGCAACGTTTTCAAGTAAGAAAAAAAGTTTAAATTCTCACAGTTCCAGTTTCCAGTTTCTAAAACATATTTAACGAACAAAAACTAGAAAATTGAAAAATCAAGAGCAAAACCACACCCTCCAAAAATAATAACAATTCTAGGAAGAAAAGAAACGCTGTCGCTACTAAAATATGAGGAGGCAGTACCTCGATATCACAAAGGTTTAAATATTTCCGAGAATACAACACCTTTACCCTCCCCTCACGTAAATCATGTGGACTGTAAACATTACAGTGTGTGTAAAAAATAAAATAAAAAATGGTACAGTCGGGGAAAAAATAATTTAGGTGGAAAATCTTTTTAAATAATGAGTGTATGTAGTACCAAATTAAAGCCAAAAGATTTTCCCTTTTCATGCGCTTTGTTTTGTATAATTTGTCTTCGTAAAACAAAAGTTATGAAAAATTTTGTGCGACGAGGAACAAATCGAAATTATGCACTCCTTTTGTTCTGTAGCGCTGAAATCATGGCCATTATGCGAAAACTACACAAAGGCATGGGACGGCGTGCGAAAAATGGATTTTCTGGATTGCAGAAAACTAATCATATCTCAAAGATTACAGCACCAAATGTCATTTTAAAAAATTGCAGAAGAAAGCTTGATTTTCCTGCGTTATGAAAATACCAAACAATATCAGGTTGTGATTAATCTTCATACTATCAAAAAACGTTTTCCACTTGTACCACTTTATTTGACACAGACTGTATATTATGAAATTCTCGTTTATGATTTACAAATCACGACCGAACACGACCGAACTATACACAAAAAAAGATCATGATTATACATCATCAGACTAAAATTATAATTAGATTAAAGAAGAAACTATAAAACTAAAACAGAATGAATTAGCAATTGTGAATAATTATCCCCATTATACAAACCAGAGACAGGAGCCTGACACACTCCTGGAAGAGGTGCCTAAGGGCAATACTCATACAAGTGGACTTGAATGGGATTTCTCATCCCCAGTGACTATACCGTTTGATTTGCTATTGCGGTAGGCAACGACATCACGGCAACTGAAGTACTATCCGTGAATCGCTTAGTCCACGAATGGAGTACCTGGGTTTATTCGTAGAGGATTTAAGGCTGATTGCATTTGAGGCTGTTCAAGATTTGAGACGGTAATCCACATCATCCATCTCACAGGTCCATTGCAAGATACACTAGTTTCGTGAAATATAGTTACTACTACAGTCTGTGTCAAAAAAAAAAAATAAAAAAAATGGTACAGTCGGAAAACATTTTTTTTACAGTATGAATATAAATTAGAACTTGGTATTGTTTGGCATTTTCATAAAGCAGGATGATCGGACTTTCTTCTGCAATTTTTTTCATCACATTTGGTGCTGTACTTTTTGAGATATGACCAGTTTTCTACAGTCATGAAAAATCAATTTTTGCACGACGTCCATGATTTTGTGTAGGTTTCGCATAATGGAACAATATACGTGCGTATAATTTCGATTTGTTCCTCATGACACAAAATTTAGCATAACTTTTGTTTAACGAAAGCAAATTATACGGAACAAAGTACATCAGCAAGGAAAATTCTCTGGCTTTCAATAATTTGGTACCACATACACACATTATTTGAAAAGATTTCACACCTAGATTATTTTTCCCCGACTGTACCATTTTATTTGACACAGACTGTATACCACGATGAAATAGTTTCTACTATAGCACACCGTTTCCATAAAAACAAATTCGACCTTTCTACTAACCTACTTTATCTTAAATGAGTGTTTCTGCACCCGTATAGAATCTATGTATAATTTTTGTCTTCTAAGATTAAAATTTAAAACCGATACAATTGAAAAATTATGTTATAAAGGTGTTATTAATAGTAGGTATGACGTCATGAGATTAAATGACTACTTTCATATCTTCATTAGATTATATATGGGCGAAATATAACATTTGAGAAAAAAATGAAAAGCAAAAGTTATATAATTCATTTATTTCACCAAAAGAATGAATAAAAAAATTGAAAATTGTCCTTCCATCAACAAACACTTGTACATTATGAAAAAGCAGCCAACGGCGACTGCGTTAAAAATACTCACATCGCGAGAAAACAAAAGATGAAAATGATAATGAAAAAATTAGGTTAAAAATACGATGCGACTTCTAAGCGAGCTATACCGACGGCCCTCGATGTTTATGAAACATATTTATTGGAAACGTACAATATATAGGTCTATACGTTCCCTTATCTTGATATCAATAAGGGTAAATTACAAAACGACCAAACTGAGAACGGAGAAATAAAGATTGTTATCTTGCCCACATGTTGTTATTTTTCAAAACCTCTGGCTATAGCGGGAATTTCCTTTCAAATAGATGAGGTCCACATAATGTTGATTTGTTGTTTAGAATGACCACTGCTTTGAGAAGAGGTTGTAAGCGGTCGGCCTTCCTTGATCAAAGCAACAACGAATTCATTTTCAATCAAAGGAAAACGACATGCATCTCAAATACTTTATTCAATTTCAATCCCTACATGACTGGATTACGATTTATTTTGAAGTCGTTTATAATCTGCCCCGGCCCCGCCTAGCCAGTAAAAATTGATCATTGAGCTACTTGACCGACGGTTTAGCAATCAGACATTTTTATTGCCATTTTTGTTCCGTACATGTTCTGTAAGGCCCCCTTTTGGAATCAACCGGTAGGTTTTGATATTGCTGATGGATTGGGGGATGACGTAGAAATACTCATTGTTGCAAAATTGAATCACGGTGTAATTTTGAACGGTTCTAACAGCCAAAATTGAAGGAGGAGAAGCAGAATAGGCTAAGGGCTGTTCATACGGCGTTTAATTTCCAATCATTTTCAAAGTAAAAAGGAAAATAATCATAAACTGACAGGAATAGCTCAATCAATTATTGCTAATAGGACGGACCTTGACCTTACATTATATATACTTGTTTGACCGTGTAAAAGCACTTGTGATTGCATCTCAAGATCCCTCATCTTCAATCCCATTATCGGCAGTTTCCCATTAGATATGCTTCCCGATTTACTGGTGTTAGGGGGTCACCAGTGATGTGGGAAAGTGGTGAAGTAGTAGGGGAGATATAGATGGAGAGAGAGAGAGAGGGAGAGAGAGAAAGAAAGATAAGGAGAGAAGGAGAGAGAGAGGAGACAGAGAGATGTGGAGATAAAGAAAATAAGGTAGAACTTGAGAGAATTTGATGACATATAGAGAAGTGGAATGAATAGCAGAAGGATAGAGTGATTTTATTTTTTTAACAGAGAAAGGCCGAAGAGGAAGAGATAGAGAGAGAAATATATATATATATATATATATATATATATATATATATATATATATAGAGAGAGAGAGAGAGAGAGAGAGAGAGAGAGAGAGAGAGAGGGGGGGAGGGGGAGCACTCACATACATATATCAAGAGACAGAGAAAGAAAGAAAGAAGAAGAAGAAGAATAAAAGATAGAGAGAGAGAGAGAGAGAGAGAGAGAGAGAGAGATAGCGACAGTGGGTATGGGGATATGCAAGGTGAGAGAAAATCGCAAAAACAATGTCTTACAATACAGCTAGACCTTATACAATGTGACATAGAAGAAGCAGTAAACATATCGAGAACAATACCTGGATGCTTGCAAGAACCTAACTTCCCATCAAGCTCAAGACACAAAACATTGAACAACATGACAAAGAAAATAGAGTGATAACAATTCTTTTGACATTAACATTCATTGTATAAAAATACCGTAGATCCATTCATCCCTTTAAGATAAATCATTTCAATATTAATTCAATATGAAAAAAGATCGAGTGCCATATACAGTTTTAACCTTGTACACAAAAAAGAGGCAAAATCATGTCATCCAAAAACGCTGAAACATTTACCGCAGAAAAAGGGAAGTCTCAGAAAACTCTGTATATAGGTAACGGCGACTAGCGGGGTATCTGATGTTCGCAATGTGAAGTAATGACGTCAAATTGTGCTATTAGTATTATGTGTAGGTCAAGAATGTTTTGACTGACATTAAATATATTATGTCGAGGCACCTCTTGACAATTCGAACCAAATTCTAAACGGAACCCTTTACCTACCCTTGAAATTTTGTAGTGTGGAAAATTGTAATACAAAACAATGCTCGAGTATTGCAACAAAAACGCACAGTAAAGGTGTACATGTATTTCAGAATATATCAATCAAACTTTGAATAAAAGAAATGTATTATCTAACCCTTCATTATGCCTTATGTAAGAACCATGAAACGCCATCGCCTTATTGATAATGCATCAATTCTGAGAAGAGTTGATCATTAGATGATTTTGATAAGAAAATAATGGGTAACAGGTAGAAATGTAGAGTTATTCTTCTTCGTTCATAAGGCCCTTCCCATATCATTACGCGATCCATTTGTTCAAAGAAAGTTTTATACAAGAGATGAAACTGATCACAAGATAAAGTAGTACGTTGACAGCCAGATGGGCGTTAATTTTTTCAATGTTATACGAAGCTAGCGCCATCTTGCCCTTAGCAGACGACAGCGCCTTTACTTGGCGCCGATCACATCTTGCTTTTAAAAAGGCATAATGCGCGCTACACAAGGTGGAGGGAAGATATGATATCTATCTCTGTATTCCATGTATTCAGGGATGTTGCTTATTCTCTGGGCGTACGGTCCCTGGGGGGATTTGCTCCAGCCAGTTGATGACGTAGGCGGTTCAATCAAAGAGAGACGAAATGTCAATCACTTTTATACACTGGGAAGTTGTATTGTAATGATGTGAAAAGCAAAGGGGAATTAAGTGGCTATATTACTTCGAACATGTCGAAGGACGAAAATTTGTTCTGCTTTTTCGTTTGATATCGATCTCACATGTTCTATGAATGTGAATGGAGAAGAATGACGGCTTAATGCCTACTGGATTCTATATGTTTTATACATTGGTTTGTTAATATTATACCTGTATATAGGATAACGGTTTTTCCCAACATGACCCTTTTACGGATGAAAAGGATAATAAAATTAATCAATGGACATTTGAAAAACGCGTTACAGTTAGATACTTTGTCAGCTTAAACAAGGACAATAACTAGGTTGCATTGAACATTCGACTTTTAAGGGTGGTATCTCACTTCGCGGAAACAAAATTGAGACAGATTTGCCAGCATGGCATTGTATTAGATCTGTCTCCTCTTTTTCCTCGACGAAAAATTTTGTGCCGAGTACAAAAGGTTACGTGGCACAAAAGACGGATTAGCCAGCATGGCATTGTATTAGATATGTCTCCTGTGGCACAAAAAATCAGTCGTGGAGACAAAGGAGACAGATCTAGTGCAATGCCATGCTGGCAAATCTGTCTGAATTTTGTTTCCGCGAAGTGAGATACCACCCTTCCTGACATAAGGAAATAATAATGGGCTTTACCGTGAATACAATGTAATTCCCCAGTGAAGACATCCTCGGTATTGGACAGTTGGAATGCTACACGCTCTTATCAAGATTATCATTATAGGTAAGAAGAAAGAAGTGTGGTATGTATGTCCCACTAGGGATTGCCAAACGATGATCTATACGGTTGGAGGATGTTAGGTCAAAGGCATTATCAAGGAAAGGCATATCGCGTCCATTTTATTTCTGTTCCATGCTGATATCAGAACTAAATTATTACCACAATCCTAGTTTTAGATATAGCATGATTATATTCATACTAAAAATGAAAGAAACGTAAGTCAATCTACGTGTCAATCTAAGTGTCAACCTACGTCTCAAAAGAAAAAGGTGTAATGATTGCTTCTTCGCTTTATGTGACCATGTAGGGTGACACTTAAATAAGTACGAGAATACATAACTAATGGGGGCATGTATACAACTATTTTTAACGATATATTTCCCTCATAGATTTATTTGTGTCTTTTTTTTTTAATTGTTACAATCAATATTTACACACACCAAAAAAAAAAAAATTACGTTTAAGTGCTAATTTTTTAATCAAAATTTTATACGAAATAAATGTAAATTGAATTTATTCATTTTACATCATCGAGCAACTTATTTTGTCAGCACTGAAGACGGGCTCCAAATATACTTTCATGACATCAAGTTCACTTTTCAAACGCATAATAGCTTATATAATTCGTCCAAGACAATTGGTAATACGTCAAAAGTATCCATTATTATTATTGTTATTTTATTTGGCAGAAAGAGATACACAATGTACAATATAAAATAAAATCAATTGCATAGAAAAACATATCGTTACAGAACACAAAATATTAAGACACTGGATTCACCTGGCTGGACTGCCAAGCATTGGGCAAAGTTAACAATATAACTATAGTCCGCGGACCGTCCTAACCTATACTCCAGCCAGGTGAATCCAGTGTTGCGATTTGTGTGAACAATCATAATCTAACATTCAGAGCTTAAAATCTTTAAAAATTCAGTTTTAAATGGTACAAATTGTGTTTAAAAAAAATGGCATACAATATCTCACAGTTGTCGAGTCACATTCAAGTACCATTCAAAATGTGAACTGGATATAATCAGAAATAAGAAATTCATTACTGATGAAATCAAGAAAAGGAAACGTTCGGCAATTTCCAAAAATCACACACGTTATACATACCACCACATATCACGGATAGTTAACATCCATCCTCTGATCACCAACACGGGCAAGTAACTCACAAATGTAAAATATTTCTATTTTTCTTTGCAAACTTCAGCTCTTTCCCCGGATATCATTTTCTTGTAGCGTCCATTGGACTTATTCACGGTACTCCATAGGTTCAAGGGAAAGAAGATAAATTAATATATTAAATAATCTATATCTGCATAATAATTATGATTTAAGTTTAGGTTTATTATTCCTGTTTTCAACACAAGAACAGATCAAAGCTTGAAGAGGCTGGGTTTTCATTCGAAAATAAATTTGAATTAACAAGGTTAGTTCCATTTTTAAATGACAAATGCAGATAATCGTCACCTCCGTGTTTTACCATTTCAGTGGTTTTTTTTCTTTCATTCTGGACAAAATGTGAACCATCCGCACTCATCAATTCAGACACATATTTAATAAGGCACATGGGCTGAATGCCGAGATGGTTTTCTCTTGAGCTCATTTGTATTGCTTTTCGAGAAGCCGAGATTTTTCCATTTTAATTCAAATACATGACGCATACTTCTGCACGAAAATACAAGTTAAAATTCCTTGTATTAGGTTTGTGTTTGTGTGTGTGTGTTTGTGTATGTTGTAAACAAGTGAAATGATGCACAAAACGCCCTTTTTTATGATATGCACTGATTGTAAAACAACCCATCACTTAGAAACAATTGAATAAAATTCATCCAGATATGTTACTCTCCTTCCAAGTGTGGTGTCGTCATAGCAAAGACATAATATTATTTTCCCTTACAGTTTTTATGTTGGTTTTTAGAGATGGAAATGTTTTCCGCTATGATTTCCCTTGTGTACACGAGTGAATGAACCTGAAACAATAATTTACGATAATTTCTTTACCTTATAAACTTGGTAAATGGCGATAATTTTTTATTTTTATTATTATTTCTTTTTTCATTATGAAATTTATAATACAATCATTTTTTATTCAGTTATTATTTTGTAAAACCACTTTTTTCAAACAGGGAGATGGTTGGGGAAAATAGTCAAAGTAAACGCGTTGCAGCTCTCTCTCTCTCTCTCTTTCATGTTATCGATCACATAATTTGAAAATAAAGAGAATACCTCAAATCAAATTTTTGTATTGCATTGGAAATGCTGAATGAAATAACGTCAATATTGCTATAGCAACACATTTCTACTAAGACAAGGTGGGGAAATTGGCAATAGAATGCAGTAGCTGAAAAGGCTTTCTCATTCTTGCTTAATGAAATCACCCTCATAGTCAAAAGGTGAACCATCTAAAAATATTACCTATAATGTTGTCAGCCTCAGAGGCTGTCACATACAATATGTCGCAATGAAATTTCGGTGTATCTCACAAAAAATATTGCTTGCACAATCGGAAAAACAAGTCATGTAGTATTTGCTGACCGACTGGTTTATGTTACATGCTATCTGAATTATCTCGTTTGGCTCGATTTTTTTTGGGAAAAAGTCGAGGCCTTAATGGAATTCCGTACTGGATATTAAAGGCATTGTTTTATTTCGGATTTTTTTAAAAATCAATCTTCCAGCTTATGTTGTTATCATTACTTACAAACCTGTAGGTCAAACACGACCAGTCGTTTAATTGCCGAGAAATTGATGACTGACTATGAACATTTCAAATGCGTACCAAGTAACACTGAAAATAACACAGAAAAATAATTTTGTATTTCCGGTTACTTACACTTTTTGTAATTTTCAAGGTTTCACCTTGACACATATTATTACATGCACTTACAGCATGTAGGATACCACAGTTAAAGGGGAAGTTCACCCTGGAATTTTATTAGTTTTAAAAAATGCAGAAAAATAATAGAAAATCATGAGTGGAAATTTGAAGAAAATCGACCAAAAAATAGCGAAGTTATGAATATCTAAAGTTTTGTGTCTGTGACGTCACGGGCGAGCAGCTCTCCCATGTGTTGTGTATGTAAATTCAATAAATTTGTCTCTTTTCATGGTTCTTGATAAAGGAATGAGTCGATTTGATAGAGGCATGTATATGAACATATGTTTGATGGTATATCGACCGCACAGGTAACATAATTATTTTTCTTCTGAAAAAATTACATTTTATGGAATTTACACTACATAACCAGATAACACATAGGAGAACTGCTCGCATGTGACGTCACAGAATAAAAACTTTGAATATTCATAACTTCATTATTTTGGGGTCGATTTTCTCCAAACCTTCACTCAAATTTTTATTTTATTTTTCTGCACGTTTTAAAACCAATTGAAACCCAGGGTGAACTTTCCCTTTAAGATTCGCGCAAGCCTCCACAAATTTACACATTCCCTTAAAAAAAAATTGTTTTAAAGAAAGAAAGAAAAAACATGGATTCGTACATCTGAAGTACCCCCTGGATCCACCACAGATATTATCAGAATATTTTCTTCGCGTTTACTAAACCTCACTTACGATGTTACCCGCAATGAATAATGCCAATAGAGTATTAAAATACTATCAATCAATAACGACATCGTGTTAAGATAGCTTCCTACATGTAAGTCACGTTCCTCAATCTAGTGGTTTTCGCTTTCGTTTTCTTTTCGGCGAAAGAGGGAAGATGGTCACAAAATACCAGAGACATGGACCATCGGGCAAATCCTACTCCTTTTTCTCATGCACTCTATCATGGATGTCCTTTCGGCCCCTGTTTCTTTATCCGTCTATTTTCCTTTCATGTCAATGTCTCTTTTTCTTTCTCTCACCATTTCATCTACATTCTTCTCTTTCTCTCTCTCTCTCTTATTATTTACATATCTTCTTTTAGCTCCTCCCTATACAGCCCTCTCAAGTGTCTCAACTATCATCTTCCTCCCAAATGCCCCCTCTCTCGTTTTTCCTCTCTCTATTTACGTCTTGCTCCCTCTCACCTAATCTTTCTATCACACCTCCCCCTCCCCCCTCCCTCTCTCGCTCTTTCTCATTCACTCCCTGATCTGTCCTCTATTTAACACATATTCATTATACGTCTTGAGCATAGTATCACGCCATCCTCCTTTCCAAGTTGTGCCCGAGTTACACCTATGAACCCGACTCCAAACCGACCACTAGCTTGCCATTCATGGTACGTCCTGGCCTACGATCATCTGCTACTGGCATCAATCTTCAAGTTCCTATCACACACCTAAGAGGATATGGAGATCGTGCCTTTTCATCCATTGCTCCACGCCTTTGGAACTCCCTCCCTTCTTCGCTTCGAGAAATTGATAGCATCGAACACTTCAAATCATGCCTCAAAACTCACTTATTTCGACAGATGTGTAGTAATTAACTTAATTTGGATGAGCCTGCGCCTTTGAATGTTCTCAACAAAAATATGGCGCAATATAAATGCTGTGGATCATCATCATCTTAATGTAATTTCTTAGTCGGTCGATCTGGTGTCGGTTTGGAGTCGGTCTCACCGGTGTGACTACGGTAATATGCCCTAGTCACACCTGTAAAACCAACTCCAGACCGACCCCAGACCGACGAAAAAAAAATACATTACCGTAAATGGCAAGTTAGCGGTCGATGGGGTCGATACGGCGCGGTGTGACTGAGGTTTTATCAAGCTGTTACATGAATGTGATCTAATGTGACGTCAATCACACACAATTACGGATGTAGAAACAGGTTAACAGCATAGGTAGTTAATATTTTTATTAAAGCTCTGCCCATAATAGTGCTTTGTTGGAAAGAGTATAATTAAACACGAAGGTAGGTCAACGACGATTGATTTAAGTCATCAACTTTGGTTTAATTAAGTTAAATTCATGATATCAAAGAAAACTGTTTAGAAAAATGGAGATATTTGTGAATTTCCATAATTATCATCAAGAGTTTCAAAAAAATTGACGTAATTTAATATGTTCGCGAAAACGCCTCTCATCCAACGAATCTTGTTGGTATGGATAAGATGTTTTTCCTGTCATATAATGTCCACAACACTGTAAGAAAATTTCTCCTTAGATTAATGCAGCAGGGTCTCGAGAACACCTGTAACCTTACAGCACAATTGTTAACACAGTTAACACAGTTTACAGTAAAATTACAGAAAATTGGCATATGGGGTATCAATGGTAACTTACAAATTTCCCGTAATAAAACTTTTTGTTTACCTTTTTAAAAATAGACCTGTTCTGTTAAATTGCAATTTTTTGTTCCTGTTATAACAATTTACAGATTGATTCTGTAGTATTTTTTCCTGTAATTTGTTTTAACAGTGTACCTCAGCAAACCTGCAATTAGGTCATTAAGGTCCCCTCACTTTAGTGATTCCTTAAAAAAGACTTTGATTTTACAATTACCCTGAATTTCAAGTCAAATAAGGACATGTCAAAACTTTAAAATGAACTCATTTGAGGAAGTCGGGTTATCCCACTAGCAGAACTGAGGTTACATGCCAGATTTGCAAAGGTTAATACGATTGCACCGAGAACATAGAATGCATACTTTGAAATTAGAACATGGAAAGTCTAAATGTCAGTTGTAATGAGGTCTGTTTTCATGGTTGGTACGGCTGAGCAATTAGGCTAGTTTACACCATCAATGAACCCCCTGATTGAGTCATTATGGCAGTCTCGTTTGCCCTTTAGGCCGATCAGTCCCGTATCTAGCCACTCATGTAATGCCATACACTTGTGGTCTTTGTTAACCCTTTATTTTCTTCATTTTGTCAGATTCAATAATTCGACATGTGTTTTTTCGCTGTCTCCCTGTTTACCCTCCTCTCTCTCTCTATCGGCCCTGGGAGTCTTTCAACCAGTATCCTTTTATTTACCCCCCTGTATTACCCCTGATTCTATTTACCCTCTTTCCCGAGTCTAATTTCCTCCTACTGTATATTTCCCAAATGGTATTGTAGCCTCCGTGTTTTTCTTTTCCGTGAAAAAGATGTTACCTTTGATAAATGAGACGGGGGTTCCCGATCATTAAACATAGCTAATATGACCGGAATAATGACTGTCAGTCAAATCGCTGAACCATCTGACATTAAAAAATGCCGTTATGACTTTGAAAATATGATCACAACGTAGAGAGAGAGAGAGACGGGGGGGGGGGGGGGGAGAAAGAAAAAAAAAGAAAATAAAGAGAAGGGAGAGACAGAGACAGAGAGGGAGAACAAAAAAACAAGAGAGAGAGAGAGAAGGAGAGAGAAAGAGAAAGAGAGATAGGGAGGGAGAGAGAGAGAGAGAGAGAGAGATAACATGACAAATAATTTTATTTTCAATTTGGTTCTTTTTAAAATTTGTGACATACATAGTGATAGCCACCATTTCTTCAATGTTTTTGTCAAAAATAGAAAACGAAGTAGATGATGAAGAATATGACCTATCTGACAGGAATCAAGTAGAAAAGTAGTCTGTGAACGGCAATGAGGCTCGAAAAATAAACCATAAAGTGCAGCTAGAAATGAAAACTAGAAGACGAATTAAAACGAGAGAGGAGGGATGGCGTCCGTGAAATAGAAAATACCAAAAGAGAAAACAAATATAATGAATCCAGCCCATACTTGAAGTAGACACAGAGATGATGACTGCTTTGAGAAACATTAGCCAGGCGTGGAATCCGATCATACACACCAACGAAAACACAAGATTATTCCCCCATGACAGAATCTACCCCAATCCAGCCTCCGATATCGGCACAATCTTAAATTGGCATAACCATGGTTTGGGCGCCAAAATATCGTGGACGAATTTAGGTGATCTTGTCGCAACGTTTACGGGTCAATATACAATTAAAACAGTGATTCATGCAGACTACTTTTGTAGCTCTTTAAAAACGTATAATTTTATTAAATTAAACTGATATTGCTGAAGTTATATGGTTAGCTGATGACAATCTCGATATCCTTTATTATTCAAGATTTTATTGTGGTCATAGATATTTTTTCTCACGGCTCTAAAATTTTGAGCTCTGCAATGAAATGAAATACGTTTATTTATAGCCATCATAAAATAAGGTCAAGAAAACCAAAAATTGTAGGATGAAATGTAGGGAGTACATTTTCATTCCAAACGATTTTCTTCAAATTATTGTCCTACAATATATCATCCTGATGCTGATAATTTCAGAAAACACATCAGTTAAAAAAAACAAAAACAAATACCATCGGACTCTAAATAAATACTTATTCATTTGATTACAATTATATTCATATCATTATACTTAATTCAATATTTTGTCAAATGTTTTTACTTTGTGCAGTATCATTTTAATTTCAACTATAAACGGGATTCAAGGATGTAGCCAATAGCGAGTGTGAATGAATGTCATGTGTCCATCTTTTGATTTTATACAGCTCTCCAGTAGTGCATTTTAAGTGCAGCACTTGCATTTAGTGAGCAACACTGTGCATTTTGGCTGCATAACTGTACCTCTGGTGCATAAAAACCGAGACAGCATGAAATCTTGGGTGTTCACAACATTATGCAAAAACAATCGACACAACCGCCTCGTGTTTGTCGATGCGCTGCATCGCCACTAACACACTCAAAATTGTGCATTATTTGTATACTATAAACATGAATGGACCCTCAAAAGATTTATTTGAGAATTGACATATTTACATAGGGATCATTTAATTAATTCAATTTGGTTGAATAAGATGAAGAAAAAAAAAGTTGTATATAGCCAGACTAGCGATTCCGAGACACAAAGAGAAAGAGAGAGAGAGATGAAGATGAAGATTTTTTTTTCGGGGGGGGGGGTGAGCTGCGTATGTTCATCGTACACCTGATCCTTCTCATCTTAACCTGATACCAGTATCACGTATCACTAACCTCTCTCTCCTTAGAAAAAGTTAATCATGTGAAAGGAAGTGGAATCGATAGGCCTTTATCTGAGGGAGTAATACCCGAACATGAAATGATTCACAGACACTAAATCAAGCATATGGGACCGAAATGAAACGAAAGTAATCCGAAGATCGATTCGCGCCAGTTTATAGAAAGAACTATCCATTCTATCCTTTTTTGCCCTTTTTTTCTGAAGGGGACATAACTCAAGCGTGGATATGATTACAAATTTTAATGAAACGAAATATGAAAGTGCCTACCGAATTTATTGAGTCAAATTTCTAAGCAAATTTCACGCTCGATTGACTCTATTCTTTCCAACCCCGTTTGCATGCTCTCATGATTAATAAGTTCGATTAGATCAGGGAGCGGGAGTTGAATATTATACATTATTGTATATACCATATGAACTGATCGATACAGGGTGTATCATAAAATGAGTCAGGCAACCTTGGTGTCACAGTACCGCAGTTCGCAGTATTTGTATGTAAGAGTGTAGACCAAGCAAGCATTACACAAATAATAATAATAATAATAATAATAATAAAAAAAATAAAAATTAAATATCTCCCTCTACGTCACAGACTCCAGGATCGTACACCTTTAATCATTTTGTATTATTTAATTCGAAATCTTCAACCTTTTTTGTTTTGTTTAATATAATGTGGAAGACAATGAATATAAGAATACATACATTGAATATTGCTAACTGTAAGAAACAGGAGTATATTCAGCACCTTATTAGGGTGCCTATAAAAGTAATAAGGGGTACAAATCGAGCATCCATTCTTTGGACCCTTTATTCCTAGAGAGAAGACGAAAACTGTTCAGGGGGGCATTTCATCAAAGGACTTGTCGGACATTTTATCCGACAAATTTGCTCTCAGCCAATCAGATCCAAGCATTTCAGTAGCTTATAACAGTTTGTGGGATAAAACGTCCGACAAGTTCTTCATGAAACGCCCCCAGGACTTGTATAATTATGTTGTAAAAAAGAAAAAAAAAAAGAAAAGAAGAAAACGTAGCTGTGATAGCTATAGCCCACAGCGTAGAAACTTAAACCTGATTGTTAAATCTGTTTTCACCCTTTAATAAACGAACGGGGCGTCTACGGTATACGGATTGGGTTTCATGCCCTTAACGAAAGCGTGACAAATTATTGATGGTTGCAATTTTTGAAAACGTGTTTTGGCGATGAATTTTATTTTTTACTATTATTTTGGAGATGAAATCTAGGTTGCCTTTTGCTCTTCAAAACATTGAAGCAGCAGAGATCACCATAAAACGGAAATTGTTGCTTGAATTTGAATGAATCGACAAACTTTGGTTAAATCCGTTTGGGATAAGAATATCCTCTTTCATTTAACTCAGCTGGTCTCTTGTGAATATTATGAGTTAAAAGAATGATCTTAAAATCCATGTCTTGATTAATAACTGAATCATTTCGCTTGTATGTAGCTCCTATTTATAAACAAAGACATATTGGAGAACTTATAAATTTTGGCTTTATTTTTTAGATAAAGTGTTTTTTAAATAACAATCATGAGCCATACAGATGAAAAAAAAATCAAAACCATTATTTTGATTTCAGTTATTAAACAAAATAGTGGGAAACACCTCTACAAACAAATGGCGTATAGCCAGTCCCAGTATTAATAAATTGGAAAGTTGGAAAGACGAAGAAGAAGAAAGAAAACATTAAAAAAAAAAACACAGAAGTGTTACTCATTGTCACGTTTCTCAAATCCAGAAGATGAAAGTAAAATTTCTTTACTTTGAAAGGTTTGACTCTATAAAACTCTCGCTAGAAGTTTAAGGGAAGGATTTAATTTGGAGTATTTGAAGATGACGACATGATGGGGTGCTAAATATTGATTGAGAGAGGGGAAAGGAAGAAGGAAGAGGAGAAGAAAGAAAGAGAGAAAAAAATATAAATAGCTATACATATAGAGAGGTGGAGAAAGAGAGAGATCAAAAAGTTTAATCAACACATTATTTTGTGCTGTATATAGCCTCCTCCAGAATCTAAATTGCATAAGATTTTTAGACATTATCCTATGTCAGTATAATACGTGAGAAAACATAAGTCAGTAATTTATATAATACTAGTATACGGTATCATTATTTGACTTTAAAACCAAATTGATGACCATCATCAATAAATAAGTATATTTATCATGCACCGTCGGAGATTCAATGCTTAAGGGGAAGTCTCTGAAAATAACCAAGTAGATTTGTCACTTTTGATGATCAAAAATAACTTTGCCTCTTCTTTGCAACGCACCCATCATTCAATGTGTAATCATCGGAAGTTACACCGATCAAATTCTTCCCAATGCATGCGCTGGAAATACCCAAATCGATTTATGATGATAAATCGCTGCAATATTGTCATAATTATATAAAGCGAACTTATAATATAAAAACAATCCGCAATAAGAAATATCGATTTTCCCACTGTACGTACACTGATATCTCCCTACTAAACGTAATTATTTTTAATGTTGATTAAGTATGTCAATTTTCTGTAATATTGGTTACTTTATTACTTTGTATATTGCGCGGACTCGATAAAAAAAGTCTATTTGACTGATTGTGACCTTTTTTTAAAACTGTAAATATGTTATAAATACAATACTCTTACATAAACTCTTTTTCGTCGTTCAGATAAATTTGATTAAAAAAGATGACGGAACAATACGCAAAACAAAAAAACAAACAAAAAAGAAGAAGAAGAAAGAATCGATTTCCTCCTTGTATGTATACCGATTACTCCTAACTTGCTGCTGAAATATTATACCATATTAAATATTTAATACAGCCACAGAGATTCAATTTTCCAACATTGTTTTCTGCAGTATGTATATAAAGAAGCGCTTAGTTAACACGACCTTTTTTCCCCCAGTGCAGTTTTCTCAGAATTGTGAGGATTTAATCGTTCCAAATCGCGCGGGATTTTGGAGAGCATGTAAATTAGAATAGGAAATTGGACCAACTTGTGAAAATGTGAAAACCGGTACGAAAGGCGTGATTTTAGCTACGATAAAACACATCTTGCTGTCACACCATTGTTCTCAGAATACTTAATAGATCGTGCTTGTCCTTATGTCACCCTTCTTTTGGACAAGGGTACTATTAGGAATAATTTGTCATCGAGAAAATAAAGGTTTTAATGTTGTTTAAAATATTATTATGGTCTAAACTGAGGGGGTAGGGGTGAATATGGTAGTAAGCATCTCTGTATTATATATATATATATATATATATATATATATATATATATATATATACTTTAAAGAGCCTTGTATAACTCTATATCACAAGCTTGACGAAATAATTTCCACTAAAACATTATGTTTTTCGATCGTTAAGATAATTCATGTAGTTCATTTTCTCATTTTCTCCCTTCGACTTATTGCTTTACATTTCAAAGTTCATTAATGATATATTTTGTATTACGGTTACCCAACAGCGGACTTACTGGAAAACATAGTGCTGCGCATTCAGGCTAATAAACTTTAAGACAACTTAAAATGATGTACGTCATCAATTACAATACTACCATGAATGTCTATAAAAATACAAAAATAACAGTCGTAAAGAGACAACGACTTCAAAAATGTCTTCACAGTCTCACGAACACTTTTATTTAAGACGCAGCACTGTTTTAAGTAACCTTTGTAATTCTGACTCATAAGGCTCCCTGTATAGAGTAATATGTAACACTTATACTGCGCTTTTCCCATGAGGCCAAAGCGCTAACAATATATAAAAAATGTATATTAAAGCAATGTAGGTACATTAAAATCTCATACAGAAATGCCTAAAGGTGGCGTCACTCTGTCCCGAAGTTAAGCAAAGATGGACACGCGATCATGGAAAAGTTCAAATTTTGATCTGATCACGAAACCATTGGGCCATTCTTGTACCCTTCGTATGATGTTCGAGTGCCATCGTGTAAACTTCTGTAGACATCGTTCTCGTTTTGGCAATTGTTTGGCTGTTGACAAAGTTCGGGCTGACTTCGCGCGAATCCTAACATTTCACATTTCGTGTGTCCATCTTTGCTCAACTTCGGACAGTGTGACGCCACCTTTAACGAAGTGAACCTTCGCAAAGTCCATCGGGATTGTGTTTGGGCTGCCAAAGATTTTGCCGAAGCGTAAGAAGTTGCTGCTGAAGCCTGAAGAAAAAAAAAACCTCCACCGATTGTCATATTGGTTTTAAGATTGCTAAGAATGTACTCCAAAAATACCCGATGCTTTCGTGATCAGAGCAAAATTTGAAACTTTCCACGATCGTGTGTCCATCCTTGTTCAACTTCGGGACAGTGTGACGCGGGCTTTAACGACTACAGCTTACGAAAAAATGATGTGTTGTAGGTGCATTCGTGAAGCTTCCAACTGAGGGGGCTGTCTAATAGAAAGTGATAATCTATTCCAATCCTTTGATGCAGATACTACTGTTTTATCTCGAGATAATCTTTGAGTAATTTAATACGTCAGAGGAGAGGATTTCTGGTTGATCACAATGATTCTTGTACATTTATATAAAGTTGAACTGTTTTGTAAGTATTTTGTATACAAACAGGAGCATTTTGAAAATTAATCTTTTCTCAAAGGGAAGCCAGTGGAGAGTGCTCAACAGTGACCGAAATGGGTGATCCCTAGAAACCGGTAATACTAAACGAGCTGCCCAATTCTGCAACCATTGTATAATTTCTTTCTGCTATGCATTATAGCTTTCAATGTCAAGTAGTGTACATGTTTAGATTCTCGATCAGATTGGAAAAAAAATAGAAATATAAATGAGTGTAGGTTTTGAAAAAAATTGAGTGTACAAAAATCTGAAATTCCAGCTTTTAACCCCATTTAATGAAATCCTGGATCCGTGCCTCTTTGGAAAAATTGATAGTGAAGGGCGAAGTCATTTTAGTTGTATTAAAAAACCTCTTTTCAATGACACACGGGAGGTAATCATGTTTGCTGTACGGTAGTTATACATAATTATGCAGTCATGTACATAACCTTGTATACGTTGATGACTCTGTAACAGCTTTCTTCTGAAGATCAAAATACACCCGATCATTTTGGCTATTGATCGATCCGATTGTGTAAAATTGGGTTCACCATCAAGAACGTTATGTATTTGGACGCGGGAAAATATAAATGCAATTAAATGAAACCGCAATAAAAACATAAAATGACACCGCAGTGATGAATATATTACTCCAGAAAGTGTCACGTCCAGCCTTGGGGAATGACAAGAACTCGAGTTAACATTTAACATGTGTTACATTTACAGATCGGGACTGGGGGGAACATAGTTAAAGTAATGTCATTACCTACCGGCATTCTGTCAAATGCAAAGGCGTCGTGAATGCACCGTTCACACCCGAAAAGTAATGTTATTACCTGCGGCCGCCTCATATCCCCGTTTGATGCAAAGATCTATATAGACCAACGATGAATTACCCCGTTCGCATCAGCTATTAAAGCCAAATTAGTCACTTTGGGGACAATTTTTTATTTTCATTTTTTGAGGGGGGGGGGGAATAGTTTCCATCCATTGCAAAATAATAAAGAATATCCCAATATAAACAGATATATAGACAGAAACTTTGTGTGTTAACCAATAAGAAGAAGAAGAAGAAGAAGAGAAAACAAACAAAAAAAAAACTCACGTACGCACACACACACACACACATACCAAAAAAAAAAAAGTGTGATTTTGAGTCCCCGTACAGTTGCCCGGCAGATATCGGTCATTTATAGTATGCGTTATTTTTTACCACCCTTTCTGATTAGAAATTTACACAAAATTTGTACTTAAATGTACATGCATAAACATACCTGTACAATACACTATGATTTACTTCATTACACAGGAAATACATATGCATTGAAAAAAATAAATTCCATTTGCTTTCTATTACCAATACTGGACAATACGTTTAGCTTTCATTAACTGAATGCTACACTTTATATGAATTAGTTTTTGAACACGAGGGATGCCAGGTCATTTGCCGTTCACTGTAATTCAAATTATTCGGAAGCATTTCAATTGTACGATGAGGAAAATCGCCAATTATATAAGGTTTAACTCAAATATAGAAACCGTGTCGCGTGCTTCCCCTGCCCTTTTATGTGTAAATAATTCAATAATTAAGCATTGACCTCTCAAATTCTAATAATATCAAATTACTTGTATAATTCTACTAATCTGAACAATCCAATGATAAAATTGCACGCCGCTTTTGTTCCGTGAAATATGTTTACACAGGATCATTGCGTTCTATGCTACAGAGATTGACACAAAATCAATATTCAATTACAGGTTTGTAAGTGCGCACGGTGTTAAGAGTACTATTAACAATCACAGCTGCCCAAACAAACAAAACAAATATTACTCAATCCATTTATATAACAAGGGAATTATATCCGATTTCTTCTTTCGTTTGACCTTCAACTTTCTAAAAATATGAGATTTAAATCGTTGATGATGATGTTTGTTCAAATGAGATTTCATTGACGATGAATGCTATTGCAATACACTTCTTTTTTTTTGTTGCAAATTACTCAGTTTCAATGGGAGTGCATTTTCATCTTTTAAAGATCTACACACAAAAAACAAGAACTAGTTTCCATGAGTAAAACCCGTTTGCTACTCTTGGAGGCGAGTGCTTTTATTCGTATATCACGTAT
>CALNVZ010003432.1:13020770-13032302 GCA_940671915.1 Paracentrotus lividus | reverse complement strand
TGGATGTGTGTCACTATATTGTCAAAAATACTTGGATATTTGAGTGTGATCACTCATATATGCAAGTTCTCATTTTTTGTGTGTAATTGGCGATTTCATATTATGACGTCACATTTTGACAACATTTCACAGCTTTTCGACTTGAAAACAAAAAAATATATTTCTGATTTGATGTTGATCATCAAGTATGACCAGAAGTAATGTGTCGTATGGGACACAGAAATAACAGGGAAAAAAACAACAAACGAACAAACAAAACAAAGAAACAAAAGCAACAAAAAATGGAATCGCCTATGCAATGACTGTCAACGGAGGTAAACTAACAATACTACAACTATAACTTCAATTCAGGTTATGCCCTTGAACCAACGATGACATTGAGAACAATGATTCCATTTCCTAGAATCCCTTTATTAATTGATGATGTCGAATGGGAATTAAAATAGTGGCTGCATGCTAATTAAACAAAATAATGTATGGATTGTAATACAGGCGGTGGTATGTGAAGAGAGTGTTATTAAATGGTATATAGTCAGATACAGCAAAGTGAAAGTGATAGCATATGAAACAATATTTTACAATAGAATTAACATACCCATCTTCTCGGTGTGTAAAGTGTCCTCTTTTTTTAGTAATGGAGTATAGGAATGGACCCAAAATATTAAATGTAAATTTTATAGGGCTAAATAAGTTAGATAATTAAATGTATAGACAGCAATTATTTCAAATTCAAACAAAGGGTGAAACTGACCAGAAATATATAAAATATATAATATGAAAAAATGAACTTTTTTTTTTAATATTGCAAAAAATACAACAATGAGAGACGTCTATTGAAATCAAGGATTAAACTGAACAATCCTAGTCTGAAACAATTATTGATGTCAAACGCAGAATTAACACGTGAATTGCTAGTCTTCATCCTTTCATAGTAATTATTTTATTCAGATTTCAAATGTAAAAAAAAAATAAATAAAAAAAAAAAAAATAATAATAATATTATTCACACAGATCCAGCGTTTAAAAAAAATGAAGGGTCGGATGTCCTATGTACCCCGCCCCTCTAAACTGCAAGTGTTACATTGATCATAGTGGAGGGTCACTTAGGTGGGAAGGGGGGGGGGGGTGTCGAATATGGGAGGAAAAAAAGTTCCTTCAATAACGGAAGGAATTATTCAGAGAAAGAAGGAATTGTAATGTCTTCAGGAGACACAGGTTACAAATCTTCTTCCCTTTCGAGTGTTTTGTTTCGAACCTCGCAAAGCGAGAACCAAATCACACAAATGAAAAGTGAAGTGTATAGCATCAGATCAAACATTTTTGAAGAACACATCCAATTTTTCCCCACTCAATACGACTCATTCGATTTCCAGAAATACTCTCTGAAAACAAAACAAGGTTCCATCGCATCGCCAACCATCATTCAGGGCAAACAAGAAGATCGTCTCTAATGGTAAATAGACATTATCAATTATTTGAACTTGCGCCAGTGCCACCAAGGTCTTTGCTTGTAGTACGAGTTTCCGAGGCGGAGACCGAGGGAAGAGCTAGTCTCTTCGGAGATTCTCGCCATAACCAGGCGACAAACGCGGTGTTTCACGTAGTATAGTTTGTGTACGCAACTATAATTTCAAGCATAGTATGATTGTATAATTGTATTATGAGTTAGATACTTGGATTGCAGTTTGGGTGTTTTGACAAATTATATATTTAATATTATTTTAATATCCACCATGCATTGGTTTTTAGGTATACTACAATCGACGTCATTAATACATGTAGATATGCCGAAATTATAAAAAAAGAAACAATAATAGCCCAACATGTCTTCTCTGCATCAGCAGAATGTCATACTCAAAGGCATATGATTATGCAGTAAATTCTTTTAAATTCACCCTAATAAAATTTAAGAAAAAGAGAAACAAAAAAGAACCCCTCCCCCAAATAAAAACAAGAAAAGAAAAAAATGCCTACAAGAGTGAGACTGTTGCCACTTTGACAAAAATTTATTTTGGCCCTATATGTATATAAATCTCTCTGAAAAAATGGATAAAGAATCGGTTAACACTTGCCATGATACTGTCACTATACAATAAAGGTATAAAGTACCATTTACATGATTTAAAAATAGAAAAGAGGACGAGGATCCAAAATAAATAAACAAGTATGCATCAAAACGCAATTTGATGGGATAGAATAAAAGCACTGATCATTATCCAGCGAAAATGATGTCCAAAGAAATTGCACGGGTTTCTCAATTACTATTCATTCGTCTCACTTTCTCTCCTATGTGTGTGATGTTATCTTTAGTAAATGTGAATGATTTTACTCCTGAGGACTGACCATTGTTATGTTCAGGGCATAATTATAGTGGCATGTTCGCTTATATCGTGGCTTATAGAAATCTTTTCTCTAGATTTATCGCAAAAAAAAAAAATTCTTGAAAGTGATTCTCATTGTCCCTTTCACCTTTTTAAGAACATGATCCGACTAATGTTTACACGGGTTGATTGATACGTGTTGAGAAGTTCTATTTAACTGAAATCGGAAGGTTACAAGCTATGCATAGCTATCTCTAATTAATCTCGTACAATCAATATCCACGCCGGTGGGAAGGGGGCGGTGCGTGTGATGCATCTTTATAGAATAATAAGTGTAAGTTGTTGCATCACGACATCGGTTATTCAGTGCAAAACGAGACAAATTAATCTGAAGCAGTTGCTCCATCCACTCGAGGGTGATTCGATAAAAAACGAGACAAATTAATTTGACGGAATTGCTTCACTCTCGTTGACAAATTGCATTGTAAAGAGGAGATAAATGAGATTTGTGCATCCACGATACATCGGCTATAAAGTGAGAAAGAAATAACTCACAGTGATTGTACACGAATCAGAGAACGTGCACGGATTAGGAATTTTGATGAAATAGTCAATCAATTTCACTTCAAATTCTCACTTTGTTGTATTTTTTGTTACGCCGAAAATCATTGATTTTAAGTGCTATTGCTTTGAAACTTCCAAACCTCAATCCTGTAAATCATTACATGAATGAGTATGTTTAAACACGTTATCAAGTGATTGATTATACAGGAAAAGAACTCTCCTGGCTCGAAAAAAATGCATAGTTCATCACAGGCAAAATCCACACAGTCATCACATTGTGAAGACTCGGTCACTGTGTTCACAGAGTCGATTGTGGTTTTACCAATTTTCACATGTCAGTCTGGAAACAGTATACGACACAATGTGAACACCCTGTATCATAATTTGTTTACATTTTGTTTACACTGTGTTTTTTTTCCAGCAGGGCTCCATATTAGTCATTATTATCAGATGAAGATATGGACTCACTGAACTCAAATTCACTTAGAACATTATTAAGTATTTATGAACATATCAAGTTCTCATGATAGATCTATCGGAAGTATAACATAACATACATAACATAACATAACATAACATTAATTTGTATATAGCGCAGCTTTTATATGGATATATTCAGCTGCGCTGGCTCAGAGCTCTTTTTTTACTTAATTCTACATATACATAGGCAATTTCCTTAACTGAATAGATACGTTTTCAATTTAGATTTGAAGATGGTTAATGATGGAGAGCTTCTTATATCAAGGCAGACTATTCCATAGTTGGGGGCAGCAAGTACAAATGCACGATCACCAAGTGTGATTTTTGTCTTGCGAAAGGGGATTTGTAACAACAATTATCACTGGAACTTCGCAGGCTTCGACCATGTGATTGGGTTTTAAGTTTGAGTAATTCTGTTATGTACAGTGGAGCTTGACCAATTAATGATTTATATACAATTAACAAAATTTTGAATGAAATTCTTTGACGTACTGTAACCAGTGGAGCTCTCTCAGAAGGGGTGTGGTGGAATAACTACTTGGGCAAACGATAGACAAGTCTTGCACATGCATTTTGAACTCTTTGTAACTTGGAATCAAAGTATCGACATTCCAAACAATAAAGCATTGCAATAGTCAAGCTTACTTGTGATCAGAGCATGTACAACCAATTTCATACTTTCTTGATCGAAGTATTTGCGAATGCACCTGAGGTTGTACAGAAGATAATATTTTGATTTGCAAACATTTTTTACTTGTGTTTCCATGTTCAGGTTTGTATCAAAATATACTCCTAAATTCCTTGTGGTATCAGAAGATTTCACATTGGAGAATCCAATTTTAATACAGTCAATATTAATCTTAGAGATATAAGCCTATGCCAGATGAGCGATCATTTATTTATTATCTTTATTATCTTTTTTTTTAGCGGTTCATAATCAGCGTTAGATTCTGAAATATGTAAAAGCTAAATAAGTTTTATTTGCATGCGCCAATTTCTATTCCCACGGAACCCTGTGACACTTAACATGCTTAAGAGCAAACTTAAAATTTTATCAGTTAAGTACCCTCGACACCGCACGAGAAATCTATATTGGACTTCTAAATACCTTCAACTTGAAAGAAAAATGAATGTCGGTGCCATGTCACGAAGTACGTTCCCTAGGTACAAGTATCGATGATACGTGTGTGATATTGACTTGTGATAATCGCTTTCGGGTTCTGATCTCTCCGGATTACAGTTACATGGCTGAGGGGTGAAAATATATCCCTTTCGCAGGGATTAAGATGGGTGAGGATTAAGGCCCATGATCATTCTTGAATTTATGATGGGCAGGAATGCCAAAGGGAAATGAAAACAACACCTTTGTTATTTAACATAGGCACTATAACATTTCATGTTCATTTTTTTTAAGAGTAAAGAGAAAGAATGAGAGGGATAAAAAAGAAAGAGAGAGAGAAAGAAAGAGGGGGAGATCTAGAGAGAGAGAAAGAGAGTGTGTATATAGGTGAACAGTGACTGCTCATAGGTTGAAATTTGATTTTGATCATTGTCAAAGGTTGCTTCAAACATTCCTAGTTTATAATAATAGGGTACATGCAGGTAATATGGGCCAGCAGGTAATATGGGCAACCTGAAGCAAATCATATCGTGACCGTTGACCGGTGTGAGCACCATAAAGTTGTTCATATGAACTGTATACGAAAATATATCGTCGTGAGAGCATCTGATGCCGAAATTTCTTTGAGAAAATTGCTGAAAACCAACAAGGTAGGTAAAACTTACGGCATTTTTTTACCCTGATGTAAAATTTGATATTTCACAGAATGTGATGGTGAAAGAGTGTTTGAGGGGGTAACCTCAATTGTTTTGTATATTTAGTAAGCTTATAGTCTCATTTTGATCATACTAGCGTGTACAGGTCAATTTGTTGTAGTGAAGGGGTGCTATGTGGCATTGAATGCTTGCCTGACACAGCAACATCAGTGCAGGTAATATGGGACATCCAAAATGGCGGAAATGATTCTGGTACTTAGTATTGGGATGAGGCATCAATCTCTTTGCTATAATTTTTTTTGGGTATATTCACAGTATATAATTAATATAAATAACTTATTGTAGGCCTATATTGACTTGTATAATGAAAATAATATTTAAATAATATTAAAAAAAGAAATAATATACAAAATACTTAACAATGAAATATATTGTCAAAGGATTTACTGAAGGGTCTTATAATTTCAAATTACAACTTAAAGTTAATGATTTTCTACATTTTAGAGCAAATTCCAGACATGGTAGAGTCATTGTAGTTTTTAAAACATACATTAAATACATGTGCCCTTATTACCTGCACATGCAGGTAATATGGGCACTGTGGTAATGACGTCAACATTTGAATATTGTAGACAGGGAGGTTGGTGATAATTGTTTTTCTTCACAATAAAAGTTAGAGCAGTAGTTATTGATTCATATAAACAAAGATTAGACTGTGTGTCATTTCGTAATTTTATGCAAATTAGGCAAATGAGCTTAGGGGGCCCATATTACCTGCATGTACCCTATCATTAATTTTTATAAAACAAATAATTTCTGTTATATTAAAAAAAAAATCCTTTTATCATCTCGATAAAACTAATAATAGATTTGTCTCAGTCCTATACCGTGTATTGATAAAGAACAAACCTTCTTGATAAAAGGAGTCCCCAACTTTATTCGCCTAAATTCATGATAATTATAACATTTTCTGAAGGTTAAATATTTTCTAAAGGTTATGATGTAACAATTATCATTATCACCTTCAAGACGATGAAAGGCTTTGGCGTCAACAATGTTGTTTCATTCTGTATGCATCTCTTAATTTATGGAGGTGCCCTGAAGATCATTTAGATTTATAAAAGCAAGCATGTTTAGTCTGACGTACAAACTTCTTGAGTGTCCAAATGAGCTGGCTATATATATATATTTGGAAGGAGAAAATACTGAAAAGAAAAGTGTTGTTTTGTTTAGCTACTTAAAAGACTTCAGACATTCTGATAAGGGATTCGTTGAAGGAAAAAACGATTAGGATGAGTTTGATAAACTTTTAAACATGAATGTTAATGATTGCGACCTATGTGGCTATGTTGTGCCCCAACAACGTCACCAACTCACAAACTTCCAATTAATGTTGCGTCCCGCGGCCTCGCTTAACAAACGTTAGACAGTGACTCGATTATCAACACGAAAATGTCACCACATGACATTATTAGACAGTTCAAACCTCGTCTTCACTTCTCCTTAATCGAAGAATTATGTCATTCAAAGTTAATTCAATCACGTGACTTGCGCTGGACCGAGACATAGGTTTGTGTTAATTTGATGACATAGGCCGCCGGGCACAGCAGGCTTGTCAACGTCCCATGCTGAGGGCAAGGGGAGCTATGTCAAAGCGGAAAGGGTTAACACGGAAAGAGTTGACGACATGCAACCGACAAACATTATCGTGACATTAACCATGTTAACAGGACTGCATGTATTATACATGGCGTGAGGGTACTATGAGAACGCCACGTAATACAGTTAAGACATAATACAAAGTGAGATGATGATCTATTTTATACCAAGCTTATGTAACACTTGGTTTCAAATAACTTCACCAGAAAAAGTGTGCTTGAATCCATGAAGAATATATAGAATATAGGTTTTCTCTGTCAATTTCAAACTCTTTGCATTCAAATTTGTTAATGGTCATTCAATTTAAACAATACCTCTCGAAGCAGGGCTCATCGGTCATTCAAATTAACACAAATAACAACGATTTCGTTTTTGATTATTCAATTTCATTTTTGAGCACGAAATAAAAAACGTTTGCAATCAATTTAAGGTATTTAAGATAAAGACGAAATTGGTACGGATCAACGAATTTGAATGTCGATTGACGAATACGATTGCTCATAATGTCAAATAAAAGGCGCAATTTGCAATTTGGTTGCTGAGTTTCTTATTTCGAGGAGGTAGGTGTTGGAATTTTTTTTGGCCTTCGGCCAATCATAAGGTCATATATCAGCTGTAGGGGTAGATTTAAGATGTCAATCGGCTCAAATCGTGTATATATATTTTTTTTCTTTACATTTCGCTCGTTTCGGCGCCCCCTTAAGGTCAATTTGGCGCCCCTTTGAGGCCCACCCGGGGGCCCGGGCCCGTAAAGCCCCCCCCCCCCAGAATACGCGCATGCATAGTACAACGATTTTTGATAAATTGAGATTTCTTGCTGAGCGAATTAAACAACACGAAGTTAGGAAACAATAATGGTGCAAGAACATTGGTCATAACTGGTATTCAAGCGCTTTATAAAAGTCCGGTACTATATGCTGTAATTCATCATAAATTGCAAACTAGATTAGGATCCCGCCCGGGCAGCCTAAGACTTTTTTTTCATAGCTGTCTGGTTTCAAATTTATCACACAGCAGTTGCGTGTGCTTATACCAACATGGTTACCGTTGGAGACATATGAATAAAATTATTTGTCTAGATTAGGATTAATTGTACATAAATTCAACTCAGTCTGAAATGGGCTACTATATTTTGTATCACATACATGTAACCAAAAGGAACCAAAATTATCATTTTCTTTTCTAGCAGAATTCGGAGAAAGTGTTATAATTTAATTTCTTCAACAAAATGACAAATCATTTCAAGACTGTAGTCAAAAGGTTAGAGACACAATCATGTATGTATCAATAGGGAAACCAATATACTGCTATTTTTCGATGGTAAGCTTATTCTGCCAATTAAGAAGAATCACAATAATCGTCGGCCTCATGCCAGAAGGGCCTTAGCATTTTTAAAGGCCATTCATAATGTACACATCTTAAAAATGCTAAGGCCCTTTTGGCATGAGGCCGACGTATGTCAAATGACTTCTTTCATCAATCAGTTTTCGGCTTACATGACATTTTTTTTTCTTTATAGCTGGAATTCGGAAGACTGTCCAAGCGTTCAAACGTTACCACGGTTACAACGTTTTAACATCATACGTCATATACGAGTATGAAAAATGTCTTGCAATGTGGTATTTGTGCAGATTTATTTAATAAATCAAACTGGCCACTGTAGTACCTGCCATTCTAAAAAATAATTGAGGTTATTGTTAAAATATCAGGTCTAATGTCATGTTATACAAAAAAGGTGCCACAAATAGCACTTACAAAATAATGGTCAAATCTAATATTTGTTAACAGGCATGACAGGTGTGAGTCTACCAAAATCTACATAAACGCCTACAGGTATTTGTGTATTTTTTGGTCAGATCAAAATAAAAGACAATTGAAATATATATATATATATATATATATATATATATATTGATTTTTAAAACAACAGAGGTCAGTATGAATATATTTTTTAGAGTGATGATACAATTTAATAATGCTTTAATACGAGTGACCGAGATAGCAAATATTAATCAATAAAACAAACTTCGGTTGAAAAATCTTTCTCTGTATTAACAAAACAAGTACATTGAATTGCTTTAAGAAGATTACTGGACAATGACAAGTTGCGTTTTCAACCAGCTTAAAATCTTTTCGTAATTTAAACAGGTAATTTACTTATAGTGTATTATCTATATATGTATAAGCTATGAGGTCAACATAAGCTGCATTCACTAGAACAATATTCAGAACACTAAAACAATCGCGCTTGTATTTTGAATGTCTAAGAAGAGGCATGTACTACCACTTCTGTTTCTGAAATGCTGAATTAGTGAGGATCACTCTAATTGATCACACCTCTATGGAAGAACGTAGCTAAGGGAATGCAAATATGCATGGCTTGATGTAGTAATGGTGTAAGTCAAGATCCGTTCACATGGCTGCAGGCACCGTCGTGACATTTGAGTCGAAGTGCAATTTATATATTTTTGACGTTTGGCGCTTAATTTTCGAAATTATGCGTGTGTTTTGACATTTTAATCGTCATAGGTGATGGGAGTTATTCACGTTCACATCAATGCAAGTCATTATTAACACCAACGTGAAACAATTCATAATGCATATTTACATGTACAGGTTGCACCGCTGTATCTTTCTACCGGTATTGACAGCTCTCTAAAGCTTTTCAAAGTAACTAAATGTGTGGGATTTTTTTTTTTTTTTTGGAGGGGGGGGGGGGTGAAGGGGACACTCAAACTTTCATAATTATGATTTTCAGAATGCGGCGTTTATAATAAATTATGCAACCATAAAACATTTGATTCGGTATTTTATGTCTTGATGAGCAATAATCATTTTCCAAGAGAGTGTATAAAAACATGTTGCGCTACAAATACTGGCTTTCCATTTTAGCTGTCATAAAGGAAATGTTCGTGCAAGTCCCTGGGACCGGTCTTCGTCAAATTTGGAAGGGAAAATATAAAAGCAACTCTGTCTCGGACGCAAAAAAAGGAGTTCCCCCCTTTTTTTTTTATTCGACATACTTTTATTTTTAAGCGCAAGGAATTGCAAGAGTTGGCATCCGCACGCCGCAGGTTACGTGCGGTGTACGTACGACTGGTTGTAACAATAGCAAAACAAAGCTTTGCGCATGTATTATTATCAATAGTTTGCGCATCACTTTACTCCACTACGGTTCTGCAAGATAACACCTACACTACAGCAGTGGAGACACACCAATTGGCGATGCATTACCAAAGGTGAGAAAATGTTAACGTCAACGGAGGGAGAGATTTATCCAATATGACGTCTCCCTCCCATCCTCTTTGTCACACAATAACGATTGGAAGATAGGTGTCAGCCCGGGTGAATACGAATCATGGAATTAGTCTAATCGAGGCACGTGTCTAAATCAGAGCCTGTGTAACTGGAAATAGACGGACCGTTAACGCCATAACGGTCACATGCGACAATATGGATTTGAACATGAGCGGGGTTCTAGATGTAAAGAATGGAAGCCTTTAGATACAAATAATAATAATGATGGTGATTTTTTTCAAGCATGATGCTCATAACTCTCGAAGTTTCTGGTTCCAGTTGAAAGGCTAAATTGCGAAGGCCAAATACCTCGTCTCGGCGTTCTCAATTCAGTATGTCAAATGGACCTGGAAGCTAGGAGAGCTATGAGCATCACGCCAGAAGAAGCGACCATTATTATTATAATTATTTATCAAAAACTTCCATTCTTTAAATCTAGAACCTCGTTCGTAGCATAACAAACAATTCGTCACAGGAATTTCAAATGCGATGGATGTTGAACTGAAATCTATTTGGAAAGAGATATATTCCTCAAAAGAAAAAAAAATTACTAGGCCTGAAACACGACGAAAGGGACAAGTAGAATACAGCTTTCTGGCATATAATTATATTCATTATTTTGAATGACAGCGTCGTCAAACTAAAACGAACAGAAAACTTTGAGCGAGTTAAAAAAAAAATATATAGCGACATTGAGGATGGTATAAGCTTTAGAAACCTTTAAAAAAAATAAATAAAAAAAAAAAAAATGAAGGAAAAAAAAACGGAAAAAAGAAAATAAACACAACATTTTGAAGGTATGGAAATTGTTGTTTGTTTATTGTCACCTGGATTTTGTAAATTTCATCATCAATAAGAACTAAATGAGGATTAATCCCAGAACTCAAACTTTGTCAAAGGAGTCTGGACGATCAACAACAACAACAAAAGGGAATTATCACTTCTGTGTGAGGATAATTCAATTCAACTCCTTTCAACAAGAAGCGAATTCGACACATTATTTCATCTTTGCCTTAGTCCAATTTCCCTTCCACAGGATTTATCTTACTTTCTCTGACCATTTTGACAGAAACTGTTGAGATATCAAGATGGATGCTCTTTTCTCAGTAACTGCTTGGGAATGCATAGAATATGATTCGAACTCACAATACCTTGTAGAATACATATCCAAGCACAGCCATTAATACCACTCAGTCTGACAGCCTTAATATCCACTGGGAGGGCACGGGTTGGCATTGGTTGAAGACTTCTGTCCTAAAATACACAATCTTCAATCAACATTTTCATGATTTCAAGATATCGCATCACTACAGAATGGCCAACCTGACCCGAGAAAAACAAAATTTATATGTGAAAGAAGATTCGCTCTGTGATCAAAAGAGTATGATGATTTGGGATCGAAGGGTTTAGGCTCATTGCTTTATCTTTGAACAAA
>CALNVZ010003432.1:12992302-13011538 GCA_940671915.1 Paracentrotus lividus | reverse complement strand
CTCTCTCTCTCTCTCTCCCTCCCCCTCTCTCTCCATCTCTCTATCTTTCTTTCTCTCTCTTTCTCTCTCTACCTATCTATCTATCTCTCACTCTTTATCTTACCCAGAGGATGTTTGCTAGACTAGAGACCCAGCTGCATAATCTTACTTCATCTCTTGAGCATGCTCAACCAAATACGGCAACAAAATACAGACATGATCGTCTGTCATTGGGTCATAAAGCCCCTTGCGATTCATAACAAAATTTTAACCATTGCTTCAGTTATAATCCTTACAATAAATATCAAATTCGCCCTCAAAAAACACAATTTCTTCTTTTCAAATCGGCGAACAAACCCCTGTCCCCATTTCGCATTGTCCCGTAACATATCGCTGTAGAAATAATGAATACTTGATAGTGATCGACGCAGTTCAAATTCCACCGCTCCGGTTCCCTTTGGGTATCAAACACATGCGCTTGAATTCGCAGAATATTCACCAGCAAAATATTTATACACTTTCAGAAATATGCTCCATACATGTCTCTAGTGTATGCTTTTTGCTACCCTGGTCATACCTAAGGGGACGAATCAAAAGTGACCACTAACGTGTCATTCGCGGTAATGTAATATTTTGAAGGATGTGGTGTCGGTTTAGACCCAGCCTCATAGGTGTAACCGATCTTTTAACAGTAACCTCTCACAGTCCGACCTTAAATGTACAATATCCTAGTCCTTTTCCTCAATGGCAAACACACAGAGGGACGGAGAACAATAGCAGACGACATCGGATTTCACACCTGTGTTATCGTGTGGGAGAAGTGGTGTTCCATTTCGCGCCCTTTTCTTATTTTGTTCTTGATCAGGCGCGTCGACGGAATGAAAACAAAATATTACAAATTTCATAACATATTTCGCATCGCTTGACATAAAGCTTCAAATTTGACAGATCGGTCTAGTTACTATTGCTATACCAATCGATGCCCGCAAACTGCAAAGATCGTATGGAAATGAGGTCCAGATTTACAAATAACGAAATCACTTTCGTTAATGAAAATATTGGGTATGGTAAAATTTTTTCTAAACGTATCATTCGACGTTAAAATCATAACGTGTTTGGTGTGTTTATAATTACTCTAATAATCACATATCACTTTAGAATTAATTTAATTTATAGCTTGAATGATCAGTGTATTGTGTTATAATTTTTATTTATTCATAGTCTGCCTCGAATGTTTGTCAAAATTCACGTATTTAGCAACATTAATCGCGTTATCTTTTTTCTTATAAAAGATATTTCCCAGTATTTTACTATTGTGTATAAACATGGGGAAAACGAAGTGCCCTGAGGTTTGCCTTTTAATCCACCAATCCCGCAATTTCATGACTTCTGGAGCATTTTGACATGAGTATTTCCCGAATCTGACCTCGGACTATTTAAAGAGTTTGAAACACTTTGGAGCTTTGAACATGTCGAAGGCTTTTGATGATATCACGCCTTGTCCTTAGTGGTCAATCAATCCATGACCGAGGAATCCGATGACCGTTTGGTATGGATAGAATGACCACTTAGGGGTGTGTTAGTCTAATTGCTTCATACCTCACCCTTGAGTGTTCTCCGATGATTTATATCTCGTCGTATAATACGTCAGAATGATTGCTAGTATTATTTTCCTGCTTGTCAGTCATTGCTGATTGTCAATTAACACCTCACCCCCTTCTTTAGTTACCATTACGATGAATAGATGATTGCTTTAATACTTCATGATTATCATGACTAGGTTGAATGAGAATGACATTTGTTTTTCACGGAGTAAGCAGGGAAGTGGACCGCCCTGGAGTAAGGGAACTATTCGGAATGTACACTGCAAAAACGTTAGTGTTAAATTGATGTTAAATAAACACCACTAGTGTTTGTATAGGACAGCACCATCATATAAACACAAGTGGTGTTTAAAAAACACCAATTGTTCTTGCAGTATATGCATCACAAATATGAAGGCATTAGCAGTCTTTAGTACTCATCGATATAATAAAAATTACGAAGACGACAGTAATGTTTTATTTATTTATTTATTTTTTTTTTATTTTCGTGGTTTTGTTTTGATAATAGTCACTATGTTACGTTAAAATTTCTTTTGTTGATACTTTGACGCCCTAGATAAGTACATTATAATAGACTGCTCATTCACCTCTGAATTTTCATGTTTATTTGGTGGTAATTTTTAACAAAATATATGGATGTGATTGCTATTGAATTATTGAAACTTGCATTTCTATGCAGAAAGATATTATAGAAAGTAATTACAAATAGGAAAAAAAAGCTTAAACAAAGACTATATATTTGTACGTGATCTAACAACACTTTCCGTAGTGGCTGTAGCTAGAAATTTAACCCCTAAGTTTTTTTTTGTCGGGAGATATTTCCTTGAAGTAGTTTAAACAAGCTTGGTGCAATGACAACAACATCAACTCAAGTTTATTCTAAAAAAAGACGGCCTTGAAGTCCTTCCCCTTTTTTCATTGCTTGAAATCAAGTTTAGAAAGAGGTGCAATTTAACTTATAAACAAAATATTTGTATTTAAACTAATTTAGTTTGGTGGTCATGAGATTAAATTGGGGGGGGGGGCTGTCTCAAAGTGATTTGCAAATGTTGATAACAATTTACCTAAGAATTGTTGTGTGTTTTGAGGTTTTGGAATCAGCAAAATGATAAGAAAATAACCTAATTCTGCTGAGGACTAAACAAAAATGTTAGGTGCGACAATTTCAACTGTTCTTTGTCATAATGAATATAATGGCATTTGAATTGCGATCCTTTACAGTGGATGTTTCTATAGTGGATGTTTCTACCTTAACACCATGAAAATAATTTGACAGCCCAAAATTAATTTGTTCATCTTTCCCACTACACTATAGAATCTTTTTAAATCATAGTTTATGCGATCATGAAAAGTTTGGAACTGTAAAAATTGGTTAAAATATCCACGTCATATAATCATATTAGAAGGGATACCAAAACTATACTGAGAGCCCGAAATATTTATTGGGCTCCCGTTTCTTTTGAGGAAAGATCAAACATCTCAAAAATATGGTGTATACATGTATTGGTCGAGATATGCAGTGACCGTGAAACAAGCAGATGTAATTATAGACTATTATGTAAACAAAATATTTCGACCACTGTCGGACGGCGAAGGAAAAGAAGAAGGTTATGAAATCGCTATAGCCGCGGATCTTCCATAATGAAATTCTGGTCGTATTATTGGCGGATGATATTCACAAAATCTGTTTATTTTTCCGAGTGACCGGACCCTATGTAAACGAGGAATTAAAACAGGCAGGGAAAGTATACTATCTGAAATTCAAACAAAATACAAATCATAACAATCGAGTGTATATCGTAAAAGGTCACCTGAGAGTTATGTAGGTCAGAAGACATGGATGATGTTGGTTTGTAATACTGATGAGGTTTGTTTATTTCTTAAATCTCTCAAATTTCGTCAACAAATCATAAACTTCCAGGCAACTTAGACATGCAACATTAATTTTTTACAAAGTCATCTTAGCTGAAGTCAGATAAGATGTCACTGCAATGAGTTAAACAAACGACAAAAGAAGTATATAAAAGTAGACGCGCAAGAAATTACATGCCAAAAATATTATAATGGAAGTATTATTAGATAAACTGCGGGAAGGGTTATAAATACAACCTCTATTTTTCAACAAAGATTTACATTACATCTCACAAGATGGTGGATAAGTAAACGGGACTAATTTCTTCCCCATTTGTTTTTGAGTAATCAATATTTCCCAAATATGTTTGGGATGATTTGGACCCTAATATGCTTTTATGGGATACAATTCAATAGCCGAATAAGGCATCAACGCTCTAGAACAGCCAGTATGCGAATGCGGAGAGGAGGAGACCATGACTCACCTTCTGCAATGCCCTCTTCTGCCTAACTCCTGTTCCCAAGCTGATCTTACTACTCTTTCGCCTCATGGGATCGCCTGCGTTCAGTACTTGGGTAGAGTTTAATTCAGATTCGGATTCAGTTTCAGATTTTAATTCCCCTAAGAAACATAGTCATTATGATCTTGCAAATGTAAACAGATTATGTATAATTATACAACCAAACGGAACAATGAGAGAAAGTACTCGAGAAGAAGAAGAAGACAGTTCAAGTACATGGTTCATGATCTTATCATTAGTATAAAGCAACAATGTTTGGATCTCGTATTTCGTAACATTATATATATGTTTTCTCGTTACGCGTACACTAATTATCACCATGGTAACATCATCGTATCCACCTGTCGGTGGATAAATTAACAGGACATGGGTGTTGCTTTTTACCCCTTTCTTTTATATTTCTTTTATAAAGGATGTGTTTATCATTTTCGCAATTTTACATCGCTGATATATAAACTTACGTCAGCGTTATGTATCAATTATGGCAGCGCAGGTGAATTTCGTAATGAAGATAAATATAATATAAACTTTAGCTTTATGATTTGTGTAATTCAGATCATCATAATCTTTGACAAAATATGAATGACACATAAATAAACAACAAACGTTTGATTTGTTTTCGCCAAATCTAGCACAAATAATTGATTTGAATAACGTCATCACATGCAATTTTTGTAAACAGTGTTTCCGTGGACTACAACATGCCGAAGGCAATATACGAATATATCACGTTTAACTGCATACAAACACTACAAAAAATGGCAATTTATTATTACTATATATTTTTAAAATTCAATTCTATAATATTGTGTCTTACCAGACTCTTCTTTGCACCTTTCTACCTAAATAATGATCATGTCATTTTTGTCTCTATCCGAGAAAACGGCGCCTCTTACGCCCGTGTCCGAAGAGAAAACGTCCGACCAGGCAAATTCGTCCGTCATGATAATATAGCACGCGCCTTTCGGAACAGCATGATTTACAGCTGAGACTCGGCAGGGGAAGGGGGGGGGGGGGTTAGGAAATTACAAAACTGAACAGTTCTTGGGCTGAATACTCTAAGCATGGAAGAAAAGTCCAAGCATACATCTAAGTCATAAGTTATATATCTAACGTTTAATACAAAATCAGGGAACATCATTAATAACATATAATCTGTTTCAATAAATAGCATGATCGCATCGGGTGCAAGAAGGGGAAGGGGTGGAGGGTGCTTGGTGGGCATTGTTCCGAATAGCGCGCACTATCAAGCACGTTTGTACACGTAAGAATGCATGCCGAACGGATTCGCCTCGTCGAACGTTTTCGCCTCCGACACCCACCTGAATTTTCTGCTGCTTGTTTGCGGCTGTTTTATTTATTTTTTTAAATTTCTAATAGCATCCATTACCATCCTCCATCTCTATATCATTTTTGTTTACGACAGCTTATGACAATTACCTTATTTATCCAATTCTAGACCGGTGTTGTATCACTGCTTCTGGGTCAATGTTGAAAAATGATTCTGAGAAACATCCTAATTGGTGATATGCAAGGAGCCATCAAGCTCCCGAATCGCCCAATTTCATGAGAATATCTAAATAATTAAGAGAGATGTGCCACTGCTCATATTTTTACCAAATTATATTTGGCAATAAAATTGGGCAACCGGATCGGTTGCTTCGGGTGATGAAGTTGTGCTAATGAAGTGTGAAACCGTCGTAATTGAAAATATTGGAATTTACCCTGTAATTAATTTATTATGCTTTCTATGCTCTCAAACTGAAAATAATTTATTTAATTTGACCAGCGATGGAAGTTAATTCTTTTAGATGTCGCATATTTGTGGTAGTCTCCATGATTAGTTTGTGCCCTTCTTTCTACGCTACAGCATTACTGATGTTCTTCAGATATACAATTATTCAGTGTAAGACTTGCAAGCGACAAGGATCATGATGGGGTATACTGTATCAATTTACAATTGATTGTGACTCAGTGATGATAATAGCGATGATGGCTTCATTCGCAGAGTTAAACTTCTAAAGGCAACTCCAGTTTTGGACAGGAATGGCAAACCTCTCCATAAGAGAACTGTATATTTTAACTCAACTTTATGTAAAACCTCGGTCACCAATGCCATTACGAACGGTTAGGGACGCTTTTCAGACCATTCCGTAAGATCTTCGCAAGAACTTCTTAAGAAGGCCATACGAAACCACCGTTTGCAGACCGTTCGTAAGTTCGAAGTTTGGTCGATGGTCATGTCCAAGATTGTAGTAAACTTTGTAAGAAATCCCCCTTTCGTAAGACGATCATACGAACGTCGTAAGAAATTCGTAATAAAACCGTAAGAAAGTAAGCCCCATCTATGAATCTTTACAGAGATTCTTACGAAAGCACCACGAACGCATCGTTCCATGCATCGTTCGAACGAACGTATTTTGTGACCATTGCTTAATGGCGCAGTCACATGTACGATGGCCAAAGCACAGTATGCGCTGGATGTGCGTTACTCATTCGTCGAGCTCGCTTAGCCCACGATGTGCATTCGTTGCGTATTTCTTGTGTGTTGTCTATATATACGCCCTGCGCGTTGTCAGCAATTTTCACAAATTTCAATGCGCTGGTCTTGCGTTGTGTACATGTGACTGCCGCATTACACGACCCAGGTCTGCCCCTCGTTATCCCAATTAAAGATTACTACTGGCCAATGCGTTCTGTATGTTGTTGATATATTACTCACTAAAATAACTGATTTGGCTATGTGACTAATACATTTTTTCTTTAAGAAATCAACAATGTTCTTGGAAAAGGCTATGACACGAGAACGCTCATCTAATCTAACAACACGAACCTTCGAATCGAGGTGTCAGATTCTATCTATCAAAAATTGATTGGAGCATGATGAAACTAAGAGAGTGAAATGTATCATCATTTTGAAAGATGAAACGGAAAATTCCTTATTTTCAATATTTCCATCTTTGGATACACCCTAAATGAAATCCGCCTAAATACTATTTCAGAGAAATATTTACATTACAGTTAAGTCCTAAATTGCTTAAAAACAAGAATTGTGCTAAATTTTATCAGAGATTAGGATTCACTTCCGCTGGTTGCTATACAACATGATGAGGTATTACATAATTTCATTTCCCCCATATTTTATTCTATTATCATTTTTTTTTTTTTTTTTTTTTTTTTTTGGGGGGGGGGCACATTTTAATGATTTGAATGCACAAGAACTTTCATGAGCTTAACGAGTTGATACCATTTCGCAAATTTTTTAATGTAAGATGAAGTGTTCATAAACACGATTGCACACGCAACCATACGAGTATTTTGCAAAATAAATCAAAATGTATGCGAATTATTCATTATTTCATCTAAATTCACATTTCAATAAATTAAGTTAAGCAAAGTATCCTCCTTCGTGCTTATAAATTAGTCAAACAAAAATAATTCATACACTCCAAGAAAGGCAGGTAGAGTACCTTTTGATCATCGTTCACTATAGGCCTACGTGCATGATGGCAGGCTGGCAGTAAAGGTCAAATACACGAACAAAAATATTGAAAATTTGTCATCATTGCTCTTATAAAAATACAAGTCCGTCTTCATTGGTTGTTAATAAAACGAAGGTCATTGGAATGGAAACTTGACATTTAAATCAGTATTGTTTTTCTTTAATATTTTTTATTTGTTTTCAGACTGAGCACTGCCCTTTAGTGACCAGCATGATGAGGTTCGATAGTAGATTTTAATATAGGCTTCGGGTCACGTGACTCAGAATTCTCATCTGTTTTAAACAAAGGAAACAGAAAATAAGAGATGCCTACTATGTCTCCATATTGTGCATTTATTAATCTTTTAATCATATGTACTTATGAAGACCCCCCCCCCAAAAAAAAAATAAATAAATAAATAAAAAATAAAGAAATAAAGAAATAAAAGAAGAAGAAGAAAAAAAAATCCTGACTTGTGCTTGGTGAAGTTAAATCTGACCCTATATTTGTTGATGTTGTATGAAATAAAACATTATGTCGATATGATTAATAAAACAAATATTTAATGAAGTAATAATGTTTATTTGAGAAACGCATTATTCTTTGAACATACAGGTCTATAGTCCCCGTTCCAATAAGAACAAAACACTGATATGTCCGTCAATGAACTTTTATGAATGGAAGAAGAAGAAAAACAAAAAACAAAAAACAAACAGGTTCTCGAATCACAGGACTTTTGGAAATATAAGGTAATTCGAGATATTGGAAATGTTTGTTTACGTGTTTCTTTTTATAATAAAAAAGAGAGGAGTTGTATATCATATTGTTGCCAAACATAAACCAGATTCATACACACATTGGATCTCGTATCATCTCGATATTGTGTGACGTGATATAGCAATTCTTCTTTTTCTTTTATTTATTCGGATGACGCGATATTTTGTTTTCGTGCTGGGAAGGCGGTGAAATGAGGATACAAAAAATATGCTTCACAAAACATTTCGGACAGGTGATTCATTTTTTATTATTTTTTATTTTGAAAAGGAACCTCATGTTTGAATATGCGATAGGACAAATAATACGTAAATTTATTTGTATTGCGTTTATTTGCATGTGTATTATATCACTTGGCAACATTCTGAAGAAAATAAAAAGATTAATATTAAATGAAAATGAAATTTATATAAATCGATGTGTCGGAAATGTTGAGTAATTAATAATGATAATAATAATCAAATAGAATCTCGTGTAGTGGGGAAGTTGAACAAAATTAATATGAGCTTTCAAATTATTGTTATGGTATTTAGGTAGAATATTATGGTACATGTTGAAACGTCCACTGCAAAGGATTTCTTTTGAAATGCCCTCAAAGTCATAACATTTTGTGTGTAGTCCCATATTTGCATTTTTGTGTACAGTGCATATATTATCATTCTCGGCAATTTAGTTAATTCTTTTTGTTGATTCCAAAACCTCACACCCGCAAAAAGTATTACGTGAATTGTTATCAACCTTTCCTAACTACGTCATGAAAATTATGATCCATTCGGTCTGAGATCAAAATAAAATGAAATTGTAAAATCAGAAATCCAAACTCACTTGTACAATTTCTCCGCTACGTTTCGACGAGTGCTCTCGTCACCATCAGGCGGTAGAATAAGTCGAGTGTTGGAGACAAAATCTGACTTCTGTTCGGCCCGTGGCGGGAAGACTTGTCACGTGGTCCTAATCGGCGTTTGACACGGCTCAACGACTTGTTAACTAGCTTGAAGCGAAGTTCACCCTTTTTGTTCGGTGAATGTAGTAGGTTCTTATGGTCCAAGGCACATTCCTTTTGTGTGCGATAGTTTGGTTAGGGTGGTATCTCACTTCGCGGAGACGTCTCCGCGACGGAATCGTTTGCGCCACTAGAGACGTCTCTGAAACTTAGAAACACTGAGCTATGGCAAAGCCATGCTGACACCATTTTTAATGCTGATTAGAAATGTAATCTAATTTCTTTATGGGAAAGGTTAGATTTCTTTTAAAGGGATGTATTTATATAGAATAGTACAGAAAATTTGACAAGCGATACCGTTATGACTCTGCATGTACATTACACTAAGAGTGGTATTGAATAGACACCCGGATACTAGACGTTTCCGATATTTTTTCCATCGCGGAGACGCCTAAGAGATTTTAATACTTTGTGGAGGAAACCTTAAGAAACTTTGGTTTATAATTTGTTCCCTAGCTTAAATTTGTTGTATTGCTGAATCACAATAAAAACGCTATGTTTACTTGGTCGGGGCTACATATCAGCAAAAGAAAGGAAGGAACAGAATGAGGTTGAAATACATGATTCGAATTTAAACACAATGTCTAATGTTGAAAAACCTGAGCAGAATTGCTTAAAGCTGGTATATGTTTCGGGAGAAAGAAAAATTAATTTTGATTCACATTAAGAAAAATTATTAAAGATTGCCTCCATAACATAATAAAGCAAATTATAGTACTTGAAATCTCGTTTGAGTGTCTTTTTCATAATATAAGGATAAAAAAGATAAGTCGGGGACCCGTCTCATGTTAGCGCTCACGTGGAAACCAATGGGGATTCTCTTGTGTGGGTATTCAACTCAATTCAATTCAATTCGGTTTATTGCATAAAGACATTGTAAAAACAATCATCAAGATTATGGGAACATGAGTAGAACTATAAATATTGCACTTAAGGTTTATATACTTGGACATCGAAATCTTCAAAATAAAGGTAAAGGAAAAAATATCAAATTTGAGCTATTAGAAAAAATAGAACGGTGACAATATATTGACCGAAATGAAACGAATGTCACAAAATCTCACACATATCATTTAGTGCAATGTGGACACATTTAACTACATTTGATTGGTTTTGTGCCAATTCCCTTTTTGTTACCAAAACTATACACCATGTTTAACCTAGTAGTCTATGGAAAATGATAGTCAAATTCGGTCTTTTCCCCATCACAGGAAAGGAGCTCATTTGTTATTCCTTGACAATAACACAACATCGCATGTCCCGCCTCCATAATGAATAATATGAATAATACATCAACGAAAACAAAGATGACGGTCCAGGTTGGGCGGAGCTTCCAATTTTGAGCATGTGATTGGACAATGGATATAGGTCATGCACATAGTTCAGTTCAGTTCAGTTCAGTTCATTTACATATTCCAATCAAACAATAATAAAACAACAATTATATGTCATTTCAATACTATACATTATTTGATAAATCATAAAACGAATGATATCAGTAGCATAAGAAAGAAAGAAATATGAAGGAGCCTAAGTTAAAAGCTAAAGCTTGTAACATTATAGGCTCCTTTGTGAAAATAGTATAAGAATACATAATAAATACATAAATACAAGGATATATAAATAGGAGTAACTGAAGAATGTGCATTAACATATTATTTTTTTTACATTGAACTACCTATCTGTTCGCAATGGTAATAGTGAGGTTTACCGGGATGATGTCATCATTATTTTGATGTGTCATGACGACATCATCTCGGCACTACATTATAATCATACATTAATAATATTATACGCAATGAAAAAGTAAGGAGTACCGAGATGATGTCGTAATTTGTTGTAGAATGAGACAGCATCTCGCACTGCATTTTACATATCCTTTTTACATTGAACTACCTATCTGTACGCAATGGTAATAGTGAGGCGTACCGGGATGATGTCATCATTATTTTGATGTGTAATGACGACATCATCTCGGCACTACATTATATCATACATTAATAATGATATACGCGATGGAAAAGTGAGGGGTACCGAGATGATGTCGTAATTTGTTGTAGAATGACGACAGCATATCGGCACTGCATTATAAACATACATTAATATTGAGATGACCATACATGTTTATGGACTATAAAAAAAATTGCTCATGTGTCATTTTCCGCTGTGTCAATCAAAACTTGGTATGAAAAAAAAAAAACTATGTAGGCCTATGCCGGTAGCCTGTGGATTGAATTTCTATTGCAACAATAGACGTTGAAAATACAGCCACTGTCGTCATTGAAATCCTTTATGCAAGATGACAAAAGCGGGATTTGAGCATTTGATCGCATTCCGCATACCACGTCTATCTCTTATACGTTTGCGTCCCAAGGAAGAAACTTTGAGAGCGTCATTATCATTTTTTTTTGTCTTAGTTCTAATCTTCTGAAATGTACATGTAAATATTGTGATTTTATTGATTCAATAAAGAAAGAAGATTGTATGTCTTATGTGTTTAATGAAAAGAGATATGTATTTATTAATTTTATTATCATGACGAAGAGTAAGGGTGGTATCTCACTCGCGGAACTACTTTGAAACTACTTTGAGACGGATTTGGCCCTACTTTGAGACGGTTATGAAAACTATTGCGGAGACATCTCCTTAGTCCCTGCAACGTTTCATGAGTCGCGGAAAGTACTTTGAGATAGTTTATGAAAATTGTACGAGACGTCTCGGAGACGGAATGAAGTATTGGAGACGTCTCTAATGCTTTTTATCCGTCGCGGAGTGAGATACAACAGTAATACAAAAATTGTACCTGTTCCATCATGGATGACTAAGCACTCGAATTTTTGATAACTTTGGTGAGAAACAATTTCTTAAAGTTTTGTCAAAACCCTGGCTCTGAACATTCGTTCGTTGTTTTAGGTCAGTCTCTTGGGTCTATTCATAAGGGACAAAATATTATAAAAAAGACTAATTAATTGCAAGGGTTGCTTTTGCTCAAACTTAGTTTATATGCTATAAGACAAATTTTTACGATTTTTTAAAGCCTAAGTGCTCATTCAACCGTTGCAACGCACTTATACTTTTGGTATAATTGAATATAGAGTGACTCTTTATGATGAAATAAACGTCAAAGTCACAAAACTCTAACATTTCAATGACAGATGCTTTCAAAAATTTTTTTTTTAATCCTGTGTCGCACTGTATATCAAAGCCCTATATACTGATTGAATCTATCTTGCAACAATACACGTTACAATGTCTCACGATCCAAAGAGTACATGTGCGTTTACCATTGGAAACTTTTATTCAAAGTTATTGAAGAAGATAGCGAAAACGAGGGTTTGCAGGTATTTTGAAAATAGTGCCCTTTTTATGCTAACGTTCTAGATAAGCTCCTCCGTAGTCCAGCGAAAAACACCCTATTGTGCAGTGAAACCGAAACGGTATCTCACTTCGCGGAGACGTCTCGCGACAGTAATAGAAAATTTCGTCTCCGCGACGGATTAAAAGTATTAGAGACGTCTCCGATATCGCGGAGACGTCTCCGCGACAATTTACGAAAAAAATCTGTCTCGAAAATCAGAGATTATCGGAGACGTCTCTAATACTTTTTATCCGTCGCGGAGAAGAAATTTTATATTTTGTCGCGGAGACGTCTCCGCGAAGTGAGATACCACCCTTAGAGTATAGGTCAAGATTGTTACATTCTTGTCTGATTGGGGCAATTAGTGCAAGCACCTACAATTATCATCCCACACGACCTATACACGTCGAAGTGGCAGTCATAAGACAGATAAATCAAGCTTGTACAGAGAGAGCTGTTTTGAGGATCAACCGTTCATGTGCTTATAGTGAGGCATCAATTAATCAATAACATCGCCACTAGTAGATCTACATCCAACCTCCATACAGTAATATCAAGAACAGGTTATTACTGCACTCTCGACTGTGTTGTATATGCTCTCCTGTCGACTCTGATAAGTAAGGTTTGGTTCGTTTTGTTTTGATATAGTTTTTGTTTGTTTGTTTTTTACAAAGTATATGATACCACAGTAACTTAATTGTCTCATCATCTAACTGTAAGTTAATATTATGACGCTCTGACATGCTGAAATACAGTAACTTGCAGGCGCGGATCGAAGAAAATCGAATTGAATGCATTTCGGGGGCCCAATTGTCTGGGAACAAAAGCGGCTCTTTGTTCCCAGACAATTGGGCCCCCGAAATGCATTCATTCGACTTTCTTGGATCCGCGCCTGACTTGTCAAGCCATGATTGGGCATAACAATTCACTGTGCAATGCCGTGTAGCGTGAATCATCTTTCATTCATCCTTTTTCTGAAATGTCAAGATGTGTTTAACTTCTTCTTCTTCTTCTTCTTCTTCTTCTTCTCTTCTTCTTTTCTTCTTCTTCTTCTTCTTCTTCTTTCTTCTTCTTCTCCGTAGACTTCGGAGATCAGCAGGCGATTCCTGCCCGTGGAATGGTATACTGGTGGTACAGGTTTAGGTTAAATTCTGTGGTAGCAGTGATGCTCGTAGGAATGGATTTTCAGTAATAATTGGAGGGCAAGGGTAGTATAGGATTTGTATCGCACACAAAAGGAATGTGCCTTGGACCATTTGGTTCTTGGTTGCTGAGGAAACTGTTCAATAATAATTCTCGAGACCAGCTTTAAACCTACCTCAAAATAAATTAAGATAATCTATAGTCTCATTGCAATATAATTCTTCCATTAGATATTTTTAATTTCGCTCAGTAGAATTTTCAGATCCTTTTTTGGATATGCCACCTTGACTTAATTGGCCGTAGCTGCTAAAGACACTTTTCTGCATTGACTTTTCATTGGAAGAAAACTGCTGCAGTAAGGTACTTCCCAGTGCAAGGTCAATTATGAATTGACCATGCATAAGTGTATAGTGCGGTTTCTGTGATGTTCATTTCTGAGGTGGTACGGTACGTCTACAAGTGCTGAACATCGTCTTTGAACATCATGTTTGTCTTCTTCATTTTACAGTCCAGTATTGGTATCACTCTAGAAGTATCTTTATTATTACATTATATTCTTATGAACACTCGAACTGTATTAAAAGGAAGGTCTGGACCAAAATAATTGCCTTAAAAAAAAAGCAGAAAAATAAGATAAACAGAAATAAAAAGTTAAAGAAAATTGGATTAAAATAAGAATGTTATGAATATCTTTACGATGCACAAACAATTGATCAATACTAAGTTGGCAACACTGTCACAAAGCTGTTGATGTTATAGGGGCATCAACTTGCCATGCATTTTCTATATGTTTTATGAATAAATTTTCACTTTATTTGTTAAGAAAACTGTTTTCCTCATAACTTTGGCCAAGATATATTGATGATGGCAATATGCTATTGCATCTAATACATATATTGTAAAGTCAGCACTCTCATATAGAATACTCATTTTATGAAAATGCATAGATGCAATAACATAGTGTCATCAATATATCTTGGCCAAAAGTTATGAGGAAAACAGTTTCTTAACAAACAAAGTGAAAAATTATCATAAAAATGCATGGCAAGTTGTGCCTCTATGACATCAAGGTGTTGCCAATTTGGTATACGATCATTATTTTTGTGTATTATAATGATATTCATAACTTATTACTAGTCCTTTTCTTTCAACTTTTAAATGCTGTTATTCTATTTTCTGCTTCTTATGAAAGCAACTTATTTTGGGTCCAGACCATCCCTTTAACATGTTAAGCAAGAGATGTTAAAACTTTTGGGGTTGTTTTTTGTTTTGCCAATTGACATATTTCCTCCAGTTCAACTTTCTTGGATCGTTTGGAAATATATTATTTGCAGCCATATTGCACGACTTTTCCCCTTTTCCAGGTTTCAATGACATACTCATGCCACGACGCCAAGTTTCGGGGAGGGTTGACATAGTTTTACGTGTATACATCATACGATTATTGTCGTCTGATGGGTCGATGGATTTCCAGGCTGAATTTAAGATGATTTGAAAAGTATGAGTAAAATGTAATAAACACAAGCTATTTTGTTTCACATCCCGATGGCTGTCAATTTACAGAAAAGCAAGTCTAATATACTCGTAAAGAAAGTAATGCTCTTGATCATTATGCAAATGTTCATTTTATGTACAAAATCGCCTCGGAAAAATATATATGTTTTTTATTTTTTACCTCGTTATGCCGAAGGTTCTATTTCCGAAAATAAATAAGGTTCCTTAATCGAAAACAATCTACGAAAATTGTATGCACAAATTTGGCAATGTCGTAGAAGTTGTAGAATTCACACAAAGATTTGACGCGCCAATTCCTTTATTTCTGCCAATTTTTTTTTACATAACTTTTTCGCCAGAATGCATAACTCAGTAATTTCATGTAACTGTCCGTAACTTACTTTGTCAAAACTTTTTGTAACTTTTAAGCAGTATTGCATAACTTATGCTTTACATTTCCTTTTACCTACATTAAATAAACTGCAATTTCATATTTATATGTATCGGTGAATGTACGGTGAACTCAATGAATATGATCAGTTAATATTATTTGTATTCAATATTTCAGGTTTAACAGCTTGAGCGTATAGTCGGCAAAATGAATCTGCTCGATTTCACGATTTACCAAAGATGTACACGGAAATATATTGTCTTATTTTCCATGATGATGAGTGTATTCTGTTTGTTTCTATACACATTGCCAGGTGAGTCATTGAGGCATCAACGATTATTCTTTGATCACATCGATTGACATTTTTTTTTATGTGGGTAGAGTTCTGGTAAATCTAAAAATATAAGTTTTCAAATGTAATTGTTATTTATTGTGAGATGGAACGAAAAAAAAAACATGTTATGAACACAATATATACCTTAAGATCTGGGTGCTGGCAAAAAAGCTATATTTACTTCTTGAAATTAAAACATTATCACATGCATGGATGGGAAGGAACATTTCAGGATAAAATATTTGTATATACACTGCCCTCCAAAAGTTTGGGTACACCTGATGGCAGCTATGTTTTGGACCATTTTAAAGCATTTTATATCCAGTATTTCAGTCCAAATGTTGTTAAAGTACTAAAAATATATTGTGCAATAAATATACTTCACAATTTTGGAAAAAAGTCTCCCCGAATTTTAGAAATTAACCCAAAATATGCAAAAAGGTCAAAAACTTGACTTTGCACTAATTTATTGGATTATTGAAAAAAATAGAATATCTCCGTCAATAATTCTCCGATCAATGTGAAATTTTGCATGGTCGTTTATGTACATGTAAAATATAGCGCTTCATTGTTTGTTTGTATTTTGAAGTGTAAATCTATAAATTATTAATAATTTATGCAAATTAGGTATTTTTGTTATTATTATTATTATCTTTTTTTTTACATATTCATCAATATTTGGCTTTAAAAAATTGTTATGAAGTACAATTTTATTCAAAAGTTGCTGAGTGTAATTGTCAACGAAATTTTGGTAAAAAAATTGAAGTTTCTAATTAATTTTTGTGTATTCTTTTGTCTTCTATTATTTTGATTTTTATGTATTTCTGAATGTTTTTGGCTCTTTTTGCTTCGAAAATGAAAGCAAAATGCTATTTTACATTTTATTTAGGTCTGATATGCAATAATACAATGTTGTATCAACTAACAACACAGTGTGCAGTTTGTTTTGAACAAAAGTTGCACTACACTTTAAAGGAAAAAGTCACCAAAAGGCATATATACTTGGGATAGGCAGCGGTTGCACAGCAGTCATGGTCGTTTTATAGTTGATTAAATTGACCGAGACCCCTCCCCCAATCAGTATAGGCATAAGTCTTTATATAAAGATTTATTAAGTAAGGAACCATTGTTTTGACGTGTCATTAGAAAAGTTACAAATACCCCAAAATTCAATTATTGCCCATTTGTATACTGAATGCACCATTTCCCTAAAATGTTCTCCACACTCTTAATTGCGTCTATAAAAAATGGCCTTAAGCATTATCTTGAATATCTTGAAATCAATAAAGGTGAATTTCTGAAACATAAAAGATGCAAAAACACTAAGAAATACATTAAAACAAAACAATCGAAGACAATAGAAAGTATTAAAACAAAAGAAAAAAAAGAATTCATGAGAAACTCAAATTGTTTCATCACGATGTTGTTGACTATTATACTCAGCAACTTTTAACAAGAAATTGGGCTTCACAGCAATCTTTAATACAAAATATTGATAAATGTTTGAAAATAGACCCTTAATTTGCATAAATAATAATAATTGTTGCCTCAAAATATAAAAAAAATAGTACAGGGTTATATTTTACATGTGCCTCAACATCCATGCAAAATTCTACATTGATCAGACCATTATTGGCAGAAATATCTTATTTTTTCAATAATTAAATAAATTAGTGCAAAATCGTGATTTTGAACCTTTAATTTTTTGGACTAATTTCTGAATTCGAATGAGACTTTGTGGGATAATCGTTAAGTATATTGGTTGCATAACGTTGTTTTTGTACTTTAACATCATTTGGACTGATATACTGGACATAAAATGCCTTAATTACCTCAACGGTATGCCTTTCCATGTCATTAGTCAGCAGTGGATATAATGTAATATTTCGTTTATTCAAATCGAAGAAAGAATACATAAAAAATGAATAGAACAAAAAGAAGAATAAGGATAAAACAACGAAAACGTAACTAAACGTAAGTGTCTGTGTGACTGTAGCATTATTGTAGTGATGTACATGTACGATTTAATATTTTGTATTGAATTTGTAGTGAAAAAAATTTCATGGAATTTTGATGTTTTTTGTTTGTTGTTGTTGTGTTGTTTTTTATCAGTGACCCCGAATTCAACATTATGGAGACTTGTCTTCTAGAAAACGAAGTCAAGGAGTCTCCAATATCAGAAGGGGACATCATCTCAAAGGCTAGGCATGTTGTAATGTATTTTATTTGGGAAAGGCTGCAATAGCACTTGCTAACATTTAAAAAAAAAAATCTCATTTAACCCGTGCTACCATGTATGATTCTTTCGAATTTATTTTAAATTTCAAAAAAGAAAAACTGGGCCACATTATATCTCTCTCATCATCATTATGCCTTTTTTGTCCTGGACAGGTTTGTTGACCCCACGTATGTTCGTCCTTGTACCTTGTGGGTAAAGTTGGTGGGCTAGCTCGCTGTGGCAACGAAGCGTTCGTTAGCTTCTTGTGTTTTTCTCATGCTGTAATACGAGTTTGACAGGAAATTCTGAAATCCATCGAAATACTCAAACCGGCAAAATGGAATATACACCTTCACTGGGCGGACAAAACAGGGCAATAAACCCGTTCCCACACGCTGGCATTATTAATTTGGAGATTTTTTCATGAAATATCAACCCAGTTTTCTCTCTTCAGCAGCATTGATCTTAACGAAACATAACATATACTTTATTTCCAAACTCCTAGTTTTCATCTCAAAGGTTGATTTTATAATCAAATATGAAATATACACAATTGACATGCCGATAAAAATATGCATGTTTCTAAAAATAAGGTTTTATTTGTAAAAAAGTTAAGATTTTCACTGATTCAACTGCTTGTCCCAAGTCAAAATCATTCAGAAACTTCAATTACATCATAGTAACGTTTCCAACTTTTAAAATTACCAAGATATATAAAGTATTATTCACAAAAGCTTACATATTTCTATATTTTGATGATCATTTGTGTTGACGCTTTCAAAAAGCATAAAACTGGAAAAAAAATCTCCCAATGTTTTGTGAATTGGTTTATTTGAATACACCAATATCCCAAAGTAGAGGTGTATATTACCGTTTTGCCGTTTTTGAGTATTTCGATGGATTTAGAATGTTTGCTGTCAAAACTCGTTGACAACATGAGAAAAACACGAAAAGAATATATTCAACGAACGCTTCAACGTTGAACATAGAATTAGCTCCGCCCATTAAATGTCGTCCCCCTCCAAGTAGTACAGTCAATATATGGTTCAACCTCACACTAATTGCAACAGAAAATCTGAAACAT
>CALNVZ010003432.1:12966872-12992108 GCA_940671915.1 Paracentrotus lividus | reverse complement strand
TGTATCTTGATCAGTAAAGTCTCCTCTACAACATATCAAAAGTCCTAAGGATTTCGAGTGGTGGAAAGGGGTCAAAAGGTCAAAGGTCATCAAAGGTCATTTTAGCCTAAAATCATGTAAAAGTGATGTAATCTCATGTTTGCTTTCACTTATAACTTGAAAATTAGTAAAGCATTCTTGACAGAACTTGGGTCAATTACGTATAGCAATATGCTAATTAGAGGTGCAGGTTTTGGTAGTAACCATTTGAAGGTCAAAGGTCAATAAAGGTTATTTTGGCCTAAGATCATGTAATAATGATGTAATCTCATGTGTGTTTTCATTTATAACTTGAAATTAAGCATTCTTAAGCATTCTTACGAGAACTTGGGTCAATAATGTATATCAATATGCCAATTAGATGAGCAGGTTTTGGTAGTAACCATTTGTAGGTCAAAGGTCAGAGGTCAATAAATGTCTAAAACCTGTGAAAGTGATGTGAAATTTCCTTTGTCCTGGGCATAACTTGAAACCCACTATAGATATGGCAACCAAACTTGATTCAATGTTGTTGGGCAAATAAACCTATAAGATTTTGGTGTCAAACATTTGACGGTTAAAGGTCAGAGGTCAATAGATATCCAAAATCCTATGAAAATGATGAGAAATTTCTTTCATCCTATAGCCATAACTTGAGATCAACTAGAAGAATGTCAGCAAAACTTTAGCCTGTATTGATACTTAGGCAATGAACTTAGGCAATGAACTAAGGCATGGAAACTAGGTGACAACAATTTTAAGGTCAAAGGTCAGAGATGTCAAGAATGCTCCATGCTCCAGATGCTCCAAATTTTATTGTCCAAAACAAAGATGATCGGATATTTGTTTTGCCCCTTTTCTCGTGGGCCCGGCAGCCGCTGAGCAGCGCCAGAATTACGTTGCTCTACCCCCCTTTTGTTGAACGGCAAACAGGGAAGCAGCAACTACCATTTTTTAACGTCTTTTGGTATGACGCGGCCGGGGATCGAACCCACGACCTCCCTATTATAAGGCGGACGCTCTATCCATTGAGCCAATTTGGAATCCTGGAAAAATGATGATACATTTATTTTATTTTAGCCATAACTTGAGAACCACACTAAGAATGCTGACCAAACTTGGACAATTATATTATATTGATATTGAGGCAAATGAACATATAGGCCTAAAGTAGGTGACAACCATTACAGGTCAAAGGTCAGAGGTCAGTAGATGTCAAAAATCCAACAAAAAGCACAACATGCAATGAAAATTTTGGTTCATTAGATTATGTATAATGAGAGATAAATGAACTGGGCAGAGATGACAACTATATTTTGAAGGTCAAAGGTCAGAGATAAGTAAGTTTCTGATGACAAGAACGTTTTGTAATTATAGCCATAATGTGAGACCGACTTGAGAAGTGTAAACCTACTTGTTTCAGTCATGTATATTGATAGGCAAACTTATGAACTTGAAAATGTTGAGGGTAAAAGGTCAAAATCCTGTACAATTTATAAGATATTACGTTTGTTACCCTATTTAGCGATAACTTTAGAACAACTTAAGTAATTGCGACCAAACTTGAATTAATGTGTCAGTGTAGAAATTAAGGCAACTGAACTTATTAATGTTTTGATGACCATTATTTCAGAGTCAAAGGTTAGGGGTCATGAACTTAAATGTCTAAATTCCTGTGAAAAAGATTTTAAATTACTTTTTCTATGGTGAGTCACTAACTGACTTGCAACCTAACTTTAGTCAATATGAGAGGAATTTCCACAAAACTGTAATAACGAGTTTATGTTCATAAAGTGATGGGTTAACGTTGTAGATAGATATTTTCAAAGTGTTGGAACACACCAATATCGTGAGGAGATCTATTTGAATGAAAATGCTTTGAATTGGGCACAATATCTTGCTCATTATAGTGCATCCTTTGCCAAAGAAATAAAAACATCCATGGAGATATTCATATTTTTATCTCTGGCAAGGTCTTCCAGTTATTTCAACAACAAAAAGTTTTAGGTGGATATCCATTAGTTTTGGGCTCTCAGGCGGTCAACCATATGCTCGTCCCCGATTTATCAGGGAAAGGGGTGTACAGACTTATAGGGTCTCAGTTCAGGGGGGGGGGGAAATATTAATCATTGAAAAAGGGGTCTTTCAGCATTTCCCCAAAACTATTTTTAATGAGGGGTAGTTTTCAAATCTTTTTGGGAAGATTCCGAAATAGGGTCCCGTATTATACAATCGAAAATAATACCTGTGTTACAGGGGTAATTTTGCTAGCTTTCCCTCCAAGAGACTGTAAAAGGGAATTGTGTCTGTAAAAACATATCTCCTCAAGTGACTTATTATTCCTTTTCCTTAATCGGTATTGATGATTAGCAGAGCCCTTCTCTGCACAATTTTGGTTGACCAAACAAAAAATAAATAAAGATTAAGGCAGGGGCAAGGGCGGCATTGTGGGTCACATATCTAGAAGTACATTTGAAGGCATATGTATCTAGCATTTTACAGTAAAGGTTTACTAGTATTGTCATGGAAGAGAAATGTTGGAGGACTTAACCGCATCATTCGCGAAAATGAAAATACTTGACAAAATTGAAGCCTTTCATGAGGAAACGCTATCAAGTCCTGAGCCCTGTAATATAAAATATATACAGTTGAGGCTAAAAGTTTACATACATGTGGTAAGAAACAAATGAATATAACTACGATTTCTACCACCATAAGAACATTGGGCATAATTTATTTTGATAAATATTGTTAGGTATAAATATTGTTAGGTATAATGGTATTTACTTTGAATTCCAAGAGTAATTTTTTTCATAAAAAAATATCTAGAAACATATATATGGTTGATCTTACTTCAGTTTGGATAAATTCAATTGGTCAAAAGTTTACATACAATTAACCCAAATTGGTGATGGTTTGCCTATATTTTGATTTATTTTTTTTATTTTTTATTTATTTTTATTTTTTTACTTGTTTGAGCTGTCAACGAGATTTCTGTATACTTCTCCTGAGATTATTGTCCATTCCACCTGCAAGATTGCAACCATTCAGTCCCATTTGCAGATTTAATTGGGCGAAAACCATTGTTAGGTCTGCCCATTTTATATAGTTTCTACAGGGATCTGGTCTAGAATGTCACAACCCCTCCATTATCTCCCCTTCTCTCTGTTTTATCCAGTATAAAATAATTTAAACGAATTTCGGGCTTTTGTGTTGACTGAAGACTCAGTTTTGATATGGTGCCAACTTTCAGGATGGCATAATAATGCTACATGCTCCAACAGCGCACTACAGAAACAATGTATAAACAACATTGATAAACCCTGCAGATTGTAAAATGTGATGTTAGAGCATGTAGCATCTCATCAATATGCAAGCTTGAAAGTTGGAACCATATTAGATGTGTCTTTAAAATCACCACAATAACCCAAACATCAATTTAAACTAATTTTAATATAAAGAGAGAATAGGTGGATAAGGAGAGGTTGTCACATGTCTAGACCAGATCCCTGTAGAAAACATATGGGTAGACCCTAAAAATTGAGATTCGCCCAAGGAAACCTGCAAATGGGACTGAATTGTTGCAATCTTGCTGGAGGAATGGACATAATCTCAGAAGAAGTATAAAAAGCTCGTTGAACTCCACTAGTGAAAAAAAATTAAAAATAAAGCAATATACATTATAGCATCACCCAATTTTGGTTATGTATGTAAACTGTTGACCAACTGAATTTATCCAAACTGAGTAAGATCAACCATATAATTTCCATGAAAATGAAAACCCAAGGGTGAAAAAATGAAAATAGAGAAACAAATTTTGTTTAATCTGGAAAGTATTCAGGAAGGGTTTATATCAACAAGATATAATAAAAAATTGTTTCCCAAGTCGGAAAACATATTTTTTCAGCTGTGAAAAAGGTCTTTCTTCAAAAAAATTGCATGAAATTCAGTGCGTTTTGCATATATTTGTTCTCAAGTAAAAAATCTTACCATAAAAAGACTTTCAGGTGATTATTTTTATGTTATAATATAAGCTCAGGAGCCCATTTATAAATTCCAACAGGAATTTTGGAAGGAATGAAATATTTTGAAAAAGTAGCCTTTTCAAACTTTTTTATTTCTACCACGCTTGAAGTGTAATGTCCGTAACGTTTTAGATACATAGTTTTATAGCACCCTGTGTTTTGGTCAATTTTGTTGCAAATTCAAATGCAAAGCTAAAATATGATTATCTCACAACATATCAAGAGGGTTTTTTATAATATTTTTTCATAATTCATGGAAAAAAAGCGTTTACGGGACATTACATCATCATTGCGTTACGGACATTACACATTTGTAGCAAAGATGAGATGCATACGATTGCAGATATTGTGTTTTGATTTTATACTTCAATATGGAAATCTATCAATAAATTAGATGCTTGGCCCTTAATAGTAAACATTAGTTTGTGACATTACAGTGATTTTTGAACATTTTTTTTAGTCAATTAATTAAAATCTGTAAACACTGCATGCATTCACTACAGCTGTACTCCAGAAGCAAAATAAGAGCAAACTTGGTGGACAAATTTAAAGTGACACTGATGGAAAGAGGAGGTGAGGAAAAGGTGTACACATGCATACTCTTTGACAACTGCTCCTATAGGAATTTTGTTCATGTGGGGTTTCAGCAAAAAGAACAAAAACTTCCACAAAAAAAGTGATCCAGACTACAGATACAGCAGATGTTCTTCGAAAAAGACATGAACACATTCACAAATAAAAAGATAGTAAGGAACACATCGCACTGCTAAAATTTTTATTTTTAAATTTGCAAAGTACTTTGTCGCACAAATAAGAAGGATCCATACTGATGGGTACACAATGAAGTTTTGAAAAGAAAGATCACAAATTTTTTTTATACAGTGAAGAAGAGGAGTCATTGTGGACAGGAAATCATAGTATTGCTACCCCTACTTTGCTGTGGGTAGAAGTAACTATATCTACTCCAAACTGAACATGGAAGCAGAATGAATGAATGATATGTCTGAAAGACTTTTTTGACACTTGTGAAACGCTACATTTAACATTACAAGACATTGTAAATAAAAGAAATTGTGAAAAGGAGAATGGAAAAGCATCCTTCAAGATCCAAAAATCATATTGATGTTAATGAACAATATACATTATTTTCAATAAGAATAAAGTTGTTTATTCACCTAGAGTTAGGCTCAGCTTTGGTACATTCAAGTGTATGAAACGTGTAATGTCCGTAACGCTTCTTTTATATTACATTTTAAGATGTTACGAGTTAAAATATTTATTATACAAAATCAAAAAGTTAAACTACATGTCATTTTATATGGATCATTTATCCATTGTAGACATATATAAATTCTTTTGATTCCCATAAAATAGCAAAATCAACAAGCTAATAAGGTTCCAGATTAACCAAACAAATAGTCCTCAATTGGCAACACATTGAAATAAAAAATTCATGAAAATGCTTTTGCAACATTTTAGAATGTGTATTAATTACCATCCAGGTGAAAAGAATACAAAATATTACCACTAACATGTGACCCTTCTACTTAATGAAAGTGGACAATCTGTAAATGTCCGTAACGCTTAAAATGTAATGTCCGTAACGGGCCACAATTTGTGGGTCTAGCGGGTACATGCTTTCATTTGTTTTCATTAAAATTCAACTTTAATCCAATGAAACATTTCATTACCTTTAAATTTATGTGGAGATTGGACTTCTGTGTACCTAAACTCACAGACTTTTCAATGAATGTAAAGGTAATGTAAAGTCTTGTCCAAAAAAATGTTAATGGTCCGTAACGGTTACGATATATGGCGTAACTACACAACATGTACGGAAATGGATTGAACTTGCACAGTTTGTGGTCTATATTTTGGTTTATGATTCCATGTTATGAGTTCAGAATAGAAGAGTTATGTTCATTAATGACCTTTTGAGTAGCAAAATGGTTCGCTGAAATGTAATGCCGTGAACGCTGGAAACTGCCCATATAATGTTCTCTAGATATTTTTTATGCAAATATAACTCTTTGAAATCAAAGGAAGATACCAAACCTAACTATATCTATCAAAATAAATGATGCCCAATGTTCTTATGGTGGTAAAAATAGTATTTATGTTTTCTTACCAGGTGTATGTGATTTTTTTTGGCCTCAACTGTAAGTGTATGATATTTACTAAGAGTTACACTCAATCGTAAGATTGATCTTACCTCTTTTATGTTACAGGGCATAGACCTATACAAAATAAAGAAATAGCCATAATAAAATCTATCACAGATAAATCCTGACTATTTAATAATGACCTTACATTTTCTACCAAAACCTGATCAGCATAATGTAGGTCCTACAAATTTTTGGTTAATAATCAATGTGATAATTACTTTGGAATCCCTTCAAATACTTCACGTTTCATTGGCGGGTCCACGCAGGGGAGCAGGGCATGCGCCCCCTCTATTTTCAAGTCCTGAATCTATACCACTGCGCTTTTTGCGGGTAACAGGATATTTAATGATTTTTACATATTTAAGACTTTTGGTGACCTATGACGTTTATAGTGTTACATGTACCATCATAATTATATTCAGCAAGGCTAGGTTGAAAGTCATTTTATCAGTGATTCTTAACTTCATCATGGAACAAAGCACAATCATGCACATGTACATGTATATCATTATGTTGACATAGATAGCTTCCCCAAAAGATCAATGTATCATTTGTCCCTCTTTATACATAATCAACCGAACTTTTAAATATCATTAATGAAACAAATTTATTGTCATGTTCTGAGTAAATGTGTCTTTTGTCGTATGAAATTGACTTTATAAACTCTTGAAACATAATGACAATCATCAAGTATCATGAAGTACATTAATCATCAAGTGCTTGTGAGGTAATTGTGAAGACAATGTATTTTTATTATTCTGACAATGCAGCAATACACATACTGTGTCCTTTTTATTGCCAGAACAAAATGTATTTTTTCATCATTTTTTTTTACAGGAATTAGACATTTATTTAGTGACCTCTGACCTTTGACCTTCACGGAAGTCACAAAAAAACATTATTTACATGCTTTTAAATATACATGATCAAAGTTTTGTTGAAATTTCCCCAGGCTACACCAAAATCTTATAAAATTATTTGTAAGATAGTCGCCACAAAATTGCTTAAGCAATTTTCAAGTTACGATGAAAAAAAAAAAAATTTAATTCATCGTTTTTAAATATTTGAAGTATTTATTGACATCTGACCTTTGACCCTCAAATAGTTACTGGTCATCAAAACCTTCAAAGTTCATTTCAACATCAACATTGCACTTAGTTTGGTTGACATTCTTTTAGTGGATCTCAAGTTATAGGTGGGACAAAGGAAATTTGTCCTCATTTTCACAGGTTTGGGACATTTATTGACCTCTGACCTTTGACCTGTAAGTGGTTACTACCAAAACCTGTTCACTTAATTGGCATATTGCTGAACATAATTGACCCAAGTTCTGTTAAGAATTATTTACTAATTTCCAAGTTATAAGTGAAAACGAACATGAGATTACATCATTTTTACATGATTTTAGGTCAAAAATGACCTTTATTGACCTTTGACCTTTTGACCCCTTTCCACCACTCGAAATCCTTAGGACTTTTGATATGTTGTAGAGGAGACTTTACTGATCCAGATACATGTTTCAGACTTTCTGTTGCAATTAGTGTGAGGTTGACCCCCTTTTTGTCATAGATTGACTATACTAAAGAGAACACACAACCAATAGGGCAACATGTCATGAGTTGGGTGCAAAATGCGCTACATGTCCAAAAATTTGTAGAAATGTACATTGTCATAATCAAACATCTCTAGTTTATTAGTAGTAGGTTAGACACGTATAAAAGTTAATATTTATTGAAAGTAGAGATTGTAAGGAAGATGATTATCATATTTTTGTGCCTGTATAGGGTGTCTCATAAAAGCTATACAGTGTGTTCCTAAAAAAAAGGTAATCGAAGTTCAAAGGTCAGTCATTTCAAAAGGATATGGTTTATTTTTGTTATTTGTTTTTACTCAAGTACTAAGTAACTCATCAGGTTTAATTTGAGACATTGCTAACGTCCAAACTGTAATGGGTCACAGAGTTAGGGTCCTTTGAAGGTGATAGGTACAAACCCCTTTTTCCAAGTTTTTCGCTTTTAGGGTATGAAACCAACTTTTTATAAATTTTTGGTTCCATAGTTTTTGGGGGTTTTGTCACACAAAGTTTCAATGAAATGCAATTTAATTTGTCAAAGGACCTATCTCAATGGCAATGAGAAAGGGTTCGCAATTATGAGTCTCTTGAGTCGTGGAGACGTCGTGGTGACGTCTCCTGAGACTTCAGGGTGTCGAGGGAAAATGGAACAAAAGTGCAGAAAAGTCAAACATGGTTCAATCTTTTAGTAGACGTTCTTAAGAGCGCCAGCAAGCAAAAATTATGTAGCGGCCGTTCGTTTTGCTTGTTAATCGTAAGTTCCGGTAGGCTTCGTTAGGTTTCGCGAATATGAGTCTCGTTGAGTCGTGGAAGACGTCGTGGTGACGTCTCCTGAGACTTCAAGGGTGGTCAGGGAAAATGGAAAAAGTCCAAACATGTGCAATTTTTAGTAGGACTTCTTTAAGACGCCAGCAAGCAAAAAATATATGCCCGGTTCGATTTCTGTTAATCGTAAGTTCCGACAACGTCTCTGCGACGTCGTTGGGATACGTGTCAGGGACGTCGCGGGCAGCTCCGTCGGCTAAAGAGTGTCACAGAAGACTTGCTCGCGTGTTAAGAAGTCTATCATAAAAGAATTGGACATGTTTGAACATTTTTTTATATTTTTTCTTGCGACTTCTTGCAGAATCAAGAGACCGTTCGCGGCGACCTCGTCGCGAGAACTCCAGAGACTCATGGCATAATCGAAAACCCCATTTCATGGCCAGAGATATAGGTGCCTTTGACCAAAGTGGGATTGAGCATTTCATTGAAACTTTGTTGTGACAACAAACCCCTAAAACTATGAAACCAAAATTTTTATAAAGAAGTTGGTTTCATACCCCTAAAACGAAAAACTGTGGGAAAACAATGGGTTATGTAGCCTATCACCGTTCAAAGGACATACCTTAACTCTGTGACCGCCATTTACAGTTCGGGACGTAAGCAGAAAGTCTCCAAATTAAGCTGATGACGTTAACTTAGTATGTTTATGTAAACAAGTCACAAAAATAACCATATACTTCTGAAATGACTAACCTTGAACAGCCACTGGTACGAGAGTGTTACTAGGGAAAAATGTGTTTTAAAAATCTTTTACAATTTGACTGGGCGAATAATTTTTTAATCTTTTACCAATGAAATTAAGTCATCTGGATTGCGGTTAATAAGACACTATGCTTTCTAAAAATTATAAACTTGTAACACAAAATTCATGTTTTCTTAACCGCGCTACAGGGTGTCAACCAAGGAGAAAATTAAATAGTGCAAAAGAGGGCATAAATCCTTTTATACAGCTTGCGATTATCAAGCTCCCAAACAATTTCAGGTGCAAGAAATATGTTTCCACTTAATTGGTGTGTATCCTACATGCATGCAAAGCAAAATGTGGCGAAAAACACAATTATTGTGTATAAAATGGGCAGCGTGCATTTAGGATGCGCTCCATCGCATTGGTCTAATGAGGTATATGTGCATTAAGTATGCCCACCGTAGGACCCTCCATCCCCTTACCCTACTCCACTAAATTACATTTGTTTTAAAACCAGTGAGCATAACAAGCTGTAAACTTCACAGACGATATTAGCCTGATAATTTATTATTAATGTGAGTTATGTGCATAACCCATGAATCTGCTAACATCAATTCATGCTATGTGAAGAAATGAATTGTCCTCCAGATGTAAAACTTCTTTTCCCCCAAATCTACGCCCACCTTTTACTATAACCCAACATGTACACATGACCATGAGACGAGGAACATACGTGACCCAAACATCGTCTCTAGGCATTTTCTTTGCCAAATGTTTCAGTCGTAGCCAGGTCTCTTTCATATTGCGCATACCACGCTTCCCCACAATTCATCTCTACGCTCCATCCAAGAAAGTATGTTCAGGATCTTCTACTTGTGCTTAACTCCTTTGGACATCCTGCCATTACTTTAATCAGCGAGGATGGGTAATGATCCAATCCGTGACCTAGCTACATCAATAATGTTTGGGAATTGTGATCGGAGTCTATTCAAGATTCGCCTGCGCACGACGCATAATGTTCTACAATCTAGTCACAAAAATCGGGGCATTATTATAGTCTGGGATCAACATTTGACGTTTATCCCCGAAGAAACCGTGATGGGATTCGACGCTGCTTGTCAGTTTTTTTTTTTGTTTTTTTTTTATTTTTTTTTGTTTAGATATTGTTAGAAAAAAATATCTGAATAATTTGGAATTGTTTAGCGGTTGTGGAAAAGAAAATCAGCTACAGAACCTGATGTGCAAGAGAGGCGGACCGAGGTGTTGAAGCGACGCGGCAGTCACGTGCTTCGAGGGGTGACGTCACAGGATGGCCGGCTATACTTAGGGCGGCAGAGATTTAAGTTGATGGAGAGTTCTGAAGCGTTTCGTAACTGCGCAAATTAAAGAAAATGAGTTCGTTAAAACGTACCGAACGCACGTCTTATTTTAGAGCAAAGTTTGAAGGGGTTGAGAACGATGCCATTGTTTCTGCAGGCCAAACAATGAGGAATTGGCCCGCGGAACGCAGCTAGGCGAAACGTGCTGAATGTATCGATCGGTGAGTGCGTTCAACGGAAAGCGAACGTACGATTATCTTTATCCCTGCGTCTTTTTGATTTGCCTGTCGGCAAATGATAGAATTGACAGAGACGATGGCAGAGCGTGGCCAAATAGTGGAAGCAAGGAGAGTAAGTCGCTTTTTTGAAACTTTTAACTTCCAACTTACAACGCATATATCGCCTTATCTTTGTTTTCTTTTTCGTTGTTAAGGTTTATTTTTTCCTAACCTTTTAATGATTCTGCTAGTCCGGGAAATGTAATATTTTTTTTATTATAATTATTTTTTTTTAAATAAGTTTTCATACAAATCTTCGTTATTCCTTTGCAATTCATGATGTTATTTTATAACATACGTAAGATCATGAGTTACTCTTTAAAACTTCCGCATTTTGGTACTTCAAGGATCAAGGACTAATCATGTCGGGTTGTTTTGTTTTCTTCATCGAGACGTTGCTAATAGGCTATTTTACTAGGTGGCGATTCGCGTCGCGGAGACGTCTCCGCGAAGTGTGGATACCACCGCTAAAATGCCTTCTGTGTCGTGTGATATTCGAATATTTTAATTATGAATTAATTTCTTGCATCATTGAACCTACTAAGAATTGTTCGCGATAATATGTTGTTATAATTTCGGAACAAGTAAGTTTGTTAATTGTCATAGATTTAAGATCTACGTTTAATAAACATCTGTCTGAAATGGTTAATGATTTTCGGAAACTGTATGCTTTCGTTATTTCGATACATTGTAACAAGTACTTTGTTGGGGAATTTTAGAGTGGGGTGGCGGGCATGTTCATTTTGGCGTTGAAAAAAAAATTGTCTCGGAAATTTTTCTCTTCTGGTGCCTGTTTGTTGATACATTTAAATTTTTAATTCTATAATCGACGAATGCGGGCGCTAATTTCACATTATTCGTTATTTCTAGGCGGAACAAGTCTTGCGGGGGTTTTTGTGATGCCGTGTTTAAACTTTTTGGGAAAATAATCTCTGATTTACAGCGCTTTCATTTTTAATATTAGCACACTTCTTTCTTTTTTTTTTTCTTTTTTTTTTGGGGGGGGCAGAAAATTGAAAGAGCGGCAGGAAATGACCGGAGCGGACAAATACGGGCTCTTTTTAATAACGGCCTGGCACGCTAGCGGCTTGCTCCAACCGAGTAAGCGCAATTGTTGGTCGTTTCAAGTCTTGTCATCAATCCTACAAAAGGGTGTTGCCTCATGAAAACAAAAATGGCCATTTCGGGATGAATAGAACGATGGGCTTTGTCGGGAGGGGCGGCGCGGCGCGCTGTGAGGGCTATTGAAAAGTATAAGGCGGGAGGTAGCTTCTATACTCCGCAATTATGTTCTATGGTTATTACTCTCGCCCGGCGTATTGTGGCCCGGTCACATTGTCGGGACCCCTTTCAAGATTGAACTTAACTTTTTTAATCTATAAGTATTCATCTTAGCGATTAAACTTGTTTTGTCGGGATGTTCGTGTTGTCCAAGGAACGATTTAGAATTTGAAATTAATAATGTGCCCATATGAAGAAGGGGTTCACTATTCAAGGTTTGTTGTGAACCAAGAAATAAATATGGTTCAAATGGTTTTAGGCAAAACAAAAACATACACGCCATTGTTTTTTGTTTTATGAACAAGGATATGGAGTAAGATACTAATGTATGTGCTTAGGTCAAACGACGCTTTGGAGCGACGTACTCTTTTTTGTCAGACGTCAAACAAACTTAGGAATAACGAACTTTTTTCTTTTGTGGGCTTTTTTTTGCTTCATATTTAACAGGCGCTAAATATTACGTTCTTTTCTTTCTTTTTTTTGTTGTTGCTGAATGTTGTTTGTTTTCCTTTTTGTCAGAAGAAAACACTTCACTTTGTTTAACGTGAATGTAAGGCCTGGCTAACTTAAGAATTAATAAAAAAGAAATTTAATAAAAACATAACCATAAGTAGTGGTAAAGTCTTTTTTCCCTTTGTAATTCCTAGGCGTTATGCTTAAAAACGGAAACATTAATAAAAGATTGTTATGAACAGAATTAAAACCAAGCAGAGAATGAGACACAGAGTGAGAGAGAGAGAGAGAAATTTTCGATCGCGGCTTCGCCCTTCGTTAACGTTATAATAAATGGGTCAATATTCAGAAAGGGGATTAAAAAACATATATATTCTATAAACGCTGTTAATTAATGGGAATGTTCACGTCGCGCTGCGCACTTGCATGACTTGTATATTTTCAATTGGTAAGTGGATTTTCAGGCTAGTGAAGTAGGCACGATTAATGTTATTATAACGCAAGAAATTTCGGCTGCACGCTTCAATGGCTCGCAAACAAATAACAATGCAATGAATTAATGAATAACTCTTTCTTTAAGGTCGCTATTATGGTATTCGTTGGAATAGTGTTTTTATTTGTGGCCAAACGCAATATATTCTTGAAAATTGTCATTAGTTTCTGCATTAAGTTGCGAAAGTAGGGTCTTGCTATTGTCGAAGTTTTTTAAGTAAAGCAAATATAATAGTATAGTTGTCGTTTTTATTTCGCCTTTATTTCGCCACAGTCGTCCACATGAAATTACGGCCCTTGTTGTTGTTGTGTCTTTATTGCTGGGAATAGTTTTGTTATTATTTAAAAAAAAATAACAACTGATTGTCTGTCTTTTGTCTGTTTTAATCACGGGATTTGCCATACTGATTGAGAGTGCAGGCGATCGCGAATTTGCACGATGCAGAATGATGAGCGCTGCAATTTTTTTTAAATTATTTAATGATCGGCAACTATATTAGGTGTATAACGGTTTACCTGTGTCATAATTGTGGGGGATTTATTAAATTACATAAAAGTTTTTTAAGAGGCTGCAAAAAAAAAATTAGAAAGATACGCGTCAGAAAAAAAATGAACACGGTACATGTATTGTTTGATCTATGTTTATAAGTCTTTTGTCCATCGCGTCTGCAACCATGGCAATTGATTCTAAAACAAATGCCCTGAATTGTTTCTGAATAATTGGCTACTTTCAGGAATAACTAAAGCGTATCTGAAATTCTTTCTTGGCCTAAAGTCGATTTGCGGAAACTTTGTTGTGTGGGGATATATTTCTTCAAAAAGACGCATAGTTTTTACAAGTGCGCCATAGTTTAAATGATTTTCAATGGCCTGAAAATAATTTAAAAATTGCATGATCCCATGAAACATAGTATAGAAGAAGTCTTGCTGTAAAACAAATCATGGGAACTTGTGCGCCAATAGCAATAATAATTGCCCTTTTTTTGGAGGTGGATTACAGAACAAAAAATAGTATTCGCTGGCAATGGAAATGCGCGGCGGCAGTATCAAAAGCGCTTGCATGCAACATTACAGGATGCCTCGTATAATGTTCGTGGTCAGGTATTGGGATTTAGGAAATACGAACGCGTTCGTGCCACAGACGTTTAACATCACAGCACATTGTTAGCGAGGTGGGGCGAGACGTCGTTGCTGAACGTGGTGATTAATGCCGCCCTTTGTTTCCGATTTCCAAGCTCAGTTGAATGGGGGAAACGAACGCGTTCGTTTTAGGGATTAAAATTTAAGTACAACGTTCGGACATAACCGAACGCCTTTCGTGATATTTTATCTGCTTGCGCCTTAAGAACGATGCGTCAGTGTAAGCATTTTAATGCGTCCCCGCTGATGAGCATTACGTGGTCGTTTAAAGCCTCGCATTCGTTCATAATATCTCTAGTGGTTTTATATCCACGAATTGAAGTAAGCGTTTCTGCTTTCAATCATACACACGCCAATAAGAGAGGAAGGTGTATTTTCATAACTTCTTTTCCCAGGTTTGAATCTCACAAAATCTATGCATCAGTGACAGCACATTGCGAAAAATTTTCTCCGTAATATGTGTCCATATCATTTTTAAATAATTCCATTGAAATTGCTTGTAATTTCTTGTCAGTGGCAGTTTTTGCTTGACACTGGACTACTGAGTTCATTTAAATTTGGTCTTGAATGGCGCCCGAAATAATATGGCTTTATAATTCTTTACCTTTTTTTGTTTTCAGGGTGCATAATGACTACGAGGCAACCAGCGGGACACTTGCCGAAGCCTAGCATTCGCGAAACGCCAGTCCCCGTTATTTACAGTGCTTGTGAAGTGTGAGCAGTGGAACAGGCGAAGGCTTGCCCAATTATTATATTCATGGCAATAAACTCCTCGCGATAAAGGCCGATTAATTCTCGAGGTAGCATACGCGTTTGTTCACGCACGATCCAAAGGGCGGGGCGGGAACACGAAACAAGGCCAAAAACTCAGACAGGTGTGCCGACAGGTTACTGAATGGGCGAGGTTCTTTGTGTTCGAAACACGGCGACCGTTTTTCACCGCACCCTGAAGAACGGTAGTAAACGGAAGACGCTACTGTATTCTATGGTGCTTCTAGTTTTGGAATATGTGAACTACTTACCTGATCGGCCGCTGCTGCCTACATGACAGTTTCTTCGTGATCGCGTACGATAGGATTATTTCATACTGTACTTTTCTGCCAAGATGGCACCCGGATCGATGTTGGTCTAGTAAGAGAGCTAAGGAACGTCTCCATGTACAAGCATGGCGTATTCGAAAAGGTAGGCGCATTTCTTGCAATCAGCTCCTAAACGCGTTTGGATGAACATGGCAGAGAGCGTTAACTTGCAATATGAATGAGTATGTTAACCTTCCGAGAATCCATACTGAACATATCAATCCGAATACCAACACAAGTATAAAAAGGACAAATATTGCTGGTTTCGGCACAAAAGGCTATTTAATAAAAATAGTCCTGACTCCAGAACAACGCCGGCGCTTCTTGTTTACTCGCTTGATCATCTAGACCTATGATGGTTGGCGCTGTAAATAGGACTACTGGAGAGAGTATCACATTAATCATTAGAACTGCTTCAGTGAGGATACAATCTACCGTTCAATACAGCCGACGTTATTACAGGCTAAACAGGGGTAAAAAGTAGGAGTAAGATCAGAAAGAGTACAATTTGAAGAAGTTAAAAGAGGAGTTACGTAATAATGAAGAGTAAGAGAGGCTTTGTATGAGGGATCTCTGATTGCACGAGAGGAAAAGAGAATTCGAGGCTCCAGAGAGAGCATATTATCGTCTGAAGCCGTTGTCTAGAATTGAAATATTCGGCAAGCATGATTATTACTATTTTGTAAGTAAACACAAGGGGCCCGGCGGGGCACGACGTGGCTGCAACGCCGCATTTCAAGGAAATGGGACAAAACTAAACCCAAAGATATTCTTCGGCTGAATTTTCCTCTGGCAATCAGAATAACTTTGTATAAAATTTAAATAAATTGGTTATTTAACAGGGTTCCTTACTAAATTTTTAAATTTGGAGGACCCTTTTCAATCGTTTTAATCATGCTTGGAGGTGTATCCCGGCGATTTCCTACGGTCAAAAATTGATGTTTTCGTTAGACATAAAAATGTATAGTTAAACCGTGAATTAATCATGAGGTCAATATTCAAAATGCATTGGTTTACTTGATTCTTTAATGATAATAATAATAATAAAAATACCAAAGTAAATGATAGGAGAAGCAGGCTTTCTGGATTTGGCAACATTGGTATGTGAGCCTGTTCTTCTGACGGTGATATTTAAATTTGGTTGTATTGTATTGCAATGTGTAAACTACAAGTTACCTCATTTTTGGAAGTTTGGAATCTCTAGTTTCAAGAAACAATAAAACGCGCAATATGAATTTAATGACTTATATTGGTAGTTTTAAGAAGGAGGGTCGCATATTTTTATTTTTATTTGTTATTTTTTTTACACAAGACTAAAAGAAGAAAAAGGAATGGTTTACTGTTTTACAATGTAATTGATTTGTCTAATTCTTTTTTTAAAAGAAATATTACTGAATTTGATGTCGCTAGCTTCATGATGTGGGCGAAGCTATTTAGATCAAAAATTTAATTCAAATGAACATCGTGAAATGTTTTGAATAGATTTTTTTCTTTATTTTTGTTATGCATGTTTGATTTTATTTGCACAGTATAATGTTGTGGGGTGTGATAAATCATACTATTTCAGATGATTATGCTTAATTATGATATTAATTTGTTTTCAGCATCGCTTATACACGATAAAAAAAAAATTTAAAAAAAAAAAAGATTAACAAAATAAACAACCAACAAAAAACACGTAACTGGTAGCAGTTGTGAATCCGATAGAACATGAATTATTATTTTCATAATCATGCGCACTAATTCAAGTTTTCAAATCGGGAGGGGTGGAAGAGATGTGTTCCCATTTGGGCAACATCATATGTGGAAACATTAGCAACCTTTATGCAGTTTTAGCATTGAATGATATTTCAAATGGCTAATTTGATTGGATTTAGCTTTTCCCAACCTGAATATGACAGCATAGGTCACGTCTTCGTATTTTCCTTAAAATTGCAGTCTACTTGCTTGCTTCTTCCGAGATATCTGACGATTTAATACTCAAATTTTCTATGCCCGTTCCTTGACCTGTTACAGCTTTAGCAAAACGGCGCGTGCGTTTCAAGGCACGTGGTTTTCATCGCATTTCCTGTTGTCAAGTCCCCGTGCCTACCGGGCGGCTAAGCTTGCAACGGAGCGGTATAAATATTAATCATGCGCGGCCGTATCCTCAGCCGCGTTTGAAATTTTACTGTTTTAAGATAGTAAATGACTTGCATTTGATCTGAAACTTGCAGTAGTTTGTTTTTACTGACAGAGCGATAGAATTCTATTCATTTCGATCTCTTTTGCACTTGTTTTTGGAAGTTACTAAATCCCTTTAACAACTTTATGATAAGCAAATTTCCCCTCATTTCTCTTATATCTTTTTCATTTTGTCTCGACTTTTATCTTTTATCTATGAGTTGATATCTTGATATTTTTTCATTATCAATGCTTTAAATCTTTATGTATTTATTTTAGATTGATAACATATATTCATGTTGTATGAGAAACGAGGAAAAAAAACCCCCCAAAAACCCTATATCATTTTCATGAAGCCTCCTTTTCTTAAGTTATTTATTTTTTATTTTTTTATTTATTTATTTATTTATTTATTTATTTTTTTTTTTGGGGGGGGGGTTAAATCTCCTGAAATAGTATTTTGAAAGGGCCTTTCAAATATCTTTAATGCCGCAGTCACACAGACTTTTTATCATTTTTGAGGTAATAATTCCTCATACAATAACTATTTGAAATATTGGGGGATGGGGAAAGGCGTGATTTTTTCCCCCAACCAAAGGCCATCAAAAATATCATTTTTTCAAATAAGGGGGTAGGGTTAGTCGTTGATTCAGGTCAGTCATCTTTCCTAGAAGAAAAAAAGAAGAAGATTTTTCGTTTTCCGGGGAGGGGGTGGGGCAACGGACGAAATACGCTATTTTAGGCATTTATTTCTGAATGTCTGGTTTAGGGGGCGCCCCATGCATCCGTGCCTGTGGTTAACAGTTAACATATTTGGAACCTTTGGTTCTACAAAGAAGCAGAAAAGGGTTCTAAACAGTCCTTTGGAACAGTTTTTAACAAGGTTTTTGGTTCTGAGCCTGGTCAGTTTGTCACGGACGGACATTTTCCAAATTTTCAAAGTTTGACAGCCCGTGAAAAGTTAATCATGATAAATATTGAAATTTTCTGTGTTTGATAGTGAAGGGTACCACTGGATGTATCAAATGATGGCAAAATTTTGTTGCCATGGATACTTGCTAAGAATAGAATCCTTTAAATGTTCAATGTCACGGACGGACGAGATAGAAATGGGTTTCCTTACTTCTCATGACTCTTTTGGCATTTCTATCTAAAATAATTGCCAATGTTAAACAAATAACATATCATAGAATAGCCAAGTAATTTTACTTCGCTGCCATGTAAAAATAATTTTGATAAAAGCTCCAGTTTTTGATTGACGGCTAAAAACATTTTGTCCCGGACGGACATTTTCAGTGTCACGGACGGACATCATAGGGAAACTGTTGCAGAAATCAACTCTTCCGTCAAAGAATATTAAAATTCCACGGTAATACAATTCAACAACCAATCAGAATTAAGATTTGAAGATTTTAAAGTCAAACAGGAATCCAGGGGGTCCTTCCCCTCCGCCGAAACTTCCCCCCGGCCCCCACACCAAAAAAAAAAAAAATAAAATAAACAATGAAATGAAACACCCTCAGCTACCTAATGCTGTTATTTAAATAAGGATGACACATTTGGCAGACAAAGGTCATTTTTTTTCACACCTACTGCACCGTACCCACCCCCCCCCCCCTCCGGAGTAATTTTCACTGATGTGACCTGAAAATTTATAATTGTATGTTTTTGCTTGTCCTGTAATCCACTGTAATACAATTCGAAAATAATCAGAATGAAGGTTTGCAAGTCAAACGTGAGTGGATCAAGGGTGTCCTGGTGGGCCCATCTCACCCTCCCCCCCCAAAAAAAAAGGGGGAAAATGGCATAGCCCTACCCAATTTTTTTAAATTTTTTTAAAAAATAAGGATGACATATTGGCGGGCAAGGTCTTTTTTTTTAAATCTGAAACCCCCTCCCCTCCCCAAGAGCAGTGATGTGAACATTTTTAGTGTACATTTTTGCTTGACTGGCGTATCATGCAAAACTTTGGGGTGTCCAAAATCTAAAATCTTTAAAAAAAATCGTGATTTGCGCTGCATACATGTACATGTACATGTATTTGTGTTGTTATTAAGAGAATTTTGGTGTGCGTTGGGGGGGGGTAATGTACATGATTGTGATCTCATCTATCTATTTGAATGAAATCAAGGTTTAATTCAAGATAATACCTGGAGTAATTGAAAATAATTAATTTCACCCAAAACCAGTGCAGCATATTGCATTTAAGTACTGATTTGTCCGTCCGTGACAAAAAAAATGTCACGGACGGACAAAATTTTCAAATTCATATGAAATAAATGCCTCACAATTGATAAAAGTAAATAATTCATACATAGCAAGGTCTTATAATATGGGAGATAGCTTGCATGATTTTAATTCAAACAAGCAATAACAAAGGGAAAAAATCTTTGTTCTGTTTTTTTTGTCACGGACGGACATTTTTTGTCAAAATTTTAAATTTATCGCACAGATTTTATTTCCCCAGTTTATCATTAATATTGTTTTCTTGTTCTGTTTAGAAATACTTTCAACCTCTCTGTATCAGTAAAGAAAAAATTAAAAGTTGTGTAGATATTGAACTGAGACTTATTTTACTTTTACTGAAAAATGTCCGTCCGTGACATTATTTTTAGGCACCCCCGTAGAAAAATAATATATTGAAGGGCTTCTCATCATTGTATTTCTCTGAAAATTATATTTAACAACTTGAGATGTTAGTCTAAATCCTGAAATATTTCATCCCCTAAATCTTAATATGAAATTTTCACCCCAGTGCTCACTCTTAACTGACCAGGCTCTTCTTTATACATCCGGGGTTCTTGTGTTGTAAAGAACCCCATTGAATTATGTTGTATTAAACGAACGCTACCGATTTTGATTTTTTTAAAAACAACCTTTGGGTTCTTAATGGTGTAAAAGATCTATAAAGAACCTCAAAGAGTTCGCGTGCAGAACCAAAATGGTTCAATGACTGTATTAGAACCTTTTCTGTGTCTTTGAAGAACCAAAGAGGTACAAGCCCTGGAGATCTTGCAAGTGGTAATCGTTTGATCTAGCTTAGAAGCCGCGAGGAGAAATATGTCGGCATGTGCTTAATTGGTTCTCCTTGCAGATTGGTAGACAAAAGATCCCTATACTTGGTTGCACTCGTAGGACCACTTTCAAAAGAGATATTCTTTGTAATAGAAATTATTTTTCGCTACCACTTGTCTGGAAGTTGTGAGCAACACACAATGCGTATACTTTGCGAGGCAAGCGAAACGAAATGTCATGATATTTTCCGACATATAAATCAAAATTACTCGACTGGGCACTTGTGGGCACTATCTGACATATAGCATCATAATTTCCAATATCCAACTACACATATTCAATTTTCGTCTGCCGAAATATTGAAGATTGATAAAAAGGGCATCTTAGGATGATTTTTTAAAACCTTTTTTCCCCACAAATTTAAGGTGCTGTCATTGAAATTACCCCAATGTGTAGATATATATCTTTTATATATTCATATTTTATCATGTGCCAATTTGGCGCTGTTCAGTCAAATGAAAAGTGAATATAAGCAATATTCTATTTTATACAAAATTCGCTACTCTGTTATCCCATGAATCTGTCGGCTTGGAGATCAGACATCAAAGGCAGCATTGACCTGTATATTTTTTGTACGTCTTAGAAAGTGACAGCTGTTTGAATAAATTAGTTGCCAGTTGGAACTCCATCTCTCGTACCTCCTTGGAAGAACCTTAAAGGGGTATCTCACTGGTGCCAACCCAGGCGAATTTACAGAATTGATCTACCAACGTTCTTGAGAGTAGGGGAGACCGGGGACAATTGTAACACTTTTTTCCAAATTTGACTATCAACTTTATAATAACTAACTTGCTTAAAACCAAGTAAACGAAAATTTGATATCTTAGCTCGACATATGAATAGGTTTGGGTTAAGTAAAACTATTTATTTTGAAGCCATTATCATTTCAAAACACGAGGTCGAGTGTTACAATTGCCCCTAAACCAGGGGCAATTTGTAACAGACGTACGAGGCAATTGTAACACATGAAATGTAAAATTTTGCTTTTCTTTATCAAAGCTATGCACTTGACAGTCCAAGATTTTAAACAACATTAACCCTTCAGCTAGTTATTATAACATGACAATGCTTGAATTAAGTTACATTATATTTTCCACTTGTTATATACATGGCATGGGATTTATTGCAGAAGTTTACGTGCTCTGTACGGGCGATGACAGCGCCGCTTGAATTGTCCCGGGGCTAGGTACGGGGCAAAAGTATTTCCTAAACGACATTGTTACTATGCCCCTGTGGTGGGCGACCATATTTGGAGAGATTTTTTTCTAACTTTAGCTTAGGTATACATCGTTGAAACGTTAGCAAAATATGGTCTAAGACATATTCTAAATATATAAAATGACAGCCGTAGCTCATCCACATATTTGTCCGAAGAGAAAACAATGGGTAAAGTGAAATATTACTTTCCTACTAAAAAAACACGATTTTTTGCTGTAGAAAGTTCCACGAACCGTTAAATCTGCTAATACTCAAACAGCATGAGGAGCGATGAAATGCGCATGCTCTGTACAAATTTTAAGTTTTTAGCGCGTTTCTGCTAGGGATGGGAGCCCTGTTACAATTGTCCCGTCTCCCCTAGTCCCAGAATTGCATACTTTCTTTTTGTGCTGCTTTGTTAGGCAAGAACAAAGAAGGCTTTCTCGTATCAGAATGGCATGTTTCTTCTGTGATGCTTTGTAAGCCAAGCTCAAAAGGGTTATCTCGTTGTATCAGAATTGCATATTTTCTTTTCTGCTGCTTTGTTGGGCAAACACAAAGGAGTTATCACTTTGTATTAGAATGGCATGTTTTATTTTGTGATGCTTTGTTAGGCAAGCTCATAGGGTTATCTAACCGGTATCAACATGGTATGTTTTCTTTGTAGGCCTACTGCATTGTTAAGGGTGCTATCTTACTTCGCGGAAGACGTCTCCGCGACAGAATAGAAATTCGCCTACGCGACGGAATAAATAGTATTAGAGACGTCTCCGAGACGTCTCGAGACGTTCATGAATTTCGGAGATGGATTTTTTTTTCATAAATTGTCGCGAAGACGTCTCTAAAAAGTCGAGGGGTGCACCCCCCCCCTAACCCCCGCGGCTCCAGCGGCCCCTGAGTGCACATTATTGAGCCAACGTGAGATAGTCTGGCGCTGGTGCTGCCCCCTCTGCGCATATCTGGCGCTCTGTCGGCGTTTACATCCATGCGTCGAGCTCGACCAGATATTGATCATGCTCAAAATTTTCAGATGCACAACTGCGCACAACGACGAATCAAAAACGTTCATCTAGCGCGCTCGACGAGTGAGCGACGAGTGTCAGCTACAAGCCAGCGCAAGACAACGCATTGCCCAAAACTGCTACTTTTTCTGAGCGCTGGCCGTGCGTCGTGTAGCTGTACCAGGCCATTCAGAACGCAGGTACACTATTAGGACATCGTGACAAATCTTCTTGCCACGCGCCACATGGAAGTTTCTAACTCGACGTAGACTCACTTTACCACCTGATGATGACGAGATCACTCGTCGAAACGTAGCGGAAAATTTTCTAAAGTGAGTTCGGATTTCGATTACAATTTCATTTTATTTCCTCTCACTTTGAGATCTTTTCTTCCACATTTCAATCTCATGACCCCAAAAGTAATTTAGCATCAATGAGTCAATCACCAAAGTATGTTTATTCATTTTACCTAGGGCCTAATATATTGTTGACGGCGCTGCGCTGTTAAGATGGGGGCTGATCTGAGAACGTTTTTTTTTTATGGCGGCAGTGAAGATTAAAATTGCTGGTTTGAGTTGAATTGAGTCAATGATGCAGTTTTCACCTCATTTGACTCATTTATGATTTATCAATTTTCACTGGCCGTATTTAGCACTTGCTATGTAAAAAAACCAAAAAAAAAAACAACAATTAATGAAAAGAAGGGACAAAAATAAAAAAGAGAACACAATTGAAGAATTTAAAGGATATCAATTTGAAAAGAAGTAACGTATTGTATTAGATGATCTTGCAATGCACATTCAATGTGAGGTAAATTAAATAGAAGAAACATGACATATTCGTCAAAGTGGACATGAGAACAGAGTGTTTTTAAAATAATTTAGCGTTAATGTACACTTCAAAATGAATTACCAAGTTGGATTAACTTGTAACTAAGGTCGCTTTTAGAATGCCTAGTGTAATGGATTCAGAAGAGACGAAAGAAAGGATAAAACTAAATGGCCAGTGACACTTGGACCCTACGGGTGGTGTATACTTTAGTTCAGCTTTTAAGCTATCTATTCTTATAAGACAGTGACATTTAACACTTCGTTTACGTTTAAATAGAATTTGACTGAAATGTTATCCTTGACAACTTAAAAATGCATTTCATTTGTTTTATTTAAGTATCTTTTTTTCTTTCCGTCTTTTTAAAAAAAATTTTTTTACAGGAAAGTATTGATTAGCCGGTGACGGGGTGTTTTAGGTAATATAAGTAAAGTCGTAGCATTTTTATTTGATTTATTTGATTTATTTATTATTTTACTTTTTTTTGTGTGGAGGGGGGGGGGTGGGGTCAGCCGGTTAAAAAAGTAAAAAGGGGGTATACAAACGGACATTTTAAAAGGTTCCCCTTGCTATCAAAGATCAGGGGCTTCTATGACATACCCTGGTTGTCATTGATGCATGCTACACTTGTAAACTTCTTCCGCTGCCTAAGTGTGGATGTAATACTTTGAAATACGATCTCCAGAAAGTCACTTATTAGGCCGGAGGGCGAACGATGAAGGGGGCTGAGAGCGATCATATGTTTTTAATGGCATATTGTCCGTCGAGATTGAGATATAGACAGAGATGAGAGCAGAGACATTCAAGCTAAGAAGCAATTTAATATTGGGGCTTTTTTTGCTGATGGTTCGTGTATTATGAATATTTCCCTTGCTCGTTTGATGTGGGGCGTGCACTATTAAGATATAATTGTCTAGAGCCAAGGGTATCTCTTTCAAGGTTTCCCGTTACTGGGCACGCTTCGGATATCCGATGAAATCGAACAGTTCAAGAACAAACTAGTTCAAACAGGAGGACTTAGTAATTATGTTAATATATTCAGTTTGTTGGGAAAAGACGAAGAAATATATCGGGTTATGAAACATAAAGTTGCCGTCCACCCTTGATAATAGTTATTCAAAGATGTTAGAAACATCGATTGTTTTACAAAACAGAAGAAAAAAAAATGAGGATAATCAAATCAGATCTCAAATGTATGCATTTGAGAATTTTAAATGGAAACGATAAAATATCAAGTTTTCTGTTCTCTCTTTTCTTTGCTCGAACTTGGTTTAATATATTTTTGTTAGTTTCCAAAGCATATCTTTGACTTCATGGAGTGTTCATTTTTCTCTATTTCCACCCCATTTCTCGCTGGTCCTTTTTATGTATGGAAAACAAATGTAATCCTACAGCGCACAGGCACTACTACTACTACTACTACTACTACTACTACTACTACTACTACTACTACTAACTACTACTACTCTACTACTATTAATAATGATAATAATAATATGATGATATAATGACAATAGATATAATAATAAAAAAATGATAATGATAATAATAAAATAACAATAATTATGATGATAATAGTAATAATGATAACAGTAAATTGTATACATTCTTATACACCTACCTATACAACCAATAGTCC
>CALNVZ010003432.1:12953149-12964140 GCA_940671915.1 Paracentrotus lividus | reverse complement strand
AGCCAATCTGTTCATGGAACACTTTGAGGAAACAGCACTACAGGAAGCGACTTGCAGACCCAAGGTGTGGCTTAGATACGTGGACGACACTTTCGTAGTTTGGCAACATGGAGCTGAGGAAATTAACAACTTCCTGCAGCACCTCAACTCTCAGCATGAGTCCATCAGGTTCACCATGGAAATGGAAAACCAAGGGGCCATCCCCTTTCTGGACACCATGATTAAGAGGACGCCACAGGGATCCCTGTCCCACGAGGTTATTCCGGAAACCTACACACACTGACCGGGTATCTAAACTACCGGTCAACCATTACCCTTCTGTCCTAAGATCAATAAACAAAACATTGGTCAAACGGGCACATGAAGTGAGTGACCAGACCCTCTACAGGGGGACTTGCATGATCAGACACGTCTTGAATGAGCACTACCCACCCACAAGATCTCGACTGAGCTTCCGCCGCCGCGGGGCTCACCTGAACACCAGCCTAAGTCGAGAGTTGTGCCTCAGTCATCTGGCAAATTTGCTCAATGAAATGCCTGGAGGTTCCGTCACGTTGTGTACACTTTGACCGACAAGAGGCGCAGGATAGCAAGCCAAATGTTTGGCCAGTCTGTACGTAGGAGAACCCCTAGTGGACACTATAGGTCTGAGAGGGCATCTGGCTTGTGAATCTTCGGTTGCCAAAAGAGAATTGGACAGATGCCTGACGAGCAGCGTAGTTTGGTGTATAGGTCTGTTGACAGCATATCCTTTCTCTGAAGGTGGAGGAGTTTGCTATCACCCGAGTTTCAACGGCTGATGTGGGATCTTTTGGAAGTTTCCTGTAGTCCCAGTGTTTAGCAGTTTTGAATCTTGGTCTCATAGTCTTCTTTATCCATCACCACAGTTGCATTGCCCTGTCTGCTTTGAGGATGTGGAGGAGTTATCCTCACGTAGACTAGCAAGGCCTGACTTCTCGGCTTTGGTTAGGTTACGGCCGAGGTGGATTAACCGAAGTCAATGTTTGGGTGATCTGGATACGAACCGAATCAGATGGACCGGCTTAGATGTCTGAGGCTAGTTCAATTCGCTGGATGATCTCTTTCCGGTTGACTTGCTTAGGAGCCATTGCAAAGTTCAATCCAAGGAGAGAACTTATTGGGGAAACCGGCCGTTCCTTTGCCACCCGGCTTAGGAGCCAAAACCCATGGAGGCGAGACGAACGGAGAGTCTGCGATCATCCACCGCCACACTTGTGAGCATAGGGTTTCTATGGATGAGAGCAAACTAATCACTCAGGTCCCTCACTGGTACCAGCGACGTGTGAGGGAAGCTTTGGAGATTCTCACACAACACTGTTCTCCAAAGATAGCTGTCTCCATGTTAGCAATATCTGGTTGACCCTCTGACAAACAACCAATTAACTTGTCTGGCCACAACAAAAAGATACTAAAACTAGCTGTTTCCAGTTAGACGGTATCGTTTGTGTAGCCAACTGGTTGACACTGGCCACAACAAAAGACACCCAACTAGCGGTTCTACAGTTAGACAGTGTCGTTGTGCAGAACCAACGTGACCCCACACAATGGAGGCTCCATTGTTCTAATTTGACCTTTCCTTTGCTGTCAGTCAACCGTACTTCCTCCACACACACCACCAGTGTTGTTGTGTGCAGTCAACCGTACTTCCTCTGGGCAACCAGCCAATCAGAGCTTCCACTCTGAGTTTCCTGTGCAACTTCCTGCACTTTGGATCCATCAGAAGGGTATATATAGCCCTCTGATATCAATTTTGACTCATTCTCCTGAAGACGGTGAGAACATGCTCACCGAAAACGGTCGATGATTGGGTAGGTCCTTTTCAGGACCACTCATACCCTCAAGAAAGATTACTTGGTGTACCGTGAAACCTTCAACTTCTAGTGGATAGGTGTATTCGTTGTTTGATGTGTGAGGGTGTGTTATTGTGCGGGGATTCGTTGGTGTGTATGCGCGCGTGTGTGATGCGGTGTGTGGGTATATATCTGTTGTTCGGTGTGTGAAGGTGTGTTATGGTGCGGGATGCGTTGGCGTGTGTGTGAGGGTGTGTGTGTGTGTGTGCGTGTGTGTGTGTGTGTAGTTGCGGCTGTGTCTGGGTGTGTGTGTGTGTGTGGGAGAGAGTATGGATGTCAGTCTGTGGGTGGGAAGAGGTCGAAAGCTAGGTTGTAATAAAAACAATATATGATTTTAAGATAGGGAATTTTGTCTATCAAGTCTCTTGGTATAATTATGGTTCCAAATAGTGCAAAATAAAAACCATAATGTGGACACAATGAGGTGTAACCAGAGATAGACAAATACACTGATAAATGTTAGAAAGAGAGTGATAGAAATAAATAGATGGACAGATAGATAGATAGAAAGTGTGTGTGCGTGTGTGTGTGCATGTGAGGGAGAGAGAAAGAAAAATAAAGAGAGAGATAAAGATTCTGTAACTAGGAAAGAACGAATAGAGGAAGGGAACGTTAGGCCTATTGGACAGAAAAGCGTCGTGTCTAGGACGATTTTGCTCCAATTTAGTTTGATTTAACAATTTAATAATACCTTTTCTCGGATTTTCTTTTTATTATTAATTTTTAGTTTGATGTCATTGAATTGCTAGAAATGTTGCTGATATATCTTTTTTTTTAAAGAAAAACAAATTGTTTTGTCTTTTTATTAAAGAAGAGTGTTCATTTTCACTAGAAAATGAGCTTAATGAAATATAAAGCAATATCAAACGCCATTTACCACTTGGACTGATAAACAAGTGCATATTTTTTAATTATAATAAATGCAAAAATCCGGTGACATTGAATGGAAGATTTAAACCAACCCGTACGAGGATAAAACAGCGTGTCATTTCATACATTTGGAATCAAAATTTGATTACATACGGATTCCTAATGAACCATTAATGTTGTGGCGTAATCTCGACAATTTGAGTGAAGGCGAAACAAATTAAAACATGAAATGATATAAAACGCTTCGCGATACTATTTGTCATTCCAGTTGAAGACATGTACTTCATTTCATAAACCCCACTCTGTCTGTGGGTTGTAAGGGCGTTACAACGCTTGAAAGAAATTGAGGGTTTCATTTTTATGTGGTCTAAAAAAAGATATCATTTATTAGTATCATTTCTTATTTTGATATCATCAGTGACTGGTTGAGATCACTTGCTCATGTGATCGTTTAATATCTGATCTCATAGTATATTATCATGACATCACATTTGCGAACATGAATTGCACTGAAACAAATCAACGTGTTTTTGTGCAATGCCTTGTACAAATTAATTAAATCTGAAAATAGTTCAATGTCAAAATGACTAATGTCGTATAACGCACAAAAATCATGTGTATCGTGTTCTTTTGAAGAGCATTTTCAGTCATTCGGCAACCTGCTACAATAACAGAGCAGTCAAATTGTATCTGTTCTGTAACCACAAGATGAATAGTTCACTGTTCACAACAGGTACTTCGTATTCTCTCGTGCACTGAGGGACAAAAGTTAAAAGTTTTTTCCATGGTCAGACATCTAAAAAAAAATATCAAAAGAAGAAATGAATTTTTCACGAGTGTTCATCATCTTTGCAACGGTGATAATCCTCTTTCTCCATGCGTCAAAAGCATCCAAGTTGAAAGGTAAGTTGTTTTTTTTTATTATTATTTTTTTTAAATAGAAATCTGATATAGAACCCACCTTCTTTTAGTTTTCTATTAAATTTGGTTTGTTGTTGACTGATGTAGCTATTTCATGCCACTGTCAGTAGCTTAAAATGTGCTTAAATCATTGTTTAAATTACATCATTATTTCATTGGGTCCATTAGTAAGATGTATTTTCACGTTACCTTGAAGCAATTAATCATTTTAAGACATTATCAAGGAAAATATACAAACTAAAATAAGAAAACAAAAATGAATATCCAGTGCGTCCCCATCCCCCCCCCCCCCAAAGGAAAAAAAAAGAATAAGGCAAGAGGGGTGTTTATTTGCTGAAATAGAAAGAATACAAAATATAGATGTGGTGTTGTTGCGGCTCCAAGATTTCTGAAGAGGTAGGAGCATGATACAAAAAAAAAAAAATATGTATTAAAATCATTTTGGGTCCTTCAAATAATTTAGCCCCTACCCCCAGGATTTTTTCTCCGTACATATTGGGACCTAAAAACATAAGAAATTTTGTGGTAAATCGAATTCTTTTTCAAATTCCCCTCTCTTTTTTCTGCTCATCATACAAGTTGGAGCAAATAGGTTTTTTTTTTTTTAATTCTGATCAAACTAGTGTCAAATGTTATTCATTTTTACAAAATTTAATTTACACATTATCTACACTTTTAAAAAGAAATGAATGGACACATATGACCCACTCCGGGTCATTCAAGACCCGGACTCTCGGTCCACCGGGGCCATACACAAGGCTCCTGATAGACACAGATTATGGGTCAATATGTAAGTGACACTTCTCTTTGGGTCAAATAGACCCATAAAGTGTATGGCACTGATTGACACAGATTCTTTGTAAAATGCTCCATTTGACCCGGATCCCGGGTCAGAGGCTCCGATCAATCCGGATTTCTACCCAAATTCCGGGTCAAAGTCTCCGACTGACCCTGAATCTGGAATAGCAGGTTGATGACACTGCTGTCCCGGTCAATTTGACCTTGAAAAGGGTAAGATAAAATACACCGAAGAAGAGTAAAACTTTCATCCTTATTTTTTTCAAATTGTAAGTGGTATAATTATTGCTGACTCGCCTTGTGTAATTGACTTTGTCTCGTCAAGTATTAGAAAATTGTTCTTTCTCTTTTTCAGAGACTGGTACTGGCGTTTGTGATAATCCTTCTTTTACATCTGTGGCTCAAGGACAGAGTAGACAGGTATTTCAAACAACTTATGGATATAAATGTTTTCAGATGTACATGTATGCTTCACACTGAACACCACTGTAGAAAGTATTTTGTAAAATCACTTATCATGTCTGCTGATTATTCCCGAAAGTTGGCTATCTGGAAAAATTTTCCGTAGTGCTTGTTTTGGAAAAATAAAACATTTCTCGAGATATAAATTCTAAATAATGGTGAGACTGATGAGGTTAAGTATCCTATTGTTTTTTTAATTGCTAATTCTACTTTTTCAATTGAAGGATATGTATTTGACTCGTATGGAATTCTTATTGTAGATTGTTATGGTCATAGGCATTACGAATATAGCGAATGTCTCAAGAAGGAAAGTTGACGCTTTAAAAATAATTTTCCAAAATAATATTGAGTAAAATATGTGGGGAAGTTTCATATATGATTATAATATAATGGGTGGATGATGTCTCTTCTATCACATGACACCTAAAAGTTTGAAAATATTTTGTGTTTAGGCGAGAATTCATAAATTTTTATAAATGATAAAAACACTAGGTTGTGAAAAAATAATATTATTATTATCGACAGTCAAATTTGGATCAAATCACAAGTCTATCTCCTTCTTTCGATTTTGTTTTTAATCAATCGATTGATTGATAGATTAAAAATACACTGATTAACTTATTTATTGATACCTGTTTATCATCACATTGTATCAAAGTTCTGAATATCCTGATGATTTTGCTGGTAAAAGTTGTAAACAACTACTCCTATATGTAAAAACGCTGTTTAAAATATTTTAAGCAACTAAAAGTGTTGCTTGAGCCGGTCACTCTAACATCAGACTATCAGCGGTTTCCAAATTTCTTATCTAGGCCAAAACGCATATTAAATAAATTCTTGAGCAGGCTATTTTTACATCCTTTTATACAGGTGACCAGTGGTAATCCAAGCATTAAATATGTTGAAACATGTTGGTATCATGCTATAGGATAGACATCAATCACACGCATATTAATGTAGTTCTTCTATTCCCCCACTTCTATTATTTTTTATATTTTATTTCTCTTCATACAGAAACGAAGTAACCCACCTCGAGGTAAGTTATTTCGAATCCTGTGGATTATTTCCTTGTAATTATAATTAAAAATGTAAGTTTAAGATTACAATCATTTTAATTTCCTAAATAAAAAGAAGAATAGGGATCCAGGGGCGGATGCAGCATTCTCCAATAGGGGGGGGGGGATTTTCATCCACCTTTCCCACGATCAGCTGTTTAAAGTGCTAAATGCCGAGAGGGGGTATTATAGGCCTAAATACATGAAAGACACTTATTTTTTTTTATTTTTTTTTTAGCGAATAAGCTAATGTATATAATTAAAAATGCGAGCGCGAAGCTCGATCCGAAAATGTTTGATATATAACCCGGAAAATAGAACATTTTAAACGTTTTTTTTGTGTGTGTGTGTGTGTGTGATATGCTCATAATGGAAATACCGATCTCATTAAGAAATGCGAGCGCGAAGCTCGAGCCGAAATTTTTTGATATATGAACCTGAAAACATGCATTTTGAGCGCTTTTTATGCTATGCTCAAGAAACTTCAAAATGATATTTATCACAATAACAATGCGATCACGAAGCGCGAACTGTAAATTGTTGATATATCAACCTGAAAACAGAGCATTTTCAAGCGCGTTATTTTCATAAAGAAGATACTATTATTTCAACTCATCTAACTCACTTGTTCAATTTATCCCTTCAAACAGGACAAATACCAGAAGAATGAAAGAAGGCAAATGTAACTCCTATTCATAAAGGGGGTGATACCAATAGTACAAATAACTTCAGACCTATTTCGGTCATCCCTATAGTAATGAAGATGTTTGAACGATCAATACATAGTCAATTGACAGACTACCTTAATGCCCATTCTATGTTTGCACTTCAACAATCAGGATTTCGGGAAGATCATAGTACGGATACTTTTCTGGCCTACCTAAGTGATTTTGTATATAAACAAATGGATCAGGGTCTACTGACAGGGATGGTGTTTTTAGATTTTCGTAAGGCCTTCGATTCCGTAGACCATGAACTCCTGCTGCAAAAACCATCTTAATATGGAGTACGAGGCACTGAACTTACATGGTTTACTAACTGTCTAGACAATCGCCAACAGAGAACAATAAAATATTGGAAGGGATGCAGAGTCCACGTGATGTACTATAGTAACTGGGGTACCGCAGGGGTCAATACTCGGCCCTCTCCTATTCTTGATTATGGTAAACGACCTTCCTAAAGTTACCTCAAAAAGTAGTGTGATGATGTATGCTGACGACCCTGTTATCTTTCACAGTGCAAAGAAACTTGAAGATCTCGAAACTGTACTTAATGAAGAATTGAAACACATCAGTAATTGTGTTCATAATAATGAATTAAGGTTAACCCCACTAAGACACAATTTATGATTTTTGGAACACCCCAAAAAGTAGCCAGTACAAGCAGACCCCTTTCATTACTTTTGGACAATTATAGAGTACTGAAAGTAGACAGCTATAAATACTTAGGTGTAATCTTAGATCCTGCCCTGAATTGGAAGGAGCACTTACAACATGTCAGTAAAAAAAATGGATCCAGATTGGCTCTATTGAGAAGATTGAAACAATTTTTACCACTAGATAGTGTCAAGATGCTAGCAAATGCTCTGGTATTGCCACTGTTCGACTACTCTAGCATTGCTTGGTCGAACTGTGCAATTGAGTCGCTTGTAAACAACATAAAAGAATGGCACGAATTGTCCTTGGAGTTGGTACACGTACATCCACAGAATATGTTTTGAGTCAGTTCAACTGGACATCTATTGCAAATAGGTGGAAAATGCAAAGATGTAAGCTGGTATACAGAGCTATAAATGGACAGGCACCACAATACCTGACCAATTTATTTGACAAAGTGAATTCTATTCATGGTTACAGAACCATAGCTGCAATAACTGATGGACTTTTGATACCAAAAGCAAGGACACATTCTGGAAACAAGCTTTTCCCCATGTTGCTGCAGTGGAGTGGAATCGTTTGCTGCATGATGTTAGGCAGGCACCTACTAAACACACAATTTCAGCAAGATTTTGGAAAGTGACTTGAAATTAGGCAACACCCCTCATGAAATTCCATTAGTAAATGACTTCACAACCCGCTACACACTTACTAAACACAGTAATATATATCATATATATCTATATTTATAACCAATATTTGTATACCAATAAACAATTTCACGTGCCAGACACCGTGTGGTTGCTGAATCCACTCTACTGAACTATATGTAGTTGACAATAAGTTTCTTGTACATGTTTTGTCATTGTTTTTTTAATTTATTTTCGTTATTGTATTCCAGAGCCTCTATAATTATAACAGTGTTGACCCACTGACAGAGTCACCCTGGTAAAATAAGACGTAATAGATAAATAAATAAATAAATTTAAAAAAACAAACTTTCTCATTAAACAATACGGCGAGCACGAAGTGCAAGCTGATTTTTTTTTATTTTTATATATATCAACCTAAAAACAGTGCACTTTTGTGTGCTATGCTCAAGAAACTTAAGAGGATAATTATCACATTAACAATGCGAGCTCGAAGCGCGAGCCGAAATTTTTTGATATACCAAGAATCATAGTGTTTTTTGTTCAGATTTTGCATTTCATTAAAGCGAGTGCGAACGCGAGCAGAAAACAAAAATTTGATACATCATCCTGAAAACAGCACATTTCAATTTTTTTTGTGTTCTGCTCATAAAAAGATACGTATCTCATTAAACAAATAATACGAGCGCAAAGCGTGAACCGAAAGTTTTTGATATATTTACTTGAAAACAGACGTTTTTTTTTGTATTTGATTGTCATTTTCATGAGAAGGATGCGTATCTCCTAACAAATAAAGCGAGCGCGAAGCGCGAGCCGAAAATTTTCTCGGTATATCAAACTAAAAACTTTTTTTAAAGCGCTTTTCGTGCTATGCTGTTAAAAAGAAAAATTAAAACAAAATGAGCGCGTAGCGCGAGCCAATTCTGTTTTGAAATATGTACCTGAAAACGAGACATTTAAGTATTTTTATTTCAACCTGAAGGAAATCATCCATATCTTTTTTACAAATAAAAGCGAGCGCGAATAATGAGACCGCAAAGTATGAGCTGAAATCTTTGATATAGGTTTTCCCGGCCAATTTCATTGTTTTGTCAATTAATTGCATATTAGAGCCATTCATTTTCGGAAAAAAACGCTGATGCATCGAAATGTTGCCAGTCCAAATCGCATTTCAGTCATCAAAATTAACGATTACTGTGAATGATTTCGTATTTGCGCATTCTAGTTCACACAATAAGCATATTCATTCGGCAATAACTATTCAATTTCGTTTTCATCCTGTCGACATTTCATTCCGTATACTCAAATTCGCACTAATTTGAATGCACAAAGAATTAAATTAAATGACTCTATCCGAATTTGAACTTTGCAACCATTACTTTGTGTGCCTAAGAGCGAATTTGAGAGCATGAACACGAAATTGTTTGATTTAAGTCAGTCTGTCGCATCAAACAGACGAAATTGAATACATATTAAATGAAAACGGATGATAAATGTATGAAATTGGCCGGGAAAACCTATATTATTGACAACAAAGCTTTTGAACGCTTTGTGCTTAAAAACATGATAAAAATATCTCACAAACAGATAGTCGAACGCAAAGCGCAAGCTGAAATATTGACTTGAAATGGGACATTCTAAGCATTTATTTATTTATTTATTTATTTCTCGTTATTATTATTATTATTATTATTATTATTATTATTATTATTATTATTATTATTATTATTATTATTATTATAGGTTTTCCCGGCCAATTCCATACATTTACCATCCGTTTTCATATCATGTGTTTCAAATTCGTGTTGTTTGGTGCGGCAGACTGACAAATAGTCAAAACATTCTCCGTGTTCATTCGCGTCAAAATCATTTTTAGGCACACAAATTAATGCTTTCGAATTTCAAATTCGGATTAATCATTCGAATTTCATTATTAATGCTTCACTATTAGGTTGATGGCAGGGTAAGCTCCTTTAAAAAACACTTTCAATTCGTTTCAGCGGATCGATTTCCATGATTCAGCATCCAAATCCGTTAACACTGTCACCATATTTTATGATAAGGATAGGTAATCTTTACCATTTTATCAGTAAATTGTGATTTTATCTCATATTGATTATCGTCTCGCTTTTAATTTCAACACCTCCTTCTTTTACTCCAAAGTCATTGATAAAAAAATAATTCATCGCCATTATTAGCGCGATTGCATTTTGTGAAATCCACATTTCCAGTATATTGATTTTTATGTTTAAGTGTCTTCATTGTCACATCTTTTATTTCATCGTTATTAAATGCAATCTTGGTTTTTATGGGCTCATTTACGATCTTTGTTCACAACAAGGCATGATTATTATAAACTTTTTAAATTAGTGATATGTTCTGACAATTCATTAAAAAATACTGCATGGCAACTAGTAAATTTCAATTGGCTACTTTACATGTTTAATTTGAATGTTTATCCTATCATGAACTTGTTTTGTCTATACGAATTTGAAATATACGGATGAGAGGCACAACGAATTTGAATAAACTTGCCGAAAATATATGCTTATTATGTGAACTAGAATGCACAAATACGAAATCGGTCACCCAATAATCGTTAATTTGAATGACTGAATACGATATTTCGAATGCAAAAATATTCTATGCATCAAGCGTATTTTTTACGAAAATGAATGTCTCTAACATGAAATTGACTGACAAAACAATGAAATGGACCGGGAAAACCTATATTATTACTAGCTGCACCCGGCGCTACGCGCCGGGGCAGCTAGCAGGTCCATCCCCTACAGTTTGAAAAAGTGTTTCTTTCATTCCCTCGACCCTTCTTTTTAACGCCTTTCGTGAAATTGATAAATGCTTCGGCGACAATTCGGCTCCTGCGAAAAATATAAAAACCTACTCCGCCCCCATATATGCCTGATGAAGTTCCTTCTGTTTCTTAGTTCTCCTTCTTCGTTCTTTCTTCCGTTTTTTTTTTTTTTTTTT
>CALNVZ010003432.1:12930505-12952718 GCA_940671915.1 Paracentrotus lividus | reverse complement strand
AAGGAGTACCGCGGAGAGAGCCTTGTGTGAATTGACTTTGTTCTCGTCAAGTAGGTGAAATAGGGTGTACTTTTCTGTATTTATCAGAGGATCTGGTAACTATGGCGTTTGTGATAATCCTTCTTTTACGACATCTGTGGCGTCTTAGGAGATCAGAAGTCAGACAGGTAATTTCAAACAAACTTATTAGGGATATTAAATTAGTTTCAATGTAATGTATTATATCACACTGAGCACGAACTGTAGATTTGTTATGAAAATGCATACTCTGTAATATTATACATCGTCGCTGGATATTCCCCCACGAAGATATGCTATAAACATGATGGAAAAAATTTGGTTATATATCTGAGTAGTAGGCAGTTAATATTTAAAGAAGAGATTATGAAAAATAAACAATGATTCTTCGGGGAGTATAATTCTACATAATGGTGACGAAGCTGATGAGGTTAAATAATCCAAATTGCGTTTTCTTTAAATTGCTAATTCTAGCTTTTTCAATTGAAGGATCTGTATGTGCTGTATGAATTATTATTGGTGAGTATGGTATAGCATTACAATAGCAGTCTCAAGAAAGAAAGTTGACGCTTTAAAAATAATTTTCCAAAAATAATCATTGATAAATAATGTGGGGAAGTTAAACTATATGATTTAATATACATCGGGTGGATAATGTACTTTCTATCACATGAACACCACAAATAACATTTGAAAAATATTTGTTTTTAGGCGAGATCATAAATTTTATAAATGATCAAACACTAGTCTGTGAAAAATAATATTATTATATCGAAAACAGTCAATTTGGATAAATCAAAGTCTATCTCCTTCTTATTCGATTTTGGTATTTTAATCATCGATTAGATTAATAAAATAAACATCTGATTAACTATTATTGAATACTGTTTTCAACAACATTGTAAGCTCAAAAGTTCTGAATATCACTGAGATTTTGCTGGAAAAGTTTAAACAACTACCTAATATGTAAAAACGCTGTTATCACACAATACATTCATAGCAATAAGTGTGCTTGACCTCACTCTAACATCAGACTATCAGCGGTTCCAAATCTTATTAGGCCAAACCATTAATAAATAAGACACTTATTTAACATCTTATAAGGTGAGTGGTATCCAAGCATTATAGTGAAACATGTTGGTATCATCTCATAAACGGATGACCAATCACACGCATATTAATGTACGTTCTCTCTATTCCCCACTTCTATTATTATTTATATTTTATATTCTCTCATACAGAACGAAGAACCACAATGATACTTATTCGATCCTGTGATTATTTCCTGTAACTTATAATTAAAATGTAAGTTTAAGATTAAAAATCATTTTAATTTTCCTAAATAAAAGGAAAGAATAGGGAATCCGGGGCGGAGTGCAGCATTCCTCCAATAGGGGGGGGGGGATTTTCATCCACCTATCGAGCATATTAGTGCTAAATGCGAAGGGGTATTATAAGGCCTAAATACATGAAAGACACTTATTTTTTTTATTTTCTTTTTTAGCGAAATAAAAGCTAATGTATATAATTAAAATGCGAGCGCGAAGCTCGATCCGAAAATGTTTTGATATAAACCGGATCAGAAACATTTAAAAACGTTTTTTCTTGTGTGTGTGTGTGTGTGTGATAGCTCTATGAATGGAAATACCTGATTCTCGATTAAGAATGCGAGTCGCGAGAGCTCGAGCCGATAACTTTTTTGATAATATGACCGAACAACATGCATTTTGAGCGCTTTTTATGCTTTGATGCTCCAAGAAACTTCAAATGATATATATACAATCAACAAGGCGATCACTATGCGCACGAATAGCGCAACTGTAAATTGTTGATATTAATTCAAGCATGAAAATCAGAGCATTTTCAAAAGCCGAGTTATTTTCATAAAGAAATACTATATTCACTCATCTAAAACCCACTTGTTCATCTTATCCTACATAATCAGGACAAATACCAAGCAAGAAGAAGAAATGTAACTCCTATCATGAAAGAGGTGATACCATAGTACAATATAACTTCAGTACCTATTCGGTCATGCCCTATAGTAATAAGATGTTTGAACGATCAATAACATAGTCATGACAGACTACCTTAATGCCATTCTAATGTTGCACTTCACATCAGGATTCGGAAGCATATTAGTAACGGAAACTTCTTCTGGCCGTACCTAAGTGATTGTATATAAACAATGGATAAGGGTCTACTGACCGGGAGGTGTTTAGATTGTCGTAAGGCCTTTCGATCTCCGTATGACCATGAACTCCTGCTTGCAAGAAAACATCTTAATATGGAGTACGGAGTGCACGTAACTTGATACATGGTTACTAACTGTCTAGACATATGAATCGCCAACAGAGAACAATAAAATCTGGAGGGATGCAGAGACCACGTGATGTACTATAGTAACTCGGGTACCGCAGGGGTCAAATACTCCGGCCCTCTCATATTCTTGATTAAGGTAAACGACCTCCTAAGTTACCTAATATCAAAAGTAGTGTGATGGATGTATGCTGCGACCTTTATCTTTCACAGTGCAAGAAACTTGAAGATCTCGAACTGTCACTTAATGAAGAATTGAAACACATCAGTAATTATGTTTTCATAAATAATGAATTAAGGTTCTAAGCTACCCACTAAGACACAATTTGATTTAGGACACCAAAAAGTAGCCAGTACAAGCAGACCCCTTTAATTTAATTTGGAACCTAATTATAGAGTCTCGAAAGTAGACAGCTTAAATACTTAGGTGAATCTTAAGATCCTGCCTGAATTGGAAGGAGCACTTCAACATGGTCATGTAAACAATGGATCCAGTTGGTCTATGAGAAATTGAAACAATTTACCACTAGTAGTGTCAAGATGGCAAATGCTTGCGTATTGCACTGTCGACACCTAGATGCTTGGTCGAACTGTGCAATTGATCGCATTGTAACAAAATAAAAGTATGGCACGAATTGTCCCTTGGATTTGGTACACGTACATCCACAAATAGTTTGAGTCAGTTCAAACTGGACATTATGCAAATAGGTGGAAAAATGCAAAGATGTAGCTGGTATACCAGAGCTATAAATGGACAGGCACGAAATACTGACCAATTTATTTGACAAAGTGATTCTATTCATGGTTACACGACATAGCTGCAAATAACTGATGGACTTTTGATACAAAAGCAAGGGACACATTTCTGGGAACAGCTTTTCCCATGTTGGCTAAAGAGTGGAGTGGAAATGTTTGCTGCATGATGTTAGGACAGGCCTACTAACACACAATTCTCAGCAGATTTGGAAAAGTGACTTGAAATTAGGGGTTCACACACTCGCAGTAGAATTTCATTATAAATTGACTTCACTAGCACGCTAAAAACAAATAAATCAAAAACCTTAACTAAAACCACAGTAATATAATTCATATGGTAGTTAGTAAAATAATACCATATTTTGGAAGTAGAATCCAAAGTAACATATCAACGGGGGGACAGAAACAGAGTTAATTCCGGGGTGTGTTGGCTGAAGCCACTCATAGCTAATTTGAAACTATAAGTAGTTGAATCGATAAAATATTTCATGGTATCATAGTTTTGTCATTGTTTCATTAAAGATTTTTTCGTTACGTATTGCCAGAGCTCTATAAATATACACAGTGCTGACCACATGAAGAATATCACCTGTATAAAATAAATCAGAACGTAATAGTTAATATATAATATAAAATTTTAAAAAAAACTTTCTCATTAAAACAATCGAGCGAGCACGAGAGTGCAAGCTGATTTTGTTTTATTTTTTTTATATATAATTCTATACCAAAATACAGTGTGACTTTTTGTGTGCTATGCTCAAGAAACTTAATAGAGGGATATGTGAATCAAATATTAACGATATGCGACAGCTACGATCGAGTGCGAGCGCGAAATTTGATGATATGACACCTAAGAACTCATAGTGTTATTGTTCAGAGTTTTGCAGTCTCAATTATGCGAGTGCGTAACTGCTCGAGCAGTAAAAACAAAAATTTTGAACATCAATAACAATCTGGAATAAACAGCATAAACATTTCAATTTTTTTTGTGTTCTGCTCAATAAAAAAAAAGATATTATACTCATATTAAGCCTAGATAATACGAGAAAAAGCGCAAAGCGTGGAAGCGCGGAAAAGTTGTGAGATATAAATTATAACTTGAAAAGAACTTTTTTTTTGAGGGTAATTGAATGTCATTTTCAAAGATGTAAGGATGTAGTATCTCCTAAACAAATTTAAAGCGGGAGCACGAAGCGCGGCTGAGAATTTTTCTCGGTAATAGAATTCAAACTAAAAACTGAATTTATTTTTAAAAAAGGCGGGCTTTTCGTGCATGCCTGTTAAAGAAAAATTAAAACAATAATGAGCGCGTATACAGCGAGTTCCAATTCTGTTTTGAAAATATAATGTAATTTGAAGAAAAGAGCCCTTTTAGAAATTTATATTTATTTCACCATTGAAGGAGAAATCATCCATAAAATTTTTTTACAAATAAACAATATGCGAGCGCGAAGTAATAGATCCAGGTAGAGAATATGAGCTGAATCTTTGATATATCGATTCTTCTCTCGTCAATTGTACATTGTTTTTGTCAATCATAATTGCATATATTTAGTATGCTCATTTCATATTTCGGTAAAAATAGAAAAAACGCTGATGCTGTAATGTGCAGTCAATGCGCATTTCAGTGCATCAAAAATTAACGATTAACGTGAATGATTTCAGTAATTTGGCGCATTCTAGTTCCACAATACATAGCAGTTTCATTTTTTAACGGCAATAAACTTATTCAAATTTCGTTTTCAACTGCGTCGACATTCATTCCGTATAACTCGAAAGATTCGAGCATCTAATCCAGTGAAAATGCGACTCAGGAGAGAATTAATTAATTGACTCTATCCGAATTAGAGATAAACTATTACGCAACCATATTAATTATTGTGTGCCTAAGAGCGAAATATGTGAGAACAATAGAAACATAGAAAATATTGTTTGATTTAGAAAAAAGATTCTGTCGAATCGAAAGACAGAGCGAAAAATTGAAATAAACAATGAATTCTATATGATACTAGCGATCGAAGATGTATGATTTTGGAGTCCGGAAATACCTATATTATTTGAAAACATGAAGTGCTTTTGAAACGTATGTGTGCTTAAAACATGATAATAAGTAATATTCACTCAAACAGTATAAGTGAAACAGTCAAATAAGGAAGTAACTGAATAATAATTGACTGTAATAAATTGGGACTATAACGCTATAAATAAGGCATGTTTTAAATTATTGATTTTATTTATTTATTTCTCCGTTTTAAAGTTCTGAGATTAATTATTTATTAATTAATGTAATTATTAGATAATTGATATTTGATTTTTGTATTTAATTGTAATTAAGAGTATTTTCAGCTCTGGATTCAATTAACAGTTAATGAAATTACACGATATTCAAATAATCTAATTGTTTCAATCGTGTGTTTGATAGGCGGGCAAGGGACCTGGACAAAGTCAAAACCGTATTGACGGTTCATTCGACTACAACAATAATATTTATTAAAGAGGCAAACAACTCAATTATCTTTCGGAACTTCCATTCGGTATATAATATTTATTAAATTTATAAATATGGACAGCATCACAATATTGTTGTAAAGGAGGATAAAGCTTTTAAAATACACTTTTGCAAATTCAGTTATCGACAGCGATCGATTTCAATGATTCACTCTCAGCAGCCATATCCGTTAAACATGTTCCATCCTTTTCATTGATAAGGAGTAGGATAATCTTTACATTTATCAGTAAATTTGAATTTAATCATTATTTGATTATGTCTTCGTTTTAATTTCAATCACTCGCTTTTTACACTCAAAGTTTTTGTATAAAAATAGACATAATCATATACGCCATTATATAAGCGAGTGTGCATTGTAAGAGAACATTTCAATTACCAAAAAAAACATTCGATTTTAAATGTATTACAAGTGTCTCAAATTGTTCATATTTATTTTAGTTAAATCGGACAATTTGTGTTTTTATGGGCTCATTTTACATATTTGTTCACTAACAAGGCATGATTATTAAAACTTTTTTAAATTAGAGAAATATGTTCTGACAATGCAATTAAAAAATACTTGAAATTGCATTGAAGCAATGATATAAATTTCAATTAGTACTTACTATGTTTTTAATTTTTGAATGTTTCTATCATATAATGTTGTTTATGTGTCTTAAAATGATTTGTTAATATTATTCTATTTAGGGCACACTGAATTTGATAATAACATTGCCTTGAATGAAATTATTAATGCTTATTATGTGAACTAGGAATGCAAAATACGTAAATCGGTCCCATAATCGTAATTTTGATGACCTGAATACGATTCGAGAAAAATATTTTATTGCATTCAGCGTATTTTTAACGAAATGAAGTCCTAACATGAATGACTGACAACATGAAATGGACGGGATACCTATATGTAATTAACGAATAAGCTGCATACGGGCGCTAACGCACCGGGGAAGCATAGCAGGTCCATCTCTACAGTTAAGAAAAGTGTTTCTTCAATTCTCGACTGCTAATCTTTTTAATGCCTTAGTCGGTGAAAATTTGAAAACTTAGGTTGGGCTTAGGGACGGAACATCGGGCTCCTCGAAAATATAAAACATAACTCCGGGCCATATATGTCCTAGAGAGAAAGAAGTATCCTTACTCTGTTCTTAAGTTTCTACGTCTCGGTTTTCTAATTCCGGGTTTTTTTTTTTTATTTTTTTGGTTGATTGGTTTTTTTGGTTTGATATGATACTGGTTTGTTGGTTTTTTGTTTGCTTGTTTGTTTGTTTTTTTTGGGGGGGATCGGGGGTTTAAGGCTTTATCTACCGTACACACACACTGCCTCAACCCGACTAAGAGGGCTGCTCCTGAATATTTCAATCTGCCATAAGCGCAGATTGATTTAAATTATAAGAATAATGACGGGAGGTATGTCATTTTCATCGGCGTCATTTTACTTTTTTGTTTTTAATTATTTTTAATAACAGTTCACTGAGGGGATAATCCATTCTTTGACACACAACTTTTATTATAAAAAATACTGAAGAAAGAGGTCAATATATTTTATTATGCATTTAATTATTTATTTATTTAATGATGTTATATATTTGGTTCTTATTTGTAGTTGTTGTCTATGTATATTTTTTTTATTGGTTTATTATGAGCGGTTTTTTTGGGGTTTTGTTTTTTTTTTGGGGGGGGGGGGGAGAAGGCCGTATTTTGCAAAAGGTGGCCGAATCTGAAACTCTTGCAGCATCACTCGGGGCTATGATATTAGAAATGTCGGCTCTTTTTTGGCGTGGGGGACTATATAATTAAGATAGAAAAAAAAATTGAACTGATGGGCTATATTTTATTTTTGGTAATCTTATGTTATTTATTTATTATTATTTTTCTTTTGTTGGGAGGGGGGGGGAGGGGTGGAATGGGTAAAGATGGTAGTAGGGCCTAACTAAGGTATTTTTTTTCGCCGTACTTGAAGTAATACTAAAGGTTGGATATTAACGAGGGGGGGGGGTGGAGAATAGTGTAGTATTTATTTTTGGTATCCCTTGGTAATCTAACGTTTGTGGGGAGGGGGGAGCAAAAGTGTATCGGTATTTTTTTTTCTGATACCCTTTGCGTAACTAAAAGTAACTGGGGGGGGGAGTGGGAGCAAGTTTACCTTAATTTTTTTCTTTCGCGGTAGAGCTACCCTGAGCATACTAAAGGTTTGCCCTTGGGAGGGGGACATAGGCAAGTGTATTTTTTTTTTTGGTACTTGCGTAACTAAGTATTCGGGGGGGGGTGGAGCAAAATGTAGTATTTTTTTTTCGCGTACCTTGGCGTAACTAAAAGTAGGGGGGGGAGAAAAGTGTACGTAATTTTTTTGCATACCCGTTGGCGTAACTCGGAGGTTTGCCGCGTGGGGGGGACGTACCGATGGCAAAAGTGTACATTTTTTTTTGTTTGCGCACCTTGGCGTTACCTAAGTATTCCGTGGAGGGGGGGGGGAAAAGGTGTTTGTAATGTTTTTTTCAGCGTAGCCTTGGCGTAACTCAGAGGTTTGCCCCCGCGTGGAGGGGGACTTACGATGGGCGAAAGTGTACAATTTTTTTTTTTTTTGCGTACCCTTGGCGTAATCGCCCTCCCCCTACAATATATTGTATAATATTACCACTCTTTTGCTTTTACTATTTGTATGAAGACAAATTTTCAACTGGATGAAGATCAAACCATAATAAACATAAATCTCAAGACTTGATTTGCAAGTCGAAATTCAATGGGATCCTCGTGGAAAAGGGAAGAAATTATATTTTTATTTTAGTTTTCTGATGGTTATGATTCTAAATTTATTCAAAACCTATATCGTGTGAGGTATTACTACATAGAAATACACGACAAATCATTTCAGAAGAAAGAAATCAATTTAACACAAAGCCAAAGGTAAAGGAATGCTGACTTGATATACCCCGTGGCTGGCAACACCACCCAGCTCAGCTCATTGCTCAGCTCACTGCACTCACTCAATCAATTCTCTTTCCAATACGTAATGTATGGAGGATCGCCGAATTCATGAAAATTTCTATTTTTTAAATATGAAACATGAAAATTGATAACTTTACGATGTTTATATTGCGTCTAATCCAGTTTTTAAGTGCATTTTTACGACGCGTACATGACAGAAATCGATTCGATAAACAAATCGTCTCGATCCTCCTCAGTTTCACAATCGACCTAAAATAACTCAGCATTATGTTAACTCGGCGCTGTGTGTAAACAGAAAATATACCGATGATGTCAGTAGGACATTATGCTTACATGCAGGGCGATGTTGTTTGGGCAAGAGTAATGAGGAAGCGATGGTTGGGTACCGTACACGCCAGTTCTGTTCGAGATGACGTCACGCTCTTGTCGTCTGTTTCGTCCGACGTCGAACTTCAACACGCAAGTCAACGGGGATTTTTCGTCGAGGAAATCGATGATTACCTGGACGTCCGACGTCGTGGTGGGCTGAAAATGTTGGGGCCTCGGCGCACAGTGGGCCAGGCGTCAGTAAAAGTGCGCCAAAACTGTTTTCTGGTCACCTAACCAATTTTGTTTTTTTAATATTCTCAGCAAAGATAGCAACCTCTAGAACATCTACATAAAATATTTCATCATGAAATTGATTTTTAGTTGGTTATTTTTCTTTGAAATGACCAGAAAATGAATGTTAGTGGTACACCATGTGTAAATCACAAATTTTCGTTATTTAGGATTTTTTACTAAATAGGTAGTTCAATATATTCAAAATTAAATTTGCTTGTTTAAGAATGATCATTTTTAGTGCCCATAGAATTTAAAGACAAATACGTAATCCATTCGGAAGTAATTTTGGGCGAAACCACTAAATAATGGGGGGAAATTGCATATTTTTATTCATACGCATAAATTTTCAAAATTGCTGCCGATTGCTGCGCTAAAAATACAATGAGAGTCTTTTTTATAGTTTATGCTTTACATCAATACCAAAATTAGCTGCATCCTCCTGCAACCTTCGGAGATATAACCAATTTTTCATCCCCATGTTCCCCTATTTTACCGTCAAAATCTGCTAAAAGCGATAATGCGCACGTATTGCGCACACAAAAGTCTCACCGTAAATATTTTAATTGAAATCCGAAAAAAAACCAAAACAACCAAAACACATGAATACAATTATTTTCATGAAATACAGACATGTGTGCTGACGGGGGTGATATATAGTCTTTATACTGTTACCCCCCAACCTATCACTTTCATGACATCTGAATTGATCTTAATCTTGAAATAGTATTATGGTATTTATTTGGGGGCTCACCTATGTCATAATAGGTTATTATCGTTTGTTTCCAAACAATTATTATGTAATATAGTCATAACCGATCGTTCTTAAATATTGACTTGTATTATCATATGTTTTGCTACTTCGGTCAGGAGAACATGTAAGACTGCCTACTTATAACACATTTTAACTGTTTCTTTATCATTATACTCTCTTTCATTTGTATATTTATAGTTTGATATCATTGTTGTTGTTTTTTTTTATTTCAATTGTCTTTCGAATTTCTGTAATTTCTTGACCCCATGGAAGACCAGCATTGTTATGTTTACAAAGCTGAATGGGCCATGAAGCCATTTGTGCTTCGTTTAATTATTTTTATTATATGTTTATATGATAACTGTATTTTTTATTGTTGCGATTTGGAAAATAACTTACATACAATACAATACAATAAGTTCAATTAGAGAAGGAAATGTAGATAAATTATATAAATTGCAATAACTTTTCCGTCATAATCAAGAACAATTAGCCAAAATCAAAATGATTTTTTTTTTATGAATAGGGCTACTGGTCTCATCAGGAAAACCGGATTTTTATGAATAAAAAAAAAGACTCCCCTTTATTTAGTCCGTAAAACCCCATTAAAAGTTCCAAATAATATATAAATATCTCTTTAAAAAGGCATTTTTCCTCGTCCAGTAAAAAAAAAACCAGTATGTTAATGAAGTCAGATAATTTAAAAGATACTCTAATCATGTTAACAATGTTTCCGTGGTCTATAAACCCCATACACACCTCACTTATGAAAATAATATCAGTTATGTAACTTTTACAAAGAAATCCGCTGTAACCAATCAGAAATGGGTATTTTAATGACGTCATAGACATTTGAAAATACTCTTATGGTGTTTCTCATGTCTTCAAACCCCCTATAAGTCCCACGAATCAAAGTGAAATGAATATGCCAATGTGTTACTATTGATATTTGTCTTGTCCAATCAGAAAAGAGCATTTTAATGACGTCATAAGTTTTTGAAATTGCTCTCATCGAATTCTGCGGGTCTGAAAACCATAGAAGGACTTCTCTTAAGAATTTAGTTATCCGTCTTCGGTGAGGAATTAGTTTTGTCGCACTTTTAGTTCATTCTGCATGGCCCACTGTGCGGCGAGGCGAATTGAAAGAGGAGATGCAGGTTCGTCGACCCTCCCGTGCAAAGTCTATGGAGGACCCCCTGCGAAGTTAAACGGTATTCTTTTATAAGATTATTATTATTATTATTATTATTATTATTATTATTATTATTTTATTTTATTTTATTTGGGTTTGGGGGGGGGGGGTAATATTTGTAATCATCATGAACAGGATCCGCCTACGTATATCTCTAAACAAAGTTATCCGAGCGCAGAGCAAAAGCTTAAATTATAAGTAGGGTACATGCAGGTAATATGGGCCAGCAGGTAATATGGGCCACCTGAAGCAAATCATGTCGTGACCGGTGATCGGTGTGAGCACCATAATGTTGTTCATATGAACTGTATACGAAAATATATCGTTGTGAGAGAATCTGATGCCAAAATTTCTCTGAGAAAATAGCTGAAAACCAACAAGGTAGCTAAAACTTATGGCATTTTTTTACCCTGATGTAAAATTTGATATTTCACAGAATGTGATGGTGATAGAGTGTTTGAGGGGGTAACCTCAATTGTTTTGTATATTTAGTAAGCTTATAGTTTCATTTTGATCATACTAGCGTGTACAGGTCAATTTGTTGTAGTGAAGGGGTGCAATGTGGCATTGAATGCTTGCCTGACACAGCAACATTAGTGCAGGTAATATGGGCTATCCAAAATGGAGGGAATGATTCTTGTACTTAGTATTGGGATGAGGCATCAATCTCTTTGCAACGATTTTTAGGGGTATATTCACAATATATAATTAATATAAATAACTTATTGTAGGCCTATATTGACTTGTATAATGAAAATAATATTTAAATAATATTAAAAAAAGAAATAATATACAAAATACAAAACAATGAAATATATAGTCAAAGTATTTACTGAAGGGTCTTATAATTCCAAATGACATCTTAAAGTCAATGATTTTCAAAATATTAAGCAAATTCCAGACATGGTAGAGTCATTGTAGTTTTTAAAACATACATTAAATACATGTGCCCATATTGCCTGCACATGCAGGTAATATGGGCACTTTGGTAATGACGTCAACATTTGAATATTGCAGACAGGGGGGTTGTTTTTCTTCACAATGAAAGTTAGAGCAGTAGTTATTGATTCATATAAACAAAGATTAGACTGTGTGTCATTTTGTAATTTTATGCAAATTAGGCAAATGAGCTTAGGGGGCCCATATTACCTGCATGTACCCTACTTTTTGTAATCTTCATGAACATGATTTTGGTCGAGTACGTAATGCCAGCGCGAATCGCGAGCGAAAAACTACGACCTGGCTTTATTTTCTTCTCCATTTTTTCCTCTTGTTTTTACTTTTCATCTTCTTTCTTTTCTCCTCTAGGAAGAACAGAGATACTTTATAAGTATCTCTGAATAGAGCATCCATCCTCTTATTATTTGTCTCATTATATACATGTATTTAATTTTGTTTATTCAATTTGTATATTGATTTTCATGTATGTATTTTCATTTGCTATTTTTTATATGGAGAATAAAACCAACCAACCAACCTCTCCTTCCCTTCCCCTTCCTTTCCTCTACTTTTTCTCTTAGTTTCCCCCCTTTTTTCTTCTTTCTTGCGCAGCCAATAGGGGGGGGGTGGCCCCTTCGCCCCCTGGATCCGCCACTGGGTCTTTATTGAATATAGCTTTATCATATTATTATCATAAATTCTTTTCACTCTTTGTTTTTTTTTTTTTTCGTTTGTTTGTTTATCATTTCAGGGATTCAGTAACTTTTTTTAAAAAGTGCGAAAAGGGAACAAAATTAGTAAAATCCTATTGCTCTGACTGTAAATACAAACTACTGAAATTTTCAGAGGAAATGGAAGTCATTTAGTACCTTAAGAACGTGAAAACAACGAGACTAGGACTACGTGGCCTTGCGCGATCAAATCACCACCGCGGTGAACTGTTCTGTCGCGAACATCAGTGGCGTCTTGCCCAGTGGGCTGAGCGTGGGGCCTTCATAACTCAGAATACGCTATACGTTCTGAGCCACGGCGGAAGGATATTATTTGAAACCCGTTTCGGAAATGGGTTTGAAAATCAGGGTATGAAATCGTAGATATCTGGATATTTAAGAAAGCAATTGGTTTGTAAATTTCAAGGGATTCCACACTGACCTTTTTATAATCATGTTGGCAAAATGAGCTTTTTCACTAGTAAATTACGATATGAATTCTAGCTCAATGTTACTGCATCCCTTCATTCTTGTGACCAATATCATTTGCAGTTATTGGATGTAATGATGTTGTTGGTTCTCCATCGATCACGGTACAGTGTGACCCTGGATCAACGATCAGGATCATCAAAGGATTTTGTGTAACGGTTCCTGATTGTAATGCATATGATGTGTCTCTGGAGAGCTCGTGTGAAGGCACTGACAGGACGGCACAGTGGGCTGCGTACTGTGCGACAAACAATCCATGTGGTCCAATCACTGGCTCGTGCTATTCTGACACGTGCATGGGCACGGACTACATGTACGCTGATTATGAATGTAAGTAGGCTTAAACATTTTTGTCAGAGATATTTTCTTCCCGAGAGAAGTTATGACAACGGAGGATCCATGATTTTCATTCCAGAGTTTATGGGGGGGGGGGGGGTAATCACCTCAGAGAAGGGCTTAAAATTTGTCTTAATTTTTTATATGAATGCAATTGAATGTGGTATTGAACACAATCATTTATTATCACAACACAAATATTTACTTAACGAGGATTTAAAAAAGACAACAAACAAACAAATGATTAACTTACACATAGTCTGATTTTGCTAGGCTTAGAAACTGCCGTACTTTGACAAAAGGGAGCAAGTGAAATATCAGTAAAATTTTTGTTGTTTCAGTCAACGTGTTATGCCTTTTTTTATTCATATGAGACTCATCCTGTTATATTATGTAAAAATGGACAGATTTTGCTCTGTTAATACAGGAGATTTTTATATATTTTTTTAAAATTTATTTATTTATTTTATTTTATTTATTTTATTTATTATTATTATTATTATTATTATTTTATTTTATTTATTATTTTTTTTTTTTGGAGGGGGGGGGGTCATTTACTTCCTTGTGTCAGTGTGAAATCTGATCCTGGATTCATTCTTCGTCAGGACACTTATGTTGCATGCCTTTGTTGAGAATCTGAAATTTTTTATCCTAAATCATTGATTTAAAGTTATAACCTTATCAGCTTATGCACTTAAAAACATGACATTTATTGCTTATTTATTCAAGTTTTGCTCAAAAGGAACGCTAACTAAATTACCTTACTCATGTATAATTATTAGTTGTTGGTTTCTTTTCGCTCCTCCTGGTTAAAATATATTATTACCGTTAGATTTAGGGAAACTTTATTTTTGCGTCATGTGTAGTAACACATACTTTCCAAGTAGGCATAAATAGACTACGTGATCAAAATTTACCATCCCAGGAGTTATGCTATGCGTAAATGGGTGCTTGGTAACATTATAAATTTACATGAAAACTATTGCTCGTTATTTTGTGATAGCGTTCCACAATTGGTCTCATGTAGGGGAAAAAGAGGTGAAAGGAAATTTCATCAACCAAACTTTGATATTTCTAATGGTGAATGAGAAGAGTCTGCATGGTACAATCTATTTATTTATTTTATTTCCAGGAAAAGGACAACAAGAGTATGTACATAAGAAAGAAATTACCCCGACTAGTGCCTGAGGATGACTAAAAGAAAAACTAGATTCTGTTAAGAAGCTCTCCTCACTAGTCGGGGTTTACAGGAATTACATGTGTATACAATAACAAAAATCAGGATAAAATGGCAATAACTTTTAAATGCGTTACTTATTAAAACAATAGTAATTATTTCCATGTGCTATTATTATGTATTTAAATATCCAGTCAATATCAATATGAAATGTGTTATGCATTTTAATATACAACATTATGCTGTTATTAGGTGGTAAAGCCTGATCAGTGAGACAAAAATTATCCTTATTGATTTCATTTATGAATTACATAATTAAAAAAAAAAATTGCTTGGAATATTGTGATAAATGGAAGTATTTTCATAAGGTTCAAGAAGTAAAATATAACACCAATGCTTACGTTGTGAGAGCTTAAATGCTATCATATATGCAAAATATTAATCGAGAATTTTAGATCGTAGTTTCAAAGTATGAGCAGTAAAACCAAAAACAAAAACATACTTGGTTTTCCTAATTTCCTATAGGGCCTACACTCTTTTGCTTCATTCTTTATCCTGTACAATTTTTTTTTGGTTTGGTCTAATTTCTTGTGTTCGTTTCATTTCGATTATAGGTGTCGACCCAACGACAACGGTGACAGTAAGTTCTATACACAATGGTTTACATTTTAATTATACAGTCTATGTAAGAAAAAAAAATGGTACAGTCGGGAAAAAAATTATTTAGGTATAAACTGAAAGCCAAAAGATTCTTCTTGCTGATGCACTTTGTGTTGCATAATTTGCTGTTGTAAAACAAAAGTTATTCTAAATTTTGTGCGGTGATGAGGTAATCGAAATTACACACATCTATTGTTTCGGTGTGCTGAATTCATGGCTATTATGCGCGAAACCCGAAGAAAAGCATGCGCAAAGTACATTTTTCTTGATTATAGAAAACTGATCATATCTCAGGATCTACAGCACCAATTGGGATGAAAAAATTGCAGAAGAAAGCCTGATTTTTCCAACTTTATGAAAATATCAAACACTTTCAGAATGTGATTGATTTTCATACTTTAAAAAAATGTCTTCCACTTGTACCATTTTATTTGACACAGATTGTATATGTTTGGTAAAAGGTCTTGAGCTACGGGTTGTTATTGGAACAAAAGTAAAGATAATATAAACATATTATACAAAATAAACATAGGGTACATGAATATATAATAACAATATAAAAAACTGTAAAAGCGAATAAACATATTTATATTTTTTTTAATATATAATAATATTATGAAATGACACAGTAAAAATGTGACATGATGCGAATTTATTAAAAGTACATTGTATTAGACAAATCATTGTAAATTCTTGGGTTATGTACGCCTAACCTGGGGGGCATTTCATCAAAGGCTTTGTCGGACATTTCATCCGACAAATGCTCTCAGCCAATCAGATACAAGGATTTCAGTAGCTTATAACAGTTTGTCGGATAAAACGTCTGACAAGTCCTTTGATGAAATGCCCCCCTGTAGAATGAACTTCCTAATTTTGTTTGAGGAACAGGGTTGATGGAGTTGAATACAATTTAACTATTTTAAAAATCTATTTACCATAATAGGCTGTTCCTACGACAACCACTGAAACCCCAACACCAGGTAATTATTTAAATGTAAACAATGTCTGGCTACAATACAATACTGTCCACAATACAATACTGTATAACCGATGAAAAATGTAAAAATTTGGAAGAATCAACAAAAAAAGAAAATAATATGTCGATTCTGCATTGGCAATGGCGTCCAAGCGTAATGGTTAATAACGTTTTTCTTCTGTTGGCAAGTATCACATTTCTCATTAAAATATTTGTTGAGATATAAGGAGGCGAACTTTAATAAGATTTCTCATATTTTATAATTATAGCTTAAAATTCAGAGGACATGATTGTAATTACATAAATGAAGAGTAGTTTAAAAGGTTTCAACTAAATTTTATCTCTTTATTATAACAAACTGAATTCATTTGAAAACAGAAAGGGAAAGATGAGATGAAAAACGAAATCTCATGTATCGAATCAACATTTTTTTTTAAATCTTGAATTCCCTCTTATTTATGAGTATAGATAATTCGGATTAAATCAATGTCATTTTATTCACAAAAAAAAACAACAACAACAACAACAAAAACGCATAGGCCTATTAGACAATTCATCGCAGAATACTACAACTTCTTTCAATGAATGTTCTTAAAGCCTGCTATAATGAGCGATTAAAAAATTGTTCCATCATTTTGAAGTTGTCTTATTTGAAGCGTGAACATTTACTTATGGGTTTCATGATATGCTTTGGTAGAGCCATCCTCCGATTATTTACTGGTACCCTTTTCGTTTGGATCTGTGCACGCATGACTGTCAATCTTCAGAAGACAGTAAAATCTAAATTGTGCCAAGTGCATCGAAAATGATTAAAACAAATGTTGAAAGAATATGTGTACACACATACACACACACACACACACACACACACACACACAAACACCCTCTCACTACACCCACACCGCACACACACGAACTTAATTACACAGGGACCCACAAGCACAGTAAACAAATCATAATAACTTTTCCACTTTTCTAAGCATTTTCACAAGACCATCACGGAATGTTTGGGACATAGAAATTCCCTAAGAACAGTTTGTTAGTTTGAGTGAAAGTGTGTGTGTTTGTGTGCGGGTATTTCTGTGTGAGCTGGTGTGAATGAGATAGAGTAAGTCTGTGTGTGGGGGTGTGGTGAGGGTGTTGGCGTATATGTGGTGTGTGTGTGTGTGTGTGTGTGTGTGTGTGTGTGTGTGTGTGTGTGTAAATGAGGGATTTTGTGGGTATGTGTCTTTGTACGTGCATATAAGTAATGATTTTCAATTTGTTTATTCTTCCCCAGCAACTTGGCGAAAGTGAGATTTTACTGTCTTCTGAAGATTGCCTGTTATTCAGTCATGCGTGCAAAATTCCAAATGAAAAGGGTACCAACAGATGACTCTACCAAGACATATCATGAAACCCATAACCAAATGTTCATACTTTTCACCAGACAACTTAAAAATGATGGAACATTTTTCTCAGGACTCACTCTGTATACTTAGAAGAATGATGTAATTTCATTTCATAGAAACCCATTGTTACATGTCTTGTCTTTTCTTCTTTTTTAGAATTACTTACGACGTGCTGTGACCACCCCATAAAAATGTGAATTTTATATTTTTCCCATTGAAGATAGGTTTTACGGAAATAGCTCGTATGATCCATGGTCTTTGATTTTCAAACGAAATTCGTATGTATGAGATATTGTGGGATTAGATTACAAAAACAGTATATAGTTTAACATTTGTCTTGGCAAAGGTCTAATTGATTAAAATTTAAGATTAAGCATTTCCATTTTAATATTTATTCATTATTTTACAGAATCCATCACAGCTCACACGGAAACCCCCACGACGCCTTTACCCGCAGAAATTGTCCGTCAAAAGGGCTACCTGTACAAACAGATCTCGTTTCGGCGTCTGACAAACCACGTGATCAAAGTCAAACATGGGATATCATCTGCAATAAAATGTGGTGCCGAGTGCAACAAGATAAATGACTGCGTGTCTTTTAACATTGGTAGTAATGGCGTCTGCGAGCTCAACAATAGAATGGTGGGAACAAATGATATCATAGAAGGTCGTTTTGTACATGACGATAGATTTAAATATTATCAGAAATTGTAAACTTCGTGACACGTATTCTGAACCTCTGACTGGAATTGTGCCATAGGTCCGAGTCCGTAAGAATTTTTGGACGAGAATGCAACATTGTTTGAATTCACAACACGTTTCTCTATGAAGAGTCAGCGAAGCGTGAGTCTAAAATTACAAACTCAGTCTGCTATCTTAAGTGAAGACAGCAGACTGGATTTGTAAAAAATAATTGTAAAAAATCCTAAACCACGGGGATGGGTGAAATTGAATTTGAAATGGCTGTGTGAGTTTTATGTCGGAGGAAGCCAATTTGTCACTTCCTCGTTGCCTTGAAGCTAGGGTTGTCAAATCTCCGTTAAAATTGATAGCATTATTAAACATTCCATAATGTTTTAATTGATTGCATATTTTTAACCAAAACTGACATTTTCACGAGATTTACAAGTCGGCGCCAAGACGTTCAAAATGACAACCGCAACTGATGCCAACAACCGATGAGTAATGTCCATGAAAGAACAATACCATTGTGGTTTCCAGCTGAAAAATATAGGCTCATCTTGACTATTGAAAGTATCAATGACAATCGGTATTCAAGGCAAGGGGCTACTAACAAAAGATGTTGTTTTCATTACTGCCTCTAAAGGGCCTGTCCCACAGACGGCGATCGTTGTGGCGACAACCTGATAATTTCATAATTATAAGGAGTTCGTCTTTAAAAAGGCGATTATAAACCTACATACGACTCTATCTAAGCTAGGCTCGACAACAACTTGCTACCACACTCACAACAGCAAGATCGCCAGTTGTCGCAACAACGACCGCCTCCAGTGGGACAGCCCCTTAAGGGTGCTATCTCACTTCGCGGAGACGTCTCCGCGACAGAATACAAATTTTGTCTCCGCGACGGATAAATAGTATTAGAGACGTCTCCGAGACGTCTCCACGACATTTTATGAAAAAAAATCCGTCTCCGAAATTCAGGAGACGTCTCGGAGACGTCTCTAATACTATTTATCCGTCGTTGAGAAGAAATTTCTATTCTGTCGCGGAGACGTCTCCGCGAAGTAAGAAAGCACCCTTACTTTATACACAAATTCAACAGATTTCTGGTTTAATTATACAGTCACACAGACACCTACGTTTATACGTTTTTGTTGTTTTATCCTTATTTCATCTTCAAAAGTATTTCTTTGTTTTATTGGATGAACGAAATTATCACTATTTCCACTGCTGACTATGATGATAATAATAATAATAATGTGATTTGTATTGTGCACGTATCCACTCTGTGGAGTGCTCAAGGCGCATTATCATATTAGTATTACCCGGCTTAGCTAGGCTACCCCGAAAGGCGCTCACAGCATTCAAGGAATTTCTTCCTACCGGTACCCATTCACCTCACTTGGATCAGGTAGGGGAGACCGGGGACAATTGTAACACTTTTTTTCCAAATTTGACTTATCAACTTTATTATAACTAAATACTTGCTTAAAACCAAGTAAAACGAAATTTTGACATCTTAGCTCGACATATGAATAGGTTTGGGTTAAGTAAAACTATTTATTTTGAAGCCATTATCATTTCAAAACACGAGGTCGAGTGTTACAATTGCCCCTAAACCAGGGGCAATTGTAACACATGAAATTGTAACATTTTGCTTTTCTTTATCAAAGCTATGCACTTGACAGATCCAAGATTTAAACAACATTAACCACATCAGCTAATTATTATAAAACATGACAATGCTTGAATTAAGTTACATTATATTTTCTACTTGTTATATATATACATGGCATGGGATTATTGCAGAAGTTTACGTGCTCTGTACGGGCGATGACAGCTCGCTGAATTGTCCCGGGGCTAGGTACGGGGCAAAAGTATTTCCTAAACGGCATTGTTACTTTTGCCCCTGTGGTGGACGACCATATTTGGAGAGATTTTTTTTTCTATCTTAGCTTAGGTATTCAGCGTTGAAACGTTAGCAAAATATGGCCTAAGAACATAATTTCTAAATATATAAAATGACAGCCGTAGCTCATCCACATATTTGTCCAGAAGAAAACAATGGTAGGTACTGCAAGTAATATGGGCCCCCTAAGCTCATTTGCCTAATTTGCATAAAATACGAAATGACACACAGTCAATCTTTGTTTATATGAATCAATGACTACTGCTCTAACTTTTTATTGTGAAAAAAAAATTATCACAACCCCCCCCCCCCGTCTGCAATATTCAAATGTTGACGTCATTACCAAAGTGCCCATATTATCTGCATGTGCAGGTAATATGGGCACATGTATTTAATGTACGTTTTAAACTACAATTACTCTACCATGTCTGGAATTTGCTTAAAATGTTGAAAATCATTAACTTTAAGATATAATTTGAAATTATAGACCCTTCAGTAAAACCTTTGACTAATATATTCATTGATATGTATTTTGTACATTATTCTTTTTTTAATATTATTTTCATTATACAAGTCAATATAGGCCTACAATAAGTTATTTATATTAATTATATAATGTGAATATACCCTAAAAAAATCGTAGCAAAGAGATTGATGCCTCATCCCAATACTAAGTACCAGAATCATTTCCGCCATTTTTGGATGTCCCATATTACCTGCTCTAATGTTGCTGTGTCAGGCAAGCATTTAATGCAACATTGCACCCCTTCACTTAAACAAATTGACCTGTACACGCTAGTATGATCAAAATGAAACTATAAGCTTACTAAATATACAAAACAATTGAGGTTACCCCCTCAAACACTCTTTCACCATCACATTCTGTGAAATATCAAATTTTACATCAGGGTAAAAAAATGCCGTAAGTTTTACCTACCTTTTTGGTTTTCAGCAATTTTCTCAGAGAAATTTCGGCATTAGATGCTCTCACGACGATATATTTACGTATACAGTTTATTATGAACAACATTATGGTGCTCACACCGGTCACCGGTCGACGGTCACGACATGATTTGCTTCAGGTGTCCCATATTACCTGCTGGCCCATATTACCTGCATGTACCCTAATGTGAAATATTACTTTCCTACTCTAAAAACGAGTTTTCTGCTGTAGAAAGTTCCACGAACCGTTAAATCTGCTAATACTCAAACAGCATGAGGAGCGATGAAATGCGCATGCTCTGTACAAATTTTAAGTTTGTAGCGTGTTTCTGCTAGGGATGGGAGCCCCTGTTACAATTGCCCCGCGTTACAATTGTCCCCGGTCTCCCCTACGGCAAATTTGCAGGTCGACACCTTGCCGAAGGATGCTAGTGGTATGGACGGGATTCGAACCGCGTACCTTGTGATCGTAAGTCCGCCGACTTATTCACTCGACCACACCACTCCCACTCCCATAAAGGGTACTTGTGTGGAGTTTGGTTTCTTGAAGAAGGTTGACAGTCGTACGTTTTTGGAGTTTGGGTTCGTGCGGAAGGTTTAGAAATCGCAATGTATTTGTGCGGTGCTATTGTGCAATCCTGTTGTTCTACTTACAAACTCAGTCTTTAGTTCAGAATATGGGCCCGTGAGTTTGAAAATGTATATAAGACAGATAGGCCATATCGAGTTGGATGTTATTTTAAAATCTTCATGTAACTTTGATGCAATTATTATTAATATTAATATTATTATTATATTAATTATAAGTGTGGACACGAAACAATATTATTGTATTTAAAAATAGGAAGTATAGAGAGATTAAAGGAAAATGGAACAGTTTGAACAAAATCGGGAAAAAAGTTCTGG
>CALNVZ010003432.1:12900697-12930405 GCA_940671915.1 Paracentrotus lividus | reverse complement strand
TCTGATAGACAAAACAATGTGTGGCGTTGATTCCACATTAAGAATGGTCAACGGAAGGCAATCATTACAGCTTCGTATGCTCAAACTGGGAAGAAATTAATGTTAAGCTTGGCACTAGTTATATTAGATAAGCGCAAGGTTATAATCAAATTCTACTTTGACTGCCAATTGAGTTAGTCTCGATGAGGCGCTATATCGACTATTTATTAAAATGAGCCGAGTAAACAGCTAGTTTCTTGGCTAAATAGAAAGGAGGGAACAATAATTTGTCATCCAGCATTCCACATGACAAATACCGAGTGATTTAAGTGCTTATTTTAATATAATTTATCAAACCTTCAAAATTAACACCAGACAGTCGTCAATGAGTATGATATACAGGTGTGGGCGATCGAAAGGACTTTTGAGGGGTTTGATGACATTCGGATACATTATTTCGGGGCTGGGTCGTTAAAAAGGCTTAAAAACACGCTGTAATTATAATGTATGGATCATAGGTCCCGTTAAAGTTTTAAGTATTTCATCAAACTTCGGAAAATCAAGTAGAGAGAGAGAGAGAGAGGGGGGGGAGAGACAAAGAAATCCCAAGAGCAGTGAAGGATTATAGAGCTCGCTACGCCCTGCACGTCGCAACTCGCTAGAGCCGCCAATTTTTGTTAGCCAACAATATGTATGTGCGTCACATCGAAAGGAGAGACTAGTCGCAATTTTTGAAATCCATTAATCCTTATTTGGATATTATTGATCCCTGACTCTATTCTTCCGAATATATAAACCCGACTGTAAAGAGTAAATAGAAGTGGAAATTAGCCTCTGAACGCGAGGAGAATTGTGCTCTGAAATCAAAATCAGAGAAAAACGTCTGCGAGTTTGACTTCCTTTGTACCCGCGCCAGAAAAATAAGAACACTCTGTCCACCGCTGTACTCACCGAAATGCCCTCGAACACCGGACACGAGACACCAAATAACATAACCGCCGACCCCATGCCGCGCAACAACCCTACTCGCACACTTCCATGACCCATACACCTAATACACAGACGCATACATACGTGCTTATGCCTCTCCCACTCTCCACCACAAGCAATCTCGTGCAGCCACTCGTTATCCACCGAACACAGCACAAACTATCGATATTACCGCTTCTCACAACAGACACCATCACCCACACAAACACTGTCCAGTAGAACTACGAAAAAACACAATTCCCATACTTACATGATCACTACAGATCGAAAACCCCCACTAGACACCTCACAACCTGAGCACACCTAGCAACCATCTTGTTACAAAGGATTTGAAACTGATTAGACCAATGAGGAGGCCCTGCATTCAGGTATACAGAGAAACAATACCTCGTCCGTCACGATGATCGAGGCAGCGCAGCAAACGGAAAATAACGCGATGTTCACCTTCGTCAACAAAAAAAAAGAAGCTGAATTGGTTAGTGTTTTATATTTCGTCCAAATTAAATGAAACTCTGCTCTTTCTAATGTTAAGAAAAAGTCGCTCTTTTAAAGAAAAGTGATTTACCAATCGCTGGCAGTTAAATTTAATTAGAAACAAAAACTATATTTAAAACCTTTTTGGGTTTTATTCCGATGTTTGCGCGTTCTTTGAATGTCAATCGCGTACTTCTTACTCATAATTAAAGCGAGTCATTTGATCTGAACTCTGTTGGAAATTTTAATCATAAATGTCTATGACTAATTATTCTTGTCAGGGGCTTATGCATTTTGTTTATATCTTTGAATAATATATGAAAGAATGCCATCCTTAAAAAAATAAGTTTAATACCTTCATTTGCGCCTCCACGAACTGTATTTAGAATTATCTTGATCACGTTTTATGAGGCTATGTGAGCTTAAGGACATGAAAGATAAAAACTTAAATGATTGCTCGATCTCGTCTTTATTGATCAAACTTGTTACCAGTAATAAGTAAATATTAATAATTTTTAGGAAATGAACTTATTTTAAGAGTAAATTCGTATTTTGTTTCGTCGTCGTTAGTAAACGCACTTCTTAACACATACTTTGTTAATAAACATAGCAGAAATTTGCTATAGCTATGAAGGGCTATCTCACCTCCGCGGAGACGTCTCGACGACAGAATACAATTTCGTCTCCGCGACGGATAAATAGTATTATGAGACGTCTCCGAGCGCTTCAGCGGCCAATTTTATGGCAAGAGAAATCCGTTCCGTAATTCAGGAGACGTCTCTAATACTATTTATTCTTCGCGGAACAAACACTCTATTCTTTTTGCGAGACGTCTCCGCAAAAGATAGAAGCATCGCACAGCTGAAGTGCAGCTTAAAGAGAGAGTTTAGTTCGCCTCCACTTTCGCTCACAAAAACGAAACAAAAAGCCAATAGAAAATCACACAACACATGACCGTGAACGTCCAAAATAACAAAGCCCATGCGTTGCTAGGGCGGATGCTAATCGGGAGGGAAATGAGGCGTGGACGGTGCGCCTGTATGTCCGGGAAAAAAAAAATTAATGACCGAAAAAAAACACTCGCCGAAAAACTGCTTTTTTTAACCACTTTCCCTGTGGAGTCATTTTCATCATTTTTTTAGGGCAGAGCAAAGATGAAGCATGGATAGAAAAAAAATAATTTTAAAAAATTTTCCTCAATTTTGAGTTTTTATTATTAGTTTGTCGATTTACTCGGATCCTTTGATCTGCGACTTCCTCTCATTTCGACAAGACGATATCACATATTTATACAAATGGCTCTGTGATTTTACGCATCTGTAGTCGGTCAAACGGCAGTCACTGTGCGGCTGAATTTTTTCGTATGCAAAGCACTAGTGTTGCATTTTTGCGGTGCGCAAAGAAAGTGGATAACACATACATCGCGGTCTTTTCACGCTGTCTTGTTTACTTCTTCTTGGATGACGATCGTGATGTAAGATCTTGAGTCTTAAACTTACCAAAAATCTCCAAAGGACTAATCCCTTTGGAATTTTTTGGTACACTGAAACTCAAGATCTACTAGCAGTCAATGTCGCAATTTATAAAAGCGTTAACACACTTCCCATGTATCTGTGCGAAATAAACGTAAATGCAGTGATACGTCGAGCCTTCGGATGGGGGTAGGTGTAGCGGATCCTGGCATTCCGCCATTCATAGTGACGACTTGCCGACCTGCGAGCGATATCCGGCAATGACCGCGAGATAAATGACTCAAAGTACCAAATCTGCGGTAGCCTATACGCAGATTCTTTCGTCCGGTCCCTCAGCAGGATTTGGTCTTCTGCTGGCTGAAAGTGAAGGACTATATCCGAATTCACGCGGAATATTGTCGCTTTGTTATTTTTTATTCTCGACTTCTTACTCTCTGGCTCCCTGCAGCAAGGATCATAGCCTACCTGCTGTTCCCCGCGGATATGTTCTTGCTCCCCTACTCTCTTCCTTTCTCTCTCTGTTAGTATGTTTCTTTTCCCTGCTGTATTTGTCTCGAAGCGAAGGACCACTATTGCTGTTCACGGATCTGCGCTGACCATCTGTCATTCTCCCTCTTTATCTCTCACTTCTTCAGCATGTTATTGTTTCTTTCTCCTCTCTCTCTCTCTCTTGATCGGTCTTCTCTTTCTCCCTTCCCCTACTATTTCATCTCCTTTCTTGGTCCCTGATGCTACATCACACAGACCCATTTACTATAGTTACGTTTTTTGTTTTGCTTTTATTCTTTTTTATCTTTCTGTACGCTTATCAATTTCTATGTATTTCTTTGTTTTATTAGGATGAACGAAATTTTCATTATTTCCACTCCCTGACTATGTCGGGAAGGCAATTATTTGGAACCACAGGGCAAAAGAAAATAAGTTTGCACGCAAGCGGGCAATACGTAACTATACGTAAGTGTCTGTGTGACATGTATCATTAGGAAGGACCATAGTGCTGATTCGCGATGTCTTTGGGGTTCTGTTCAAGAAGGGGCATATCTGCTGTTCACAGCGCGATATGTTCGCTGGACTCCCCTCATGTCTTCATTTTTCCCCTCTCTCCATCATTTCATATCTCTCTCTCAACTTCCTCGTCTCTCAACTATGTATCCTTTCTATTTGCTCTCTATCTTGTCTTGTTTAGGTCTCCATCCTTTTATGTATTTCTTCCATTCTTCTCTATATCTTTGTGTACTCAATCCTCCCCCCCCCTTTTTTTTGTTTATTTTGTTTTTTCTTGATGTTTTCGCCCCTCTTTCTACTATTCCCTCTATTTCCTTCTTTCTTACAGTATAAACAGCAAGAAAAAAAAAATAACAAAAAAATGAATCGGTTGAAAAAATATAAATTACCAACTTTCATTAAATACTCCATTTCGCTACTACGTCAAAATCTAAATAAAGATGGAAAATATAATAACTTAATAACTGGTTGAACGCTGAACTGTAAACGATAGTTCAGCAGGCAATTAATAAAAATCTTTATGTGCCTGATGTCAAGCCGAGAGTAACCACATGATGCACATGTCATGCTTAAATATATCTTAGAAATCTCTGAATTGACGTGTCAGAGACTTCAGGTATATACCCTCTCCAGTGGGCCATAATCGCCTCAAACTGCGCAAAACTAATTTTCGTTAAAGACACATAATAACTTTAGCTATGAGAGGTCAGGTGGAGTGGTCAGTCTGGTGGTCTTTCAGCACGTAGAATCGATAAGAATATTTGTTAAACATTTGCCCTGTGTTGTGACTTCATTCTTAAGTACAGTTTTCTGATCTGTTCAAGGAAAATATTTAATGGAACGCCACGAAAATTATCTTTTTACTTTGTTATTTAGTGTGACTAACAATGGGCGTTTCTGACATAATACCTTGACGCCTATATTTCAGCTATCTATTACGTCATTTAATTACTGTTTTTGATTGTTTTCTAATTAATAATCTTGTTATAATAACAATGCGCCCGTATTCTGGGGGGGGGGCTTACGGACCCCCACGGGGGGCAAGCAGGGGGCGCCGAAAAGGAAGGGAAAAGGAGAAAAGGCGAAAAAAAGGAAGAGAAAAAAGAGAACAAAAAAAAAGAAAGAGAAAGGGGGGGTGGAAGAGGAAGGGAATAAAAAGGAAAAAGAGAACGAAGAAAAAAAAAACCTAGAGAGAGATAGACAGAGAGAGAGAGCGGAAAAAAGTGGAGAGAGAGTAACCGGTGGCGCCCTTAGAAAAAATGAGGGGCGCCAAATCACAGTAAACTATAACAGCCGGCGCCAAATTGGCTTCAAACTTAGCGGGCAGCCCAATCGACTGTTAAATAGCAGGCGCGCCAAAATCGACCTTAAAGTTTTAGGCGGGCGCCAAATCGAAAGTAAATCTTAAGGGGCGCCCAAATTGGCTTAAACTTAGGGGCGCAAATCGACCTGTAGATTTATAGTGCGCGAATGCGCCGTAAACTAAAGGGGCGCAAATGTGACCTTAAAGTTTTTAGGGGCGCCAAATCAACCTTAAGAGGAGGCGCCAAATCAACCTTTAATTTTTAGGGGGCGAGGAGGGTCTCGCCAAATCGACAGATAAAGTAAGGGCGCCAAATTGACCTTAAAACTTGGGCGCCAATAAAATCGACCTTAAATTTTAGAGCGCCCAATCGACAGTAAACCTGAAGAGGCGCCAAATTGACGCTATAAACTTATAGGGGTGCCAAATCGGAACCTTAAATTTTAGGAGGGCCGCCCAAATCGGGGGAGCCAAAATTGAGCTTAAGACGTAGGGGCGCCAAATTGACCCGAACTTAGATGGGCCCCAAATTGACCTGAAGCCCTGAAGCGGGCCTAATTGATATTAAACTCTAGGGGCGCGAATCAACCTTAAAACTAAGTAAGGTGCCACAATTGAAAAAGGAGAGGGAAGGGCGCCCTTAAAAAATTTTAGGGGGCCCAAATCGACAGCCAAACTAGCAACGCCAATAAACTTAGCTGGTGCCGAATTGAGCTAATATAGAGGCGCAAAATTGACATTCAAAATGGAGGTTGAACGCTAAAATGACCTTATAAACTTAACAAGACCTAAATCTACCTTAAATTTAGGGGACGGCGCCAAATCGATACTTAAAATCAGAAGGGCGCCAAAAATGAGCTAACGTTGGGGCGCCAACATGACAACGAACTTAAATTGGGGCGCCAAATACGCCTTGAAACTTAAAGAGGCGCTAAATCGACCTAATTTAGGAGGGGCACAAAATCGTACCTATAAAACTAGGAGGCGCCAAAATCGACCTTAAAATTGGTAGGGCAAAAATGAACTTAAACCTAGAGGGGCGCCAAAGTTGATTTAACGTAAGGGCGCCAAATGAATCAATTGAGGGGCACGAAAAAATGATCTGAAACTTAAAGGAGGTCTGTTGATTGACCTGAGACTTAAGGGCGCCTGATTTAACTTGAAGATTAAGGGGTGCCAAATCGATTCTTAAATTATATAAGGACGCCCACATTGCGCTCATAAGTAGGGTGCCCCGAATGGACCTGAGACTTTATGGTGCAAATTTATCTTAAATGCATTTTCAAGTTAAATATTATCAAAAATTTCCGGGCCGCGCTTCTCGCCCGCATTATTTAATGAGATATGTCATCTTCTTTATAAAGATCAGCATAACAAAACCTTAAATGCACTGTTTCAGGTTGATATACATCAAAATTTAATTCAGCTCGTCTCCGCTGCTCAGCATTGTATAAAATATATATCTGTCTTATGAGCATGGCGTTAAAAAATACTATCAGCTGTTCAAAGTTTAAAAATTTTCGGAAGGGTTGGGTCGAATGAATATTTTTCGCTCTCTGTCGGTAATTAGGCGTGTGTGACCTCAATGCGGTGCGTTCAAAAAGGGTTTCATGCCTTCGTAACTAAAGTGAGATAGCCTACATGTATTTTATGAAAAGTGGAATGTATTTTTTTTTAAGTGAAACATATTTTGGTGAAAAGTAAAATGTATTTTTGTTTACAAAAGAGAAATAAATATTTTGTGAAAAGGGAAATATATTTTGTGAAAAGCGAAACATAAATTTGTGAAAAGCGAAGAATAAATTTGTGAAAAGTAAAACATACATTTTTTTGAAAAGTGAAGCATATATATTTTGTGAAAAAATTAAAATATATATTTTGTAAAAAGTGAAACATATGTATAAATATAAATATATTTTTTAGAGTGAAATGTATTTTTTTAAAAGGACATGTATATATTTTAGTGAAACACATTTTTAAAGTAGAGTGAAATAGATTTGTAAAAGAGAAATGTATATTTCTTGGAGTGAAATGGTTTTGTAAAAGAGAAATATATATTTGTTAGAGTGAAATAAAATAATATTTGATACCCTTATGGCGTGCCATACATATGTGTGTAGCTCAATAATAAGCTCCAACTATATGAATATTCATGAGTAAAGACGGCCGCTACTAGAACATCGCGATGAGACATAATAGAGGAAGAATTTCATGAATTTTGGGGCTTATAATACAAGTTATGGTAGTTTTATGGAGTTTTTAAATAAGTGATTATTGTGTTTTGAAAAGGAATAGATCTAGATTAATGAAAATATGAATTAGACTTTAAAATGAATTTTGAGACACCGTCTTCATGATCAGTTCTAAATGTCTTGTCTGCATGGTTGGCTCGCGCTCGCGCGCCCAGCTAGCTCTCTAGGGTCCCTACACGGCCAGTGTGGCGTCGGAAACTCGTCCAGCGGCCGTGCCACGTACTGACGCTAGGGCCAGCACCCAACTTCCACAGACAGCCCACAGCCACAATACATGAATATGGTCCACGTAGAAAGGTATGGTCTAACTACAATAATTTACGGCTGTAAACCAACATCAAACTGCACTGAAAATACTTGTCTTTCCCCGTCGCCCTCTTGGTTGCTGAGGAAACTTCTCAATAATAATTAGGGAATTGCTGGTCGAGGTGGAATTTTATAAGCCAGTATGCATGAGCGATGAATAAAAAAACAACAACAACAACAACAACAAACAAACAACAAAAAAACCTGAAACAAAGAATGCAGGCGGACTCAACTTATCGAATATTCATGTTTGGCGGGTCCGAAATTTGCATATAACTTCATTATTATAAATAATGGAAACGGCTCGAAAAATTATTTATTAAATAATGAAAAAGCTCCCGAACATTATTTATAAATAATGAAAGTGGAATCAATTATTATATAAATAAGGTAGTACGTAATCTATTATTTATAAATAATAGGGTACATTTTTCATTATTTATAAATAATGAAAACGGTATAAAAAATTATTATATATATAATTGTCTTATTTTATTAAATAATGAAGAACCAAATCCTATTATTATAAATATAAAAAGGAATTAGCATTATTTATATTAATGGAATACTTAATTCATTATATATAAACAATAAGGATTTGACTTGTCATTATTTGTAAATAATAACAGTTATATATAAAATAATCTTTATACCGTTTTCTTATTTATAAACAATGAAATGTGTAATTCCATTATTTATAAATGATGAAAATCAATTGTAATTATTTATAAATAATTGTTTATTATTTAATATATAATGATTATATAACAATAATTTGCCTATATTAATGATGTTTACAAACGGCGCCTCATAGAACGAAGCGCGCGAATTCATTGGGAAAACAAGCAGAAGTTTATAAAGTAGCTCTTCCATTACTCCCCGTTCATTTAATCAGTGAACGGAGACATCATTCCACGCCATTGACTTTGTACACAGTGGACTCGCACACACAAGAAGAGAGGAGACAAATTCGAGATGTATAGCCAAAGTTTTCAAAAAGGATATGATATTTTTTATTAATGTTATCATTGTTTCTTTGTGTTTAATACAAAAGGTTGTAGTTAGAGGAGACACCGTCTCTGCAGAATTGTTGCTGAAAAAAGTTGGGAAGCACTCGGTGAGTAATGATTTTATTGATGGAAAATCACATTAATTTATTTCAAACTATAGTTGATATACAGATTGGTCAATAAATATGTCCCATCAATTTGAAGCTGTCTTTTGAAAAGTGTAAATATCCATTTTAGGGGGCGAAGCGACCAGTGACCGCGTGATGCCGAGCGAGCGAGCAGGGGGGGGGGGTATAGGAGGGGGGTGTCTCACGGCACTCTTATACACCAGAGGATTTTTTTTTTTCCGCAATGTAAAAAGTAATTCCTTTTATGATGTAGTCCTAAACATTGGAGCGCGAAGCCCGAGAGGAGAGCTTTCTGTATATCGACTTTGAAGAAAAAGAATTTCGTTTAACCATGCATTGTTTGTGCCTTGTTTGCGAGCGCGAAGCGCGAGCCGAAAATTTTGCAACTAACTGACTAAAGCATTTCCTAAAATTGATGATAAGTTTTGTAATAGAATTAGACAACCATAGGAGAGCGCGCTTGGAAAAAATAAAAATAATGCAATTTCTTTAGGCATTTAGGAGTCATCAAATTTATTTTGTAACTCTATCTTAAAAGAAGATGTAGGCCTAATCCTTAGAGAAAAAGTTTCGAGGCGAAGCGAGAGAAAAATTACGTAATTTGGAGATATGGGTCGGCTGCTGCAGGGATTATGATGTCCAAAGAAGGAGCGGGAGAGCAAAATACTACAACTTTTATACTCTATCACATTCGAATTTAGTATATAGTAGCGCGGTTAGTCTTGATAGGTGCCGGTGTTCGAAACAAGCGGACTGATTAGTACCCCCCCCCTCCCCCGCACCCCTCCCCCTGGCGACGACCATATATATTTTTTTGCTCCTCTTTTCGCATCCCTATTTTTTTTTTCCTCTCTTCTTTTTCTTTTCCTTTTTTTTTTTTTTTTCTTATTTTTTGTTCTGAAGGGGGGTGACGTTCGATTGGGAAACTCCCGTGCAGGCTGAACGACGCGTGCGAATTCATTGGAAAACAAGCAGAAGTTTATAAAGTAGCTCTTTCCATTCACTCCCGTTCATTTAATCAGTGACGGAGACATCGTTCCACGCAATTGGCGTTGTACACAGTGGACTTACACACACAAGAAGAGAGGAGACAAATTCGAGGATATAGCCCAAAGTTTCAAAAAGGGTATGATATTTTGTTATTAATGTTATCATTGTTTCTTTGTGTTTAATACAATAGGTTCTACTTAGAGGAGACACCGTCTCTGCAGAATTGTTGCTGAAAAAAAAGTTGGGAAAGCACTCGGTAAGTAATGATTTTATTGATGGAAAATCACATTAATTTATTTCAAACTATAGTGATATACAGATTGGGTCAATAAAAATTTCCCATCATTTTGAAGCTGTCTTGTGAAAAGTATAAATATCTAATCATGGGTTTTATGATTATGTCTTGGTAGAGTCATTCTTCTAGCATATGCTTATCGCGCAAAAAATGTTGATGTACCTTTTTGCTAGCCCGGCGTGCCGTGAAAGAAATTTTGATGTACCTTTTTGTCCACTTTTGCAGATGATTTCGAACCCTCCCGTAAAAATACTACCATGGTTACGGGCCTATATGGACAAGCAAAGATTGGGGTTACTGTGGCAGCCCGGGACGCGACGTTGCCACGAAATGGCAGCGTCCTGAAAGAAACCCTTCAAAATTTTTAAAGTGCGATTTGGAATGGTTAAAAATACCACTAAGAATCGGTAAAATATAGCAAAAATATCATTCATATAATGTCACTTACCTAAACAGACTAGATGCAAATCAGACATTCCTAAAAAATTGTGTGCACTTGAAGAAATCTTGTATTTTCCAGTCCATTTCAGAGTCTCCTCCGATCTCTATCAAAATACTAGCGTGTAGAATATATAGCTGCTGCTGATGTCACGCATGCGTGGTGCAAACTAATCACCGCGAATATGACCCATTTAACTACACTGTAACAGCGATTTTAATGACATTTTTTTGCTGTATGATCATCATAAAAAATGAGGATAGACATCCGGCTAGTATTGTAAGTACATAAACTAATAAATAAAATAAGTTTGTCCATATTTCATTCCATTATTTTGACATTCTTGTCTGGAAAAGGGAAGGCACCTCATGTTTTGAAGCTAATAACTCGCAGCCTAGTCTGCAAGCACAGACTCAATTTGACACTTAAACAAATTTCAGTCTAGAGTGGAGACTAGTCTCCATACTCACTGTCTGTGTCAACTTGGGAGAAGCTACAGTACACGCGTGAATCTAGTTCTTAACTGCAGACCCTAGTAAGTGAACAACATGGGTTTGTGCCTGCAAACTACTCGCAGCCCGTGGCAGCGTCGCGTCCCGGGGCTACGTACGATTGGGGGGAACTCCCGTGCAGGCGCGGTATAGTCTGCAAGCACAGACTCAATTTGACACTTAAACAAATTTCAGTCTAGAGTGAAGACTAGTCTCCATACTCACTGTCTGTGTTTTCAGACTGTTTTTTCTTAACCCCGTACTATCCTTAACCCCATACTATCCTTAACCCCGTACTATCTTTTTTTGCTTTCAGACTGTGTTTCTTAACCCCATACTATTTGCTTAGGCCGGGTTAAGAAATTCAATGCTTTTCATGCTGGGTAGTTCCTTAACCCCATACTATTTGCTGGATCATGATATTCAATGATTTCACTCTCTTTCTTTATGTTCTTCATTGTTTTTATCTCTTTCCTTATGTTATTCTTATGTTTTCGATCTTTCCTTTTGTTATTCATTGTTTTTCTCTATTCCCTATGTTATTCCTTGTTTTGTTTTTTCTTTTTTCCTTATGTTACTCCTTGTTTTTTCCTTTTTTCCCTTATGTTATTCTTTTTTTTTTTTACTTTTTCGTTATGCTATTCCTTTGTTTTTTCTCTTTTTCCTTTGTTTATTCATTATTTTATCTCTATTCCTTATTTTATTCATGTGTTTTCTATCTTCCTTATGTAATTCATTATTTTATCTCTCTTTCATTATGTTATTCATTGTTTTCTCTTGTTCCTATATGTTATTCGTTGTTTTTTTCTTTTTCCTTATGTTTACATGCATTGTTTTTCTCTTTCCTTTTGTTATTCATTGTTTTAATTCATTGCTTTCCTCTTTTCCCTTATTTGATTCTTTGTTTTTCTTTCTTTCCTTATGTTTATTCATTGTTTTACCTTTTTCTTATGTTTTCATTGTTTTTCATTTCTTGTATGTTTATTCATTGTTTTTCTCTTTTCCTTGTTATTCATTGTTTTTCTCTTTTCCTTGTTATTCATTGTTTTTCTCTTTTTCTTATAAGTTATTCATTGTTTTTTTCTTTTTTATGTTATGTCATTGTTTTTCTCTTTTTCCTTTATGTTATTCATTGTTTTTTCTCCATTTTTCCTTATGTTATTCATTTGTTTTTCTCTTTTTCCTTATGTTATTCATGTTTTTCTCTTTTTCCTTATGTTATTCATTATTTTCCTTTTTTCCTATGTTATTCATTGTTTTTCTCTTTTTCCTTATGTTATTCATTGTTTTTCTCTATATTTGGTGTTTATCTAAGTTTAGCGAATAGATTTATGCATATTCAATGACCACATTTTCATTGACTTGGCTAATGCTTTAGCCCCCGAACTTTTCTTAGCACGTTTGGGTTTAAGGATACTGCGAACTCTTAGCACGCGGGCAATTGCCTCGGTTCTGAACTTCCGTCAATTACCCCGGCTAACCATGCTTTTTAGCGAGGGCCAGATGTCCGTGACTATTTTCCGTGCTAGCCTACTTTGGTAAAAACGCAGTCTGAAACGAGCGTGCTAAGCTTAACCCCAGGAAATAGGTGGTCTAAGGCCCTCCCCCCTTAGCGCCTACCTATTTCGCTGGGTTAAGGATTTAAACTGCAGTCTGAAAAGCATATAAGGAGTCTGTACAGACTTTGGAAAAGTGGTTCCCACGCCAAAAAATTAGCCACGCCCTCTAATAAGAGGATTTCATTTGATTGGTTCCTGTGGAATGTCAATCAGCCACCTTGGGGACTACACTTGCTCTCAAAGATTATGAGGTTGGCAGATCAAGTCACTAGTTAAATTAAAATAACGAATCAGCTGACCACATTGCTAAGTCCCAGGAGACTGATATGAATGACCCAGTTTCTCCCATTACCTCTACAACATGTAATGTAGGCCAATAGCCTATAGTATTGAGTTTGTCAGCTTTGGAAAAGAAAGGGAGGACAGTACTTTTGAAATCAGGATTGATTTCTCTCTCTCTGTCCCTCTCTTCCTCTCATTCTTTTTACATTGTTTTTACTATGTCTTTTATACCCTTTTTACATTTTCTTTTTGTAAAAGCGCATAGAGACGCCTTGGCAGACAGTGATAGGCGCTGTAAAATCATCATAATATTATTATCGTTATATGTTGCGGAATTGTTTGCTCTGTGCCGTTGTTAGTATCGATAGGACCTACATCCTTTTCATTTATATTTTGTCCTTCATTTTCCTGAGTGTGATTTACATAGGTTGGTCAAATCATGGTTGTTGACAAGTCAAAGAAGGGTTTGAAACTTTATGGACCATATGCCAATTAATAATTCATATTTATTTCATAGGCTCATTATGGTAAAAATAGAAAAACAAAACAAAACAAACGCACAAAAAAAACAAAAAAAAACAAAGAAGAAAAAACAAACAAGCAACAATCCCCCCAAAATAAACAAACAAACAAACAAAACAAAAAACAAAAAAAACGTAAATCAAACAAGAAAGCTCAGTTTGGTCAGCTTTCATTATATTCACATATACTTACAATACTAGTATTTTGGTGGTTACGTCAACAAATTTGTGGTTATGAATCGCATAAAGTGTTACAAACAGAAGTAGGCTTATATGCAGTACAATGTTATAAATGGGCCTATACACCCTACACTCTAAAAATTAAATGTTAAATCAATTTTAAACTCTTCATCCGTTAAAAAGAAAGCCGAAGCTGTCTTCCTATTGACCCTATTAATCCTGGACATTCTGAGCCTTTGACCCAGAACCCTAGTCAATCAGAAAATTTGATCTGGAATCCGGATCCAACAGCTGACCATGGAGAGTGTATAGAAGCCAGATCATGTAGTCATTTAAATATGACCCTTCATTATTTTAAGCCTACGTCAGGTTAGAACTTCATGATGGGAAGCTTTCTGTAACTAATCATTACAAACTGTAGGCCTATATTAGGGATAGTAAGGTAGGAAGAAATCCGATCCTACACATGAAATCAGATATTTTTTTTTTAAATGGCATTTTAATATCTTCTAGTTGGAATACATGTATGCCATTTTAAAAAGTTTGTCAATTTAAATTTTTGTACAATCATTTTTTGTATTTTCAATTCCCCTAATGGGCGATTCTTTGAAAAGTGAACCCTTTTTGGAAAAAATAAAGTTTGTCCTTTTTGTTTTTAAGCTGCTCATTCATATAGAGCATTGTCTGAAGTTTCATGAAATGCATTTTTAATCTTAATTTTACAAATTTTTCATGCTCATTTGCATAAATTAACATGCAAAAAATTTGAATAGAAAAATGGTACGTAAAATATCATTTGTTTGACCCTGTCTTGATGTATATGCTGGTCTCCTTACTTTGATTATTGTCATTATACCCTTTTTTAACTTCATTCCTTTAAATTTAAATGAAAAATAATGGTGTTGAATTGATTGTTTTAAGATAATTAACTAAAGAAATTGATTGCCATCAAATGTCACACACGTGACCCAGAAACACGAAAAGTTAACGCCCCCCGAAAACCATGGATCTATTATTATTACAATTTTTTCTCCAAAGCTAGATATAATGTGCCTTGCATCTCACCAAATTTGAACTGCGACCAGGCTATTCGGCCATTCTTTGAAAAGTGAACCTTTTGGGGACAAATAAATTTTTGCTTTTTGATTTTAAGCTGCATATTCAAATAGAGCGATGTCTGAAGTTTCGTGAACTGATGTTTTTTCGTGATTTTTGCAATTGTTCATGCTCATTTGCATAAATTAACATAAATGATAATTAAATGGAAAAACGGTAAATAAAATATCATTTTTTTAACCCTGACTGGAATGGATATGCTGACTTCCTTACTTGGATTACTGTCATTATATTATTATTTACCCCTATTCCTTTTAATCTAACCCCCCAAAAAATAATGTTGTTAAATTGATTATTAAGATAATCAACCCTGGAAATTAATTGCCCTCAAAATGCCACACACAAGTAACCAGAAAACACAAAAAGTTTATGCCCCGTCTTAACCATGGCTCTGGTATTATTATAATTATTTCTTCAAAGCTAGATTTAATGTATCTTACATCTCACTAAATATGAATCCATGACAAGTTTTAATTTGATTATTAATTAGCAAACAAATTAGCAAACAAATTGGTCACACACGTGACCCGCTGGGTGGGGGCGGTCATAAATTCTGATTATTTTCACTTTCATTTGCTGAAATTAATTTATTTTAGCATTATTATGCTCCAAAATGGTTCTGCAATAATTTTTTGCAAAAAATAAAATAAAATAAAAACAACAACAAAAAGAACAAACAAAACAAAAGGTCGAAAAAACAAGGAAATACATAAGAAATTCATAAAACAATGAAATACACATGGAATTTAGTTCGATATACAAAATTTTTTTCCAAGTACAATGGTTAGGAATCCTATAAGATATGCACACAATATTAGCATTCCCAGAAGCTGTAGTTTGTCATTAGACAACAAAAATTAGATTTCATGCAATGCGTAAATTAGCATAATAATTCATATGAAATAAATTATTATTAATGAAAAAATTAACAGTGCTTTCTTGGACGCATCAAGCACGATACCAATCAGTGCAAAAATTTTTTCCGACCCCGCCCTCGGGCGGGCGAATTCCAACAGCCAAGATCTTATAGGGGGCATCAATGGCCCCCCCTAACCGCCCTCCCCCAGCTCTTGACAGCTCGCAAAACACCCCATTGACTGACTAGGGTTGAGTTCATAAATTTTTTTACCACAGCGGATATAGTAATTGCTCAAAATGTACATTTATTGCATAAAAACATAATTTATTCATTTTTCTGTACAGTTTGCCATAGGTCACACACGTGACCCACTAAAATGTCACACACGTGACCCGACATCACGATATGAAATAATAGATAAAAAAAGATTTCAGAGATGACTCCTATCCAGTGTATAATTTGGTTAACAATGGTCCATAATGCATACTCACACAATAAGAACATTCATCATTTAAAACTCACAGGAAATTTCAAAATGAAATTGAACTTTCAAAATCATCCCGTTCTGTGAACTCACACACGTGACCCACTTCTTTTGACCTCTGACCTTGAACATGATATGTAAATATCAAAAAATTTACAAATGAAAACCAACAAAATATATTAGCATGATATAAACATTAAGTCAGTATATTTTTTAAATTGTTAGAGTTATAGCCAATTAAAGTCAAGATTGTGCATAATTTCGGTCACACACGTGACCAAAGAATGGTCTAATTTGTACTACCCCCCCCTCCCGCTCATACTGAGCAATGTGTCAAGGGGACCATCATTGCTCATCATTCATTGTAAACTTTTTTATATTTCTATTTTCTCAAAACACATGGCCAGATACATGTATCATACTGAGGTTGTAACAAAACAATCACTTTATATCATGCGCTCATAACAATTATTCTGTACTGTTTACAGAAATGTGATGTACTTTACAGAAAATAGCGGCAGGCTTGCTGAGAAGGCTTTTAAAAATATTAATAAATATAAATGATAAAAAGCCTTTAACACATAACAAATGCATTTCTTATCAATTACCAAAATTGATATGTTCATTGTATGTACATGTATTAATTTTGTATGTATCCAAGTTTATGCACCTGAGGGGGGGGGGGGAGAACAAGATTTTGGCGCCCTTGTGAACTTGATTAAACCATGCTCGTGCAAAGTGCAAGCCGATTTAGTTTCTTAATCATGTTAATAATGCATTATAGTGCTAAACACAAAACAAAATTTCTTCATAAAGAATGATTACATACAATATGGCATATATATTATACCACCATTTACTTGAATGACGTATTCAAATAAAAGTAAGCTTTGTGATTTATAGTGATGTATTTTTCTAGTCAAAATTGTCTATTTCATTGAAAAACAATATAGATATGCCATGGAGCCTCTTAATTTGTTGTCTAACAACGTGATATGAGTTTGAAGTTGCATGTGTTGACTTATTTAATATTTTGATGGTATAAACTACACACTTGGTAAAAAAACTACATTTTTTAATGTTATTATAACAATAATTATTGTGATTAAAACTTTTTTTTAAATATAATAAATAACGTATTCGCTGAATTTTAATATTATTTCACTAATTACATTATCTGCTCAAAATATTCTCTAAACATGCTGAGAAAATGAAATAAAAATGAATGAAAATAACAAATATATCTACACTCACTTAGCACTGGTATTGCAACATAGCTAAATGCCGGCATTTTTCCATATTTCGAAGTCTTTCATTCATGGCCAGAGATTTTGCGAAAATTGTTTATATATTTTGAAAGAGGAGACTTGTTCCGTTTCATTCCTGTGATTAGTAAATACTCAGATAGGGGCACTTTTTCAAACAAAGGGGCGACAAATGAACAAAGACCCCTAAAAATGAGATTTTAAGAGGTGGGGATTATTAGTGAATAATATTATTCAGAAGGAGTCATATTTCCCCGAAAACTGTTAACATGTTTCCATCATGCTTGTGGCAAATAAAAAATGGCCAAAAAGGTAGCACTACAATGAAAGACAAAAGAAGGAACACCCGAAGAAGATAAATTTATTTCTATTGTTGCCAAGGAAAAATTTAGTCAGCAGAGACGATTTATTAATTAGTGCAAGTTTATTCCACCGAATTCCCAAATTACTTTTGAATTCTTTTAGCAAAAAAAAAACGTCGTTTACAATAGAAATAAAAAATTTCACACTTCTATTGGGATTTTGCTAAATATTCACGACCTCTGATTTTGCCACGCATCCTCCTTAGCAACGGCGTAACAGAATTTTCTATTCTGTGCGTGATGTTTCTTTCATTCGCCTTTGTGATGGTTCCTTATGACTACTTTTAATTTGCCACAAGGATAATGGAAATATGTAAACAGTTTGCGGAGAAATTTGACTTCTCCTTAATAATTTTATTCACTGATAATCCCCACCTCTTAAAATTTCATTTTATGGGCCTTTGTCCGGTTTGTCGCCCCTTTGTTTTAAAAAAAAGTGCCCCTGTCTGAGTATTTACTGATCTCAGGAATACTTCTTTCAGAATATAAGAAAATTTTTGCAAAATCTCTAGCCATGAATGAAATATGACAATACATGTATATACAAGACTTGTAAATATGAAAAAATGCACGCATTTAACTATGAGTGTATATGCATGCATGAATGAAACTGTTTATTCATCGTTTTAACAAGAATTTCTTGATGGGTCATGTATTTCTTTTCTTTTTTTTTTTTTTTTTTGGAGTCGCTATTTTCATCTTCTCTTAATTCTATCCATTATCATTATTATTATTATTATTATTATTATTATTATTATCATTATTATTATCTTATTATTTCTTTGTTTTAATTCTGTTTTCAATTTTACTTCTATCAATTCGTAAATATGTCTTTGTCGACCCTTCTTTCCGCATCTCCTCATCATCTATAATTTCTTATATATCCTTTATTATTATTTGTTCACTTTCTTCTTTAATCTTTTATTACATTCTTATCTATTTCTTTGTTTTCTTCTTCTTCCCTCTTCCCTTCCATAATATTCCTCATGTATTTCGATGTTTGTTGTCCTTTCATCTTCTCTTCTATCAATTATCATTTCTTTGTATGATTTCCTCCTTTCTTCTTTACATTGTTATGTATAATTTCTTTGAGTTAATTCTTCTTTCATTTTATCTTCTATCATTTCTTGAATATTTCTTTGTTTAATCCTTGTCATATCTCCTCTTCTATAATTTCTGACATATCTTATCAATTATTTGTTTTACTTCTTCTGTCATATCTTCTATCTTGTTTGTTTTCTCCTTCTTCATCTTCCCTCTTCTCTTCAATAATTCCCCATGTATCTTTATCGATAGACCCTGCATGTTCCTTTCATCTCTAATCAATAGCATGGAGTAAAAAGAGAAATTACTCCATGTCAATAGTGTATTTTTATTTCAATTCGGTATCTAAATCTCTTCTATCAATTCTTATGCATTTCCTTAATTTAATTCTTTCATCTAGAATCTTCTTTCAATTGTTAGTTATACAGGCCCTAGTCCCTATTTCTTTATTTTAATCCTTCTTTCATTTTATCTTCTATATCTTATTATATTTCCTTATTTTCTTTTTCTTCCCACTTCTGTTCTTTAATTTCTCATGTTTTCTATGTTTATTGTCCTTTCATCTTAGGAGTTGAAAATATCTTCTACTTCATGTGTAAACCATATAGACACAGGGTATATACAGAAATATCCATATGCCAACTATATGCCTGCATTGTACATGCATACATACAGCAAGAGAAGTGCAAATTCCATTGGATTATGTAATAGTAGGGTCTACCAAGCCAAAGGTCAGATAATGACCCTTTCTCTCTCAGTGAGCCTCATGGTCAGACTGTCAATCATGGTTGCCATGACTATCTTCTGGAATGATAAGCTCCTCCTATAAGCGAGAATCTCGCTTATTGCTCAAAGATATTGTACCATGGACTTCCTCCTAAGTCCATGATTGTACAAACCCTTGTTGGGAGAAGCTATAGTACATGGGTGTATCTAGTTCTTAACTTCAGACCCTAGTAAGCGAACAACATGGGTTTGTGTTGGGAGAAGCTATAGTACATGGGTGTATCTAGTTCTTAACTTCAGACCCTAGTAAGCGAACAACATGGGTTTGTGCCTGCAAACTAGGCGCAGAATGGTATGTCATCAAAACAGCTCCCGTGCGACTGAAACGCCCATTTTGATATTTTTGCATTTTTGAGTCTATTAGGATCCAAGCTATCAGAAATTGATGGGGTTCAAATTTTCAGACCCCTCCTTCATTTCCTGGGGGCCCTTTAAAGGGCGCCATATTGGCCAACAAGGAAAATGTTGTGTATTCCTCCTCAAATCAAATTTTCATTACAATTTTTAATCTAAAATGACCAGAAATGTCATAGTAGTTCATTATCAGTGACATTTCATCCTAACAGTTGTATTATTTTTACCATAATGGGGCTCAATTGAAGAATTATGGCAACAAAATTAAAAATAAAAAATGAAAATTTTGAAAAACGAGTCAATTTTCTTTATTTTGGGCTAAAACTTTGAAATGAAAAGACACTTTGTAAATATTCAGTGGTATAGTTGAAGCACATATATCATAAACCATCAACATAACTATATTTGACAAGTTAAAAGTAAAAAATCAGCCCTAATTATCCCTGAAAATCATAATTCAACAGCAGAGGGCGCCATAAACATTTGGAAAATAATTTAAAATTCTCTCAAAAATCATCTTTTGGACGCTTTGAATGCACGAACATAAAGGAAACAAAATTATTGATATATACAATACATTCCACATGGTAAATAAGGCAATATCGTGCATTATTCTGTGTTACTTTTATTATACCCCCCCCCCCCCCGGTCACGCCCTGCCGATTCACTACAAGTGTAAATTACTTTGTATGATATCTTCTCATTATACAAAATTGTTCATCGATTTGATCATGGAGGACTCTTTCTTCCATGTGTTGACACTTCATACCATGCTGATGTTGGGGGGGGGGGGTGAAGAACAAACCAAACCTACAACACAACAAGGAAAACTCAATAACAAAAAGCTACCATATCTAAAATTAATGTATTCCAAATATCGAGGGTTTGGGAATCATTGCTATATCATTCAGTTTCGGGTTCACAAGCATTGTTTTTTTTTTTTTAAAAGACACATATTACTTTTTAACAGCCGAAAGGTGATTAGAAATATTTCAGTTGCATACCCCCCCCCTTGAACTAATACTTCTAACCTGGCCTCTTCGTGTACTGCTCAATTTTTAAATTGAAATGACAGTACCGTTATCTCCCAACACATCAAAAATTAGCAGATATGTTCATGCATAGGTATCGAACTGTCCCCCTCCGCCTAAAAAATAAATTATAATATATTGAGGGGCTCAGATATCATTGAGCCCCCATAATATTTTTGATGCCATATGTACAGTATATCGAAATATATATAATATTGAAATTTTCTTTCTTTCTTTTCTTTTTTTTTTTTTTTTTTTTTTTTTTTAAGTCGTTTTTGATTTTTTGTTGGAGGGGGGGGGGGAGGGAGTCTCAGAAATCATTAAGCTTCTCAATAACATTAGTGAGGCTGGGAATCATTGACCCCTCTTCTAATTCTTCTTGATACATCTCAAATTTCGCGTCTCTATTGAAATAATATCTGGTTTCTGGATTTCACTTGTAAAATACATACCATTGCAGTGGTCTGAGCCCCCCCCCCCCCCTCCTCGACTCTCTCGGTTGGGGCTGAATACTATGAACCCAATGTTTGAGGGGACATGGGTATATTATCAAGCCCCTCCCCACCTATCCCTCCCAATTGTTTTGAAACATGAGATACATTTCAAATCTCTCAAATATCATCCTTTTAGCCAACTCTGCGCATCGCAAATCTTTAAGTTATTTTTTATTTTTTTTTTTTTTTATAGGAACCAAAGGGTCACTACTATTTCGGATGAGTATCAGCCTGTGAGCACCCCGTTGTTTGTGGGTAGGGTCTTCATTATCATTTAGCCGTACCAAGGGCATCCACCTATCGGTTGGGGCTTAGCCATTGGACCCCCTCTCCCTTTGTAGGAGGCTGCGATATTACCGAGCCGCTTCTCCCTGCTCCCAATTTGCTATAAAACAACTCACTTTTCAGGTCTATCATCAAGATCATGACTTTTATTTTAAGCTCGCCCTGCGTGCTCGAATGCCTTTTAGTCAATTATTTTTGATGGGAACCAGGGGGTTCCTTACTTTATCTTTGTTGGGGCTCAGCTATATTTCGGGGGCAGGGGCTTCATATCATCGAGCCCTCTTGCTCCCAATTTGTTATAAAAGGTTTAATTTTATGAAATTATTTGGGGCGTGCGTACAAGATGATATATTATTCTAAACCAAGTTTTTGTCCTTCTTTTCGAGTTAGAATGCAAGAACTGGTGGATCAAGGATTTAGAAAATACGGGGCTCTTCCCGAAAATTTGGAAAAATAGGGGACGCAGCCGAAAATATATATAATTAAACATGTACAGTCAATGAGTGGTTCTGAAATTAAAGAGGGGGTGCGCGTACCCTGCGCCCCCGCCTGGATCCGCCAGTGGCGTCGTAGCATCTTAATGAAAGAAATAGTGTCCGCTTCCCTGTAATTTTTTTATATGTGAAATTTTATGCAGGCGATGAGTGTAGGGCGGCAAATACCATTTGTAACAAAACAAAACGTGCGAATTTAATGCGCTTTCTTTTATTTTTGGATTATCCATGCATTTAGAGTGACCAGAAGTTGATATTCAAGAGTATTTTTTTGAAATTTTATCAAAATATGTTTGTCGCCATCTGTTGTCGAAGTAACGTTTACATCTGATAAAAGACTAAATTGAAGTATATTTTTACCTTTAAAATGTTGAAATAGCCATATAAATGGTATGTGACAATTGTTCTTCATTTATTTCAATGTTTAATACCATTTCAACTCATTTTTTGACATCCTAGCCTGAAATAAAATAAAAACTCCATATTTTTCTCAATTTTATACTTACGCCCTTCATTTTTCACAATTCTTTCGTCATTTGGCACCCCTAAACTGTATAGAGAGTAAATTTTGATGATGCAATATTATTCAGTATGAATTTCTTTGAAATTCTGGACAACTTAACAGTGAAATTGACGGAAGAATTTCGAATTAGGGAGGAAGACACAAAATTCATATATTGGTCCAAAATGGCGCCCCAAAAAGGCCCAATAAGAAATGAAGGAGGGGTCTGAAAATTTGAACCCCATCATTTTTGGATGAGAGGGACCCTCTAGAAGCCAAATCCACCAAAATATCACTTTGGGCAATTTAGTCCTACGGAATGACATAATAATAATAACTAGCATTTAGTACGCTCTACATAGTAAACTATATCACAGCGCTTACAAAACAAGATATAATACAATACAAAGTAATTGACATAATTAACAAAATAACATAACAAGTAATTAATAGAAACATGTACCACAATAGATAAGTTCTAGTTACTTACATATTTGATACTTTTATTGATACTCATTAATTAGGAAAGAGATGTGTTTTCAGAAGCTTTTTAAATTGGTCTTGAGATGTGGCTTCCTTGATGAAGGAGGGGATGCTATATTCCATGTTTTGCTTGCTGTGACCGTAAATGTACGGTCACTAGCTTTAGTGTGTGTCTTAGGTATGGTTAATAAAAATCTGTTTGTAGAAGAACGAAGATTTGGGCGGGATGGGTTATGAGGTGTAAGACAATCTTTAATATATGTGGGCATTTGGTCATGAAAGGCTTTAAAAGCAAACAAAAGTATTTTGAATAGGATCCTTTCCTTGATAGGAAGCCAATGAAGAGATTTAAGGAGAGGAATAGAGTCATGACGGCGATCTACCTTGAATATTATACGGGCTGCCCAGTTCTGTAAACTCTGTAACCGCTTTAAATATACTTGTGGAACGGATGTTAAGAAAGAGTTACAATAGTCTAATCTCGATAAAATATGACAAAGAACAGCACCGTGACATGTGTCTTCCGATATGTAGGGAAAGGTGGGGCATAACGGACTCTAGGGGCAAAACGGAACTTTCTCATAGCTTGACATCAAAAGTATTTCTTTCTATAAAATGTATTGCAGTAAATGAGGCATTGCTGCACCAATTTACCACTGAAGTTTCATCGAAAAAAATCAATACCTACAGAGGGGGGTGCCATTCAAAAATTTGTACCCCTCTGATGTAGGGTATTAATTCTGCTTGGGGCAAAATGGAACCCAATGGTGTGGGGCAAAAAGGACCATAATTTGGCTGACCCTGGGGAGAATTTGGTGTGCTCGCATCCCTTCTGGAGACTTCCAAAAGTACATTTATTTTGCCAACTTGAACAAATTTTGACAAATCAGTCCCCAGGAGTTGATTATTTCTTACGGGGCAAAACGGTACCCCATAATAGGGTACCATTTTGCCCCAACAAAATATGCACGGAGTCAATTTTACCCCACTAGTGGGGCAAAAGGGACCTTTTCCGATATTTTTTCAGCTTCATTTTGCCGGAAGTATGAAAGAGATGAGAATTATTGATCGATTGTGTATCAAACTTCAATAAGAACTCGTCAAGGAAATATCATTTTTATAGTCTTGCTCCTATCTGTGACGTCACGGAAGCCACTTGAAGTTACGTGGTCCGTTATGCCCCACCTTCCCCTACTTTCTAATTTGGGAGATACTTCTCAAATGGAACCTGACAGACTTACATATATGATTTACTTGTTCAGACATGGACATTTTACAGTCAAAATATGCACCAAGATTTTTAGATGATTTAGATGGTATGATACATGTTGAACCCACATTGAGAATAACATTTTCAAGACGACGAAGATTACATACAGAACCAATAACTAAAAACTCAGTCTTGTCCTCGTTCAATTTCAATTTATTAATGCCCATCCAGGAACTGATGTCTGCCACACACATAGACAGTGTTTTTAGTGCTGTATGTTGGCTCGAGTCCTTTATTGGGTCGAATGTTATGTATAATTGTATATCGTCGGCATATGTGTGATACGAGACTTGATGATGTCGAGCGATATCTCCCACAGGCAACGTGTAGATGGTGTAGCCGATAGGTCCAAAAACAGATCCCTGCGGAAGGCCTATAGAACTTGACTTAACCTAGAGGACTGTCCATTAAGCTCTACCTTAGTGGACCAGTCTGCGAGATAGGATTTAAACCATTGGAGTGCAATGCCCTGTACTCCTATCCTATCTGTTAAACGAGTAATCAATATTTGGCGGTCGATTGTATCAAACGCCGCCGATAAATCAAGGGACAATAACAAGGCTACATGGCCTTTATCTAGAGCAAACATTATATCATTTTTCACTTTCACAAGGGCTGTCTCCGTGCTATGGTACGGCCTGTAGGCAGACTGGCAAGGCTCGTACAAGCCGTTGTCAGTCATGTGATCCATTAATCTGCGACACACAGCTTTTTCAATGATCTTTCCAAGAAATGTTAGGTTGGCTACAGGTCTATAGTTGGAAAGACAGTGCTTATCAAGTGATGGCTTTTTAAGAATAGGGCGAATAACTGCAGATCTTGCCGGCGACGGGAAGACACCCGTTGATAATGAGGAATTAACTATCTCAGTTAAGACTGGAAGCAAAACATTGATGTTCTCTTTTAAAAACCACGTAGGAATGGGGTCCAAACTACACGACTTGTTTGGAGATCCCTTGATGATTTTTCGTATCTCATCCTCAGTAGCTGGATCAAAGCAAACCATAGGTGTAACTGGAAATAGTCCAGACCCGAACGAATTAGGTTCAGCACGGGAACTAGTATCTCTAGGCTCCTTTGAATCTTCTCGATCTTGTTGATGAAGAATGTAGAAACTGATTACATAATGTTTCTACACAGTCGTGAAATGTGGCCTTTCGGTTGAGTAGATGATCTAGGGTTCTGTAGACATCTTTGGTGTCAGACATGGACAACAAGTGCTGAAAGTAAGACATCTTTGTACGACAAATCAGATTTGATGTTTCACGTTTTGCAACAAGGAGGTTATCGCGGTCTGTTGCAGATTGGCTTTTCCGCCATTTTCTTTCAGCTTTGCGCATTTTCCGGCGTGCTAGATGGATCTTATCAGTGTACCAGGGCATTCTTCGACGTGCTGGACATGACTTTACGGTAGCAGGGGCAAAAGAATCAAGAAGAAGTGTCATAGTTTCATTATACCATTTAAACCCCGATTCAGAATCTCCGTGTTGCGAGAAAAGATGCGTGATCTCTTGCAGACAACATTTGAAAGCATCCCGGTCAATTGCTTTATAATTACGAGATGTTCTAGTTGTCCGCTGTTGTTGCACTGCTGGTAATGTCAACGTTAAGCTCACTACTGAGTGGTCGGACATGAGCATATCGTGAACTGTACATTTTTCAATCAAATTTATTTATTTTTTATTTATTCAAATATATTTAAACAGGATAACAAGATCAGATTTAACAATGTAAAGAGCTGTTTTACACTTGGTCCTGGTAATAAAAATGATCATATATATACACACAGCATTATCTACAATAGTATAAAATCAACTAAATAAAAATTAATGTTTAGGAGTGCAATTAGGTATATCAACAATGCATATTACTAAATTATTACAAAATATTTACATCATTGCTTATTACATAGGTAGATCCGCATATATATCAGTCATAAGTTGACGAGAGAAAATGAAATAATCGTCAACGTATTACAAAAAGTAAATATAGGTATACAATAGACTGAGAAGGGGAAATATCTTTGAGAGCAAAATATATTATTTTTAGTATGGAACTGTAACAGATTAGAACTTGAGGTATAATTGTTTGTATTTAGATTTAAACATGTTCAGTGATGTTGCATTCTGAAGGTCAGTGGGTAGTTGGTTCCAAACTTTTGCTCCAGCATATCTAAATGTTTGCTTATAATAATTATGGTTCGGCTTTGGGACAATCACATTAAGAGAGTTTGCGTTCCTAGTATTAAAATTATGTCGATCAAAGTACATTTCAATTTCGTTACAAAGTCTTAACGGGGCTAGGCCATTTATACATTTATACATCAGATAGCTAGAAATAACACGTCTTTGTTCAACCTGATAGCAGAGTGACGTCTTAAAGACGTCTTAAAGACGTCACGTCAGACATCTTAAAGACGTCAAGGAAAAGAAATCTTTATGACGTAAATTTGCACCCACGTTTGACGTCTTAAAGAACACGTATTTTTACGTCATTATACGTCTAAAACTGACATCTTTATGAAGTAAAAATACGAGTCTTTAAGACGTCAACACGGGTGCAAATTTACGTCATAAAATTTGTTTTCTGACGTCTTTAAGACGTCACTGTGCTATCAGGGATGTTGACATTAATACTGAGTCCTATCCTATCCTATCCTAACCTATCCTAATATATAAAACCTATGCTGTCCTACACAAAGGCCCTACCCAGGTCGAACAGTTGAGGACCAGTTAAACTAACTGATGGTACGTTAACCAGTTAAGTCAACTGGTTTCAATATGGATTTTGGATCACTGGTTTCAACTGGAATGAATTGGAATCAACTGGGACACTCCCATTAAAACCAGTTGAAATGCCAGTTGTCAACTGGGACCAGTTAATACCAGTTAAATATACAGTTATCAACTGGTAACAGGACAGTTGATTCCAGTTGAACTTACTGGTATTGTACCAGTTGATTTCCAGTAAGGTTGAACTGGTTTCAAATACCAGTTAATTCCAGTTGAAACCAGTGTTCCAAATCCATATTGAAACCAGTCCCTTACTGAATTAACTGGGACCAGTTAATACCAGTTAATATAACCAGTTATCAACTGGTAAACAGGACCGTTTGATTTCCAGTTGAACTTACTGGTACTGGTACCAGTTGATTCCGTAAGGGTGAACTGGTTTCAATACAGTTAATTCCAGTTGAAACCAGTGTCCAAAATCCATATTGAAACCAGTTCAGCTTACTGGGATTAATTGGACCTAGTAATACCAGTTAATATACTAGGTTTCAACTGGAATAGGACCAATTGATACAAGTTGAACTTACTGGTACTGGTACCAGTTGATTCGCAGTAAGGGTGAACTGGTTTCAATGCCAGTTAATTCCAGTTAAAACCAGTGTTCCAAATCCATATTGACAGTTCAGCCTTACTGGGATAAACTGGGACCAGTTAATACCAGTTAAATATACCAGTTATCAACTGGTAAGAGGACCAATTGAACTTACTGTGCTGGTACCAGTTTGATCCCAGTAGGGGTGAACTGGTTTCAATACAGTTAATTTCCAGTTGATACCAGTGTTCCAAAATCCATATTGAAACCAGTCAGCATTACTGGGATTAACTGGGACCAGTTAATACCAGTTAAATATACAAGTTTTCAATGACCAAAATCCGCGAAAAACAATGAAAAAATTGAAAAAAAGATTGCTAAGTATGTCAACACTGCAATTAAAGTTTCATTCCTAAACACATTTCATTAAAAACAATTATTTACATGTTTAATATTGTAATCCAGGCAAGAAAACTGCAGTAAAATGTTGTAATCTCACGTGAAATGTGTTTAACATGTCTCTGCTCCAACAGATTGTCTTGATTAAATAACAAATCTTTGATCTTTGTTGTATTCAATATAAAACTTCTACAAATCACTCAGAATTCAGACTTTGTAAAGTATATTTCAACAGATGTTTATTTCATTCATGAATCCTCGCACATACACATCAGGCACTTTGTTCCTTTCATGCAAAAATATAGATCGACACAACATTCCCCCCCTCTAGGAAGAAGGAACTCCTCCTAATATAGTTTCATTCTAACTTACCAAAAGATAAAATCTTAGAAGAACCAGTGAGGTATCCAAAACTTTCATACTGCTAGATAAACCATAATCAAATCCTTTGGTACGCACAGTAAGTTTACTTAATCGCTTAATGTACATAAAGGCTTACTGTATTGCATTTACAGGTAACTCTGCCTAAGTCGAATCTCTGGGACAACAAAAAATCCTGTTCGTTTAGGAGAAATTTTGACGTACTAAGAGGTAAATAACACAGGTTTAGTATGATGTTCCGAAGAAATTTCTCTGACTTAGGCAATTATTCGATAGACTGTTCGAACTTAGGCAAAGTTGACTGTAATATCATACATAATCAAAGAACTTTTAAAAGTATATTTTACTGACGACATATACCGGAGTTTAAACCTCACTGAGTAGTGAAGCGTATAGAGACAATATAAGTATGTAATAGCGTTAAGTTTCAAATAATATAAATACTCAAATAAGATGGTACAAGCTAGTGGAAAACAATTTTTTATAGGACGAAGACTAATCACAACCTAGCCTATCTGATATGCGCCGCCGGGCTAGTGGGCAAGTTACTGGTCGCGCGAAAGAGACTGACTGACGGGCGAGGGCGTTTAATAGCCCGAGCGCCTATCATCACTGGTAAAGTCATCATTATGCATATATGGTTATCGTATGCGTGACGTACTTATTTTTATGCATCATTCATGAGACGACCCTTATATGACGATCGACCTTATTTATTCAACCAATCAAATATCATCACAAAGCTCCGTTTTTTGGTCGAGTTCATTCATACATGGGTAGATTTAGAAGATCGAAAATTTAACTAAATCTTTTGTTTCCTAATCATGCTAATATTTCTTTCAATTTCTGATGTATATAATTTTTTTTGTGACAATAAATAACCTCTTGTGTCAAACATTCTACTTTATTTGGAGTATAATTGGACAATTATTTGTTTTCTCTAACATGTCGTACCCGCTTCGAAGTAGTTCGAAGTAGCACTAGCCATGTAGCAAAATACTGCGTGGAATAAGATCGAGGGGTCTTCCCTGAGACAGCTAGCTGCCGAAGCTTCGGGCGCATTCAGCTTCGCTCGGTCGGAGAACGAATTCGAAGGAAG
>CALNVZ010003432.1:12820610-12882004 GCA_940671915.1 Paracentrotus lividus | reverse complement strand
AAGTGGTCTTATAGACGTCGTAAAGACATCAAAAAGTTGTCTTATAGACGTTTTAAAGACGTCTTAAAGATGTCATATTTTGGTCAAAAATGACAAGAAAAGTGGTCTTATAAACGTCGTAAAGACGTCTTAAAGAGATCGTATTTGGATAAAAAATATAGACAAAAAAGTTGTCTTATAGACGTTTTAAAGACGTCTTAAAGATGTCGTATTTTGGTCAAAAACTGACAAGAAAAGTGGTCTTATAGACGTCGTAAAGACATCAAAAAGTTGTCTTATAGACGTTTTAAAGACGTCTTAAAGATGTCGTATTTTGGTCAAAAAATGACAAGAAAAGTGGTCTTATAGACGTCGTAAAGACATCATAAAGAAGTCATATTACTGTCATAATTTTTTGCTCCAAAAATAGAAAATTAACGTCTTTGAAAGTCATTACCAAGAAGACATAATCACATCGCATAGAAACATGTAAAGATATTTAAATATCCGATTCTATTAATCATTTGGACGACGTCGTTAAGACATCATAAAGATGTCGTGTTTACGACAGTATGACGAGTTGACCAGTTTTGACCAGTTTAAGACGTCTTTAAGACGTCAGTCTGCTATCAGGGAATATTCGGCCAAGATAATTCTTTCATTAAATTGATTCCACTGGTTTCTTCGTAATTAAAATTGTTTTTAACGATTCGAGCGGCTCGTTTCTGTGTTCTCAAGAGATTTCTTTTATAAACGACCGGACAGTTTCCCCAGACTGAGCATGCATAATCATAACATGGCTGAATCATAGATTTATACAAAATATTAAGTAAAGTAGAATTAACAGTCTTACTGAGTTTCGAAAGAAAATGAACTTTATATGCTACTGATTTACATAAGTTATTTATATGAACATCCCACTTCAGTTGGTCATCAATCATTAGTCCAAGATATCTAATTACTCTAACTTGCTCGATCCTTTGTTCATCTATAAGAATATTAATCTCATCTAAAGATCGAGACTTCAGTAAGCTGCAACTTTTTCCTTTTCGTTTAGAGCCTCATAAAAATCATCAATTAGACGATGGAGGCATGTTAATGTTGAATGGTTTTGTAGAAAAGCAGATTGGTCGACATTTATCATATCATGTTCATTTAGATATCTTATAAGTTGGGCTTGCACTTCTTTCTCTACAATTTTCCGAGTTTCTTGTAAACACAAGATCAAGCGTGTGGCCATGAATATGAGTTGGCTCTCGAACATGTTGATGTAAACTAGCAGCTGACGTAGCCTCAAGGAAACCATTAACATCTGTCTTCGATGGGGTATCTTCATGAAAGTTAAAATCTCCTAGCAGAATGATTTTGCCAGGAATAACTGCAAGATCCGTTAAGAAGCTGTCAAATTCACTCATGAAATCCACAAGAGTGAGTCCATTTGCTGAAGATGGTGGTGGACGGTAGACAGCAATCAAGTTCATCAAAGATGACGATGATGACCTGTTCACAAGTTGGACACATTCAAATGTCCTGAAATCATTGGCTGGAGCTTTGGTACATAGCTTGAGCTCAGATTTGAAGATAACTGCTATGCCTCCCCCATTTCCGGTTTTGCGTGGTGTGTTGAGAAAGGTGTATCCCGGAGGGGTACATTCCCCCATAGTAACATGGTCCTCATCTTTAAGCCAGGATTCGGTAATAATGAATACATCAAGGTCGTGTTCAATAATATGGTTACATGTCAATAAAGCTTTGTTTCTCAATGAACGGGCATTCCATAAATCAATTATCGTACCATTCTGGATGTTAGGGTTATGTCGACATATCTTCTTTAAGTTGCTGTGGTTTATGCCACGCTTGATATTGGTGGCATTGGGACGTGAAGTTGTCCATACAGGAATAGCCCTTTGCTTCCTACATCCTGCTCGTTTCCCTCTATGTTCTACGGTTCCGTGCATTGCACATGCAACGCAGGCTACAGAGAAATAGGACGTCCAACGGGGGTAAGACAATGGAAATGACGTCATCCTATTGTCTATGACGTAATCTCATTAGAATATGAATGGTGTAGTATTTACATAATGTTTGGATATTCATAGGCGAACAATGGACTCATGAATAAGAACAATGGTACGATCGAAAAAGTAATGAGGGGAAGACAATAGGTTCATGAATAAGTACAATGGTACGATCAAAAAGTAGTGGGGTGAAGACAATAGGTTCATGAATGAGCACAATGGTACGATCGAAAAAGTAGTGGGGTGAAGACAATAGGCTCATGAATATTCATAGAAAAGAAGAATGTGTGACTACGAATGGACTACCATGGTAACGCATAAACAAACCTCGTCCTGCGGCATGACAACCCATCAACAGACGTGTTGAATAGAGGAATGAAGAAGACATTATTGTTTTCAGAGTTATATTTAGGATAGTCGAGTAAATGAACAACATGATGGATAACCTTCTTGATCCACAGAACATTGATTCTCGTCAATTGAAGGAAAGGAAGGAAAGACAGAAGGCAAAGCAGAAACAACGCTATGATCAACATGCTCATGATCTACCAGACCTTAACATTGGTCAGCATGTCAGACTTCTTGACATGAACACTAACAGATGGTCAGAGCAAGGAGTTGTTAAGACCAAACTATACAGAAAACAGGTCTTATCTGGTACAAACTGAAAACGGTGTAATTCGCAGACGACGCCGTCGTCACATCAGACCAACTCGTCGTAAGAAACGTAATATCACACACGATGTCGACAGTGATGACGATCACCCAGAGAACGTCAAAGATAATGATATTATGATTTACAAGTTTGTAAAGGCACCTCAGATAAAAAATGTCTAAAATCGAGAAAAGCTCTTTCAAAGAAAAGGAGGTGTAATGATAAGTTTTTATCGTCTTGATCTAGACTACGTCTGGTCATCTAAATGTCTCGAAGATACGAAGCTCGCTAATAAAGTATGATTATAATATTGTTAAATCATCATTACCATCCTGTCATCTGTTGAATAGAATACTATAAACACCAAGATTCGCTATATCTACTGCGTTCAGCTACGGAAATGCGGCGTTCAGGGAAATTGGAAATAGAAAAACAACTTACCTTGTAAAGTTGGTGTCAATCCTCTATAAAATTAATTTATTATCTATAAAAACCATCCTTTAGAATAATGAAATATCTGTCCATACAGAAAAAAAAAGGAACGAACCATTTAGGGAAATCATCTTTAGCAAAGGGTTGATACTGCCTATAGTCCACACATACTAGTAACACGACGGGTCACTTTTAAACCAATTCGGAGGACCTGCATATCACCCATTCATTTGAAAGTATATTCAGAGATCACAATCAGTTAAATGTAGGCCCATAATAACTTGACTTGCTTCGGTCTTAAAGTAAACATCTGGTATAACTGTACTATTTATGGGATGCAGTATACCGACAATGTCTGAAAGAGTTCTAATGGACAAGGCAAACCTCTTCTATTGTTTTGTGTTTACAGATCGGAAAACAAAAGATGCTACATCGTTCATGACTTGATGGCAAGGGTAGCACCCATCCTATACCCCTGACTTTCTAAGTTGATATGTCAATACATCTTCAAGCCAGCATCTCTCTGTCTCCCGTATTCATAGCCGTCTATAGTACCTAACTCAAACTGGACGATCAAATCCTCAATGTTGATTCCATAGCCTTTACTATGACTATTCTGACATAGAGTATAATTTTTATACAGGGGCTCCAATGGTGACTTTACTTCTCTTGTGTTACCGAATCTTCCGATATATTTCTTGAAGTATAAATTGTGTTTATAACTCTTTATTGATAAAACAGAATACAATTTTCAACATCATTTGCATTTTAGGGTTTTCACACAAAGTATGTATGGAATATTTTTATTTATTTATTTTATTTTTTTTATTATTATTATTCAGTCATTTTTCGTAGAATTGTTTAAGTTAACAGGTATTAAATACCCGCTTTAACATCAGCATTGACACTCCTCTTTCTCATCATACACTTTTCCTCTAGACATTGACGCACAGTGCTTCAGAATCACCTCAAACTGCGTCAAAACTTATTTTTCATTGAAGATTGTACATGTATAATAACTTCATACTAAGTGTGCAGTCTAGGGTTTTAAGGCATGTTTTTGGTAAGAACATTTTCAAATTCATGTGATGTTATCTAAGTACTGTTTTCTGAATGGTCGAGAGGAAATATTACTATGGTAGCACATTCAAATGTCATTTTGCTCTGATAAGTGTGACTTATATTGGGTTTCGAAACATTTTTTCTGATTCGTTAAGGCATATTTCTCCGCAAAACATTCTTTTTTCTTATTAACTTTTACGAATGAGACATGAAAGGGGTTTCTATAGACAATTGGGATACATTTGGATCATTTTCTAAATTATTTGACGTCATTAATGTTTTCTTGCAAGACGAGGCATATTGTACATTATACTTGACAGATTCATTTTAATTAACTATACGTTCAGGATCAACTAAGCCGTTTCATTGAGGTCATGAAAACGTTGTTTTTGTTGGACCAGTACGGCTATTGAGGCAACTTACCAAATCTTAACAAATATGGCTAATATAAATGGTAGTACAATAGTTGTTTTATTGTTGTTGTTGTTTTTTTTTTACTTGATTAAGCCAAGCCAGGTGAATATAAAGAGGTTGAACAATACGGTGTACCCCACCCCCACTTCCCCCCATGATAATCTCTCTTACACATGCCAAAATTTTCCCAAAATCGTTGTACGCATATATTTTTGTTGTTTTGGAATTTGCGGTTTGATTTGGAATCGAATATTGACGCCTCCTACGTTGAGATTTTTGTAGACACTATACGCGTTGACATCAGATTGGGAATAAAAGAGGCATGGAAACATACTAGTGGAAAATGGGTTCTGGCTGGAAAAAAAATGACAGAAGGTGGCAGCCAAGTTTGGTATCATTGTAAAGTACAGTGTAGAGGCTATGGAAGTTTGAGCGTAGCAATAGGCAGCAATAGTTACCATTCAGGCGCATGAAAAAAAAGTTTGTAGTTCTCCCTATTTTTATCCCGTTTCTTCAAAATTTACTTCAGAATTTAATGAGGGTTTGCCTTTAAAGTCTACAATTATTTAAGATATCTATTCTGTGACAGGGAAGTGCAATTTGGAGTAAATCACAGAACCCCGTTGGTGAACATTGTTAAAAATTTTGTTCAATCTACACATAATTGAAAATTGGGATTCTTTTGAAGCGAAATGACCCATTCAAATTACCTTTAAGAAGAAATATTCTACCTTATTGATCTGCAGGTTGTAATCTTTACTTGAAACAAGAAAAAATGAAATTGATTCGATGACCAAAACCTATTGACGCTTTTTAGATTGTGCATGGCTGAACATGCAGAATTCTTATGGTCACTTTTAAAACAATTATTCTTACGGTATAAAAGAAGACAAGTACGCAATAAAATGAAAAGTCATCATTTAACACAGAAATGAATTTTAAGTATCAGCCATAGTTTATTATCTTCAAACCAAATAGAGTAATGCAAGAATTGACGTATAATATTGATACATAATACGTATAGCAAACATACATCTTAAAGATGGTATCAAGAAGGCGAGATAGTGTTTGTTTTTGTTTATTTTTTTAATTCAAACTCGGGTCTGCAAGGGTTAGGGTTAGTAAATCCGATGTGTGATATCTTGAAACAAAGTTCTTTTCCAGTTTTAAAATCATGTCGGTTATCTCCGAAAAAGTTTATACTGGTCCCTCCTGGTGCCTTAGACATCGCTGTCGTCAGTTCCTTCCATCTCTTTTTCATCATCTTCATCATCTTCATCCTCGTCCTGATACTGGAAAATACCCTCGAATTTTGGTCCGTGCCTGGCTAACACTCTATGCACTGCTTTCCGGATGTTCATGCCATTTTCCACCTTATCCTTGATATCGGCCAGAATTTCCTGATTGGTGTCATCCTCCTCCAGGTACAAGTACTGATGTAAGAACTTTGAGTAGAGACTGAAGAAAATACGTTTGGCGGCCCATAGACTTTTCACGTGTACCTTTTCATTAGCATCGTCTTCATCCATACCCTGAGAGACATACTTTTGGAACTTTTCGTCCCTCAACTCCTGAGTATCTGTCATGGCTTGTTCGAACCATTCTTGATAAACCAGGTTGTCTTCAGGTTCTTCCTCTGAAGGTGTCTCTAAATTTGAAGACTGACCCTCTCCTTCGCTCTCTGAATCATCCGTCTTCTCATCTTCCTCATTATTTGTGTCTGAGTCGGTTTGGTTTGTAGATGACGAATCGGATGCACCTTCCGTCACCTCTTCATCCTCGCTGGAATCTTCAATCGTTTCTTGATCCTCTCCCATGTCAGGGTGCGCGTATTGTTCGTGCCTCTTCATGTCGAACTTACGACTGTATGTCCTATCGCACTGAGAACAATGATAGCGCTTTGACAGGCCAAGAGTATTCATGTTGACTCGATGACGCATAAGTTTGTAAATGATGTTGAAGTATACTGAACATATATAATGTATTGCTCGATTCCGCAAATCCGTAGCTGAACGCCGCAATTCCGTAACTGAACGCCGCAATTCCGTAGCTGAACGCCTTGTACTACGCATTGCGTATTTCTAAAGCTATTTAATGTCTTTTTATTTTTCGTCCATCGTTACTAATTAGGATTTTACAGTACCCTCTTGAATGGTGTAATGCTGATTCAAATTTATCAGTAGCGGGGTGTTAATCGGGGGTTTAGTGTATGCCTGGTGGTTTCGTTGATGTCGTTTCAGATTATCCAGCCTACTGAATGCGTTGCCACAATCATCGCAAACGAATAACACACGTTGTCCATGATGCGTGCATTTATGACGTATCAAATTGGTCTTAAAAGTGAACTTTACAGCGCAGGTGTCACAGCTGAATGTTGAGGAATCCATGCTTCGTCTTTGATGCAATCGGTATAACTCTATCATAATGGTTTTAACAGTGTTGAAGGATTGATAACTCGGTTGATATCTAATTCTTCAAGCTTCAGATGAGAATTAAACGTTCATGTCTTTATTGTCAACTGGTGTTAACTGGTTTAAACCGGTATTGCTCTATTCCGCAAGTCCGTAACTGAACGCCGCAATTCCGTAGCTAAATGCCGCAACGCCGTAGAGGAACGCCGCAACACCGTAGAGGAACGCCGCAACACCACAAACAACGTCTTGGAAATAGCACTCGTTCCGGAAAATGACAGGGATTTCAAAATTCGCGGGTATATGACGGGTGTGGGGTTGCCGGATACACTGTCATTTGAGCAGTTCTACCAATAGCATTGCGATCTAGATGTACGTCATACATGTTTAAACCAATCCTGGAACAGTATTTACGGAAGCACGTGCTTTTCTTGTTTTCAAAACACCGTTGCTATGTTTTCTCGTTCTCAGGCAACTATTCAATTTACTCTTTTGTTCATTTACTCGACTATCCTAAATATAACTCTGAAAACAATAACGTCTTCTTCATTCCTCTATTCAACACTCTGTCTGTTGATGGGTTGTCATGCCGCAGGACGAGGTTTGTTTATGCGTTACCATGGTAGTCCATTCGTAGTCACACATTCTTCTTTTCTATGAATATTCATGAGCCTATTGTCTTCACCCCACTACTTTTTCGATCGTACCATTGTGCTCATTCATGAACCTATTGTCTTCACCCCACTACTTTTTGATCGTACCATTGTACTTATTCATGAACCTATTGTCTTCCCCTCACTACTTTTTCGATCGTACCATTGTTCTTATTCATGAGTCCATTGTTCGCCTATGAATATTCAAACATTATGTAAATACTACACCATTCATATTCTAATGAGATTACGTCATAGACAATAGGATGACGTCATTTCCATTGTCTTACCCCCGTTGGACGTCCTATTTCTCTGGCTACGTCGATGGCACGTGCCCCGTAGCCTACGACGAGTTGTGACCGCCGCATAACCAAACATTATCAATGATTTCAGAGAACTACAACCTAAGTTCGAATCACTATTGCTAATGAAAGAGTAATGAATCGGAACACAACTGAATCAATTTTGTTGCAAGAAAACAGGTGCGGGCTTGGGTCTGGCATTTAATTTGCAACGAAATTACTACTCCCTCAATTTATTTTCTCCCTATTATAAAGAAAGAAGATAAATGTGATTATTGTATTCATTCCAGAACTACAAATCTAAACAAATGGTCTCCTTAATTTCCACTCGTTTGAATCGCAACCACACGCTGCTGTCTTTTAATGGCAACTGGAAACAAGTGGCATAAGTCATTTTTAATTAGTATCTATAAACTCTATGTGCCCCTCATGTAGGCTAAAATTTCATTTTGCACTCCATTCTTGCTTAGTACAGACAGGTTAGGCAGTCGGTATCATGGTTTTGATGAGTAACGTACAAAACTTGATTCATTTTGCTATTTGATAATTAAGAAAATATTGCAGTTTTCTCCAAAACAATTAACTACAACACAAAATATATTCAAATAGATTTACTTTTCTATTATCTACAAGACATGGAAAACATGCAACTAAATGCTCATTCATGTACCACCTCTTCCCCTTCCAATCCTCCTAGCCATCGTGGAAGAGAGAGAGAGACATAGGGGGTTGGGAGAGAAATATAAAAGCAACAATCATGTACACTTGAAGGGTTAAATTTGACAATGACAACAGAGTTATATCAACACATCAGGATCGGACATCGGAAGATTAATGATGTGTTGATACAGCTCTGCTGTCATTGTCATTTTGACCCTTCATGTGTACATGATTATTGTTTTTATAAGCACATTAACCGGAATCCTGATCAATCGGTGCCTTCGAAATGGAATATTTTCAGACGACTAACGAATAAAACCAAACGAGGCTGAGAATGCCTCGTGGCATTGCACGTACTTATTGATAGGTGGTGAAATGTGTAATACACGCAACAAATGGGGACATTGCCAAGTTGATCGATTTTCGTAATGTTTATTATTCTTAAATTCTATTTTGAATGCTGGTGCAAAATCTAAGATACGCGACATTATAGAATTTGCTTTATATATTATTTTATATATTATCATATCCCTAAAGTGTGGTGGGATGGCTAACCCTGGGAGAAGTCACAATTTGAGCAACCATCCTATAGTCTACATCGACTGTTCAACCAAACTGTATACTGAATACTTACTATGTACACTACAGGGTGACCCAGAAAAAAGGAAACCCAAGTTTGATCATCAATAATTTTTAAAATATTACCATGGTGATTATAAAATTTACATCACTGGAAAGTGCAACTCATTACCATTTTAATGATACCCCGCTCCGCTCACCAATGTCACGCATCACTGAACCTCATTGCTTTGAAAATGTCTTGCAAAATTGTGAGTGGTTCACTTTCACGCTCATTGAGATGGGTTGCTGCAATGTGCCTAAAAAGGGGACCCAACTTTCATCATCAATCATTTTAAAAAGATGACAGTAGTGATTATGACATTTATGTCACTGGAAAGTGCCACTCATTATCATTGTATTGATATCTCTTTCAGCTCACCAATGTCACGCATCACCGAACCCCATTGTTCTGAAAATATCTTGCAAAATTGTGATTGATGCACTGTCATGCTTCTTACATTATCCATGGGAAACTGAAGGTTCTCTGGGTTGTCGTGACCAGTAACATGTTGAAATTACTTGGATGGTAAGATTAAAGGACTAAATAAGTAAAAATTTCCAACCCATTTATCAAACTCATTTATTTTAAGTCACTGGAATGCTTTACTTAGATTTGTTAGGAATCTTTGAAGCAACTCATCTCAAGGAGCATGAAAGAGAACCTATCACAATTTTGCGATACATTTTTCAAAACAATGGGGTTCAGTGATGCATGATATTGGTGAGCTGAGAGAGGTGTCATTAGAATGGTAATGAGTTGCACTTTCCAGTGATATTAAATTCTCAATCACCACTGAAATATTCTTGAAGTTATTGATGATCAAAGTTGGGTTTCCTTTCCAGGCACATTCACACAAACCATCTCAAGGTGCATGAAAGTGAACCACGCACAATTTTACAAGACCTTTTCAAAGCAATGGGGGTTAGTGATGCGTGACATTGGTGAGGTAAGCGAGGTATCATTAGAATGGTAATGAGTTGCACTTTACAGTGATATAAATTTCATAATCACCATAGGAATATTTTTGAAATTATTGTTGATCAAAGTTGGGTTTCCTTTTTTCGGAAACACCCTGTATAGGGCAAGTTCAAGCTATTTGTTCCCGAGGTGGTGATTTTTCAACTTTTCGACCATTTTTGTGTCAAGTGTGTCAGTAAGGTTTTAAAAGTGCATAAAATGTATAATAATTTATATCACCACAAAGTGTATGAAATAAACTTAATGCAAATGAGGTCAAAAGGTTATTTCAAGGTCAGATGACGTCACAAGGCTCATTAATATTCATGAAAACAATGATAAAATGCATTAAAAATGCTATTTTCAACCATTATTTCTAAGGGTTTGTTATAGGAATTATATACAACCAAAAAGCACATATTTTCTGTTTCAATATCATCTTGGCTTCCTCTGGTTAGAATATCACAAACCTAGCACATAACTTTCCATATTTTTTATTCTTAAAGTATTCATGTCGCAGTAGTAGTCTCACAAAAGTTACTGAGCTGATGTAAAAAATATAGTTTTATTACTCGCCCTCCCACCTCAAGTAATGAAACAAAATATTTACTTTTGTACAATAATGTGTTGTATCATGGTTCTTTTGTTTTATCAGTGGGATTTTTTTACACAACATGTTGCTACGCCTTGGCTACACCAAATATTTAATGGAAAATATTTCATGGGATAATTGTCCCATGTGTTACATGTTATATTTTATAAAACTTGACCTTTTTAGAAAACGTGAGGCTGTATTGACATTAATATGTATTTACAAAATTTGTTACATGGTTAAGAGGATGTGACTATGCAAGTTTTTATCTGCTTTTTAAATTCCTAGTATCATATGAACAAATTAAAAATTTAAAAACACCATTTTTTTCTGGTCCCATGTATTACGAACGAATAAATTATAAATTGAATAGGAATTGAGTTGTTTCAATTGTTGTTTATGATTTTGTTGAAGGTTCTTAGAACCTTCAAAAATATACCTAAGAAATGGGATTTCAATTTAAGATTTATCAAAAAAGCCTATTTTTGTCTCTGAATGTCCCGTATGTTACATCGCAAAATAGCGTGGATTTGCCCTGTACGAGACAGAAAACAGTTTTTAATATTACAATAGTTTGTAAAATAATAAAACATAAAAGTGTGATCATTCAAACATTCATGTTGCATAATTGAGTAATGTCTGTATAGCAAAATCGAAAATTTTAGATCGTATTTTCAAAGTATTGTTAGCAGTATAAAAAACAAAAAGCAAAACAAAACCCTCATAAAAGCACTTAGTTCTTCAAATTTCCTATACACACTGTTTTGTCGTTGTTGTATTTTTCCTGCATATATAAGTATATATATATTTAAGTTCTTTTATTCGTTTCTTCTCACATATAGGTGTTGAACCTACGACAACAGTAAGTTACATAACGGTATACATTTAAATTACTTATGCTTGGCCGGTAAAAACATGTCTTCGGCTACGACCTGCAGTTAGAAAACAGTAAACATTTTATAAACACATTATATAAAATAATAGGGAAGATTAAAACAAAAAATCGAAAGCGAATAAATATATCAAACTAGCAAACTGGCTTTTTAAATTTAAAAGTGTACACCTCTAAAATTCTCTCTTTTTTCATAATTCATTGTAAATTCTTGTGTTACGTAAGCCTACACTGACTGGATAATGAACTGCCAGGTTTTGTTTAAGGAACAGAGTTGAATAGAATTTAATTATGTCTTATTTTGTTATCCATTTACCGTAATAGGTTGCTCCTACGACACCCACTCAAACTCCAACACCAGGTAATTATCTAAATGTAACAATATCTGACCGTAATGAAATATTGTATGAGTGGTATAAATATATGAAAGCCAGTACATGTTAAAGTGAACTTGAAATTGATGATATCGAGTCATCTGGTAACTTTTATTTGTTATATTTCAACAAAAATAAGATCTCCCGATTTTACATTGCCCATGGACGTCTAAGCATGTTGGTGTCAACTGTTTTCTTCCGTTGACAGAGTATCGCATTTCCCATTTTTATTTTTTTTGAGTTTATGAAATGGGCGCATAGCAACAGATTCTCCATTATACATGCATGATTTGAAAACCACTTTATGTTGTAATAGCGTTCTACAGATTTGGTCTGAAGTGAGGGATAAGCTGTAGGAAGGGGGGGGAGGGGTAAAAAGGGAATTCCATCTTCTTTTTTTTAAAACTGTACTGTTGGTATATCTTATGGTAATTGAGTACAATCTGCATGCATTGTGTAATCGAAAAAAAAAAAAATAGATTGTAGCTTCAATTTGAGTTTAAATTTCCATTGTACTGTGAGCAGTAACTAACATACATATTTTCCGGTTTAATTTCTTATATTCTTTTCTTCCTACATTGTAGGTGTCGATCCTACGACAACAGTAAGTTATACATATCGGAATACACTTCAAATATCTATGCTTTGCAAAGACATATCTTGAACTACGAGCTGTTATTAGAAAACATTAAACAAATATAAACAAATTACATCAAATAAGCATAGGGTAAGATAATCAAACCCCCATTAGAAAGAAAGAAAAAAAAAAGAGAAAAACCTGCAAAAGCGAATAAACATTCTTCTCACCCGGATGTTTCTATGCCAGTTGGTCTGTCAGTTGAAAGACTTCGAACCAGTCGTCGCCAGGCTTGTCTGTTCTGGCCCATGGATTTAATTACATTGAAAGTCCTTTTCTTGCCTTTGAGTGATCTCCTTAATCTGGTCCTCCCATCTCCTTCTCGGTCTTCCAATCGGTCGTTTCTTTTCTTTGTTTCCACTTGTTTATTCTCTTGGGGTCTCTGGTGTCTGACATTATTTATATTTGAATAAACCTACATGAATATATATAATGATACAATGGATATTGAAGTGTTTAACTGATGTTGATTTTAAAACCCTCGTATTGACTCTATTGCTAGCAAATTTGACGTTTACGATCTTTTTTAATTAAAGTGTAATAAACAAACATGACGTTTTTATCTGAAAGTGCACACTTTCTACCATAATTTAGAAATCATGGTAAATTTGTGTGTTATGTACGCCAAACCCTGTACAACGAACTTCCTGGCTTTGTTTGAGGACCAGAGTTGAATACAATTTAATTCTTATTTTTTAAATCTATTTACCGAAATAGGCTGCTCCTACGACAACCACTCAAACTCCAACACCTGGTAATTATTCAAATGTAAACAATTTCTGACCGTTGTGCAATATGTTATGACAAGTATAAACATATGAAAGCCAGTACATATTGACGTGAACTTGAAAATGATATCAGCTCACGTGGCTAATTTGCATATTGAATAATGATAATTAAAATAATAATAATAATAGTAATAATAGTAATAATAATAAGATAAAATTAGCACTAACATCTCTCGATTCTTCATTGGGAATGGGCGCCTAAGCTTAATTTTAGCAATTGTTTCTTTCTGTTGCCGAATTATAAAATTGTCCATTTCGAATTTTCGTTAGGATATAATTATAAATAGGCGAGCTGTTGTAAAATTTTCTAACATTGTATAATGATAGCCACGGATTTCATTTTGAATTGAGAATCACGAGATAATCATATTTCCTGATTTAAAGGGAAGTTTCAATAGTTTTAACTTAGTTTCAATAGTTTTAACTAAATTCTAGTGAATGCTATATTCTTATCATAACGAACTTAAAGGAAACCAATACCAAAGGATATAAACACTTTCATAGGAAAGAGCACAATGAGAGGAGCAATTTAAAAAAAAAGTTTCATCAAAAGCGGTTATAAAATAAGTGAGTTCTGGAAGTTTGAAAAGTCTCGTTTTACCTTCTATGGGGATTCCCAAATTGGCAACATCGACTTCAAAATGGCCGATTCATGGACAACTCTTCATTGGTTTTGTACATAATTTTTCAGATTTCCCCATTTCCTTTCAAAATATGTCTTACCTCCTTCTGAGCTCAACATATGTTGTGTGAAATATATTTTTCCATGATATATTTTGAGCTCAAAAGTAAATAAGACATATTTTGAAAGAAAATGGGGAAAATCTGAAAATTTGTGTACAAAATAAATGAAGAGTTGTCCGTAAAATCAGCCATTTTGAAGCCGATGTTGCCAGTTTTAGGATCTCCACAGAAGGTTAAACAAGACTTTTCAAACTTCCATAGGGTAGATGTAGGGAATACCGGACAGTAGGGAATGCCGGACGGTCACCACATGTCCAGCCCTAGCTGCCAACATAAGATAAACTGAGTTGAAATACCGGCATCTATTGGTCAGGTGGTCTGTCTGGGAAGGTTGTATGCTGTATTCGACAACAACAAGTGAGAAATCTCCGAAAAAACTATCACAATCTGTCAAGGTAGGAAAATTGGCAGCCTGAAAAATGGCCTGATGTAAAAATTGACATTTTAGAGAATGTGATGCTATAAAAATAGAATTGGGGCATGACCTCTATTTCATGGATAATGGACATGTGTGGAGGGTGGGCCAAACGTGTATGGAGTGTATACACCATACAAAGCCTGTGTATTGGGGTGGTAGTATGTTGAAAAGTGCTAGTCAGTCATTTTTTTGTGTGGGGAATACCGGACACCACATGGACGGTTTTTTGTTTTACTTCCGGGTTGAGTTGCTAGGCATGTAGATCAAATAGTAAGCTGCATATATTTATTTATTAAATTGTTTGACAATTTTGAAATGTCTATTTCTCTTTATTATTATTGTGATATGTCATGATCTACATGAGATATAAAGTTATTCTGAGTGTTTTGAAATTTTGTAGTAAAATGCATATAATCTTCTAAAAATGAATAATGTTATAAAGAATCAATACAAACATGTTAAGTTGATGGTTTACATTCAAATCAGTGCTTCCAGACAGATCTTTATACCAAAAAAAAGGGTAAAAACATACTGTCCGGTATTTCCTACACTGTAGGGAATACCGGACAATTTACGATGACGTCATTATTTGCATATAACTGCCTCACCAAATATTTGATTACCTCAATTTTTTTGGAAAATAAAGTTGAATGATGTAGCTAAGCAATGATAATCTTTTTCTTTTGTGATTTTATTGTTTTCATGAGCTAATTAAGCAAATGAGCTTAAGTGGCCGGTATTCCCTACATCTACCCTAACTCTCTTATTTTTACAAACGATTTTGATGAAACTTTTTTTGGAATTGCTCCTCTGATTATGCTCTTTCTTATAAAAGTGATTATTTCCTTGGGTATTGGTCCCCTTTAAGTCCAGCGAAAACAGAAAGGGAACGATGAGATTAAAAAAAAATAATAAAAACAAATGATCTCGGGTCTGGAATCAAGAGATTTGTGAATCTAAAATTCCCTCTCAAGTAATTTATGAATATATATCGTATTATATTGAGATTAAATAAGCGCACATTAATCCATATTGTTAGCAGAGCATTTACATAGCAGAGCAATTCTTAAGTACTAGTACTTTATAATTAGAATGACACATTGCTTTTTTTTTATTTTTTTTTTTATTTTTACAATGAATAGAAATTCAGTTTAGTTATCAAATTAATAAAGTTTTATTTTTGAACAATTTGATAGTTTTAATTGTAAACGATCGGACGTGACACTTCCCATTTAGGTGATCCATGGCGTTTATTTTGCATAGAAAGTTACTGAGTGAATTTGGGATTACAAAACAGTATACATTTGGAAATGTGTCATTGTTGTTGCTTAAAATGTATGATTAGAGCGGGAAAGTTCCATTTATATATTTATATATTCAGGCGCGGATCGAAGAAAATCGAATTGAATGCATTTCGGGGGCCCAATTGTCCGGGAACAAAAGCGGCTCTTTGTCCCCAGACAATTAGGCCCCCGAAATGCATTCAATTTGACTTCCTTGGATCCGCGCCTGATATTTATCCATTATTTTGCAGAATTCACCTCAGCTCACACGGAAACCCCCACGACGCCTTTACCAATAGAAATCGTGCGTCAAAAGGGCTCCCTCTACAAACAGATCCCGTTTCGGCGTCTGACAAACCACGTGATCAAAGTTAAACCTTGGATATCATCTGCAATAAAATGTGGTACCGAGTGCAACAAGCTAGATGACTGTGTGTCTTTTAACATTGGTAGTAATGGCGTCTGCGAGCTCAACAACCGAATGGTAGAGAGGGATGATTTGATGGAACGTCGCTTTGTTCATGACGATGGATTTAAATATTATCAGAAAGTGTAAACCTTGATCGTGAGTGTGAAAGATGTACATAAGACAGATATCGAGCTAGATGGTGGGCCTATTTAAAGTATTGTGTAACTTTGATGTCATAACCGATTGGTTGTTAATGCTTGAAGTGCAAAGCTAGACCCAAAACAAGTTTATTGTATTATAAACATAAAGTTTAGACAGTTTAACCCGTTGACGACGAAATTGTTTGGCCTGATGTCATTACCCCGAGACGAGATTAAAAAAGAGACGACCCTGTCCGCGCGCGCGCGGGTTCTGGTAAAATCGCTCATGCGTAGCCTGGTCTCACGCTGGTAATGAACCTTAGAAGTGAAGCTTGATTTTTTTTGTAATAAACAAATATTTTTTCTATAATGTTTCTGGTGTTCTTAGTTCTCAATTGCCCCTTATCACTACATGATTGAATACTCTACATCGAGTCAGACTCGATATTACTACATAGAAAAGATAATAATATTGTGAACAAGAAAAGCATTCCACCGGTTTGTAAACTGAGTAGGCCTATCTTGTCTTGGCCTGAAAGAAAATGTTTCACACCTTAATGAGTATGGAACAAGGTAAACAAAGGGGTGTTTTTTTTTTTTTTTTTTTTTTTTTTTTTTTTTTTTTTTTTTAGTGTTATCCTTATTCAAAGATCTTTTATTGAATGTATTGAATTTTCTTATACCATGGCCTAAGATGAGTTTTAGTTACAAAGGAAACAAAAATGAATTCCAGTCCTTTGGTTGCCGACTTAATTCTTGAACACGCTTTTCTTTTCATTTCTTACAAACTTCAAACTAAGCCGTTTATCCTCTTTTTTGAGGTACTAATTGGGGGTTAGATATTGTTAGTCATTTAGGTTAGATATCGACCCGTTCTCTAATTTTAAAGAATAGTTTTCTTCTCAGCTAAGCCACTGGAAGCGCTGGCTAATTACAGCCACCGATCGATACTTCTTTATATTTCCAGATACATCCGGGTTTTTGTGTGTGCGCGCCCGTGTTAGAAAATCGCTCACACCTTGCGCTGATCCATTGAATTGTCATGGGCTAACAATAAAAGAAGTACAAAGGAGGATCAGCGAAACCGAAAAAGCTAAAAATCGCTGATGGTAACTTATATACACTGGTGGACGCAATTCTTCTTGAGTGCCTGAGAAATATATCTATTGAAAATGATTATTTATTAAATATATCAAATAGTTATGACATGTTTTTTCACTAGAACATATCGCTCTTTCCATAAATTAGCTACTGTGTATAGCAAAAATTCAACTAAAGTAGTACAAAAGGTGAATTTTAGGGGGTACTTGGTGATAAAGATGTGACCATTAGGGAACCGGGTATACCCGGTTCCCGTCCATGAGTGTGTTAGACGGGACCCGGGTATACCCGGTTCCCGCTCTCAACGGGTTAAAACAATCAACAACAATTTGACCAAAAAAATTAAAACCAGACAAATGATTAAAAAAACCTGATGTGAATTGCAATAGCCTAATAAAATATTTTAAACATGGTCATAAATGTATATTTAAAAATTTCCACCTATTCATCAAGAAACTTTTTTCTTGAACCGTTTTTGTCATAAAGATCAGGTTTTTTTTTTTTTTTTTTTTTTTTTTTTTTGCATCATACGATACATTTTGTTTTAAATATGACATAAATATGTACCTTTAATTTCCTCAAACCATTTTGGGGAGGGGGGTTCGGGTTGTTCGAACGAACCCCCCCCCCCCCCCCCCCCGCTGGCGAGCAGGGTTCCGCTTGACCCCCCCCCAAAAAAAAAAAAAAATGATTAAATGGATATTTTCTTTCCATTGCTTATCAATTTCTTTGGGGCCGATCGAACGACCTTAGTCTACCCATGTAGCAAATATATGTTACTCTTCGTGTTACTCTTCATGAGGGTATGAAACTTAGCAGGCTTATTTATTCTAATATACCTCAAATACCTGGCAAGTTTCAAAAAATTTGGTCAAATGGGGGGGGGTGGATTCGCCTCCCCCCGCTGGTGAGATGACCAAAATAACCATGCCCATTGAAGGTTAAGACTATTTTTTCATTAATGAAGACACTCTTAGTAAATGTATATTTTTAGAAAGAAATTTCATGAGCAATTCAAATATGTTGAAATATTAAGGGTCAGAGGAAAAGGGGACTTAAATGGGGGCTCTAAATTAAAAATTTGGGGCCCCTCACAAATAATTTAAAAAAATTCCCCCAGAACATGTTACTACTTCACCCTATCGTATTGTGAATGACATTTTTGACATTCTCATGAAATTTCCTTTCAGAAAATGTATACTTTTGTAGGGAGAGACTTGATATTTTTAACGTTATGACACTTTGATCCGGATATGGGTAAGATATTTTAGATTTTACAATTGGTTGCGTAACACAAAAAAAAGCGATTTGGGGGCGAGTTGGGGGCGAGTTACAAACGCATGACTATGTTATTTAGTTTTTAAAAGTATAATAATGACTTTTGTAGACATTCCAGGCATGTTAAAGGTATTCAAATGGTCAACTGAATGAAAACAACTAAAATCATTTAAATTTACTTGGTGTTCTAATATAGGTTTTCCCGGCCGATTTCATACATTTACCATCTGTTTTCATATTATGTGTATTCAAATTCGTGTGTTTGGTGCAGCAGACTGACAATAAGTCAAACAATTTCGTGTTCATGCTCTCAGACTCATTTTTAGGCACCCAAATTAATGCTTTCGAAGTTCAAATTCGGATATAATCATTCAATTTCATTATTAATGCATTCACATTAGTGTGATAGCAGGGTAAGCTCTTTAAAAACACTTTCAATTTCGTTTTCAAGTTATCGATTTCCATGATTCAGCAATCAATTTCGTTATATATACATGTACACATATTTAAGGATAAGGATAAGGAGTAGGTAATCTTGACCATTTTATCAATAAATGTGATTTTATCATTATTGCGATTATCGTCTTCATTTTTAATTTCAACACCTCTCTTTTACTCCAAAGTCATTTGATCCTCAAAAATAAATCATCGTCATTATTAATGTATTGTATTTGTGAAAATCAATTTCAATTATCATGATTCTTATGTTTAAGTGTTTTCATTGGCAATCTTTATTTTCCTTGTTATAATTGCAATGTTTTTTTTTAATTGGTGTCATTTTACATCTTTGTTCACAACAAGGCATGATTATTATAAACTTTTGTTTTGACATTCAATTAAAAATACTGCATGAGCAATGTAAATTTCAATAGGTACTTTACAAGTCTAATTTGAATGCTTCTATCATGAACTTGTTTGTCTAGTAAACGAATTTGAATATACGGAATGAGAGGGCGACAGGAGGTAAACGAATTTGAATAAACATTGCCGAAAATATACGCTTATTATGTGAACTACAATGCACAAATACGAAATTGGTCACCATAATCGTAATTTGGATGACTGAATACGATTTTGAATCAAACTATTTCGATGCATCGGCATATTTTAACGAAAATGAATGTCTCTAACATGAAATTTACTGACAAAGCAATGAAATGGACCGGGAAAACCTATAATTTTGTCCACCACTGTATATGAACATTTACATTTATATGATTAACGAAGCCTCTGAAAAAAAATGGCACCCAACTTCTATCCTGTTTGTTTATGGTTTGTTTTTTCGTCGTTCTTGATTTCCATACAGTTGAAAAGTTCATCTATTTCTATGGTTAATTATTTATACCATAATGGTGATGTCATGCTTGAAAGCACAGAACCAATGAATCCAAGGGAAAGTGAAAAGTTGCAATGCAATTGCTCGCAGTGTACATAATTTTTATCAAGTTAAAATTCTGTGGATTTTTACCCCTGACACGTTTACCTCAGTCATGTTATCCCTGGGGTGTACAAGAAGGGGTTCATTTTATCGTTGAAACCATGTGAGGAGTCCTAAAAAATGTTTTAAAAAAGGTCCATGGAATCCACGTTTCGGCAATGTAGCCTACACTGTCCGTCATAAAGGTGGAATATTTTTTTGCCGCTATAGCGACATGATTTTGCTCTGACTTTAATTTCTTGAATATGTTTGTCCCTGCTTTTACTTTTCGGGACCCTGGCTATATCTTGGACATTCTCCCAACCCTTCACGTGGACCTTTTGCCAAAAAAGTTTTGTCAACCCCCATGATGCCCATTTTTGTCTTTTTTTTTCTCATTTTGGGGCCCCTTTTTGTTTTCCCGGCCGATCAGGCCCCCCTCAGTCCTACCCCCAGGAAACGCGACTGAGGTGTACTGTTTTATATTTTTCTTTAAGTTAAATCTTTATTTCGGGGGACAGTCTTAGGTCTCTTGTGTAGGGGAGGGGTTGAAGCAAAAAACGAGATTGGTGAAAATTCGGAATATTTTATTTCATCTTTATGCTGAAAACAAAAGAAACTAGAGCTTTATAATTGTAATGCGTACAATTATCGGTTGTATGTACTGATATGTATGTGTAATGCAAAAAAGTATGCAGCAATTGGCTACAGGAGAGAGAGAACAAAAATGAAACGGAAAGAGAGAGTGAAATAAACTTTTTGAAAAAGAAGAAAATGAATTGTGTAATGTGATGATTAATTAATTTAATTACATTTTACAATTCGACTTTTTGGGAACTGTCTCAGCCTTAACATAAAAAGCATTTGGGAAAAAATCAACCAATATTTATCCTGATAATAACTAAATTTGGATTGAAATTTAGATTGAAAAAAAAAAAAAAAAAATGAAATTTTGGGTTTGCATGAGAATATGCCGATGTTTTAATCCTTAGACCCCACATTTTATAAGTGAATTATATCTACTATGTCATAAACTTTCAGAACATGTGAAAAAATAAATTGGGTTTCGACCTTTCGGACGAGCTTTGGAGGATTCTAAAGACGTATGTTTTGTTATGTTTTTACGTTAATTGCCCCATTGACGCACGCGCGGAAATTGAAATTTGATGAGCGCGTGCGTCTGTATGGTCGGTTGGAAACGATTTAAAATATATAGAAACTCCTAAGAGAAGTGTCTAAATTGCCAATCAAGAAAAAACCCCGGAATTTTACGCGATTTACAAAGTGCGCGCTTAACGCGCGCACGGGCGCTTACGCGCGGAAATTTTCAAAATTCTTGAAATGGCCTGAAACATACTTTGTATAAATAGGGGGATACTCGTTATTCCGAAGGTTCGTAATTCTGAAGGTTCTTTATTCCGAAGGTTCTTTATTCCGAAGGTTCGTTATTCCGAAGGTTCGTCATTCCGAAAACGAAATAGGGTTCCTTATTCCGAAGGTTCGTCATTCCGAAAACAAAATAGGGTTCGTTATTCCGAAGGTTCGTTATTCCGAAAACGAAATAGGGTTCGTAATTCCGAAGGTTCGTCATTCCGAACCCTATTCCGAAGGTTCGTTAATCCGAAAATGAAATAAGGTTCGTTTTCCGAAAATGAAATAAACTTATTTTAGTAACAAAAACTGTGTTGTAATTCAAAAACAATGTGATATTATGAAATGATAATAGTGTCAGCGGAGCATGATACATGTGTATTTTTGGGGCAAAGCATGTATTGCATCAAGAAGTGGCCTGTATCAAGCTTGATTTCGATATTATCTGAGCAACTGCTGCCTGAGCGAATGGATTAATAATGTTGGAAACTGTTGTTTTTCGGGAGGAGGAGTGTTATTATTGAACAGCTTCTGCTGTTAAATTTTGATTTTCGAAGAATTTGTTTCTCAACATTATCAGCGGTGACTTCTACCGATAAAGAATTCGCTACTTAACGGGCCTCCATCACTCCATACTTAATGCCGCAATATTATTATATCCGCTCCGTTTTTATTTCATGAAGAAGTTATATGGAAACATTATCGGCGGCGAGTTCTTCCGCTTAATAATAAGTTTCTCTACTAATTTGGGCCTTTATCACCCCATTACTAAATAATCAATTCCGCAATTATATCCACTCCGTTTTTATTTCATAGAAAAGTTTCTTCGAAACATAATCGCCGGCGACTTCTTTATCTTCCGATAAAGATTTATTTCCGCCCTTGTTTTGATATAATTTCTTTCAAATTCATAAATAATACGGAACGAATACAACTGCGGAATTAATTATTTAGTTATGGAGAGATAACGGGCCGATGTTAGAAGCGAAACGTATTCTTTATTGGAAGAGGTAGCCGTCAATAATGTTTCGAAATATATTCTTTATGAAATAAAGATGGAGCGAAAACAGTTGCGGAAATTTAGTTATGGCGTGATAACGGTCCGTTTTTAGTTGCGAATTCTTTATCGGTTGATAATGTTGTGAAACAAATTCTCCGAAAATCAAAATTTAACAGCAGAAGCTGTTCAATAATGACACCCCTCCCCCGAAAAAAAATCCCCCTTATTTGGAGGTTATTCACGGGTGACCAACACACAGTTTCAAACATTCTTAATCCATTCACTCGGGCAGCAATTGGTCAGATAAAATCGAAATCAAGCTTGATCCAGGACACTTCTCGATGCAATACATTCTTTGCCCCAGAAATACACATGTATCATCCTCCGCTGAGACTATTACTGCATAATATCATATTGTTTTTGAATTACAACACAGTTTTTGTTACTAAAATAAGTTTATTTCATTTTCGGAATTACGAACTTCGGATTAACGAACCTTCGGAATAGGGTTCGGAATAACGAACCTTCGGAATAACGAACCCTATTTCGTTTTCGGAATGAAGAACCTTCGGAATAACGAACCCTATTTCGTCGGAATGACGAACCTTCCGGAATAAGGAACCCTATTTCGTTTTCGGAATGACGAACCTTCGGAATGACGAATCTTCGGAATAACGCCACAAATATTCGGATTAACGAACCCTTTTCTATTTTCGGATAAACGAACATCGAGGTTAGGCATTTTACGTGTTCGGAATGACGAACCTTCGGAATAATGAACCTTCGGAATAACGAACCTTCGGAATTACGAGGTGTAACCGTATAAATATGGGTGATTTTGAGCTTTTTTAGATTTTGAACCACCGGTTTTTGAAATTTCAACCTGTTACAAGCATTTATCAAATAGGCTGTCGAATTATTTTTGTTAGGAAAATGACGTTCTTCAATTTGAGACCAGCCACGATTCATTTGGCCACAATTTTTGACGCCAACGATTAGGTCGGCACTTTAAAAAAAAAAAAAAAAAAAAAAGAAAAAAAAGGCATTTGCAATTTATGTGTATCCAACTCTGAAAAGATAATTGGGGGTTGCCGTTGATCCTGAAAATTATTCAGGATTTTGTGTAGGCATGTTTTTGGCCAAAAATGGCATATGACAAAATTCGCGTGGCGTAGTTCCAACTTGAACAGATAGTAGAGCGGATTAGCTGAATAATTGTGCAAAATTTGACTAAAGCATGAAACTTCTACCAATGGTAGCACATGCCATAAGTTTCATTTTAAGATCGGGAGGCACGTCAGATTTGACCTCTGGTGACCTCCAGAGGTCAATGACCTTAAACTATCAAAATATTGATGTTTCACATCATTTTTCAATTAATGACATGATGATAATGCCCCGAACATGCATTATATTTTGTAATAAAGGATTATTAATTATAAACAGGGTTTTAGATTTGAATTCTGAGAACAATGAAAGGTCAATGACCTCAAAATATTAGAATATGAATATTTAGCGTTATTGGCTAAGGAGAAACATTGCTATGGAATAAAACTTTGCATTTTTGGTTAAAATGAGACCGTTTTGATATTCTCAGAGCAATTGATACTCATTTACAGGTTCTTAACCTTTGACCTCCGTAGATTGCAAAAGGTCATTGACCTCAAAATATGAATATATTGATATTTGCACTGTTGGTTATTTCATACTCTACATGTGTGAAGTCTGTTGCAATGAATAGCTTTCATGTTACATAGGCAAGTTTCTACCTTGACCTCTGACATGTATGAGGTCAAAGGTCGACATAGGCGGGTCACTATAATGAAAGACAATAAGGTCTTCCAATAGCTGATTGTCATACTCTTGTCCTGCGCGGTTCTCCTGCTGAGTCCTAGTTGATCAGCTTTATCTTATATTTACTTGAGGAGCTGGAGGCGGATGCTTGCATGCTTCGGTAGATGCTGTACAGAAAGTGATCAAGAAAGTGCAGGCCATACAAACTGTGGACACTGCTGTTTTGGTACTGGCTAATTTCAGCAACAAAGATACTGACGAACTTTACATAGCTCTTTGTAGAAGATTCAGCTCCCAGTAATCGCTTACATGTATTTCTGTTTCCAATTGTCATGCCCTCATATAATATGTAGAGTATACTGTACATATTCCCTAATAAAGGAAAGAAGTCTGCCTGGAAGATGTGAAAAGTGCTCCCTGAAGTAACATAATCTCTTATACGTATTCCTAGTGATATGAGTATAATAAAGAAACTACAAGTTATATGGTACAGACACCATGCATGTCACTGCTACACGTAGAGCGCTTTGTTGCGCTGATGAACGTCTGCAATATTGATGGAAGTGAACAATGTCAGGTAGTAGTAATAGTTCTTTACCCACAAATCTATGGCTCTTTGAAGCATTTCCCCAATGGAGATGGCGCACTAAGCATGAATGTCTACTGGACTGCTTTTAAGGAACCAGACTAGGGTGTCAAATCCTGACCTACCAATCCCATCTGACATGGGCAAAGGAATCCTGTGTGGTTGCAGCCTCTTTGGATAGACTGTCAGAGGCCTTTTAATTTCTTGCCATATATGTTGATGCAAATGCAAGGAAGTTTGCACTATAGTTGTAGGAAGTATGCACTAGTTGTTGGAAGTGCACCAATAAACACAAGTTCCTCGATCATATTTTTAGACTGTTGCTATCGGGAATGATTCATTCTCTCACTTGATCAGTCAGTTAGTCCTAACTGTTCTCGTTAAAGGGACAACTTGTCGACAGCAGAAGATGCAAATGTTTTCCTAGAGCTATCTTGTCAGTTGCAGGCAAAAGTTTTAGATTTTAGCTTATGTAGCTTGTCCTGTCCCGTTCTCGTCTGCACACACCTCTTCAGAACAATCACAGGACTAACTGCCTGATCGAGTGAGTGAATGAATTGTTCCCGATAGCAACCGTCTCCAAATATGATCGAATGGACTTTTGTGTAGCCTTGCTAGCAGTGCATGTTTCTTGCTCTTACATCAGTTCATGGTAAGAATTTGAGGCCTCTGACAGCACGGGATTCCTTTGTCCCTGTCAGATGGGCTTGGTAAAGGTCAGGATTCGGAACCATAGTGTGGTTCGTTAGTAGTCCTGTGAGAGCCAAAGATTTATGGATGAAGAACTGTAAGTACGACCTGACATTGTTCACTTCCATGACTATTGCAGACAAAGTCAGCACAACATGCTAGCACTCTACAGGTAGCACTTTACATGTAGCAGTGACTTTGAATATCTTTATACCGAACTTGGACTAGGCGTTACTCCAGAGTCTCCAGGGAGTACTTTACAGGCAGACTCATTTCTCTTTCTAGCGCAAAAGAACAATATCATACTCTATGAGGGCATGACAATTGGAAACATATACACATGTTAGCGATTGCTTATCAGCTACAAAGAGCTATGTAAAGTTCGCCAGTATCTAACTGTTGAAAGTAGCCAGTGCCAAAACAGCAGTATCCACAGTTCGTATAGCCTGCACTGTCTTGATGACTTTCTGTACAGCATCTATATACCCAAGCATGCAAGTATCCGCCTCCAGCTCCTCATGTAAATATGTGACGAAGCTGATCAAGTCGGACTCGGCAGGAGAATCATGCAGGAAAAAAGTATGACAATATAGTGGAAGACGTTGTTGTCTTTTATGATAGCGACCCGCCTATGTCGACCTTTGACCTCATATATGTCAGAGGTCAAGGTAGATACTTGTCTACGTAACATGAACGCTATTCATTGCAACAAACTTCATACGTAAGGAATATGATATAACCAACAGCGCAAATATCAATATTTTCATATTTTGAGGTCAATGACCTTTAGCAGTACACGGAGGTCAAACGTTACAAACATGTAAATGAGTATCAAGTGCTCTAAAATATCTCATTTTAACCACAAATACAAAGTATTATACCATAGCAATGTTTCTACTCAGCCAATAACGCTAAATATTCATATTCTGATATTTTGAGGTCATTGACCTTTCATTGTTCTCAGAGTTTAAATCTAAAGCCCTGTCTATAATTATTAATCCTTGATTACATAATATAATGCATGTTCTGTTCATTAACATCATATCATTCATTAAAAAGTGATGTGAAACATCAATATTTTGATAGTTTAAGGTCATTGACCTCTGGAGGTCAACAGAGGTCAAATCTGACGTGCCTCCCGATCTTCTACCATTGGTAGAAGTTTCATGCTTTAGTCAAAATTTGCACAATTCGCCTAAAATTTAGAGCTAAACAGCTCTACTAAGACAATCATTTCGTTATAAATAGTCTAAACATAGTGTTTATGGTGTCAAATTGGTGTGAATATTATCGAATTCCTTTAAGAGCAAAAAATCGATGATCTAATACTGCATTCTTCCCCGACATAAATGCGCGCAAAATCGTGCGCGCGCATTGTTTCTTGAAATGCTTCAAATGACCTGAAACGTACTCTAAATTGGTCAAAAGGGGATTTTGAACGTTTTCAATTTTACGCGCGCGTAATTCCTTAATGCGTGTACTTCCGCGCGCGCATTAAGTTCTGAAAGATGCGGTTCAATTTGAAGTTTATGTGTACTAAATATGATTGATCAATAATTATTGGTTATGAAGTTATGATTAATAATGTGATTATACAAAATGGCGTCTAGATGACGTCACATTATGCTAATGAGGTAGAAAAGACTTCAGTCCTCAGATTTTATGATGATCTATCATTGCTGAAAATTTGAAATACTTTAATGCATTATTTTTTTAGTTATCGTGTCTACAAGAATTGTACAGGAGAATAAAATAAAGGAAAAAAAATAAAAATAAAGAAAAAGAAGGTTCGGACAATAACAAGAGGTGCTATGTACATACGTACATACCACCTAATGAAAAACAAACTTTAACCCTTATATCATCATTTTCCCATTAAATTTTGCTTAACCTTGATGACAAGGCTGTAAATAGTCATTATTGATAATATTTTATTTTGATTTATGTTTGGTTGAGATTTTACAATACAATTTAGGGAAGATAGAAATTTACAGGGTGTAAAAATGAATAAAATGAATGTTGAACCCCAATCAAAATAAATTTTGACCCCTCCCGTAGACAAAAGAGTCAAGCCTGTAACCATACACAAATCTCCACCTCAGACGTGTTTCCTTGGGGTAGGACTTAGGGGGCCTTGGTGGGTCGCGTGAATAAAAAAAGGCCCCAAAAATAAGAAAAAAATTACGAAAATGGCCATCTTCTGGGGGTGACAAACTGTTTTGAAGAAAAATCCCTGGGAAGGGTTGAGGGAACATCCAAGTTATACCCAGGATCCCAGAAAGTGAAAGCGGTGACAAACACATTCAAGAAATTAATAACGGAGCAACATAATGTAGCTTGAGCCAGAAAAAAATATTCCACCTTTATGACGAACACTGTAGATTCCACAGTTGTTGTTTTGACAAAGCTCCAACTCTACAAGACGACATTGCTTTTTTGGGGCTTCTAATAATTGCACCACTGATAAATTGCCTCTTCCTTATTCCACCTGTGCCCTGTATAAACACAAAGACTTACGGTAGATAAAAAGTTGCGGTTGATTTTTTTTCTCGGTAGCCTCATCAGGGACAGGATGCTCCACAGTTGATGATCTTGATCCTAACCTTAGCCCTAACCCTAATCGTAATTATGTCCTAATCCTAATCAATGACTATACCTGCTTTTCCAATGAGTCTACCGATAAAAAATAAATCGTAACTTTTAATTAATCGTAAGTCTTTGTGTTACAGGGCACTGGTCATACAATAACCGTCCTAAAATGATAATCCCGTGCACACGTGTCATGTGATGTACTGGTTTTTAAGTCTGTCTATCTATGCAATTATGCTGTGTATTCTTTGAATATGTGTATTCTTATGACGTAACCAGGAAAAAAGGAAGAATGTTTGTAAAAGTAGTCTGTAATATAAAATGGAATTGAATTAAAAATGAAAACTGTTGGCACATATCGTCATTTCTTGGTGTGATTTTACAGAGTTTAGATGCCGGTGAGATATGTAATGCCGTGGTAGGTCACAACACGTCATAGGTGCAGCAGGCAACGCTCTCCAACGGATTTCGAAGAAACATTCTGTGTCGCTCACTTTTTTAAAGACACGTACGTTGCAGGTATTACAAGCAGTGTTATTTCGTTGTACCCTTCCTACAGAACAATAGTATAAAATGTTGAAATGCCTTTGGGAGAGTCTGCCTTATTCCACGCCTTCGACTACGTGCACCACTGCACCCAACTACTCTCGTTTAGGAATAGACCTATTTCGATACGTCAGTGACAGAGTGAAGAATACAGCAAGGACAAATTATGAGCATTTAGAGAATGGGAGGGAGAGAGAGAGAGAATGAAAATAAAGGTATAAAAGGGGTACATTTGTGTGTGTGTGTGTGTGTGTGGGGGGGGGGATGGGGGCAAACTTCAAACATAAATCGTAGAAATACAATCACGTTTATAATTCTACATTATTAAATGGAAGGTTTGAACCAAAAATAGGTTGCTTTTATAAGGAGCAGAAAAATTTGAAGAAAATCGGACTAATAATAAGAAAGTTATGAATATTTTTACGATGCACAAGAAATTGATCGCTATACCAAATTGGCAACACAGTCATAAAACTGCGATTATCTTAGGGCATAACTGTTTACCTCCTAATTTTGGCGAAGATATATTGATGGCAATATGCTATTACATCTATACAATAATTATATTATTGCAAAATCAGCACCCCATCTAAAAATACAAAAAACAAAGATTTTAAATAGGTTTTCAGTATAGAAAAAAAGTTATTCATGAATGTTGAATTTCATTGCAAATATCACTTTTCATTTGAAATGTCATTACAATTCACATTTTATGAAAATTTATAGATGCAATAACATATTGCCATCAATATATCTTGGCCAAAGTTATAACGAAAACAGTTTCTTAACAAATAAAATGACAAATTATCATATAACAATATAGAAAATGCATGGCAAGTTGTGCCCCTATATGACATCACAGGTGTTGCCAATTGGGTATAGCGGTCATTTTTTTGTGTGTGTGTGCAGCATAAAGATATTCATAACTTTCTTATTATTAGTAGGGATGTCCACTAAAATTTTAAGTTATTTTAAGTTGTTTTTGCTAGGCTTATTGAATAGAGCATGTTAAAAGAAACAATTTGGTGCTTGAATTATCACAATTGGAAGTTCCATTTCAAAGATATGACCCAAAAAGTGTCTCAGATTACCAATGAGCTGCTAGAACACTTTTACAAGTTTCAGACAAAGCCAGAAAAATGCAATAAAAGCTCAAGTTTATGGTCCTTTTGTCTTTGATTTATTAAACCAATCATACCAAAATTTTCTATGTGTTGGTATCACATGAAATGAGATTATAGAAATAACACAATTAAGGCGTATGAGTAGATTATCAAAAAGTTATGGCAGTACAAAAAACTGATGGTTTGACATGTATTGTACCGTATGTTGATCCAATATGACCACCGTGGAAAATGTCCATAGGGCATGTTTTATAGAAACACTTAGAACAATTAGACTTTTTAATGGTGGTGTGGCTCAGAGCTGAGTGGTTGGAGAGGGTAGAGTATTTGAAAACTTAAATGGCCAGTGGTAAACATTGTTCTTTGTTTTTTCACCCCAATACATTTTTTGTTCAAAAATAGTTACATTTTATAGATACCTACTTCTCCTTATCTGAATGTATTCAATCATGAGAAATTCCAGTCATAAACACATCACACAGAAGCATCACTTTGAACGCGGCTGTAAGTTTTCTTCATATCAATTTTTTCAACAGGAGAAGTTGATACCCTGCTGAGGTATTTTCTAAGGAAGAAACCGGCCAATTTGGAATAAAAATGATTGATATTTACCACTGGCCAAAAGACAATTTCGAAAGCTGTTTTTTATTGAAAATTTTGCTATTTCTCTGCCTGTGTATTATTGAGTAGGCAGAACACTTAGTGCATGGGTTTATTGTTTTGCATTGTAAATGCATGGGTGACTACATCCATACAGTGAAGTGGAAACCGTTCTAGTGGCTTTTTGCTTGTCTGTGGCCATCCCTATTATTAGTCAAATTTTCTTCAAACTTTTTAAAATCTGTTTTTCTAATTTTTCTGCTTTGTATAAAAGCCACTTATTTCGGGTCCAGAGCCCCGTAACACAAAGGTTTGCAATCAATCGCTAAATGGCAATAGCCAATCAGGATCTTTGTTACACGCGCATTTTGTTCAACAGACAGACCAGCAACCAATCAGAATAGCTCTTTTATATTTGCAATTGATCGCAAACCTTTGTGTTACGGGGCCCAGACCTTCCCTTTAAGTGGAGATACAAAGGAGAGATGCATGGGGAGATTGGTTGGACTCCTTCCCTTATGTGTTGGCTCAGTGGATAGAGCGTCCGCCTCATAATCGGGATGTGTGGGTTCGATCCCCGGCCACAAGACGTGAAAATATGGAAGTTGCTGCTTCCCTGTTTGGCGTTCAACAAAATAAAGGGGATAGAGCAATGTCCATCTGGCGCTGCTCAGCGGCTGCCGGGCCCACGAGAAAAGGGGCAAAACAAATATTCGTTTCGGACAATAAAATTTGGAGCATAAAAAAAGAGACATGATTTTTCTTTCTTAATTTCGTGACAATGAATATCAAGCTTATACCGTGAATACAAACATGGTTTCCCAAACACAATCACTGAGGTGACATGACATTTGCTCCGACGACGATTGCTCTGGGCTTTGTTTCGTCTAAAAGTATGGTTAGGATTGCAAAAAGATTTTATTTTAGGTTTAGGGTTATAGTGTTAAGTCCAGGGTTGAAGTTAGTAATTCGATTATACAGTGCGTCCCAAAAATAACTATACACTTTTGAAATGGCTACCACATAAAAGATATATGGTTCTTGGGGGTAAAGTTTAGATATATATAAAGCTCATATCTTCAACTCTCATTATGACACACACACACAAAAATCCGAAAATAACGCATTCTTCAGTGAGCAATGCCCACTTTTGTGAAGGACACAAAAATTAGAATGCGCAGGACTTTGGTATTCATTTATCACCATTGTATGGCACGCCATTAGGGATTCAACTAAAAATGAAATAAATCGGCCAACAAAGACAAAAATAAACTGAAATCAAAGCAAAAATCAATGATATGAAAACAAAACGGTGAAAAAATACATTTTTGCATAATATAGATTGTTTATTTCTGACTTTTGGTATATCTTTTACTCTGTTAGCGGATTTATTCCATTATTAGTTGAATTCCTAATGGCGTGCCATACAAATGTGATAAATGAATAGCTAATTCATGCCCAGGCTAATTTTGTGTCATTCACAAAAGTGGGCATTGCTCACTGAAGAATGCGTTTATTTTTTTTTTCTGATTTTTTTTTGGTCATAATGATAGTTGAGGGTATGAGCATTATATACTTATAAACCATTTCCCCAATAGTCATATATTTTGTATTTGATAGCCATTAGAAAAGTGTATAGTTCTTTTTGGGACGCACTGTAGTAGGTAATTTACAGCAGAACAGTTCTTGCCAGAGTAAATGTCATCATGGCTGAGCATGCTCCTTGCTTACTGTTCGTCCCCCCCCACCCTTCCCTCTACAAAGTCTTATACTCAAAATATTCCTGTCAATCATTCTACCCTTATCGCTCCATTGTTATTGAAACTTGCATTGTTGTCTGTAATTATCATCAAACACCAATAAACTGTCATAAATATTTATTTGGGTTTTGGGGTTGCTCTATCAAGAGAGTTATTGGATTATTAGAGCGCACGCAATTAATTTCATGATTGAACCGATGAATAGCCTGTTACAACAGAATACTAATGAATATTTCGTAAAGTCGCAGCACATCCTTCTGATTCTGAGAACATTGTTCATATTGAGGAGGAATAAGGCCAAATATTCATTGGCCTCCACCTGGCCAAATTAAAATTCATGTTTTTTAAGAATGAATTGCGAGCACTGTGGATGAAAACACAAGGTTTAAAAATGCATTATGAATGGGCAGTAATGATGAATATTTAAGGAGTATTTTTATTGAATATTGATAAGAGAAAATATTGTTTAAGCGAAGCAAAGTGCATTTGAACTAAATATCGACCTCGAAACACGAGAGGAAAAGAGAAAGATAAAAAGGGAGAGAGAGAGAGAGAAAGAGGGAGAGAGAGAGATAGAAAGGGAGATGAACATTTCAAATACGTAGTCATGTAGAACAACCAATTGAAACAGAGAAAGATTAGAATATGGAAATGTTTTATAATCGTGACTTAATCCGCATTTTCATTTTATGAACACACTGATCATTTCTCCTTTTTTATTGATGCAAAGTGTCCGCAGTATCCGTGATAGCGATTGGACCTAAGTTTTTTTTTCGAACGCATTATTTTATTCAGGAGATTAATTAAATAATGAATTCTCGTTGGAATAAAATCATCTTCATCATTCTAGGATTAATGGAATTCACAATGATGACCGCTGGATCGACTTCTACTCGAGGTAAGAAATTTGCGATATTTAGAAAAGTTATATTCCTTAGGGGGAGAAAGGGGCGTCATCAGTTATATCTGCAAATAGTGCAGTGGGAATTAATAATTTGAGACTTGATATTGAAATATGCATTCTGATTTAATTTTATTGAACCCGATAACCGTTCTTACAATACTGTATTTGTAAATTTTAAGTCCTTACAATACTGTATTTGAATACAATATACATTTTTGAAATAATTCATTATGATGTTTATAGCGCCTATGTATTCAATCATAAACATGAGTATTTAAAAAATTATCATCATAATTTTGTAATTGAAGAGTCTAGTGGAAGAAGTACTTAAGTCACATTTTTTCAAAAATGAGTTTATTTGATAATATCTATGTATACACCATCAGAAAAACTGATGCAAGAGTCAGTTTGAAAAATCAAATCCTAAGTGCCCCAACAGGAAACCCCATTTTCAAAACATGATGATTTTAGTGGAAGAAGTACCTAAGTCCATAGTTTTAGTGGAAGAAGTACTTAAGTCCAAAGTTTTAGTGGAAGAAGTACTAAGTCCACCCAAGCTTGGGTCAAAGATTTTGTTAAGGAAGAAGGATGGGGCAGCTCTGCATTTTAAAGTATTGGAAGACCCCAGAAGATGATTTACCAAAATCTGGCTGACAGCAACGTAGGGTTGTCAGCCGGTAAAAACGAGGGGTTGTCAGGCGGTAAAACTTTTTTTTGTGTGTACATGGGCGGGGGGGGGGGAGAGGGGGGGGTAAGAACAACCCATAGGCAGTGTGTTTCTGAGTACGGTAGGAATGTAAGTTATTATGAAAAAAAAATTGGACGTTTAAAATCGAAACAAGGTGGGGAGGGGCTATTGATAGTTTTCAACCCCCCCCCACGATGGCCCCAAAATAAATAATTAATACAAAATTGTGATGTGTCAAGGTTCATATACGCAAGGTTTAACTCAATGTTGCAGTTTAAGTCAATTGAAAATTTCTACGTGGATACGGAGGGGTCTGAAAGTGCCCGCCCCTTAAAAAAATAGAAAGCCCCCCCCCCTCGACAAAAAAAAATAAATTAAATGTAGCTAGGGTAGGCATTTTTTCCATCCCACATGAAATGTTCATTGAGATTTTCTTATGATTTCTGTGTATTGGTGTCAGACAATCACAGATCCAGGGAAAAGGGGGCTGCCCTTAAGCAAAAAAAATGGAAAAAGTGCCCTAGAATGGGTATACCACTGCCACTCCCAGTTATAAAAAGTTTCAGTATTGGTGCTACAAAAGGGCAAATGGCCCGTTCTTATAAATTATGTCTGACAGGCGCAGATGCAGGGGAATCCGCGCATGATTTATTGGTTAAAAGGAGCCCCAATTTTTTTTTAACGGTATTGAAGCCCCATCCCCCCCCGCCCCGTTATATAGGGTATAACATTCAGCAATGTTACTCACAAACCATATGAAATCAAGAGGATTGTTTAGTTTGTTAAAAGGACAAAAAACAATAATGAATTGCCCCAAACAAAACCCCCATTCATAATATTAATGATTTTTTAGTGGAAGAAGTACTTAAAGTCCATGGTTTTAGGTGAAGAAACCTAAGTCCATAGTTTTAGTGGAAAAAGTACCTAAGTCCAACTTCCGGCTTATGATTATCGGAGATCGATAAGCATAAATTACTGAATTTGCCACGTATGCTTCTCCTCCCTTCAAAATCAACTCCACAAAGTTGAATCTGAAATTCAAAAAATTGTGATGTGCAGGATAGTTTGAAATATTCAAACCCTTGTATCTCAGAACTAGTATTATGTGACTTAAGTACTTTTTCCACTAAACTCTTCAATTGCTATTAATCTAATAATAATCACTATTGATTTTATCAATTTGATAATCATCGCTTTTTTATCATTATCAATGCTACACGTATTTATTTATTCTGAAAATGTAGGGCTGTATAAGACGCTATTTTATTTATTCATATTTTTGAAATACGAATTTACAAATGAATAGAAAAATCGTGCTCGTGGGCGGTTCGTTTCATTTTTTTTTTTTTTTTTTTTTTTTTTGGGGGGGGGGGGCAGGGCGGAGCAGAAAAATAACTAATACATTGTAAATCCATCTGAAAATGGTGAACATGCAAGCGTAACAATTTCTCCAAACTAACAGGTTATTTCAAGCCTCTTTTTATGTTTTTTTCTCACATGCATGGTGGTAATATATTTTATTTTAAGTTCTTTAATTTTATTTATTTTCTTAGATTTTACTTTTTCTTAGTATGTGATGGAGTTATGATTTATCATCAAATAATAAGATAAGCAATGTTTGGTTGAGGACAGGGATGCATGTGTTTAAGTTAAATAATAAAATAGGTAAAAATTAAAGGAGCTTTTTTACTAGCTTTGAAGTGAGTATAGATTAAAATGAAGGCAAAAAATGTGGAATATTGATCTAAATTTTTTGCTTTCAGTGAAGATCTTGTGATTAATATCATTCGCAGTTACTGGATGTAACGATGATGGTGCTTCTCCAACGATCACGCTACAGTGTGACCCTGGATCAACGATCAGAGTCATCAAAGGGGTTTGTGTGCTGGTTCCTGATTGTGATTCATATGATGTTTCTCTGGAGAGCCAGTGTGAGAACAGTGACCAAACGGCACCATGGGCTGCGTACTGTGCGACAAACAATCCATGTGGTCCAATCACAGGCTCATGCAATTCTGAATGGGCCTTATGTTCCGGGTATAGGGCCTACATCTACGCTGATTATGAATGTAAGTAAACATATTTTGTTCCCAAGAGAAAGTTTATGACAGAGGATCCATGATTTTCATTCAGGAGTATGAGGCGGTGGCGGATCAACTCAGAAAAAAGCCGAAAATCTGTTTGAATTTTTTAATGCAATATGAAAGTTATTATAGAACACAATTATTTATCGTCACTATACAAGGACTTACTCTGCGAGAATAACAAAAACAAACTTTATTTCTGTGCCATGTGTAGTAACGTTTAATATTTAAGTAGAAACGAAGACCATAGGTGATCAAAGTGTTCCATCCCAGAAAAAATGGTATGAGTAAATTGGTGTTAGAAAACTGGTTCTTCATGTTACAAGAAAACCATTTTATTTCTGATAGAGTTCTAGATTTGGTCTCAAGTGAAGGATAAGCTATAAGGGATACAGTGGTGGCATGATATTTCATTTTTTTTAACCCAAACTTTTATATTTCTAATGGTAATTAAGTAGTGTCTACATTATAAGATAATTAAGTGAACACTTTAGATCGTAGTTCCAATGTATTTTGAGAGGATAAAAAAAAATTTAAAAAAAAAAAAAGTTTTCATAATTTCTTTTACCAGTTTACACTCTTTTGTTTCATTTTGTTTTGTATTTTCCTGCACATTTATTTTTCTGGTTTGGTTTAATTTCTTGTTTTTGTTTCTTTCCATTCATAGGTATCGACCCCACGACAACGGTGAGTTCTACACAACTTAAAACATTTCAATAATCTGTGCTTGGTGGTAAAGACGTGTTTTGAACTATGAGCTTTTATTAGAAAACAGTAAACATAAACATATTATATCTGAACATAGCGTATATAACTGATATTGCCCCCCAAGAATTGCAAAAGCGAATAAACATATATATGACATGTAATGATAAAATAGACACCACAGTATTCATATGATTTCGATTTAACCCTAACCCTGTAAAATAAATTTCCTGATTTTGTTTTAGGAACAAAGTTGAATATAATTTAATTATTTTTACAAATCTATTCACCGTTACAGGCGCCTTTACCAGCAGAAATCGTCCGTCAAAAGGGCTCCCTCTACAAACAGATCCCGTTTAGGCGTCTAACAAACCACGTGATCAAAGTCAAACCTGGGATATCGTCTGCTATAAGATGTGGTGCCGAGTGCAACAAGCTCGATGACTGCGTGTCTTTTAATATTGGTAGTAATGGCGTCTGCGAGCTGAACAACAGAATGGTAGACAGAGATGATCTCCTTGAACGTCGCTTTGTTCATGACGATGGATTTAAATATTATCAGAAAGTGTAATACTTGATCGTGAGTGTAAATAATGTACATAAGACAGATATCGAGCTGGGTGTTGGTATTTAAAAACATTGATATCATATCTGATTGTTTTGTGTTGTCTTTTATACTTGAGGTGCAAGACTGGACTCAAAACAAGTTTATTGTATTAAAATAGAATGTATAATAGAGATTTTTTTTTAAGGAGAAAAATGTTATGAAAGCTTCAATTGTTTACTCCGTTGTGATGTCATAAACTCTTCGCTCATCCATGAATGGCTCTTTTGTGTTTTATTCGGTGTCAAAGGAAAGAAGAAAATTGAGCTTTTAACTGATGCATTTAATATTTCCTTATTTGCTTACTTCTTCTTCTTCTCGAGTCCTTTCTCTCAATTTTTGTTTATATGTGGATTAGAATTTGATTCAGACTCTGCCCATCAGATACTGAACGCAGGCGATCCCATTAGGCGAAAGTGTAGTAAGATCAGCTGGGGAACATGGGGAAGGCAGATGAGGGCATTGTAGGAGGTGACTCATGGTCTCCTCCTCTCCGCATTCGCAAAGTGGCAGTCCTTCAGTGTTGATGCCCTATTTGACAATTAGGGCCTTGCAACGGCCAACTCCAGCTCGCAAGCGGTTTAAACACAGCCAGAAAGGCCAAGGTTCATGGAATCCTGGTGGGAGGGACTCTTTTGGACTGGTGTTGACACTGTGTGGTGCAGACGTAAGGCTGGTTGACCAAAGGTCTAGCCTACGGTTGTGGGGGCTTTGGTTCAGGGGCACGATAGAAGAAAACTGTGCCTAGATCTTAAGCGCTTAATTGCAGGCATGGCGTTGAAGAGAGGATGAAATGGATCATTTTCTTGCTTAAGTTTCTCTTTTTGGGAGAGAACATGCCTCCTGATGTGAGGAGGGGCGATGCTACTCAGGATGTAGAGATCGTCTACCTTGGTTGGTTTCAGGCAACCTGTTATGGCCCTACATGCACTGTTGAGTGATGGGTCTATCTTTGAAGCATGGGCTGATCTACCCCACACAGGACAGGCATATTCTGCAGCTGAGTAGCAAAGGGCAAGGGCTGTTGTGCGGATGGTGCTTGCATCAGTGCCCCATTTCGAATTAGCTAGCTTCTTCAGTATGCTGTTCGTGGCACTAAATTTCTTCTTTGCCTTCAAGACGTGATTCTTGTAGGTCAGGGAGCGATCTAGGGTGACCCCGAGATAGACTGGGTTGGGAGTATTCTGTATGGCCTTCCCATACCACTTAACCTTCAGCTGGCGGTTGGCGTCCCTATTCTTGAGGTGGAAGACGCTGATCTGGGTCTTAGAGGGATTTGCGCGACGGTGGTTAGAGGCGTAGTGAGGGATAAGACCATCCAGGGCAGATGAAAGTGCAGGTTCAACTTCCTCGAATGAGTCAGACTGCGAGGCGATACGAAGGTCATCTGCATATATGAAACTCCTGGTATCTGGATGGACTGGTTGGTCTTTGGTGTAGATGTTAAAGAGGAGAGGCGCAAGGACACTCCCTTGAGGTAGGCCATTCTTCTGGGTGCGCCATCTACTGTGGCTTCCATTGAGATCTACGATATCTACATTCGTTTGAATGAGCTCTGTGAACTTCAGGTCTTTAGTCAAATCGAAGAGCTTCTTGACTAGGATCCGATGATTGACGGTATCATAGGCCGCTGATAAGTCTACAAAAGCAGCTCCTGTGATCAGGTCCCTCTCAAAACCATCCTCGATGTGCTGGTAAGGTTGAGTAGTTGGCCAGTGTAAGACTTTCCAGGTCTGAAACCAGCCTGTTCAGGGATGAGATGGTCATCCACGAAAGTAGCAATCCGATTCAGCAGGAGGAGCTCAAACAGCTTGTAAGTATGGCACAACAGGGAGATGGGTCTATAATTCTTTGGGACCGCTGGGTCTTTGCCTGGCTTTAGTAAGGCGATGACCTTGGATTTCCTCCAAATCTTGGGAATGTTGTTTGAGTTGGGGCAGGAGTTAAGCATATTGAGGAGCCAATCAAGTGCTACTGGGCCTAGGTGTTTTATCTGCTCACAGAGAAGATCGTCAAGCCCAGCTGCCTTGTTGTTCTTCATGGCTTTGATAGCACTGCATAGCTCAAGTAGGCTAAAGGGGTCGGTGAAACCATGGGGCTCTTGGGTACAGGAGGCTGCCGTAGCAGGGAGTTTAGCTCTCTTTGGGTGGTGATCAGGATTACCCTTGCTGTTCTCTAAGAGCTGATGGGCAACTTGATTTGCAGTCACCTCTGTTCTTGGTTTCGGTTAAGTGAAGTCTTTGTCAAGGATGCGAATGGTCTTCCACGCTTTCCTACTGCTATGAGTCGTGTCGGTGGATTCAATAAATTCCTGCCATTTCTTCCTTCTGCAATCAGCTATGGTCTTAGCAAGCTTGTCTCCAGCCTCTAGGGTATCATGGCAGAAGGGATCTGTCTGGAATTTGTCTACATATCATAGGTACATGACCTTCGAACCATCTGTAAGGCCTTGGATAAAGTTGGTACGGCAGCCACGGGGATATGCCGCCTAGAGGATTCCTTTACCAACTTGCTTACTTATCATAGAGAAAGAAAATGACTGGCCACTTGGGTTCCGCTTTATCTGAGACACACTGTACGGTTATATTTTACATCCATTTCATTGCAAGTTCAATCATATCCAGAATACGCCTTTGAAATAATACATATGTATTATACTAAAAGTAAAAATACATTATCTTCGTTTTCATTTATCAACAAAATTTAAGCTAAACCTGTGTGCTTTAAGCAACATATTTTCAATGTAGTTTTTTTGTTCGTATTACATACTAAATAATTGACGTCAAGAGCAGTACCAGGCACCAGGTATAGGAATATTGCATTTATTTTTATCAAAGTTGAATGGCTAAACATTATGTTAATAAACTATACTTTAGTTTACACTGTGTTCTGTTTTCGTCTGAAAGTTGTAGTATATGGAACAACAAACATTACAGCATATTAATAAAAAGGGTAAATTTCAAAATTTTCTCTTTGTTTTTGTGAAATTACATTAAAACATGAAAGAAGACAAAATAGCCTTGTAGTCTGTTACATTTACATTCTACCGTCTGTTACGCTATTTTTTGAGGTCTGAACAGAAAATTTATTTCAACGAATTGTTATGTTCTTTATTCCGGTGTGTATGCTTTTTGCATTATTGTATAATCATAATATTATTGTAGACAATTTGTTATGTTCATGCAATTCTCATTTGAATGTATTTTGTTATTACGCAGATATTTAGTAAATTAATTTAATCAATCAATTATAGTGTCTTTGTTCCCCGGGTTAGATCAAAATTAAAGCTGAAAAGACATCATGTATGTTGAAGAATCATATAAAACTTGCAGAAACATTGCAGTCTTTAGCAAATCTGTAATTTTGCAAATGTTTCTATGATCCATCTATCACCTCATTCATTTCAGTACCCGGAAATTTGTTTATGCCTTAATACAAAATTGTTTTAAGCTATAGGATTTTCATTTATCCTTGATATGCAAACTTTCCTCTATTTTATTCTATGAAAGATACCTGAGATTCCAGTTTCAATTTTTCAATATTCATAATGTAGTGACAATTAAGGGTCTGAAGATATTTGTTTAAGGTGGAGGGGTGTTGGAGTGAGTGTGTCAGTGTTGTGTGTGTGTGTGTGTGTGTGTGTGTATGTGTATGTTTTGGAGTGAAGGTGTAGGGGTGATCTTTGGAGCAATTTTCAGGGTGGATATTATGTGGAGGGTGAGTTTGGGTTGTAGATGCGTAGTGTATGAGGGTGGATGAGTAGTGTGTGGGTGTGTGTGAGGGTGTGTATGTATGTGTATGTGATTGCGTGTGTGTGTGTGTGTGTGTGTGTGTGTTTATGTGTGTGTTTGTATGTGTGGATATATGTTGGAGTAAGTAGGGATGCGAGTCTCTGGGTGTGGACGGCGGCGGTTGAAAACTGAGGTGAAATAGAGACAAAATGTGAAAGAAAAGAAAGAAAGATAGAAAGTCTAGGTGTATGTGTGAGTGTGTGTGTGAGATAAAGAGAGAGAAAGAGAGAAAAGAAATAGAGATTCTTTAGAAAGAAAAGAATATATAGAGCATCAGGAAATAAAAAGAGAAATATATTAGACAGGAAATCATTGTTTCTAGAACGATTTTTCTCAAATTTATTTTGATTTAAAAAATGAATGATACAATTTCCCGTTTTAGTATTTTTTTTTTTTTTTTTAATTCTATTATTATATATTAAAGGAGAATTGTCCTTTTATATACAGTTGGATAACTGTGGATGCCAAAAAAAAAAAATCAAAATTGAAAAAAATAAAAAATAAAAAATGAGCAGATCTGTGGGAAATCTCCCAATTGCAACGCGGTCACAGTGTGTGATGTCATACAGAGAGAATACAGAGAGAGAATACAGAGAATATATAGAGCATCAGGAAATAAAAAGAGAAATATATTAGACAGGAAATCATTGTTTCTAGAACGATTTTTCTCAAATTTATTTTGATTTAAAAAATGAATGATACAATTTCCCGTTTTAGTTTTTTTTTTTTTTTTATTCTATTATTATATATTAAAGGAGAATTGTCCTTTTATATACAGTTGGATAACTGTGGATGCCAAAAAAAAAAAATCAAAATTGAAAAAAATAAAAAATAAAAAATGAGCAGATCTGTGGGAAATCTCCCAATTGCAACGCGGTCACAGTGTGTGATGTCATACAGAGAGCACACCCTGTATGGAGTGAAGAAAATCGATTCAAAATGTCATTTTATTTCCATTCTAATAATAGAAGAGATTTTTTTTTAGCATGATACATTATGTGTTTAAAATACTTACATTTCATCACATAAAAAGTTTCCCTATTCTACCTTTAAAATTGAGAAAACAGATGATTTTAGTAATATAATTATGTACAATAGAAATAGGGAAGTTCTCCTTGCAATACATCACACATAATGGTCGCGTTGCCAATTCGAGAGTCTCCTTACCATTAGTGATCTCAAATTAAAAATTCATATCTTTCTTATTCATTGCCTGATTTTTCTGAATCTTTTACCAATTATGTTTCTCTGGTTTGTCCATTCATTGAAGCATTGAAGAAATTTATGTGAAGGGAAAATTCCCCTTTAACTTTCAGTTTGCGGCCATTGACTGGAGGTTGCAAAATAAAAAATTTAAAAAAAAATGGAATTTCCCTTTTCTAGAAAAGGGTTCATTGATACAAAATTAATAAACTTAATTAATGATTGAGCTTACCACACACTATATACCACTTGGACTGACAAACAAGTGCATATTTTTAAATTAAAATGAATACACAAAATCCGGAGACATTGAATGAACGATTTAGACCAACCTGTACGAGGATAAAGCAGCGTGTCACCTCATAGAGTTGAAATCTAAATTTAATTACATACGGATTCCTAATGAACCATTAATGCTGTGGCGTAATCTCGACAACTCGAGTGAAGGCAAAAATAATTAAGATATGAAACGCTTCGAGATTTCATGATACTATCTATCTATCTATCTATCATTCCAGTTCAAGACATGTACTTGAATTCATAAACCCCATTCTGCCTGTGCATTGTAAGGGAGTTACATTGCTTGAAATAGAGTAAGGGTTTTATTTTTGTCTGGTTTAAAACTCATAAGAATTTATTATTATTATTTTTTTAAATGTCATCAATAATTAGTAAAGCTCATTTGCTCATGTGTTTGTGTAATAATTGATCGCACAGAACATTATCATGACATCGATCACATTTAGGAACATCACAGGAATTTCATTAAAAAGATCAACGTGTTTTTGTGCAGTGCCTTTTACAAATTGTCAAAAAGGCTAATGTTGTGTAACGCACGAAATTCATGTGTTTCGTGTAATTTTGAAGAGCATTTTCAGTCGTTTGACAACAGATCACTATCCACAATTCTCTCGTGCACTTAAGGGACAAGGTTTTTTGTTTTCCTTTGTTAGACATCTAAAAATATATATATCAAAAGGAGCAATGAATTTTCCACGAGTGCTCGTCATCTTTGCAAAGGTGATTATCCTCTTTCTTCATGTGTCAAAACCGTCCAAGTTGAAAGGTAAGTCTTTTAAAAATAGAAATCTGATAACCCAGGAACCTTCTTTGAATTTTTCTTTTAAATTTGGTTTGCTGCTGATTGTTTGTAGGGATTTGATGCCACTGTGCAATGTGTTATGAGATAATTTACACGAAACTGATTCCGATGTTTAAGAAATTGTTAAAATCATATCATCACGTAACTGTGAGAATTAGTAAGAAGTATTTCCACCTTAATTTGAGGCAATTTAGTATTTCAGGGCAAGAAAAACAAAACAAATAATGATGTCATAAAATATCATCAAACTCGGAATTTTAAAATGACGCAATTTATTTTGTGTAATGTTTGTTTTCAATGAGAAAAATAACTGACCGTCCGGCTTCCTTTGAATGTGGGACTCGATGTATTAAAAAAAAACTCTATGAGAGGAGTATAATCTAATTACTTATCTAGTGATTTATGAATCTAAAACATTATTATTTGAATCTTTTAATTTAAAAATTAAAATCACCATAATGCAAGAGGGATGTTTACTTGCTGAAATAAAAAAGAATACAAAAGAGAGATGTGGGGGTTATTGCGGCTCCAAGATTTCTGAAGAGGTAGGAGCATTGTAATAGTATTGAAAAAAAAATGATGAATTAAAGTCATGCAAGCCAGTAGGGTAAACTAGTGTTTTGGGTTTTTGATATAATTTAGCAATTTTACATTTGATCATTGACTTTTTATCGTCAACATTATAATCAGTAAATTGATCATTCTCTTTTTCAGAGTCTAGTACTGGTGTTTGTGATAATCCTTCTATTACATCTGTGGCTCAAGGACAGAGTAGACAGGTAATTAAAACAATTGAATTTAGTATACATCTTTCAAGGAGTATACACCGCGGTTTAGAATAGTTTTTGAAAAATTACTTATTATTGCTGAAGGTTTATCTGTGAAGGTTTTACAAAATGTTTCATGTCCCGGTAGAATGCGTTCCTCGTGATATAGCTGTTGCATATGGTAAGATTAATCGGGATAAGTAACCAAGCTTTTGATTATTCTCTTCCTTTTTTTTTTAAGTAAGGTGTATATTCACCTTTTATGGAATTCCTGTTGCAAATTGTTTGTATCAAAAGGGATCACAAATACTATATCAATCGTCTCAAAATGACAGCTGACACTTTAAACAGAATTTTCCGAAATAATAATTGAGTATTAAAATTAATTTTGGGGGGGAAAGCATCCATAACTGGATTGTTTGATATTAGGCGACCACTGGGCATTTTTGTATAAACATTGCGTTGCGCATGGACTGGTCATCTTTTTTCGATTCGGTCACAAGTCTTATCACCTTCGTTTGCCTTTTTTTTTGCAGGCAAAGTGATTGATTAGTTCGCTTGGTGGATCGATTTATATTCCACATACGAAGAAACTTGCAATAGGATTGGTCAAAAGTCAATCAAGTGATAAACTGTAGTTTCCCCATCATCAATCATTACTAGTGGTGATGGAACTTTTAAGTTTTTGCGGATCACTTAAGGACGTTGCACAGTTGAAACGAAGTCCATGTCATTTTCCCCAAATTTTGCACAGAGTTACTTTGGTATCAGTGTATGCCAAAAATGCAAAAAATAATATAGGTTCATTTGCTTGATTTTTTGCTACGGGACTTTGAAGTTGCCATATTTGGATGGCATGTAAAATACGCATAATTCAAGAAATTGGCCTCTGTTAGACCTCGCGATTGCAACAAACGAGTTAAAATCGTCATTACTTTGTCAAAACTGTATCAAACTTTATCAAACTTTTCCGATTTGTTACAAAGTTTATACCAACGATGGGGACATTGTTTAAACTGGCACATTTGTACTTATTTTCGAGCCAGCAGCACACTCATGTGGCAAGAATGGTGCGTAAAATGGCAAAAACCATATCGTAGAGGCTTGGAATCTACAAGAAAATAAAAAAGTATAGTTTAAGATGCACTTAAAAAAAAAAACCATGACAGTCTCATCATATTTTGCCAAGTTGTAGAGGGATTCATCATAAATATGTAGAAACTTTTTTTAAAAAGGGGGTCCATGTGCTCGTTTTCGAACTATCGGCGCCCGAATACTCGCAAATCGGCTTGAAAAGTCACAAAAACGCGCCGAAAACGTCCAAAAAGCGTGAAAATCCACTCTAAATTACACTTGATTCAAAATTATGCTCCCAAACATTAAAAATCCATGTCAGTTTCATAAAAATTTGCAAAGTTGTAGGGGAATACATACTCAATGGGTAGAAACATTCAAAAAAGGGGGTACATGTGCTCGTTTTTAAGCTATCGGACCCAAACAGTTGCGAATTGGCTTGAAAACTACAAAAACGCGCCGAAAACGTCAAACATGTCTGAGAATCCAACCCATATTACACTCGATTCGAAATCATGCTCTCGAACATTCAAAATTCATGTCAATTTCATCAAAATTTGCCAAGTTGTAGAGGAATATAAACTAAAAGAGTAGGAACATTAAAAAAATGGGGGTCCATGTGCTCGTTTTCAAAATATTGGCGCTGCAATAGTGGCGAGTCGACTTGAAAACCACCGAAACGTGCCAAAAATACTCAAAAATGTGAAAACTCTATCTAATTTTCGACTTATTCAAAATCCTGCTCCCAAACATTTACAATTCATTTCATATCCATCGAAATCTCTAGAATAACACGAAAATGCACCAACATAAGTGCTTTACATATCTCTGTAAGTAGGTAAATAATGAACAAAAAGAAGGAATAAATAACATATTTATAAAGAACATTTCTTTTAACTCTGTGAACGCTGGATCGCCCATGAGCGCTGTATATTTTTCCATTGTGACGTAGTAAATAATGCGCGCCCAGGATGCGCGGTCAAGATGCGCAGAAACATAACTGTGCAACGTCCTTAAGCGGCCCATAGAGACAATGACAATGACAATGACAATGACAATGACAATTTATTGATCCCATGTCGCCATAATTGGCATTGGGGGTAAACATGGATTTTAACAGGAAAATTTATCAACACTATTTACAGTATATACACAAAATAAATAATAAAAAAACAATACAATCATGAAAAAAAAAACTTAATTATGAAATACATATTAATAGATCCTTCTACAAGAAGGAAAAACGAATATTATAAGTAGATAAATGAAATAGAACATATCAAGAAGGAAACAATGATATAAGTAATTAGATAAATGAAATAGAACAAGTGAATAAGAATATAGTACTTGAAAATCTCGATGCCCCTAACAAGGCAGGCCCTGCCTTCTATACAAGAAGGAAAAATGAATTTAAGTAAGTAAATAAATAAAATATAACATATGAATAAGAATGTAGTATTTGAAAACTCGATGCCCCCACCCCACCCATACCATTACTTGTGTTAATGGAAAAAAGGAAGAAAATAAGTAGATGAAAAATGAATAAATAAATAATAATAATAATAATAATAATGATAATAATAATAATATAGGCACAGTTACATCTCATTTATCATTGTTTAATGGCCATTTTAATGGCAATGTGTATGAAACATAGTGTAAAATTCTACAAACAAAAAAAAAATCAAAAAATCAAACATTCATAAAAACAAAATTGACTGATTAATTGATAAATCATTTACAAATAATCTAAAAATACATATTTATGTGAATAATAAGAAATACATAAAAAGAATATTATTGAAAGTGGTGCATTATTTGCTGACAAAATTTAACAAGATTTACACATATTTTAGGATTCTTTGAATTAAATAATTGTTCCATTTTGTAAGTATTGGGTCTTTTAGTAAAATTACTACTAAGTAACGATTTTCTTTGGTTGACGAAAAAAGGACATTCAAATACATAATGAAATTCATCCCCTAGTGATTGATTATTACACAAGTTACACAATCTTAAATCCCTCGGAATATTGGAATATCTTCCAGTCACAATTGGCAGACGGTGATTAGAACATCTAAACCTACATAAGATTATTCTTTCTCTCTTTGGGAGATCAATTAAGTATTTTTCAAAATGTAAGGTCTGTTTATATATTCGATATGTTATGGCATGAGAATTTTCAAATATACTAGATAACAAATGCTGGGAGTGTATATCTAAGAGACGACGTTCAACGGAATTTTTAACCCATTCGCGACTTGTTGTTTCGCATGTATTCCACAGATTGCTCATACCTAGAAAATCGAGTGTCCTTTTTATGTTTTGTATCCATGGTGATTGATATACATTTTGCTCATCAAGCAATTTTAATAAGATATTCCTATACTTTGCCAGAAAGCTTGTTTTGTCCACTATGAACAAGATTACACCACAAATTTATCATTCTGCTTTGAACATACTTTTCTAATTTAAGCCTTCCTAGTTCCCCTAGAATCATGCAATTTGCTGTAGATTTCCTAACATGTAAAATTTGTTTACAAAATTTCATATGAAATAATTCAAGATCGTTTATGACTTCAAATCCCCATACTTCGCTACCGTATAGCAAAATCGGTAACACAAGTTGATCAAAAAGCTCTACAAGAATATCAATAGGTAAATTAAATTGAAACGTTTTTGTTAAAAGACTATACATAGCCCTTCTTCCTTGATTGAGCTGCTTAATTTGTGCTTTACGAAACGTATTATTACAGTTGAAGGTAGTACCAAGATAAACATACTCATCAACAACTTCAACAATTTTGTTTTCGAAAGTAAAACTAGGAATATTTCTTATTTTACCACGAGAAAATACAATGATTTTTGTTTTATCAGTATTGACACTTAAATACCATAAATTACAATATAAAGATAAAGCATCCAAAGCAAGTTGGAGTTCATTTTCAGATTTTGCAAGAACTATTGTATCATCAGCGTAAAGTAAAGTAAACAACTTGAAATAAATATCAAAACCCTTTTCATATGCAATTGCATCAATTTCATCAGGAAGGATATTTATCCCTTGAAATTTTTCACAAATAAATTCTTCAAAATCATTTAAAAACAACGCAAACAGAATAGGTGACAGATTTTCGCCTTGACGTACTCCTATGTTACAATTAAATAATTCAGATTTATTAGATCCAGAAATAACACATGACTTCGCCTGGTTATACATAATCACTTTAAAGAAGTTACCATCGACATTATTTTTCAACAATTTACTCCACAGAGAAGTCCTGTCAACTAGATCAAATGCTTTCTTATAATCAATGAAAGCGCAGTAAACTCTCTCTTTTTTTGACAAATGTAGATCGATAACAAAAAAACTTAAGTGAATGAAGTACAAATATATGATCAAGTGTAGAGTGACCATTGCGAAAATCAACCTGTTCATCTCCTAACATATCATTATCTTCTAGATAAGAATTTAAACGCTCGTTTAAAACTGCAGTAAATAATTTCCCCAAACAACTTAGCAAAGTTATGCCTCTATAATTGTTAAGATCACTTGGACTTCTTCTTTTCTTATAAAGGGGACAAATTAAACCAATTGTCCAGTCCTTTGGAACAATTCCACTGTCTAATACAATGTTTAAAAAATTTAACGATAGTACTTAGTAATGATTTCGAACTAAATTTGAAAAACTCATTAATTAACATATATTCACCGTGAGCATTACCATTTTTCAGACGTTTAATTTGCCTGACAACCTCTTCTATATCAAAAGGCCTGTTTAAACATTTATTATTAGAAGTAATATTCTCAAAATGATTACCACGATATTTTATAGCGTCATCAGAAATTTTACTGAGTTTTCTGAAGTGTTCATGGAGAGTACCAATGTCAATGGGAATTCTGTTTTCTTTTGTACCATTCGAAGAATTGATAACCTTCCAATACGCCTGTGGTTGACTTTTCTTAAGGCTTCTAAGTTCCTTATGAAATTTTTTGTCAAACTCTTTTTGTGCAGAATACATTTGTTAATATATTCTATTTTAGGGTATATATTCTATATTTGTTATATATATTAGAGCTATAACGCGTAATTATTTTTTTTTTTTTATTACGCGCTCAGAAAAAGAAGTAAAGAAGTTTTGTAATAACTAGGCATGCAATGTTTTAGGAATTCTTGGTTTTATGTGAAAAAAAAAAACCTTTGGGAATATGTAATTTTCCAAATTATCAAATTGCAAATACCGGGGTATTAAATTTCGAACACCAGCACGAAAGAAAATAACACCCTTGGTGTTAATTTGGTGTGAATTGACACCACCGGATGTTGAATCCGGGTTGGTGTTAAATTTCGTAACACCAGAATAGGTGTTTTATATTGTTAAATTGCATAATATCGTTTTTTCCCGGTCTAGCTCAATTTGACATTTCTTACAAGCACTTTCGTCCGAAATGTGATCGCAAAAAAACAAACAAACAAACAATAACAAAACAAAAAAACACACGTTAATTCAATATACCAATAGCTCCCGTCCATGAGGTATCGTTTAAATTGAATGAACATAAACGAATTCGATTGCAAAGATTTTAAAATTGACAGGGAAAACCAATATTAGACGGTACATGTCACATGATCATTCACGTGAAACAGAAAAGCAGACACTAATTGTGCGCAAAACAAAATCTGTTCATATCAAATTGACTAATGCGGTGGTCACAACTCGTCGTGGGCTACGGGGCACGTGCCATCAACATAGCCTGCGTTGCATGTACAATGCACGTACAGATCTGGGTCAACTTCTGCGATTCCTTCGTTTCTGTAGGAAGGGTATTGGAAAAACTTCCTGCACGTCGTACATGCAACGTGCCTGCGAGGTACATATGCGGCGGTCACAACTCGCCGTACCTTCGACGTGCAACTCCCTACGATGGATTTCGTAGAAAATTCCTGCAGCGGAGGTACCTCGCAGGTACAATGCATGTACGATGTGCAGAAAGTTTTTACAATACCCTTACTATAGAATTGCAGGAATCGCAGAAGTTGAATTAGGACCTGTGCTTGCATTGCACATGCAACGCAAGCTACGTCGATGGCACGTTCCCCGTAGCCTACGACGAGTTGTGACCGCCGCATTAGCAGTCAGTTTTCATACTGCAAAAACCAGGGTGTTAAATTTCTGACACCAGCACGGAAGAGAACTATACTAAGCTAAGCTAATTTCTGTTGAACGGTATATACATGTATAGGCCTTCATGTTATATGATAATGTACGTGGAACGAAAAAGCAAACCCCTCCATTTTTCATGTGAATTTGACTTAACAGTAATATTTTTAACAAGGGGTGATTTAATCCACTGTAGGCCTAGAATTTTACGTAGAAAACTCGTTAAATGATGATCCCAAGAAATTAAAATTGATGTTTTTCAATTACGCTTAAATGAAAAAAAGGAACCAAGGAAACATTATAACCCATCAACCACCTTGCTTCCTTATGTACAATGTATATTTAGGAACAAAACAGTACAATTTGACTGACAAAATCTAATGAACAGTTCAATTAGCACCAAAGATGGATTAACTGCCACACCAAAAGTAGAATCAAATGGACTAATTCCTAAGCCTGGTGTTTTCGGAAATAGATATCGGCAACGATTAACACCCATGGTATTGAATTTAACACCCTTGATTTTGCAGTGTGCTTGGATTTTAACACTAAATGTGAAATTATTGCAACACCAAGAGTATGATTTAATTGTTTAATTCCAACCAAACCCTAGTGCTAAATAACACCAGTTAGTGTCTTCAGATATAGATACCGGGAAAGTGTTAAAATGGTGTTGAATTTAACACCAACGGTGTTAATTGTAGACCTAATATTATTTGAATTATTATATTTATTTCTTTATACAGAAAAGAAGTGCGATTTTACGGAGTAAGTTTGATTGAATCCTTATTCTTTGCTTGTACTTATAATTTTGTGAAACAAGATACTTCCTTGAAAAAAAAAAAGAAGAAAAGTAGAATAATATATGAGTGCGTCATCTATTCATTTATTAATTTAAATCTGGTCATCCGTTTATTGTGTTTATTAATTTTTTAAATTTCATTTATTTATTTATTTAATTTTTTATTATTATTTTGTTTTATTTATTTATTTATTTATTTATTTTAATTTTCTATTTTTATTTATTTACTTTTTATTTATTTATTTATTTATTTCTATTTATTTATTTATTTTTTTTTTGGGGGGGGGGTAGGGCTTGAACATAACATAGCATTCTCTACATCACTAACTCCACCACCTCATCCTTTTAATATTGAGTTTGTGCTGCCTTTTTGCTATCTCCACTTCTAAATAGAGATGAATTGTTTTGGGAATATGGGAAAAGGCAGATTTTTTTTTTTTTTTTTATTTTGTATCAAATGATATGTTTCATTTTGTTCGAAGGCATAGTATGTTTACCAGATTCTCCAACAATAAGGCTATATTGCGATTCAGGATTAACAATCAAGGTCCACAAAGGAGTGTGTGTGCGGGTTCCTGATTGTCAGTCATATGATATCTCTCTGGAGAGCCAGTGTGAAAACAGTGACCAGACGGCACCATGGGTTCCGTACTGTGCGACAACCAATCCATGTCTGATCACTGTCTCCTGCTCTCAGGGTTCAACATGTCCAGGAGAACTCAAGGAAACCTATGTCTATGCAGATTATGAATGCAAGTAAACATTAATGTCAAAGAAATTTTCTTCTCGAGAGTAGTTTATAGCGAATGAAGATCAATGATTTTCGTTCAGATTTTCAATTCAGAGGAGGGCTAAAAAATTGTTGTTGTTTTTTTTTTTTTTTTTTTTTTTTTTTTTTTTTTTTTTTTTTTTTTTTTTTTTTTGGGGGGGGGGGTTGAATGCAATATGAAAGTGGTATTGAACATAATCACATATTATCACAATACAAAGATTAACTTCACGAGGATTAAAATAAATATAAAACAAATATTTCGCTTACACATAATCTTATTTTCTTTCTAGGCTTATACTGCTATACTTTGACCAAGGGAGCTAGTGACATATATGAGCAAAATTTATGTTGTTTCAATCAACGTGCTGTGTTTTCCTAAATTTCTTTATTCATATTACATTTATCCTGTTATATCATGTAAATGATAGACAGATTCTGCGCTGTTAATAAAAGATTTTTTTGTCATTTACTTCCTTGTGTCAAAGTAATTTGACCCTGAATTCATTCTGTACGTAAGGACACACATGTTGCATGCTTTTTCACTAGTATGATGTTGAAAATCTGAAAGTTTGTTCCGAAATCAATGATTCAAAGTTATGACCTTAAGCTCGTGAACATAAAAAAGATTTTTCTTTTTTTCTTTTTCTTTTACCGATTGACCTTACTCATTTAGGCATAAAATGACTTCTCTTCGTAATATTCGCTGAAAGGGAACCTAGTAAATTACATATACATCAGTGTGTAATTAGTAGTTTTTTTAACATTCCTTCTGGTTAAAACAAGGTTTGATTTAAGGGGAAGTTCTATTTTGTCTTGTGCACTGTTAAAAAGCTGTGTAAAAAAAAAAAAAAAAAAAGATAAACAAATAAAATACACAACTTGTTTAAAACTTTACCCCACCGCTGTTTACTATAGGAACCATCAAACTTTTGTGTAAAGTCATCACACAATACCTGTTGTTCAAAGTTTAATCAACTTACACATTTACACAAATATTGTTTAAAATATTGTGCCGGTGCCGGGAATCGAAATCACGACCTTTGCATACCCAGTCAAGACGCTGCTTTATGATATAGCACAGTTTCTATGTATGCTGATGATACTATTGTATGCTTTAGATAATTGGAATGCTGTTTGGAATGTGTTTGGAATGCTCAGTTGGAATGTTCACGTAAATTTTGTGAAAGCAAAAGAAAATACTGACACAACTTGTTTAAAACTTTACACAACCGCTGTTTATTATAGGAACCATCCAACTCTTGTGTAAAGTCATTACACAACACCTGTTTTTTTTTTCTTAGTGTAATCAACTGTTGTTTAAGAAGCTTCATAGGCTTCGGAACCGGGGGGGGGGGGGCTCAGATATCATTGAGCCCCCCCCCCCCAATATTTTTGATGCCATAAAGATATCGGCCATCTCCCTTATAATATAATCATATTTGATTCAGAAAATATATAACCCCAAGATTTTTAACCTTATTATTATTTTTATTTGTTATTTTTTGGTGGGTGGGGGCCCTGAGACATCATCAAGCCCCTCCCATAATTTTAATGAGGCTGAGATATCATTGCATTTCCCACCATATTTTTTAATAAAACGCTGATATTTCAGGGCTCTATTGACAACATTTTTGGCTCGCGCTGCGCGCTCGTACATTTTTAATAATAATTTCTTCTTTGATAGGAACATGGGGTCCCTACTATCTTGATTTGGGATCAGCAATTGCCCCCCCCCCCTCTTCTGCTCATAATTTATTTTGAAATGCTCATATTTCATTTTTCTCTTGACAATTTTTTTTTTTCAGCTCACACTGCGTGCTCGCATGTCTTTCTGTTGAAACTTTTTCTAAATATAGGAACAAGGGGTCCCTACTATCTTCTTGGCGGATCCAGTTGGCCTATTGGCGGCGCAAAAATAAAAGAAAAAAGGGAAAAGAGGAGAAAAAGAAGGAAAGGAGAAATAGGAAGTTTAAAAGTGAAAACAGTAGGACAAAATAAATAAGAAAATAAAGCCAGGTAACCATATCAAAAGTTTTTCGATCGCTGTTCGCCTCACATTACCTGATTAAATCATGTTTATATGAGGATTTAAAAAAGTGCTTAAAATATTTCAGCTCTCACTCTGCACTCGGATTACTATTTTCAGGTTGATATATTAACAAAATTTTGGGCTCGCGCTTCGCGCTCGCATTGTTTAAGGAGATAAGTATCTTTTTCATTAGGGTTGCACCAAAAAAAACGCTTAAAATGCACTGTTTTCAGTTGATATGTATAAAAGATTCGACTCGCGCTTCGCGATCGCATTGTTTAATTAGGTGAGAATTTTCTTTATGAGCATAGCACCAAAAATGCTTAAAAATGCACTATTTTCAGGTTGATTATATCAAAAATTTTCGGCTCGCGCTTCACGCTCGCATTGTTTAATGAGATATCTTTTTCATTAGGGTAGCACAAAAACCGCTTAAAATGCACTATTTTCAGGTTGATATATCAAAGAATTTCGGCTCGCGCTCGCATTGTTTATCGAAAGCATCTTCTTTATGAGCATAGCAAACACGCGTTAAATGCACAGTTTTCAGGTTGAATTATCAAAATTTTTCGGCTCCCCTTACAATTTTTTTACCTAGCTCGCGCTTCGCGCTCGCATATCATTATTCATAAGGAAAATAAAAAAGTATACAAAAAAAAAAAAAAGATGAAAAAAGACTTAGTCATTTCAAAACTCTGTCAGCGTCGGGGGGGGGGTAGGGGGTAATAAAAAAAAAATCCCGAAATAGTTGGTGCTGAAAAAAAAATTGAGCCCCCCCCCCCCCCCCATCCTGAAAATCTTCCGAAGCCTATGAGCTTACACTCTTTTTTACACAGCGTTTTAACAGTATGTGCAGTAACGGATACCATTCAAGTAGGCATATAGATTACATGATCAAAACGTTCCATGGTAGGGGTAAATTAGTGCCTGGAAACTTTACCTTCTATATGAAAACCATTTCAATTTTTGATAGTATTCCATAGATTTGATCTTAAGTGAGGGATAAAACTAAAGGGTAAAATAAGTGAAAATATAGACCAATTTCATCTTTTTTTTAAAACCGAACTTCGACTTTTCTAATGGTGATTGTGTAGTGCCTGCATGGTAAAATCGAAATCTGATACTGTAGTTTCAAAGCATTGTGAGCAGTAAAAAAGAAAAGACAAAAATTTGGGTTTGGTTTAATTTCTTGTATACGTTTCTTTTCACATAATAGGTGTCGACACTCCGATTACAGTAAGTTATGAATATTGGTATACATTATCATTTTCATTGTCTATTTTTTTTTAATTTCTTTATCTTTTCATGATCTATGCTTCATTAAAATATGTCTTGAGCTACGAGTTGTTATTAGAAAACGATATATCATTATATCATGATATAAAATAAACATAGGCAGAACGTACCCTACTCCCTCAAAAAAATTTAAAAAAAATAAAAAATCTCTGCAAAAGCGAATAAACATACATATATAATGTATGCAATGACAAAAAGAACATTTATTTGTTCACATAATGTGGTATCAGAACCTATCTATTGGCTACATGACTAATAAATTTCACGTTCAGAAGACATTTTTTTTTCAACTGAAAGAAAATATGCAAACAGGCTTTTTAAATCTGAAAGTGTAAATTACTACCATTTTATATGGTATTTGACAAACTATGGTAAATTCTTGGGTTTCGTTCTCCTAACCCTGTAAAATGAACTTTTATCTATTTACTATTATAGGCTGCTCCGATGACAACCACTCAAACTCCAACACCTGGTAATTATTCAAATGTAAACATTGTCTGACCGTCATACAACTTATTTTTTTATGACTGGCATAAACTTCTGAAAGTCAGTACATGTTGACGTGAACTTTAAAGTAATGATATCAGCTCAAGTGGCAAATTTGTATATTCCAACAAAAAACTTCATTCGTCCAAACATATTGTTGACTACGGTTTTCTTCTGTTGGCAGAGTATGGAATTTCCCTTTTATATTTTCATGAAAACCTAAACGGGTAGACCGACTAGCTTTAAAGCTAGTCGTAGTGATGCCCAGACTGACTAGCTTTAAAGCTAGTCGGTCACGATAGCTTTCCTTCAACACAACCCGGTTATTACGGACTAGCTTTAAAGCTCGTCCGTCTCTAGCTACGGACTAGCTTGAAAGCTAGTCCGTCAAGTTAGTCAGTCAAGACGGACTAGTTTTAATGCTAGTCGGTCACGACGGACTAGCTTTCCAGAAAGCTAGTCGGTCACGACAGACTAATTTTAAAGCTAGTCCGTCGTGACCGACTAGTTTGACGGACTAGCATGAAAGCTAGTCGTAGTGATGCCTCTACTGACGAGCTTTTGAGCAGGACTAGCTTTACAGCTAGTCGGTCATGGTGTAAAAGCTAATCCGTCTCGCTTTTCTGCCGCGATGTTCTTGCTTCTGTCTTGACCGACTAGCATGACGGCTAGCTTAATATGGCTTCACCAGCTTGTCAGAGACGTCAAATCTGAAATATCAGAAGACATTTAAAAGATAACGATTAAAAAACATGTATTTTGTCACAAGAATTCGAGCAAAAAAAAAGTCAAAACATTTTATTATGATGATATAAGTCAGAAGACGGGAATAAATACAGGAGGCACATTCAGTTAACATCATTATGGCAATTATCAAATAATTGGGGCAGGGGCCCAGGGGTCGCCGCCAATGGCTTGCATCATCATTACTTTTTGTTGTAGGCCTACCTGATTTTGCATTTCCTGCGTACGCTTATCCTTCTTCAGAGCCACTTCAGAAATCCCAAAGTCATGCCTCTAATCCAAAATTCATTTCTTTCAGATACAAGTAGTAATGTAAAAGAAGGCGCCTATATTTATTATTAGAATTAAAATTTGATTTTATAAGTTAATGTGATTGTTATTACCGTTGTAAAATTCACAAAATTTATAAATTGATTTAGCAAGACATAATTTTTCGCGTTGGTGAGTATAGCATTAATCTATGTGAAAAAAATAGCGCTATCTGTGAACTGAAACATAAGGAATTAAAAAATAGTACTCACACAATCATGTCACACACGAAGGAGATCGCCATTATAAATCTTAAGCTTTACGGGGTAGCGAGACTGCGTCTGTACAGTTTGCTCATTAAATGGAATTTACATACAGATAATGCAACTAATAGTAATGTCCTTTTCGCAATCGATTGTCCACCTTCTGTTCACTGCTGTTGCTAAGCCGGGCATTCACCAGCAATCTGTAATAATAGACGGTTCTTGGGTTCTATAGTAACGAGGTATTCAATTAGCCTGTAATTAATGAATGGACAATATTTTGAACCTATTTGTGAATTGCATACTTGTCGTGATTGATGTTATGTACCTATAGCATGTATAGTAAGCTTTCAGATTCTCAAGCCAAAACAACCTTTGTTTGATAAAGTCGATTGTACTCCTATCCACTGTCTATCCACTGCTGTTGCTAAGCCGGGCATTCACCAGTAATCTGTAAGAATAGACCGGGTTCTTGGGTTCTCTAGTAACAGGGTATTCAATTAGCATGTAATTGAAGATCGAAAATTGCCAAGCCAAAACAACCTTTGTTTGAGCAGGAAGTTCCTGCTTTGAGAATGTATCCACTTGATTATGCTCGGAAACAGAATAAATAGAGAAGGTGCATTGAAACGACATTGCATCTATGTGTATTGAAAGCTAGTCGGTCATTCTAATAGGTAAACTCAGTTCACCTACCTATTTTTATTGACCTAGTCCGTCAAGACGACAGACGAGCATCAAACTTAACGGACTAGCTTTAAAGCTCGTCCGTCAAGTTGAGAGATAGAAATTCAGTTGTATGTTAGTCCGTCTTGACGGACTAACATTACGGACTATCTTTAAAACTAGTCCGTCTTGACCGACTAGCTTTAAAGCTAGTCCGTCCATTGACGGACGAGGTTAGGTTTTCAGTGTACTTTCTGATATTTTATAATGATAGTTACAGATTTCATAATAAATTGAGAGTGACGTGACCAAAATTGCCCGAATGGATAGTAGTTTCTACCTTATTCTTCTCAATACACCAAACTAAAGTCCTTTGAAAACAGAAAAGGAGCGATGAGATAAAAAAAAAAAAAATCTCAAGTCAAGAAACAACAGAGATTTTTCGAGTCTGGGATTTCCTCTCCAGTATTTTTTCCTTTTACATTTTGATATCTATGCATTATTTTGCAGAATCCACCAAAGCCCACACGGAAACCCCCACGACGCCTTTACCAGTAGAAATCGTCCGTCAAAAGGGCTACCTCTACAAACACATCCCGTTTCGTCGTCTAACAAACCACGTGATCAAAGTCAAACCTGGGATATCGTCTGCAATCAGATGTGGTGCTGAGTGCAACAAGCTAGACGACTGCGTGTCTTTTAATATTGGTAGTAATGGCGTCTGCGAGCTCAACAATAGAATGGTGGGAACAAATGATATCATAGAAGGTCGTTTTGTACATGACGATGGATTTAAATATTATCAGAAAGTGTAAACTTCGTGACACGTATTTTGAACCTCTGACCGGAATTGTGCCGTATGTCTGAGTATGTACGAATTTTCTGGACGAGAATGTGTCACGGGCGTGATATTATTTTTTGTTGACCGCTGCTTACTGTTATTAAAACTTGTTTCACTTCAATGAAAAACATTGAAACTTGATCTGAATGAAATTATGATTGAGATTTTATTTAAGCTTGTCTCATCTCAACATAAAATTCAATGAACAATTGAACAAAATATACAATATTGACTCATCTTAATAATAAAAGCCTTCTCGCATCTGATGTCCTCTGTCTAGTCCGCTGTGATGTCCACCGCCACGGCTCCGGGGTTGAAAGCTGCTGCGTTGATCCCTCCAGTTCGTTCTTCCGCGTCTCGTTGAGCCTCCGCCGTCTTAAGTTGATCTCTCTCGATCCATAGTTGAATTCCCCGCTGTAGAAATTACGACTCGGCACTAACGTAGTTTTGTAGAGTTACTTAAATAAGACTAGATCTCGCAGAACATCGGTTACACTTAATAGATGAAATAATTGTAAGTCATCACCAAAATAAGTCTTGGAAATAGGAGTAAATTAAATAAATAAACGAAGTCAAATCACGCTTCGCCTCCTTCTTCCCGCATGGCTCAAGCTCCTGTGACGTAACAATACAATTCCCTCTTGTCTATTTCTGTAAACCCGTCAATCCAAAATGCCTGCCTAGTAATCTACAATATGTACATTTCGCTCTGTATAATTTCGTTCCTGACAGAATGCAACATTGCTTTGAATTCACAACATGCTTCTCTATGAAGAGTCAGCGAAGCGTGAGTCTAAAATTACAAACTCAGGCTGCGATCTTAAGTTGAGACAGCAGACAAGGATTTGTAAAAATAATTGTAAAGAATCCTAAACCACGGGGATGGGTGAATTAGAATTTGAAATGGCTTTGTGAGTTTTATGTCGGGGAAAGCAAATTTGTCACTTTCCCGTTGCCTTGAAGCTAAAGGTTGTCAAATCTCTGTTAAAATTGATTGCATTATTAAACATTCCATAATTATTTAATTGATTGCATATTTTTAACCAAAACTTACATTTTCACGAGATTTACGAGTCGGTGCCATGACGTTCAAAATAACAACAGCAACTGATGAGAAATGTCTATGAAAGAACAATACCATTGTGGTTTCCAGCTGAAAAATATAGGCTCATCTTGACTATTGAAAATATCAATGACAATCGGTATTCAAGGCAAGGGGCTACTAACAAAAGATATTGTTTTCATTACTGCCTCTGCATGTCACTGCAGCAGTAAGCAGTGAATTTAATCAATTTTATATGTGCAATTTAGTATACATTTTTGTGTGATATTATGTTTGGAAATCCTTTAAGTTTTTATTCATAAAATATATCTGCAATGTATCAATGTTAGCCCAATTAGACCAGTTCATGCCTGAGAAGTTCCTTTTACCATTATTCTATTCATTCCTCAGACAGCTATTGTGTTTCTCTGGCCAGTGAGCCTTTTAAAACTTGACTTAATAACAATAACCCTTTAGCCAATGTGCACTCTTGTATATAGCCTTGGTATGCACTTTTCAGTTACAGCAAGAAAGCCAGTATGTTTATCGCCATTAGCAGAACATGTCATAGTTTTTGTACGGTGCAGTATACATCTTAACGTACATACGATCCATACCAGCTTCATAGCTCAAAGCCTCCAATTGGTAAGAATATTTCATATTTTCAGTTCCTTTTAATTTGTATATTGCGGTATTTACATCAATAGAACTATACATTTGCCTACCATTGCTATTTGACCTCAAATCGATACTAATTAGAAATTTTCACCGAAAAATTTTTGCCTTATCATTTGCCTATTTACCCCCACCCCCTTGAATGGCGCCCTCCATTGATAAGGATGCGGCCGCGCGCAATCTGATACTCTCCCTCTAATCTCTTCGCCTCCGTTGAGATAAGTCGTATATTTTTGCCAGCGCCAAAAATAGCGTGTTTTTCTCCCTTTTGGGACTACTTTGCCGATTTACCTCAGTTAAGGGAACGGCGCCGATATCCGATCCGGTCAAAACTCGATACAGAACCGAGATCGATCCGGTTATGCCAGGCGAAGCTGGAGCACAATGGGATTCGGCGCCGTGAGGAATGAACCCGGCCACTTCAGCCTGAACTGAATTAGCCAGCGAACCGGCCACCGTGTGTGAAACCGATGTAACAACCGTTTTAGATCTCCCGTTAGTCGAACGGGCAAAGGATTATCGGAACTCGGCGCGAGGGCCGTAGCCGTCATCATCCTGGACGCTGCCAAACCTGTCAGGCATCAACGGTCCCGTACTTTGAGGGACCGACGAAGCCCGAGCAGCGAGGTTTTGTCCGCCAGTGTTCGACCCAAAAATACTCACCCCCGAAGTCGAGGTGGTGAAGAAGGAGGAAGACGGCGTCTAAAGCCTCTTCAAACGACAAGCCTCTCACCCCCTCCAGGGGAACTTCTCAGAGAAAACACACGCCTGCTCGCTAATTTCCTCACCGGCTTCTTCTTTTCTGCAAGAAGACACGAGAAGAAAATTAGACATGACAATCTGTAAAATAAAAAAGAGAAGAAAATGTTAATACAAAAAAGGGTAAATAGGCGGGTCTATCAAAGAAGCGGAGCACATAAAAGCTGTGCGCCGCAACACACACACAACACTCAAACGTAAACAACGACACGTATTACATACACGCAGTAATGAACGTACGAAAGTCTACGGAAGAGAGAGCGTGAAAAGTAAACGATCACGAGAGATAAATACTATCAAATCTCGGTAAAACCAAAAACTAGACCCAAAAAGAGAGCTCAGAATACTCAATATGATTATCCTGAGAAATATAACACGCAAAACACG